>JBAMBJ010004564.1:0-613521 GCA_037043495.1 Drosophila recens
AGTAAATGGTCGCAGCTGTGCTGCTGATATCGATGTATGCAAAAACATCACAACATATATTTATGTAAGTCAATGTACGGTCAGCAAATAGAGACCAATATGAGTATTTGTACCCTACACAAATTTGAATAGGCAATTGGGTTCATTAAAGGCAGATAGCGGATAAGAAAAGTGAGTGATTAGATCTGATTTGAAAAAAAATAAACAAACTCTGAATTTAAGAAATATAAAAATTCAAAAAATATCAAAATAGATTTAATAAATGATATTAATAACTTGAAGAAGAAAATCCTTGTAGCGCTAGGATGTAAAATAATAATAATAAATTTAGTTAAATAAAAATTAAGTTTGTTTTCAGAATAAAGTCAGCTGAAAATCTTTTCATCTACATGCATTTTAAACTCTAATAAGGTATCACATAGTGAAAATGAACCCTAGTATGCATGTATATATTTATATACATATATAGAAGTACAACACACAACAATATTTAGACATAATTTGCTTCATTCAAAACCCAAAGCACGCGCCAAACTTAGTAAATATTGAAAAGAGTAAATAAAATCAAATGAATATAGGTATGCAAATGTGTGTATTCATATGAGTGCATGTCTGAATGACTGAAATTGTAGCGAACTGTCAGACTTTTTGCGATTCTGACTTAAAGCACGTCGCGAGCATTTCCGCAGTAAGATAAAATATGATTTGGTGCCACCAAAAAAAAGAATACAACACACTTGGCAACAACACGTCTGACACACATACACCTCGGTGTGTGTAAGTGATGTTTATATATGTATACTCATATATATAATATTTCATTTTTTAAATGTGTTATATGTGTGACATTCAAGGTCAGTGGCAACGTCGATTGCTCAGCTTTCTTCAAAAGACTTTGAGTGCAGCTTGCCGCCAAACAGCCCGCGATTCGCTGCAAGCGAATGCTTAAAATGTTCATTGATAAGCAACAGCGGCAGCAACAACAAAAATAACAACAAATAAAACAACAACAATGGCAGTTAAAGCTATTGAAATGCCCGTTAAATATACATATACAAAAGGCAATAAAAAAATCGCTTTTCATTCATAAAACGCGTCTTATCAGTGCGGCCAGTGTTTGTCTGTGTGTGTGTGTGAGGGATGCGGGCTGCAAGAGGGGGGCGTATGCGCAACGACAACAACAAAAGCAGCAGCAGCAGCAACGACAATGTGATAACTTTATGACGTCACATAATTGCAGCTGGCGCTAATGCTTAGTTCGCATTTTGCCAATGCCAACGGCAATTTCCGCTGCTGCTCAGAGACCCGCCTACTCTCCCTCTCCTCCTCTTCTACCACTCTCTTTCTCTCTCTATTTGAGATGCCTGGCAGCTCCTTTTATTGACTTTTAACAAACAGATAAGTGACATTTATCGACTTTTTACGCGCTTTTAAATAAGTTGAAATATGTTTGCGCACTTCTGCCCGCAAACACACAATGTTTATATCTGTATCTTTAGTTGTAGCTGTAGCTGTTGCTGTATCTGTATCTTTAGCTGTATCTGTGCATGCATTCAGTATCTACGCCCGCTGTTTGTTAGTCAAACATTCAACATTCATTTCCAACACTTTTATCAGCAGACCTAACGCTGATTTCTCTTGCATTCCTCTCTCGCACAATGGCCACAATATCAACTAAATTGTGAACAATATTATTATTTTTATTTGGTTGCTGCCTCCGCTTCTCTATCAGCGGCCATATGTGATGCCCTATCGACCCTATGCCCGCACACGGACCGTGCTCCCCCGCTTATCAACTTATCAATAACCAAGAGTGAAATTTATCTCAGTGCAAACAGCGGAGCAACAAACTTTCAAATGTTTGTGCAGTCTTAGCAACATTGTTGCATGTCCAGTTCCAGTCTCAATCCCAGTCCCTTTCATTCATGCAATATTTGTCATTGGTTTTTGTACCTTTTTTTTGTACGCTGTATCTTTGTATGTATTCCACAGTTGCGAGTATTTTTAAGGCGATTTCGTTCGTGATTTATGACATGATCTTTCAAAGTTGATTTTGTTGCGCCTCGTGAACTTGCCAATGGCCGGAAGAGTCAGTGTAAATGGTCATAAATGTCCATTTATCGACTGTAAATTGTACTCTAATCCAAGCGATAGCTATGCAACAGGTTAAAGTGCAAAGTGTTTCTAAAATACGTGTCCACTCAATAGTTTTCCTCTACACACAAAATATCACTTCACATTTGTCGTATAACAGAATAAAAAAACCTCTTTACGAGGTAAAAGTCTAGTGACGAAAACATTTTTATGCCCCAAAATTTCTGATATCCAATTTTGTGACGAATAATATTAAGTTTTATACATAAATTATTTTAAACAAAATTTTGGCACTCGGCACATTGCGCTAAAATGCCTCAATTCTAATACCAAATAAAACACACTGTTTTGCACAGTGCCGAATGCAAAAATTTTGTTTAAAATAATTTATGTATAAAACTTAATATTATTCGTCACAAAATTGGATATCAGAAATTTTGGGGCATAAAAATGTTTTCGTCACTAGACTTTTACCTCGTAAGAGGTTTTTTTATGGGATATCAGAAATTTTTGAACAAGACATCAGAAATTTTGAAATTGCAATATTTTTTGACAGTATAGTTTTGTCAATTTTGTTTATTGTTTGTACAGCTAAAACAAACCGGGTGGGCAACACTGGTCCCCTTTACAAACACACATGCCCAGCGCAAAAGCTATCAGCACTCTTCAACTCTGGCTGCTTTGACACTTTGCAGCTGCTGTCCTATTCCCATTCTACCTTTTTAAATAAAAATAAACGTTGAAGGTATGCATAAGAGCCCTTCGAAATACCTTTTCAACGATATATAGATCATATCTGTAGCTTATATCGTTTGGACGCTATGAGGGTTTCAATTTTAGCGGTTTTTAGCGATTTCCCGCTAAACTAGCGATTTTTCGAAAAAGTCGTAGAGCAAACGATTCTATATTTTTGATTATAAAATGACTTATCTGCCGCAAAAAGGAATTCACCACTTGCAAGCAGTTTATTTCCGCATTACGCTGCAAGCAGTGTACATACTGCATATGTACATGCAGTAGTGTAAAGGTAAAAGGTATATTCAGTTAAAAGGTAGTATCTTGTCCAAACGAATTTTGACAGATACGTGTTATATGTCAAAAAACGCGGAATCAAATTGCCTATAACATATAACATATTTTAAAGTGATCTCATGTGTAGATTTTTCTTAAATCGCCAAAATGTGTAAAAAAATACCTTGTTTCACCTGTAGCCGTTTACCTTTTTACTTAAAAAAAAACTTTGAAGGTATGTCTAAAAGCCCTTCGAAATACCTTTTCACCGATATATAGATCGCATCTGTAGCTTCTATAGTTTGGATGCTATGGGGGTTTCAATTTTAGCGGTTTTTAGCGATTTCCCGCTAAACTAGCGATTTTTCGAAAAAGTCGTAGAACAAACGTTTCTAGATTTTTGAGCGGGAACAAGTCCTCATTCAAACTTTTAAGCTAAAACAACGATTTGATCTATACAAACAAACAAACAAACAAACAGACAAACAAACAAACAAACAGACAGACTGACTTTTCATCTCGTTTTGAGAAGGGCACCAAAAATTTCAAAATAATTTATCTTTTGAACCAGTAGTCGGATTTTGATGATTGAGGTGTCATTCGACGCGTATTTTTATGAGAAATATTAAAAATTAAAAATGTTGATCAGAAGGCTCCAACGGCCCCACTAGCTCCAATCATTTAAATTTTGCCCTTCCACTTACACCTGTTTATCTCACGAACCAGGTGAGTTTTCAAAAGTCTTAGTATGCACATTTGTAAGTTAAGTTGATACCTTTCGATCGGTATATAGGTCGACCTGATTGGACAGTCATAGCAAATTTTCCATTCTTCCTGTGTATATATGCTAGTCGCCTTCGCACCCTTCGTGCTGCTTTCGTCACTAGCGCGGACTGCCGTCCGCAGTGATAAGACTCATTATTATTGCTAAGTTCATAAAATAGCTTATAGAAATATTTAACAAACTACAATATAAGAAAAAATTAAAAAAATTATTCAATATCTTTATTTTCTCAAATTAAGAAAATTTTTAAGTAACACTGTAAAAAATGTATGAAATTTAAAAGTCCGAAATTTGATATTGCAACATTATAACTAAACATTCTTCAGTTTTATAATAGTGTTCAGTATTAACATGTTTTAAAATTTATTTATTTATTAACTTAATATCGACTTTACAAGTTAAATAAAAAATTTAAAACAAAAATGTGAAGTTAGTAAACAAATATTTTAAATAAAAAAAAACTTATTTTGTAACTAAAAAATAGAAAAGATAAATTTAAATAAATATATCCGATAAAAAAGGTATATAATTAACGATGACAAACAGTTTTCATACATAAACAGCGAGAGTATATCACAGTCGAATAATGGAATTAATTTAATTTAAATAAAAATCAGGAAAGTAATTGAATACAATTCTATGTTTTCATCCAGTTCCAGCAAAATCCGCCCATTCGCTGAACAATTCAACTGACACCTTGCCAAAAGTCGTGGGAATCTCTGCTACTCACATCACAGGGTTTTGGGCTAAAAACTATTAATTTATTGGGTTATGGCAACATTGCGTCATGCCCACGTTGGCCCTCGCAAAATCGACTCCCACGCACGACAAATGCAGCTGGCCCATCTTCGTTCCCGTTCCCATAGGACAAGACAAGAGACTAGACTATGTTTGAGTGAGTTACTCTTTCACTTTTGTGTTGGGATCGTTGTGTTTTCCTCGTGTCCTTTCACCGACTCAAGTGTCCAGCGTGGCGCGCACAAATTAGACTAGTAGGGAACAAAGGACATGTCGTCGTTCCCAGCGCTGACCACTTGAAGATATTTTTCGGTTGGTCGCATGGTAGACGCGTACTACTAATACGCGTGCACTTTCTTTTTCTGTGCCACAGTGGGTGGAGGCAAGTGTATGAGTATACAAAAAAGATCACAAATTTTTGAAACATTTGTCTAAGAAAACACAGACAACAAGAACAACATGTAAGAGTCGAGGAAAGGAAGAGGAGAAGAGTAGAGGAGACAGTGGTCTTGGCGACACTTGAACCGTTGACAAAGCGCACAGACAATTCCACAATGGCCCATTCCCACGATACTCTCTTTCGACTGGGCTTGGCTAACATATCTAACGGTGCGGACAATGCCAATGGCAATGCCAACTGCAAGTGCAGAAACTGGAGATCTTTCGCATGCGTCTCCTGTCCCGCTCTGACTCTGGCCGTTCCAATGTATCGCATGTGTACACTTGATATCCTGGCGTGTTTACTTTTCCAAAATACTCTTTCTTCTCTGTCTCTGTCATGTATTTTACTTTATTTTATTATTATTATTATTATTGCTTGGGTACCCATTTTTCTTTCTTTACTTTCGGTTTGCCATTAAGGTGACTTCGGGAAAATCTTCACACACTCCCCGGGTGTCGTGTGTTTCACAGTGTGTGTGTATCTATGTGGGTTGGACAAGTGACAGCATCGTTTATGGGCAATGCCAGCAGGTAATTTTTCAACTTGACTTCACTTCAGTTCATCGAATTGCCGAATTATTCGCACGTGCATTGGTTCAGATTGGAAATTGATGGGACTTTGACTTCGGTTAACCTTCTGAGAACTTACCAGCCTCCTAATGAGCCAATGAATAACGCATACAATGAAGTGTCAATTGCTGCATAATTATGCAACAATAGAAAACAAATGAAAATAGAAAAAAATAAGTAGAATTCAATAACTAAGATTACTGATTATGATTTGCACTGATTTGTTGCATACTTTCATGCGTCGACAGTTAGTTACTAAGAAAACACAGTGAATAAAGCACATTATGGAGATAAATCCGTTCTTGAATTCTACAGTCGACAATCGGTTCAACAATTGTGAGCCAAGCACAATGGAGAGCATTTCCAAGAATACATCAGACAGAACTTCACTTCCTTTGGCGCGATCTCAAACACACACACTCCCCCTAAACAGTCGAGCTGCGACTGCACTCCAAACTAATCTCAATGCCTGTGATCTGAGCCGTATGCTCGTATGCTGAACAGACCCCATTACCCATTACCATCAACATGAACATCAGCATCACACCCCAACTCTTTTGGCACAACATAAACCATACGACGACTTCCTCCTCATTTCCGCTGCCTTTTAATTTTTTTTTTTGGGGGGGTAAAAATATATTTTCAATTTTGCCATCCATTAATCATAAAAGAGTCTTCCCTTCGCCCCCATTGAGGCAGGCTGACAGTCAAACGAGGCCAGACATTGACAGCCCCCCTTCGACCTTAAACCATACCCCTTTCATACTCGAACTCGTACGCATCTAATCTTTAAGATATTTTTGGGCATTCTCGTAGTTCGTTTGCTGTCGAGTTTTCAATTATTTGGTTTTTATTGCCTCAACTTCGAGACTAAAAGTTGACACTCTGCAGCAGGGGCATTAGCAGGGGCAGGGGCAGGAGCAGTGTGGCATGCCGGGAGAATCTCTGCCTTTGTGTGTGTTAGTGCCACACCGACAGCAAAAATACGTTATGCTCGTTTATGTTGCGCCTCTGCCTCTGCCTCAGCCACAGTCGCTGCCACTGCCACTGCCTCTCTGACTCTGACAATGCCGACGCACAGTGGGTAGTTTTGTCAAAACAGTTTACCGAAATCATAACTTTTAAACTTCTGATATTTTGAAAATTTAAAAAGCAGCTATATTTTATCCTTTCAAAAATAATGCTTGCTTCCACAATCAAAATAAAATAGTTGCATTCTGTAGAAAACGATGTTTTTGAATAAATTGCCTCTAAAATTATTCACAGAATCACGTGGTTATAATCATAAATCGCGAATAATCTGGTGTCCAATATAAATGTCAATACTATGTTTAAAAACTATTCTCAAAATAGTTGCTCGCTAAATTATTTATTTAAAATCCTATAAAAAAAAAATACAAGCACTCTCTTTAGAGTTCTTATATCATTCAGATAATGTATAAAAAGCTATAAATCGAATAAGACTTTTGGTTATAATTTTATTGTAAGCATTAACAATTTTTGCTGAAAAACTCCGTTTAATATCAAAGTGGAAAATTGTATAATGTTTTTACTGCAAAGACGAAAAAGTACTCCATTCTAAACTATCTATTAAACAGCAGTAAGCGTTTTACCCTTTTTTAACTATGACTTTTATATATTTTCTTTTTTGCCACGTGACCGAGCTAAAGAGGACACTGTGCGACGGGTTGAGTCGAGTGCGCCGAGTGCTCAATGTTGCGCTCGCGCAGCAACTCACGTTCCATTGCTCCCTCTCGCTCGCTCACTCTCTTCCTTGCTCACTCGCACACACTCTCCTTTTCTCACTGTGGCGCATTGCACCAGCCAAAGCCGGGCAGGGGGTTTATTGAGTACAAGAATGGGAATGAGAATGGAAATGGAAATGGGAATGAGAATGTGCCCATATCGCATTTTATCAAACATAAACATACACACACACACACGCGACGTATACACACATATACACAAACACAATTTGTGCGCGCCAGATTCTGTAACGGACAAAATTTTCTTATGCACCAAGCGTTGCTGTCGCTATCGCTGCCGACGCTGACGCTGACGTCGACGTATCTGCTGGCTGCAAATGCTTCATGTTAAAATTTGTTGAGCCGTTTGCACTCCCTTTACTTGCCTTTCGCCACCTCTCTCTATTGCTTGTTTCGTTATTTGCATAATGTTTCGCTTATTGAGCGGGTGTGATGGCTGACTAAGTCTGGAGAACGGAGAACGGAGAACGGAGAACGAAGAATTGCGAATGATATACGTGACGGGCAATTTGTCTGGTGGTGGTCCTACGAAACGTAGGTGGAGCCGATTCCCAGGACAATAATTCTGCAATTGTAACACCCCGAACAGTAATAAAAGGAATCGAACAATGCCAAAACGGCGTTATTAAGGACAAGTTTCTTTTTTAGGAGGGGATGTGTCTATCAACCTGTAATGCAATGGACCCTATGTCTACTATGGCCTTTGGCTTTATTGTTTGCCAAGCGTGAGATCAGCACACGGCAGGTATGCTCCGGTCACTGCCCACTTGCCACGCTCGTGCAGCTGATAAATGATGTTGCAATCCTGGCTATGGCTTTGCTTTAGATTCCCATCATTGTCGTCCCCGTCGTCGTCATCATCATCATCAACGGCAGCAGCAGCACTTGATGATTTGCTCAGCCTTCTTTGTTGGCCAAGGCAATGGAACAAAAGGAGCTCAACACTGCCAAGGCTAACACCAATACCAGCAACAAGTCACTCGTCTGTGGAAAGGGCATTAACGACCCACCAATACCAATACTGACGTGATAGTAGTAAAAAAGCAAAGCAAAGTCAAAAACAACAAGAGTCAAACAGGTTTAGCTACACTTTACACTACAGACATGGACATGGACATAGTGCCGCAATCCCCTACTAGAATTCACATTATGGTCCCATTTTCCCACAACGGTGTCGCCAACAACAACACAAATTTTGGAACAGCTGATTGCACAAAAATTTTCCCAGCGCTTCTCAGCTGATGCGTAGACAAAACTCGACTCGACTCGAGGTTCACTTGTTGTTTGCTTAACAGGACGACACTACACTGCACTACACTACACGGCACCACAGGACGTAGCGGCTATAGATTGTCCACAAATGTCAAACTGTCTGTCCAACAAGGGATATCTATAACGAGCCGTAAAAAAAGTATCTTTTTGCCGTTTGCCGTTGTTGTTGCACTTTATTTTGGAGTGTCAACTGAGGCAAAGTGCACAACAGGATACTAGTGTTTGTCGAATGCGAGAAGGATACTTTTGGCCCAGCTCCTTCTTGGCGAGCTAGCTGCTCCGGCTCATTAATTGACCAACACGGCAATGGCACTTTGGCAATCATGAGAAAATTGTATGCTCAAGTGTTCATTCAAGTGGTGCGCTTAGATTTATGCACAGATAGGATCAACCGGTCGCATCCTCGACTAGACACAGACAGAGTCCGAGACAGAAACAGAGACAGAGAGGCCAAAGGACCACTTTCCCTTAGGTATCATATGTCAACTCGGTTATCTTTCTTAAACTGTCACCAGCCCAATTTTTCGCCAAAGACAAACGATGGAGGCGCTTAGCCAAGCACTTTGCGCTGAGAACGTTTCCAGGAATCAAAATCCGGGCTTATGCAACAAGCGGCAACTCTATTAACGGTTAGTCACACACACTCACACACACACAGGTGACACGCCTACCAAACCCAAAGATTTTCCCGCTAAAACAACACTTGAGCAAATCTGAAGTTTGCAACCTCTCGATCTTCCGACCATCGTTCGTTCGTTCGTTCCGCATTTTGCCCTGTTAAAGTGACAGCTTCGTGGTCGTCGATTATGTAACTTAAGCCGGTGAGGACATCAGCAAGTCCTCAAGCATTCGCAGCCTCTTCAAGAGTATTGAATTTCGAGTAGTGTCACTTCAGCTCTTCTTTTAGGTTCTTGCGGTCAATCGGCGTGTCACTGAGATTTGCTTAACGGCTTCGACTTCAGAGTCTCACAATCTTCAGGGTCGGATAGCAAGTGCTCCCCCAGGATGTGGTTGGTTCCTGCTGCATATTTACTTAGGACGTTATCATTCACTCAGTTGTCCAGCTATACACTTTTCCGCCAACCTGGACACTTCCTTCCTGAGCAGCCCCAACAACTGTGAAAGGTTAAGGGAAACGGAAGGAAGCACTCCGACAGTTCCTGAACAGGTGAAGAAAGCAATAGATATGCTTTTTCGGCAGAACTTCACGAAAATCGTTAATCAGAGCACGAAAAATTTCTACCGCACTCACACACGCTCGCTTTTAATCGCTGAAAAGCGTGCCCCAATGGCACACACCAAAACCCCAAAAGAGACGCCAACTTTCGCGCCAAAATTGCGTCACACACTAAAAACCGAAAACGATGCTTGCCTCTGCACTTTGGCGGTCTTAACACACAAATAAACAACCATACACACTCTCATACACTCAGAGGCAGAGAGAAAGAGAGCGAGAAGTAACCACACATAACGATCGTGGCAAAGCACGATAACAAATATGAACTTCCCATTCTTTTATGCGATCACGAGTGGGAGACGTAGACGATGCGCAGTCGGTGAGGAGAAACATGGAGCGGAATGGGGAACGGGGTACAGAATCAGGGACGGAGGCGAAGGCGTGATTGCAAAGTCAAAAGCCGAATATCGATATCTCGCACAAACCATACCAAAAACAAGTAAGAACGCTCTCTAGTCGAGAAAGCACGACTTCGAAATACCCTGCACATACCACATTCTCACTCTCACAAATGAATCTAGGTCGAAAGAGTTCCGATACGACACTACGACAGCGTTTTAATGGCTCTTATAACTAAATTTGTGTGCGACAAGATTAGAAATCAACTTGATCTGCTCAAGGTATACAGGAATCTTCATACTAAAATGGGAGTCTCTAGCTCTTGTAACTTTTGATGGAGTCTCTAGCTCTTAGGGGTCAAAGTTATATCGTCAAGAAAATATATAGAGTCTGACTGGTCTTTAACGGCCTGTTGCATACCTTGTCATAAGTCAATTATACCCCTTAATTCTCCATTTTCATTGCCTATTGACTCAAGGTATAAAAACGAGCGCTCAATTTTGCTCTCTAATCACGCAGAGTTTGCACTGCAAATTCCTTGACTGTGCCTCCTTGCCACTGGGATATAAATATATATATAAATATATATACATATGTCTGGGACTGAGACTGGACAAAGTTCTTAGCTTTCGCTTATGTCCATGTACCGTGTGTACCGTGTTTCGTGTCCGGCCCATGTCCGCAATGTCGCTGATGTCGGATCCTTCGTCGGGCCAGCACTTTGTGTGTTGGCTGTTAAAAACATTTCGCCGAAAATGTGTCTGGCACGTTAAATGGGCTTTGGCCAGGTAACTTGCAGTTCTAACCAGACAGTGCAGCAACAACAACAACAAATACCATTGATCAATGGCTTAGGTCTTTGATACGTCCGCGATGGAGATGGCGATTTTGTGCATTTTGGCTGGACTTCGCTTTGGTTTGCTTTGGTTTTGGTGGATGTCCCATGGAATGCTGTGCCACCAGTTCTCGATATGCTTCAATAAGGAGTTTCGACAACATCAAAAAAAAGTTCCTGGGAAAAAATGTTGCACAACTTTACTACCTGCCATGGCCAGAAATGATGACGACGACGACGACGACGACAACGATCACGTCCAGGCTTCACAGCCAATTGCCTCGCACTCCGCTTAGATTCATTAAGTGAAAAGTTTTAAGTCTCAAATTTTTCGTTCATTCTTTTCTCAGTGTCTTTTTATGGGCCGGGGCTAAGTTTTGGCCTGGCTCAATGGGGCACAAGGTAGAAAAACACATTAGTCCTCAAGCTTTATTACAAATTATGCGTCGCCCTTTGCCGCCAGCATCGATCCTCAGCCTCAGTCTCTCCTTCGAAAATCTGCAGGGTTTCCATTTTGGTGAGCTTTTTTATTTCAATTTTTTTAGAATTCAAACCCATAAAGTTGTGTGCACAAGTGTCTGTGTATAATGTGTGTATAAACGCACTATAAATGTAGATGTAGACCGCAGTCTCTGGCCAACTGACAGTCGCTCTGTCGGCGCCGATAAGCGACTCTCACAATCACAAACACACACACAGATACTCACACACACACACTCATAAAAAAGTCGCAAAAAAGGCGCACAGATTTCAAGGGGCAAATATGCAACGCAACTGGTTTATCAACTTGCATTTTGGCGCCAAAATTTCTGCAAATCTCTTTCATGCCGTGCGCTTTGCTCGCCCTTCGTGCCACACACAAGCTCACGCACACACACAAACACATACACGCATATATGTATGTGTATATGTACAAGTATATTTTTATATACCCTTTTTATGCATATAATTTTCGTTTTATTGGACAAAATTAATTGGGCGCCAAGATAGAGGCATTAAAAGCCACTTTAGTTTGTGTGGCACGCACATAACTTGCAGATACAAATGTATCTGTATCTGTGTGTGTCGTTTCCTAATGAATTTGTTCAGCAATTGAGTATTTTTTTCTATGTGGACTCTCGGGGGGCTAATCGGCTGGCCAGCTTCCTGACTGATTATTTGCGGTCAGCCTCCAGCAAATTAGCAACAATGTTGTGGGAGAGATTCAACTGAGACTGAGACTGAGACATTTGAGGCATTGAGGCATGCAGCTGATTGAGATTACCACACACCGAACGCGTCATCTTTCTGTGGTTGCACTGCCTGTCAGTCAGTCAGTCTGGCTCATTCATAGTCAATTTTCGCCAGCCGTAGATCCTTGACCATTGTGGCAGAAAACAAAAAAAAACAACAAATGGAAAATAAAGAAGTAGAATGTTGTATCAAAAAACCGTAAAACGATAGATTCTTTTATGCGTCTCGTTGCTTCCTGTTGGATCCATTCATATCCTCAGCCACTAATAAAGAGATTTCCTTTTTGCACTCGGCCAACAAGTAGCCACCATTAGGTGGTCCTTTGGCCATGTGTACCTGTCTTTGCCGCCTTGCCGCAAAAACCAAACAAATTATGTGATTAACAAATATGAAAGATACGAGCGTATTGTTTGTCCAAAATTCTCTGTGGAGAACTCTACACGCTCCGCTTATCGGCGAGTGTTTTTAGCGCTTAAACAAATGGAGTCCCATTTGATAAGTTAAAAGGAACAGGCAGGCCCTGATATATGTAGTATTAACATTGTTCTCTTTCCGACATTGGTTTCCTTATAAATGCCATTGCCGCGCCAGAGTCCCGTGGGAATAATAACAGCCTGTGCCTTAACTCATGTTTAATATGCGTCCGTCGTTCTCGGTACTTCCGAACCGCTTTTTGATTATTTATGACAAGGTTTTCAATTGCAATATATGCCTTGGAAATAATCAGTTAATTCACTAAAATGAATCGCATAAAAGTAATGAATACTATTCAATAAAATTATAACAAACTTCCTAGTTTTTGTTGAAGTACTAAATTATTTAAGCAAAAGATTTATAATTTTTTTTTAAATTATTCTAACTTAAGTTATGTTTTTTTTTTATTTTCCACGGTATTGAAATCAAGGTAAAGTAATATGTAAAATAATTTAAAAAAAAAAATAAGAAATACAAATTAGAAAACATATTTTATTCTAGTAATATAATATAATCTAACTTAAGATTATTATTTTCAATTCATTTTCCACTGTCTTAAAATAAATCCAGACTTAAGTAAAAGATGAAATATTAAAAAAGAAGATATAAAATGTATATTGCTTTTTTTATTCCTATTCTGTAACCTAACTTATGAAATTTTCTCATTATTTCCCGCTTTCTCAAAATTAACTACGCTTAAACAAAGCAATCATTTGAATATAAAAAAATATATAAAAAATAGTATAAAATGTTTACAAATTTTGTATTCCTGTACACTGTACTGCCTTGTCTGTTGTATCTATATCTTTTCTATCTTAATAATATTATGCTTGTGGCCCCTTGCAGGCATTTATAGTAAGTAAATGCTGCCCCCACAAGACAAGGCTCAGCTAAAAATAAAGGGAACAAATCAAATGGCCTCACGCCACCGCAAAGATGCATTGAGCGATACATAGAAAAGATGCAGGACAAGTTTAAGAGCAACTCCCCACACAAACACACACACACATACAACACAAACACGTATACAAGAGTCGTGCACTTAGTTATATGGGGGATAGGATAGATACATGGAAAACTCGTATTTCTGCCACCAAGTGAGCGCACAAGCTGAAAGGTCAATGCATTTAGTTAATGCACTACAACTTCATGGCTGTATGTGTGTGTGAGTGTTTTTACATGTGTGTGTGTGTGTGTGTGTTATGCGTTGGAGCTGTGCAGCCCCCACACAGTTGCACAATGCCGCGACAACGATATTAATATAAGCCCTCGCTCGCTCTGGGTCTGGGATGCTTCAGCTTCAGCTACAGCTACAGCTTCAGTCTGTGTGTTTACGTAGTCCCCATGGCCCCTGGTTCGCATCTAAGGTTCAAGCAACTCTACACACAGAGAGAGGGAGCTAGAAAATGTGGAGACATTCCATTTATGTGTGGGCACAGCATCCAGGCATGTGTGTGAGTAGATACACATTCACGAGTATAGATACGATATGCCTTCTATTTCGTAACGGACAACTCGTTCCGAACCAAGAGGTAACACAAAATCGATCGTTCAAGCCTTAATGCCGCCCACATTCGCATGTTGCCAATATTGTTGTCAACACAAATAAACATCATCATCACGATCACGATCACGATCTCTGGGTCCTCAAGTTTGCAAAAAAAAAACTAAAGGGAAACAAATAAATAATAAAAAAAAAATCACGGGCTTAGAATATTCCCACGGCAAAATGCAGATGCGAACAGTCGCGCCGACACAATTGCTACACTAAAATACAGAAAAAAAATTAGAGAAACCGAAAAAAGTAAAAAACTTATACGCAAATCCGAGAGGAGACTCTGAGACTTAAGACTGAGGTCGGCTGGCAACAACATCTATAAACGCCGATTGGCAAATATTTAATTATGCTGCGTAAACTTTAAACACAACTTGACAATTTCACACTCGCATGTGAAGATCACCAAGTCCCTCTCTCGCTCTCTCTCTTTCGCTCTTTCTGTTTGCTATTTCAGTCGCTCTATGGATCAGTTAATGTTGTTTTATGATCTTTAAATACGGTCTCTGGGCATCTCGACTTGTTGGCTTTGTCGTAACCGTCGTCGTCTTCGTAGACATTGAGCCCTTGGTACCTCTCTGTTCTCTTCTCTGTTCCATTCTGTTTGGGGTTTTTATTGTATGTATGTTCTACAACAAAGTAACAGCAGCAACAACGATCACAACAACAACAGCAACTGTTGCACAAGCATCTCGCATACGTTCCATAATGGAGCAATCTTCGACTTCATTCTGATGGCTGTGAATGTGTTGGAGTATGAATATATGTACATATGTGCCATGTCAATTTTTCATTTTTTTCATCCATATTTTTTGCATATTCAAAATAACTTTGCACATATGACTGACGGCGACGGCGACTGCGCGTTTCCGTTTGTCAGCTGGTTCTCTCGTCTCTGGTCTGTCTCTGAAACTGGGAACTGAGAACTGGAAACTGCCAACTGAGAAGTTGGAGCTGTGCTAATGACGATGTTGTTGGCTGCTGCTGTCACAGCTTGGGGTAAATTCCTCTCTGCTTTTCGCGGAACGCACTTAGATGCAACAACAAACAATTGTTTAGCTGGAAGGCGTGCAAAATTTGCAATTGTTGTTCTTCACACTTTACTAGGCGCTAGTCTCAGTCCTTGCCCCTGCCCATGTCTCGCCATTTGTTCCCGATTCAGTCTGTATTTGAAACTGAGTTTCAGTTTCAAATTCATTCACAATTCTGTTTATTTTGAAGCTGTTTATGCTGTGATGCTTGGGTGGCCTCGTGGTATTTTGTGGACAACTGTTGGAAGTGCTGATTAGTAAGAATATTACTAAATTCATATAACGACTCTTACTGCTTAGAAATATCATTTAAGGGCTATCGGAAGTTTATATCTGAGTTTGAGTCATTGCGTATCTCTGATGGTTTCCCAGAATAGAAAGATTGTTATTCATCGCAAGGAATCGCAAGTCAGAGTTTTTAGGCTAACAAAAAAAATAAAAACAGAATTCAATGATCAAGATGAATACAAAATCTATGAATGATATTTTCGTTTCTAGGATATATATACTTTTATGTTAAGTTTTAATGGTACAAATTTAAGTAAATAAAATTATTATTTCAAAGGAATTTTTTACTGATAAAAATTTGTAAACTATTATTTTAAAATGTATATTTTAAAAATTATAATCACTAACATTAACACAAAAATTATAATCGCAACGATCCATGTCCATAATTATCACAATTACCAATTAACACTATACCAAAGGTCGTGAGATCAGTCAGCACATAAAGCCATATGACTTTCGAGAATATCAAGCAATCTTCCTTAACTCCTCTCACATAATAAAGCATACATGTATCTGTATTTTTAACTGTATTTGTAAATGTATCTGTAACTGCATCGCACACGTTGTATGTACACATTCAGTCCGAGTCCGAGTCCATCCATCTGTATCTTTAAGTACACTCGAAAGTCACGAAGCATTACAGATGCAAACAAGCTGAATGAACGCCGCAAAAAACATAAATACAAAGTGCCTACAGTTTGTTTTCATTTAAATTGAAATTGAAGTCTTCTCGCCGTTTCAGAAACTCCAGCTCGGACTGGACTACGACTTCAACTACAACTACAACTACAGCTCCAGATACAGATCCACACAGGAAAGGAGTCAGAGCAGGCGCTTGCCACAAGGGGCATCTGTAAGACGCCAGTGCCAAGTCAAGCCGCAGACTCATTGCAAACACGAAGAACTCAACAACGACGACAACTACAACAACGAGAACAACAACGACAAAGTCGACGAAGGCGATTTTCATTGTTTTGTTTCCCTGTAATTCTCGCGCTTTGAAAATTGCATTACAAACAAAGGCAGCAAAATAATAATAAGAACAGCGACCATTGTATTTAACCACTCGACTGCAATATACCCTGGAAACAATTAAGATTTAACTAAGTGCAAAAGCTTGCATCTTGACAGACACGGCGAATATATGAGTTGAGATCAAAAAAGATAATTATTTACTATAAATAATCTATGAATGAAATTGTGGGGAAATAATGATTTTCAGAAATACGTTTAAATTATAAGGTTGCTTGTCAATTAGGAATACCCCTCATACACCCTTCGTGAAACATACACAGCTTTAATGTTGCTTTGCGGCAGGCTTGCGAAGATTTCAAGTCTGGAGCATCACATGATGCCAATCCATTGCAGCTATCTCGCTCGCACACTGCCTCTGTCTCTACACTGAAAAAAATGCACGATTCTGGAATAATAAACAATTCAAAACGGAGACAGAAGTTGGGTATTTTCGGAAATCTAGCTTAAAATAATAATATTAATAATAAAAGTATAATTTTTCAATTGTTTTTCCGCAAATATTTTGATTATTGAGGTTCTATAAGAATATTTTCGGGGAAATTCAATTTTTCAGGACTTTTTAACTATTTAAGTGCTTGCCATTTTATGCGCATATTGTGTTCATTTAACAATAATATCCTCAAAACATACTAAAAAAAATGCAAGATAATATTAAGAATTTTAAAATTGAATTTTAGAATGTAATTTTTTTTTTCAGTGTTTTGCCTGTCGCTGTCGCAGTGAAGTAAAAAGCATTTTGCTGTCCAAGTCAAAGTGCGTTTCGCACCAATTCGCGCAACTGGTGATGATGTCGTTCTCCGGATGATAATCATGGCAATGATGAGCTCAAATCGAGTCGAGTCGAGTCAAGTTGAGACTCGAATGGCAGTAATGATGCTGCCCCGCTTCGCTCATAATTATAATTACGCCCCAGCACCGACAACAGAGAGGCCCCAAAGGGCCGTCATTTCAGTGAGGGACAGAGTAAGGGGAACTGGGGACAAGTGCCAAGGCTTCGTCGACATGATGAAGCACTGGAATTCGCTTTGCAAATAACAAGCAATTGTCGTTGTCAATGTTCATTTCCGTTTAGTTTGCCGCACACCTCTCGCTCCCCCCTGCCCCTCTGCCACGCCTCTGTGCGTGTTAGGCCCCTCAGCAGCTTCGATTCCATTCTCAACCCCATCGAGTGATTTTTTGCCGCTTAGTCTGCAAAGTTATTTGCTAATGAGCGCTAATTGAGTTCGAAATGCGTCTAAATGGCCAAAATGCACGCAGCATTTTTTTATTTTGGGGCAAGGCTTTCCTTTTAGTCCTACCGTTATCGCAAACGGGCAGGCAGGCGGTTCTTTCATTCCAGAATACAAAACCGCCGCACGCATTTCTGTAAATGTAATTTAACAAAAATAAACCGCGATACACAATGTACTTCACGGCTCGAATCCAGCTGTCACTCACTTCTTGGCTCGAAATAAGTGATTGTGTTGATGGGTCTTCAGAGCTGAGCTCCCCAATTTCTAACAAAATACTTGGATATGTACACTTACACACACTTATATACAAAAACCTCAATGCTGCTGACAAACTGACACAATTCGTTACAAGCCATAACGAAAAACGCCCCCACAATTGAAGATCCCATTGGGTTCTATATATAGATTCGGAAGATGCACGGGGAAAAACCACTTCCGGCTGTGGCGCGTGCTCAAAAACACTCCAAAATATCCAGAAATAATCCACAATTGCAGCTCGACAAAAACTTGATATGAGAATCAAACTAATTTTTTGGTAATTACAGTCAACGACCGCGCCTGAAAAACACTTGGGAAACAGGAGGGGGAAAGCAGATTCCATGTCCAAAAATAAATAGAAAGCAACTCGACAACTCGGGCAACTCTTTGGACTGGCGGCTTTTCATAAATTATTAAACTTTAATGACGTCACTGACATTTATAGCTCGCCGAAAGTTGGCAAAATAGGTCAAGTAGCGGCAAATGACGCCGCAGCCTCCGAGGGTCTCTGCACCTTTAGGGCTAATCCTCCGCTCAACGGACCAAATAAGTAAGTAAATCACAAATGAAAATAAAAATGTCCAAAGAAAGTGTCCACAAAGGGCAACAACAGACAACACAGCAACAAGAGAGCTGGGCCACTCCAACAAAAGCTGATCTGAGCTGATTTCAAATGCAAATTATTGAGATTGAAATGGAAATGGAAGTTGAAAGGGTGCACAGAGCACAGCTTTCTTCATGGCTATTTGATTGCATTGTGTGCGCTAATAGCGACTGGCCTCGCCGTCCATTGCATCCTTTGTGCACGGTCATTAGCCGCATCCGTGACCGTGTCCGTGACTGTGATTGGGACTGTGACCCGCGCGGACAGATGCAAAGATGCTGCGCATGCGCGGACTGTCTTATTTCCCTACTCCTTAAATATTTCCATCTCACAACCCTCCGCGGGCAATCAAATGTAGCCAATCGAGTGGCAACCGGTACGAGAATGGGACGGAACGGGACCAAAAGTCGTCGTGGTCCAGTTTCCGTTGCGCCCTGCAGCATGCAAAAAGGGGCAGACAGACAGGCGCAAAGACAACGAGACGAGGCGAAGGACAGACGTCATGTAAATTAGAGGTTACCCCTTTCCCGTGTGGGATATTCCTTGTGGAATATTTCTTGGCCCAACCCCGCTGATCATTACGCTTAGTGCTCGACGTTGTAGAAAATTTCATGCGCTTTTTTAAGTGTTTTGTCCCGGAAAAGCGGAAAGCGACAAGGACAAAGAATGGGAAAGTGTCTTAAGCTGCTTTATGGGAATTACGCGCACATTTACATGCGCATGTCAAATGGTGGCCAGAAACAGAAACAGGATCAAAGGTCGCATCCAGCTTTCAAAGCATCTACAACAAGTTGTCTCAAGTTGATGTAAAAGGCGGGATGCTTCCATTGTGATTGCCCTCAAAAAGGGGCTGCACAATTTGGGCACAAAACTAAGTCGTTTGTAAAAAAAGAAGTGAAATAAAAAGAAAATAGAAACAAATATAGATTGTTAGCTTAGAAGGGATAACGGTTGGAAATGTCGGCCAGCAACAATGAAAAGCGTGTGAGCAAAGACAAATGGTAACTCTTTCTAACAAGAAAACTTCACTAAACGAACTCTTACAATTACAAAGCAAATGCTGTGTTATATCATAAATTAATATATTAAGAAAATTCGTAGAGTGACCCCCATTTAATGTATGTTTCTCATGATGTATCAATTAACCAATCCCTTGATTTGAATGCCCCGAATTCCGTTGATGATCTCACAATCAGCCCACTTTCCGTTATGCTCCCTTCTTCTTCGTTCCGCCCGCCTGTCCGGCACTATAAACTCGCACTCAAAGATCTTAATCATGAAAAAAAAATAAAAAAGAGAACGACACCCCAACAATTCCAGCACACGCATACAATGATATTATTATGTTATCCCCCAGGCGCCTCGAACACAGCGTCGCATAGCCTGCGAGCTAATTACACTAAATCATTAAGAAGCGAAACAACAAATTTAAATATAAATACGTACATATATAAATGAAGAAATCTATTAAATGCTCCGGCATAAATTTCAATTTATGACGCCTAGACGAGAGAAGCACTCTCGTAAAAGCCAAACCCAAAAATCATAGTAGATCAAAATGAGGCCACTTGGAAGGCACGCAAAGAGTACAACGAACCCCCCCAATAAAAATTTATCCATAAGAATGGAAATAAAGTCTATAACGGACTCTTTTTTTTTTAACTGCGTACTGAGCTTAACCCCAGATACAAGAGAGAAGTGAAGTTGTCAAAGGGGAGCAAAAGAACTTTTGTGGAACACTCGCACAAAAAAAAAATTTGAGAGAGAAAGAGAAAAGTACTTGAGAAATCCGATAGTTCTATTGAGCACTTAAGATCGTCGAGCTTGATGTTTGGCACTCTAATTGTTCTGTTCTGTAGTTTCTCCTCCCTCGCTTTCAGCCTGTCTATCGATTATACGGATTTCTTTATAGGGGTAGACAAACATTTTATTTACGAGCTGCTGTAAATGGGTTAGCGGCACGTAATATAGCGACAAGCATTTCCGATGATTAATCACGAGTTCCATTATACTGTCTATTCAAAAATTAGAGCTGCGTCGCACTTTCCCATGAGCAAGTGATTTCCACATGGTTTTAATTGCGTTTTAAGTAGCAAGGATGCGATATTCGAAGTGAAGTGTTAACACAGGTGTTTACTATTTCATTCCATTGTGGCAGGAAATGCAATACAGATGAATCCTGTCTTCGTTTACCATTTTTTTTTTTTTTTTTGTCCTATTTCAATTGTATTAACAACATATCTGTTAAATTTCGATTAGAGTTACTAATCAATTAGATTATCTTAGAAAATAATCGTAGTGACAATATAATTCTGTTGAAAATTTTGTGATTATATAGTCAGTTTTTAAAAATTATTAAAAATACAAGCAAAAATATTTTTGAAAATTTTCTTTTGCAGTTACTCTTAGAATTCTTCCAAGAATTTTTCTGCATCAAAATATTTTTTGTGAAATTGTGAATTTATAAAAATGCAAAACTAAGAGTTTAATAAGGTGCTCTTTGTTAAGTACGGTTAGATTGTTGTGAACTAACTGTGCATTCATTCTTTTCGTTTCTTCTTCCTCTTCATTTTCTCTATACATTGTATTCCGCTGCAGACAGTAGTTTTCGATTTATTGCAATTTATAAGGTGATTTTATAAATATGACAGGGACTTTATAATGATTACGATTACAAAAAATCAGAAATATTCTAAAATTATTACAATTATTCAAAAATATTCAGAATAAATCAAAAATAATCTTTCTGATTATTTCGGATTATTTTTGATATTTTCTGATTATTTTGGTTTGATTGTGAAAATTTAAAATAATTAGATTTTTACTAAATAGTCATAAATAATCAGAAATAATCAAAAATAGACAGAAATAATCTGAAAAAATCAAAAATAGTCCAAAACACTCCAAAAGAATATTTTTGATTATTTTTGATTTTTTCTGATTATTTTTGAATAATTGTAATAATTTTATATTATTTCTGATTTTTTGTAATCATAATCATTAAATAATTGGGCAAAACCAAAAATAATCGTAATTTAATCGTTAGTTCGACTTTTAAACAAAAATATTTAACATTTTGTAACAGGTATGATTAAAAAGTACATTTCAGTTTTCATCTTATGCTAGTCTCTGATTGAGCTTTCTTTCAACAAATTTTTATTTATGTATTAACAATTAAGTATGGTATAAGTCTTCGTTTTGCCACCCAGCGACAAAACTTGTTTCCGATCCAACTATGCAAATGATGTTGAGTGCAGGCAATCAACTCTATGGTTCGGTGTTGCCCTTTAAGCACGGCTCGTAAAGTATTCTAAGATATTCATTAATTTCAGATGGGATTTCCCAAAACTCAAACTCATATGCATATGGAAATGGAAATGTGCGTGCATATTCAAATGAGATTTTTCCAGCGATTTTTCGCACTCTACGCCTCTTTGTAGCGCCTGATAAGGGTATCGGTTAATTATTATGCAGCTTTGTACCAAGGCGTCAAGTAAAAAATGCAACGTTACCATCACCATCACCATCATCATCGTCATCTCGAAGACGATGCCGACGACCCTCCCAGCAGGCCAGGGGTGACAGCAAGAAGGCACCAAATAAAACGACAGAAAAAATAAGAAGGAGATGGAGAAAAAAAACGCAACTGACGCCTTTTGCAGCGGCGTGTGAAATCTTTTGGTTTATTTAGCTACTCAATGCCAGCGCCGGGCAGCCGGCTGATGGTGCTATTTCTGGCGAGGACGACGACGACGACGATCATATCAAGACTCAGGCAGTGGCTGTGGCAGTGGCTGTGGCAGTGGCTGTGGCAGGAGCGCAGGGTGTCGTCGCTGCCAAGGGGTGGCCTGGGTGAGTGACAGACGGTGCCAGGTTAGGTTAGGTGAGGGAATCACAGCATTTCAAGTCTTTCTCGGTTCTCAACTCTTTTCTCTAGCTTTTGTGAATGTTTTTCTTTCAATTGCAGCCGCTTCGTTGCATTCGCGGGCAACAACAATTTGTACTTTGGGATTTTGGTTTTCTTTCATTTGGATTGGGTTGGGTTTCGGATGGGTTGTGCTTGCTTTGGGGTATCATGATCATGACGTTGCACAGACCAACAAAACACAATTAAAGAACAACAACAACAAAATGCGCTGGAAAAACAAGCAAATAATAAAGCAAACTTTTTTTCTTTTTTCTTCTTTCTGACATTCATTGTAATTTTTTGCTGTTTTTTTTTTTTTGTTTCTTTAGATATCTTAGGGTTGAAGAGTTTTTTCATCTGCTTGCAGCTACTGCGCTTTATTACAAAACACTTGAAATTTTCAACATGAATTTACCCTTTTTTCTTATAATTTATAACATAATTTTGACTGTTTTTTGTGTTTTTTTTTCTGTCATTGTGCTGTCTGGCTATCAATGGCAAGGCCTGGGGCGACACTTTCTTTACGTGATGTAAGAAAAATGACAAGGAAAACCCATCGTTGGGTTTAAAAATGTTTTGTTCACAATGGGATAAAAATTAGCTTAACAAAATGCTTTATTTGGATGGCAAAAGCGTGTTACAAAGCAAAAAGTCTTTCTGAGAAAAGAAAAAAATTAGATTTTTTTTGGAAAATAGAAATTCAAATGGGTTTTTAAAATGCCTGGAGGAAAAAAACAGCTTATAACACTCAATTTAAGACATCTATAGCTTTGAATATAAATTTATTTTAATGCGTTTTATAAATAAAATTTTAAGTTGAGAAATAAATATTTTATTTATATAAAAATTTAAAAAATATATATTTACAAATACTAAATGTATTTTTAGTACAGTGCGGGTACAGAAGTTTAGATAAAGAATTCCAAATTGAAATAGATTGATTGTTTTTAAGATTCTTTCGCTTTGATAATATATTCTACCTTTAAGATTGTTGTGCTCAATCCCACATCAAACCCTCAAACATCTCTTCGCACAGCTCATTATAAGCCTTATTCAAGCAAAACAAGCGCCTCAAATTCAAATTCTAAATTGCGAGGCACGCAAAACGAAATGAAAATCAAGAAACGCAATAAATTATTTGCCAAGGTACAGAAAAATTCAAGAAAATGCAGCGCAATCAATATGAAAATTCTCTGCGTTGTGCCAAATTTTTTAATGAAAGGCAAATGGCAAATGGCAGCGAAGGGTGCGAAGGTTTCAAGCCAAGTTTGCAAAATCGATGGGAAATCAATGCGGATGCAGTTCACCCTAAAATCTTAAGCAACTCTCCTTGTCGTAGGTTTACCTAATCTTAGGCAAAGGCTGAGGCTGAGGCTGAGGCTGAGTTATGGCGGGGTGGCATCTAAACGTGAATGGTATGCGAAATCTTCATCATCATCATTGTTGTTGTCCTTGTTGCTGCTTCTGCTGTAGCTCCTAGCAAATTGCAAAATTTGTGACGCATTCAAGATGCGATCCCCTCGCAGGAGCGAAGGGACATGGGAAAGCGACTCAACATTAACCGTAATGTATGTTCAATAAATATTTGGTAATTAAATAAATAGCTAGCTGAAGGATAAGAATGTAGCAGCTGCGCAGCTTTTGGGCGCATGCGCATATAGGGTATATAGGGTATGAGAGAAGGGAGAGTGTTACAATTTCACCTTTTTTTTGTGTCGTGGGATTTCTTGAGCTCGAACTGGGCATGGGAGCGTTTGGTGGAAGCGCACTGATATGGTTGAAGTACAAATTAGATCAGTTAGGGGATCGTCTTGAGCTTGAGTGATCGTGTGACTCGACTGTCCAGCTAAAGGGGATACTTTCACTAGGCAATCGGGTTTGATTTGGGTTGACTTCCCAGTCCCACAAGTGCCGAAGGAAAAGGGGATACTTTCACTAGGCAATTGGGTTTATTTGAGTTGACTTCTCTTCCCCACAAGCGTCAAAGGAAAAGTAGAAAATGCATTTATGGGGCGTTGCCCTTTGGTTCCATTCATGTCAAATTAATGCTGCTTTCTGAGCACATTTACAAATACGCGTTTATCATATGTGAATCTCCGCCCCTGATTTCTATGCACTGCACAAGGATGCCGTACCACGCCCATTTTGACAGGGTCTCCTGTGACTTTTTCCAATTTTTGCACAATTACCCTACAATCGATGCTTTCTCCGCAAATCAATTGCAAAAAAACACAAACAAAACCCCATGACACATTGCTTGGCAGTGGAAACCCTACCTTACCTTAGCCAACCTTACCTTGCCCTACCTTACGTCACCCTACCTTACTTTATCTTACCTTACGTTACGTTACCTTATCCTACCTTACTCAACCTTGCCACTGCCAGAGTTCCCCTCAAAAAGGGTAAGAAATAGGGTATGTGGATATGTCAAACCAAAGACGTTTGCTACAAATCTCTTTGGGCATTTTGTATGAATGTATGAATAAGTACGTGAATCGGAACGAGTATAGGAAGTAAAAAATAAGCAGGGGATTTAATTGCATTTTTTTAGCGCGCGCGCTACATTGCGAATTTCAGCTGTGCTCTCAGCTGGCAGCCCAACGCGACTCTTTTTTGGGCATTGATAGGGTCGATTGGGTTCGAGGTTCGATCGATCGAACGATTGGCAAACTGCGCCGCAACAGTTAGCAACGCTTCGCTGCCTCATTCTTAAGCCCAAAACTCGTCCTTATCCTCAACCTCAGCCGCATCCTTGTCGTCTTAGATTCAGCATTGCATTGTCATGTTAATGTTGCGAAATGTGAATTTGATTGCCTCCTGCCGTAGATCAATAAACACACTAATGAGCTAAAGGGTTACCCTTTTGAGTACCTCGAGTTCGAGTTCGATATTTCGATTTTTCGCTAAGCCCATTTGCATTTCCACCAGCTTTTCACTTTTCTATGCATTTGCATTTTCCTTGTGTGTGTATTTGCATTTTCCGTTTCGTTGGCGCTGAATGCAAAGCGTGTGCCATGAATTTCAGATGGTGCTCTAAGTTCCTAAGGGATCCCGTAGTGAAAGCTGCCTTTCCGGCTTTCACATTCAAATTGGCCCATGTTGTGATCGCAATATGGCCGCAAGGCGTTTTAAGTTGCTTACTTTGGTAGCAGTTAATTGGTTTGAAGTTTTACGCATATTTGCATTTCAATTGTAGTCGACTCTGAAGTTCTCCATACCATGGGAGGTGTTGGAAAGTTGGCGGGCGGCCTTTCTCTAGCTTATTAGGGGCTGACAATGGAGTTGCATCTTTGGGAAATGTAATAAAGCACTAATCTGGCTATTAACCTGCAGGGCTTTTCCCCTGTTGTTGACTAATTCAGATGACTTTAGAGACCGCAGCACAGGGACTAATTGATCTCCCGCCTCGTAGTGCCGTCTGCTCCAAAACAAATGCAGCTAGTTAGTTGGCAACTGGGCCAAAACAGCTTGCGAATCAATATGAACAATGGCAAATACAAAAATAATTAGCTGCTATTGACGGTCAATGGTAACTCTGGGATCTCCAGGGCGTGACACGTCACAATATGTCCACACACGCCCCTGCAAATAAATCTCCAAAACGCGCCAACTGAAGAAAGAAAGAAAGTCGAGGGAAGTAACAAATGATGTTGTACTCGCACTCGTAGCACGGGCCACAAGGACTCTCTAGATTATCAATGACAGCGTGCAGCCGGCAGCTTCATAATTTTCTAATTCTTGTCTTGCCCCGTCTTGCAGTCAGTCAGTCAGTCAGTCTGACTCTCTACTATAGCAAAAGCAACAACTATTTGCAGAGTGCAAGGAAGAAATGCAGCGGCAGCTGCGGCGACAACGATTGTGGCAAGGACCAAGGACCAAGGACCTCGTCGCAACGTCTGGGACTCAAAACTGAGGTTGCTGCCCCCCAAGGAAACGCGCCCGAGTGTTGAAATTTATTGATAGCGTGTGTTTTGTGCGTGTGTGTGTGTGTGTGATTGCATGTGTGTGTGAGTGTGTTGTGTGTGTGTGTGTGCATATCAGACTGCAAGACTATTTGTGTATAAGCTCACAAAACACACACACAAAGCTCTTTTATTGAGTAGTTCTTGCACTTTTTGACTGCTTTTCACTTTTCTTGTTGCTTTTTTTTTTGTATGTTTTGAGGTTTCGAGATTTTTGCATTTGCGCGCATTTCTACAGCAAAAAGCACCACCGGCTGCTACAGCAGCTCCTGCTGCTCCTGCTGCTGCTGCTGCTGCTGCTGCTGGCACCACCTTCCTGGAGGATGAGGACGTCATCGTCACCCCAATTTAGTTGCTACCCATAGCCAACTTCCCATTATTCTCCCTGTTTGTGTGCTGTGTGTTTCATGCCTTTTGCTTTTGCTTTTGCCTGCTTCCTTGTATACTTATATGTCCTTACGTCCTTGCTTCTTTTCGTTTTTTTGCTCTTCGCTTCGTTGTCTCCTTGCGTGTGCATTTGCCGCATAGCTCGCGCCAAGAAAACGCATATGCCACCTCGATCGCCCAAAAGTAATCCTGCTCCTTGCTCGCCTCCTTGGCAGACACACACACACACACACCAGACACACACTGGCGCATGCAATCGCATTTGAAATGAAGCAAAAATTTTATGAAACGTGGCAAAGAGCAGGAAAAACTCTCCAAGTCTGAGCCGCCAGCTGCTTGGCAGACTGACTGGTAGACTGGCTGGCTTATTCGACAAGAGGGTTCAACTTTTTCCCTAGCACTCGAACTCGATTTGGAATTCGTATATGTACTAGTGTAAAGCACCACCATCACCATCACCACCCGATCGATAGACCGACCAACCAACCTACCAGACCAGACACCAACAACACACACGGAGTGCATTATTTAGAGGGGGTTCCAGTTTCCAGCAAACTGCACCCAAGAGTGACTGAGTGCCAGACAGTTGCCGACATTTATGAGTGTTGCCTACATATTACAAGACGTACTATACAAATAAATGAAACTGATGGCGTGACAATGACCCCAATGTTATTAATATGGCTGTTGAATTTCGAGTTCCGTTAGAGAACGTGCTGAATGTGGGGGCTGAACACATTCCTGCATTATCATATATGGGCCACAGACACTTATTTCTTGCCTTGCTACTGTCTTAGGTTAGGCACATGAAAACAAACAGTTCGTTGAACTTCCCTAGCATGTGCCAAATAATTCCTAGTAACTCATAAAAAGGGGGTCGATATCGGTGATAGATGTCTACAGATACCCAGTAAGCTGGCCTATAAAAAACTCACTCTGAGTTATCTAGCACTTCAATATGTAAATAAGTCGGGAGGATTACTGAATAATATTTACTCAAGATTTCTACAACAAATATTTGAAAATAAATTAAAGCCAATTGAATTTCGTTTCATTTCTGAAAATTTGCAATTTAATTTGATACCATAAATAACTTTATTATTTTAACATAAAAACTTGCATTTCTTCAATTGGGTTTTTCTTGGTTTTTCCCAATCCTTGCGACAAATGATGAATCAATTATAGTTTCTTGCATAACCCAGACTTAACTATTTACTCTTTTCAGTATTTAAATATAATTAAATTTATTAAATTTATTACTTTAAAATGTTTGTCTTTTTGAAATTGTCAAAATTCTTTCGCTGACTTTGGCCTAATACTTTTTGACATACGCTTTATCAAGAATGTTTATTTATATTCTTGTTTTTCTTCAACTCTGCCACTGCCTAATAATCCAGACATTTTCAGCTTTGTTGGCCTTCATTTACATACCAAATGTAGCCAAGTTATGGACAAAAGTATTTTCACCTTGTGTCCATTAAGTATTTATGAAGTGGAGCTAAACATATTTTCGAATTAAAGTCAATTATGCTAAACTTAAGTTGAGGTCACAATAACAAAAAGTTCAATCAGCCAATTGCCCCATTGAGTATATTCAGAGTTCCTTTTTCGCTTTTGCTAATGGGGAGCTACAGTTGGCAACAGAACCCTTAGCCTAGGTCAGTTAATTAACTAACAGTGTACTTTTGCATTGGTAAGCAATTATCACATTGGGGAGAATCAACATTTGGACCCCTGGCGCACTTACCAAATTTGTCAATCCGCGATAAGGTCGTTCCCCAGTCCCAAGTGTCTTCGTTGCAGTCCAACGATGGCAAATGTATCGCATTAAAACGGCACAAAATATGGGACAGATGTTTAGAAGTTTTTTTTTGGCTTGTGCCAAGCAAAAGTTGAAGGTGTCAGAGTCAGAGACGGTGGCGGTGGCGGCAAGAGAGTGCCGGCTGCTAAACAGTCTAGGCAGAAGAGTCGCAGACCCTGGTGTAAATGCTCATTATTATTATTTGCTGCATTTGCTAGGTTCATTGACGGTGTTACACTTCTGCCGCAGTCGCTGTCGCTGTCGCAGTCGACGTTTTCTTTAAGAAAACCTCGCGCGCTTTGGCACGAGCTATGAGTGCTCGGGGTATGATCAGCTGTGGCCCTGGCTGCACTGCGAAGGGGGATGAAAATGTATACCAGGTGGCGGTGGCGGCGTCTAGCAACAACCCCTAAGACACCAACATCAGCAACATCAACAACATCGGCAGCAACAACATCAGTAGAGCTAGAGTAGAAGAACGTCTTGAGCATTGGAAATTGTGCAAAATCGATTACAATGATTGCATTTGCGACAACGGAAGAAGGAAGAAAAAGGAAAAGGGAGTCTCGATGCTGCTGCTGCTGCTGTAAGTGTTGCCCTGCAGCAGGACAATGGCTGTGCGCCGGAAGAATAATGGCATAAACATTGGACGACGCATTGAAAATAGCGGGACAAGATGTGCGTCGAGTCTCGACTCGACTCGGCCCGGTGTTGAACTGATTTTCCTTGGCCATTGCCATTGTCCTTTGTTGACAAGGCATTGTTGATTTCTTGATTTTATTTTTCTACAATTTTGCACAGCGACAGCATTGCGCAATGATTGCCGCATTTGCTTTATGGATAATGTGCAGCTAATGTCTTGCTAGTAATTTATATGATTTCTTCTCCGGCAGGACATTCAGTCTTAGTTGTCTCGTGCCGCCCCAGGCCCGGTGTGTCCAACAATGACAATGTGGTCAATCGCTTGCCGTGCTGTTGCACAAATTTGCCTATTGTCGCCTTGGTTTCATCAAATGCTCCTGAATTGACTGGAGTACAGTTGATCTCAGCTGCATATCGAGTTTGTTTAGACTGAGGCTTGAAGCTTTTGCAGCTGCCTCTGCCTCGTTATGATTTATGTCGCCCATGTAATCAAGCAGGGATTGATTAAGCTAGCGGGTCATTGACTGAAACAGGCAGCTGCGCCCGTAGACAGCATCACTCGAGTTCACTGTTGTTGCGGTGCTATCATCAACCTAAAACCGAATCAAAGTCGGCCACCAGCATGAGCACCAACAACCAGCACCTGCCTGTTACAACTTTACAGGGGCCCGTGCCATATCCTGGGGGTTGAACCACCCCAAAAAATGTGAATCACCAGCCGGAGAGCTACCACCAGACCACATAGACTACACCAGCACCACCCTCTGAATGTCCTCGCAGCCGTTAGATTCTCACACGCGCATATTTATATGTAGTATGTGTATCCTGGGCGCAGTTCTCTATGCTGGTTGCGCACTGTACTTGCCATCAGGCTGAGGGCGCACACACCACCACACTGGCACGGCCAGGATCAGGACAACAGCCACGGCAATTAAGCCATTTGCGGAAATGGCGTCCACTTGTTTTCATTTCACTCGCAAAAGGGGCGCTTATCCACCCCTGAACACAATCCCAATCATAATCAGAATCGTTGTTCTATAAGCGCAGGATCTAAGCGCACGTGCGCATGCGCCACACTTTCGCGCATTCACTGAAAAAGGATCTGCTGACACACACACACATTCACACACACACACACACACACACACACACTCATGCGCACACACACCCTCTACAAGCCTCTACGCTTGATGATATCCTTATGCCGGCATAACAATGCCACTGTTAATGCAAATACAATCGCATCCTTTCGACATTTGAAAGGTCCTTTTGTAACGCTGTATATTAACAATTTTGGATAAATATTTCAAATGGTTTTAATGCGGGCGCCGCGTCGTACGTGCTCCTCGATTTCACTAACGTTCCGTTCCATTTGTATTGGAGAACTGATGAAAATTGTATCCGGCACACGTGCCAAATATGAAAGGATCTAGGAAGTTGTGTCGTATTGTCGCATGGTATTTTAGGGCGTTAGGTGGATTCATCAATTTGCATAAATATAGGAGTTATTTGAGAAATTTCCGATTGTATTTTAAATAGTAATACCATTCCATATCAGCAATTTTACATTTCTGATTCTGAAATAATAGATTAGATCGGTTAGAATAGCTTAAAAATTGAGAAATTATTATATTTATATTTAACATATGAGCTATTTAAGAAATTACAGATTACATTTTATATAGTAGTACCATTTCATATAAACAATATTCCTTTTCTGTTTGTTGTATCCAGGAACCTATAAAACTGCAAAAAACGATAGCTAAGCTCAGTTACAATACCTTAAAAATTATAAAATTTATATATTTAATCTTTTTGTAGATTTCTGCTGTATAATACTCCGATTGTTTGGTCAAGTTTCAGTTGAAAGCCATATTTAATGAAAAGATCACATCAAGATAATGCCAATTCTCTCTTTCCTTCTCTTTCTTTATTTGCAAAATATGATATATCACTTATTCGAAGCACTCACTCAGCAATTAGCTGCTGGCTTTAAGCGCAGCAGTGAACTAGCTACACATATATACATAGATACATATGTATGTACTCGGTTATATGCATGCCACAATTTGTATCTGAAAGATACACAGAACAACAAAAATACTCAGAGAAAATACAAATAAAAATGCCATGCAAACGAAGTTATTTTTAAGAAATTCAAACCTGCAGTGAGTGAATTATGAGCCAGCGCTGTCAAGGCTGGGAGCGGAGCCCAGAGCGGAATACGCAGAGTACACTGCGCAGTAGGAATAGGTGTGATCGAGAGGAGAAGCAAAGGAAACAAAAAAAAACAGCAACACCTTACACGATGCACAGAACAGGTTGCAGCTCGAACAATAGGTAGATAAACTCACGTACTCATAATTGTTGTTGTTGTAGATTTTATTGTTGTTGCTGTTGTTGTTGTTCTGTGTCTCGTTTCTAAAATTTTGGAAATCTGCGCAATCTGCTTTGGTATGCACGGGCTACTACCCTACCATGTCATGGGCAGGGACTGTCAATATAACATAGCTCTCGGGCCTCCGCTGATGATGATGATGAAGATGAAGATCAGTGCTCTCTCTCTCTCTCTTTCTCTGGCAATGACTAGGAAATATTGCCTTTCCTAAGAAGGATTTGTGTCAGCAAACGTGACTTGAAACATCAAGTTGTTGTATGCTTAGTATTTGATTGCTGATCCTTTTTGTATGCTCGCATGTCTATTGTTTGAATAGTTAATTATGGGTTGGATCAGTGAACACTCCTTTTGAGCCACGCCGAGTCGAGTTGGAGGCCAAGAATCTTGCTGTGCGCCTTGCCTTTTTACTCTTTGTTGGCACTTTTCCACTTTTTTTTTGTTTTAGCCATTTTTACCGGTAATTTGGGAATTATATATTTTTCGAATTTTGTCGAATTTTCATATAGGACTAAAAACAAACCACAGTTGGTTATCGTCACAACGCCCACTAAAGAAAACGGGGCGTGTCAGCGTTGACAACTGCTGACAATGACTTCATTTGGCCAACAAATGTTATTGCAGCTTAATATTGCACACATATGGCCAGAGATGAGATGATGATGGATCGCCGCATTGAGATGTACTTGTCAGCGATGATTGTTCCTATGACTGAAATTCAATACATGTCTTTGTCTTTGCCACAATGTGTTGAATGTGCAATTGCATGCCGTTTAGCTGAGTTAAGAAAAGAATATATGTAGATCTTCTAGCTAAGATCGTAGTAATCTCTTAATGGCACGACTAGTGAAAATATGCCGACTAAAGAAGTTCCATAGAAGTTCTTTATATGTGAACTTATGTCGTGTTTCCCTCATTCGGATATTTATTATTCATTGCAAATTGAAACCAGGTGAAAGTATTTAGAGATTGCCAATGACCATTTGCGATCTTCAAGCAACCAAAGAAAGATCCCTGGCAAGTTTCATCCCACGGTTGAACTCGGTTACAAAAATGCACCCATGTCACATAAATAAAATTTGTATATGCGATTAAATTGGAAATTCAATCGTTATGCATTTGAAGACAACGTTCAACTGTGCCTTCTGCTGTCAGTCTGTCTGTCAGTGGGTCGAGCAGTTGGTAGGTCGATCGGTTGCATCCCTAACCCTCCCAAGCAGGATTTTGGATGACACCAAGACCGAGACGGAGACCGAGGCAAAGATGAGAACAAGGAGAAGGGGCAGCTTGAGCCGTGATAGACAAAATCTTGTCATAACTTTGATGTTGTTAGTAAAACAATGCAATTGCTTTTTTCCTCAATGGCCCCTCAAGGTAAGCGCAGGATTCCCATCCCGTCTGGGAACGGGCTTGGAAAATGAGAATGCTGCGAAATTTGCTTATTACTCCGAAGCCGAGGGGTGCAAAACTGGGCAGCTGGTTGGCTGAATGGGAAATGGGAAATTTCGTTGGGATTATGCAACATCAGCCATCGAAGGCATCATCTAATGTGCTGTGTAATTCAGTAAGACATTGAAAAATTGCTGGACATCTGGGACATCTACGAGTCTGTGGCTCTTAAGTGCACTCTCGGTGTGGTTTAGCCAAGCTTACTGATTTGACTGATTGCAGTGCCTAAATTGCGTTGTTTTTTATTAAAGATGTATGGTTCGCTGTCAAGTCCAAAGTTCTAAGAAACAAACTACGCGATAGATAAGAGAGAAACGAAGATCAGCACATTAGATGCTGGGCAAACAAATCAAATTTGGAGAGGCATGAATGAAATGCCCCGTCAACGGACATACTATCCATGTTCATTGTCTCAGATCTGGTCCGGCAAACAGGCAAATAACAAAAAGGGTTGCGCTTCTCTCGAATGTGTTGAAGGCTGAGCGAATGTAACGCGATAAGATCGGGAAAAGGAACATCAATCCAAAGAAATGCTATCCTTAAGAATGTTAATCAATTAATTACATGCTGTGTGTACACAGTGCCTGAAGGGGCTACATCTATCAGAGAGAGAAAGGATTGTTATCGAGGGGTTGTCCTTGATTAATTTCACGAACATTTCCCAAGGCAATCTATAAATTTGGCATGAGAGTTTATATTGTGGTTGTTCCGAGACGGTAGAAGATCATTACTAAAAATTAACTGACCATTGGTCAGTACGTGGGTCAGTCGCGTGTCTGTTATTAATATAAATATAAACATTGACCATGTGAGTAAGGGGTAAATGCAACAAGGGGTGTTATTATACAGATTCACGGATTTAGCTATGCTAAAGTGACCAAAGTCATTGATCTTGACTCGGGTAATTTCCATATTTTCATAGGTTCGATTTTATAATACTAAATGTATAAAATTGATAGTCAGATGGGGAGGACACTGTCTATATTTGGAATATTTTTACCATAACATTTTTATTATTTTCTAGTTAATCTGGTGCCCTTACTACTGCATGTTAGGTTGTATTATGTTCTTAATAACACTGTTTTGAAATTGATTTAAAGTAGAGTTAAGCTGGTACAAGGTCTCGAAAAATTAAAACAACAAGAAGCACCAGACACTTGAGAATTCGGGCAAAAACATGAAAAAGAAGATAAGTATTTTAAATTGCCTGCTGTGTGGGAACCAAAATGCTGTGCAACATGTGACAATAACAATTTTGCACTGCCTGACTTGGAATCATACCCAACAAAAAGAAAAAAAAGAGAACCAATATTACCAACCGACTGTTTCATTGTCGACACTTGTTTTGAAGCACATTGTGACCCAAATTGTTTGCAAAAACAAAACAGCAACACAATAAAAACCATCGAGTAGCCGTGTGCCGATCACAAGGCGAATGTCCTTTCAAATGGCCAACCACTTGAGTTGGTACAATGTAAAACCTGCTGCTACTATTCTAATTATATAGAAAATTGCAAGCAAAACACAAACTAATTGTTGCTCTGTATATTCAAAGTATCTATGGCAAATCAGAGGGGGGTGAGCATGGGAATCTCAAGTGGAATGCAATGTGGCAAGCAGATGAGCCAAATGTCAGTATGCCTTTGCCGATTGCCTTATCGCTTCTCCGTCTATGACCTAGAATCCCCAACAATTATGACTCTCTAATATGCCAAGCATATCAGAAATTGAATCGAAATGCGCGCGAATTTTGCGCGACATATAAAAAATATCTAAGCATGTCAAGAACATTGTTCGCTCATTAAGCAGCAGCAGCAGCAACAACAACATTCAGCCTACTTCCCCGCACATCTCAGCACACTCTGCCGCCAACCAACTTTAAGTTGTTATTGCTGTTTACCCACATACAATGCCAACTTTTGTTGTTATGCTGAGCGGGGCGAGCAATGTTGATTAGTACTTCCTGAGGCTGCCATATCATTCCTCACGCATACACTTAAACAAGCGATATATACTCACTATATACTCACTCATATAGCCGGCATTCATACATGTACATACGCCTATTTGTTTAGAGCTCTGCAAACAATCAAAGAAATGTCGTTGGAGCCCGGGAAGCTTGAGCTCAACTTATCAGCAGAGCGCGAGTCGCGACCGTTAGAAGTAATCATAACAATGGGAACCAAGCACCAGGTCTATTTTAGTATTACAGCACATGGGGGACCTTTTATGCAAATAACTGTGCAGGAATCGAGCGACACAAAGAAATTCAGGTGTTGTTTCCGGTGTACAAAATAAGCCAGCACAGAATAGGATAACTTACTATAAATAAAAACAAGAAATATATTTGCAAGTGCAACCAAAAATTTGAAGTCTCGTTCAACGATATCGAAGTATCGATTTTTATCACATCGTCACTAACAATTGGTATTAAACTATCGCGAAAGTTTAGTATTTTTTGAAATTCACATGGAAATTATTTTGAAAAGAGTGTACAAATATTTAAAATCAAATAAAATCCCTTTATAATACAGACGATTCCACCTCCCACAATGAATATGCAGCCTTTGCCACGTGACTCAAGATCTGTGAGTTCTCTGGGTCCAATTGCTGCCATTGGGGCGCTTTTTTTTTTTTGAAGCACATTTAAACTCTGAACCCGGCAATTGATTGCTGTGGAGAAAGCTTCATTTGGTGAATGCTTGTGAGTGTGTGTGTGCGTGTATGTGAATGAATGCGTTCTCTAACATCGAAATGAATTGCTTATTTTGACATTTATTAAAGCTTTAAATAAAATTTATGCAGAGAATCAATTAGTGTGAATGTGGAGCTGGGCACAATCATAAAAATCGTAAAAGTGGGCAGCGGTGGGACAACTGGGACCGCCACGCCAGAATTGTGACTGTGGGATCGCTGACCATTGAACAGAGCTGAAGGAACGTTGGTTTGGGCACGCACAGCACAGCGGAAAGTCAAGTAACAACAAGAATATTTCTCACAATCAGTTTGTAGGCAAGCAAGGAGGAGAACAGCGAGCAGAGTGAGAGACGTACTGCAAAGGAAACAAAAATAGCAACAACAAAACTCTGTGTTGGTTAAAGCGAAGGCAAAAAGACAAACGGCAAGCAACAACATTTAAAAAAATAATAACAACAACAATACACATAATCAGAGGAGCGACAAAGACTGCAAGAAATCACAGCAACAACAACAAAAACAGCGAGGTGGAAGATAAACAGGCTCGCAGACAGGCATGCATACATATGTATGTACATATATAAGTGCTGCCTCCAGACGAGTCCTGCACACACTCACACACACGAGCGCTCACACTGACTTACATATACAACGACACTGATTTTGGCGCAAAAACCTAAACGCAATTCCTCTTTGCACACTCATTCCGATCCCATGCTCTTCACCTACATACTTCTTCGCTCTGGCTCTCAGCGCTGCCATCTCAATGCACATCTTCGACTGCAAGAAATCTCAGCGCCCGCTACGACTTTCCCCCCTGCTTCGTCTTAACGAACACACACACACACAGACGTCTTGCCGTTGGACTCGTGTTGAGGAATTTGCGCGCGCGTTGTTCTCATTCCCGTTCCCGTTGCTGTTCCCTCTGCTCGTGACACACACATACCACAGAACAGCAGGACTAATTCGTTCTCTGCTATGTGCATGTCCTTCGGCCCCTTCGATCAGCTGATTGAACATATGAATGTACGAGAGCAGGCAAGCCGAAAGGAACAGGATTGAGCGTACGAGAACTAAAACGGGACCGAGGGTCATTCCCCGCTGCAAAGGCATTCCCATCCTTTTCTAACTGTTTGTCCTGTGTGCTTGTGTGTGGGCATTCTTTCTGATCAGTATTTGTCTATTCCACGTTCTTTTTCTGTTATGTACATTGGTACATATGTACGTTGTTCAATTTCCCCTTCTTGAAGTTCTTATGTGGAGTCCGGTCGGCCTAAATTCTGACCGAAGTTCAAATACCTTCGATTCCAGGCCTGTCAACACCTTTGTCAATCTCCAATTCAAATTTCGATTACTGTGGCTACCATGGGGGCGTCGTTCCTATGTATTTAAATGTATTTGTATGTGTAAGCGTATGTTCCGGCGATATGCAAATGTATTAAATGCTCATAACTTAGCTATCCATCAAATTGTTGTGTCTGTGTGTTTCATTGCACACTAATTGCACGTCTCGTCTCCGACGTCGCTATGCGATACCTTTGTATGCACATCTTGCCCAGCACCGCCCTAAGTGCCACACACACAGCACACAATCAGACGTTTCTTCAGCCCGCTACGCCCCTTGCCTATTGGCTTTCGCGCGCGCGCGTAAAAGTATCTCAAACGCTTTTTATACAACTTTTTGCACACTTTTTTTTTGTACACTGCTGCCAACGCGACGTCAGGCGCTTAAAAACCGAATCTCAGACCTCACTTCTTGGAATTTCGATTTACAATTTAGTTCTCCACGTTCATTCCTTTTTTTTTTAAGTTTATTTGCGCTTGCTGCTCCCGCTGCTGCTATTGTTGTGTCCCATTCTCAATCACGTTGTTGCTGCAATTTCGTAGTCTATGCTTGTATTAGTGTGCAGCCTATTCTTTGCTCGCAATCAAATTCGCTCCTTTCATAAGAGTGAGTGTGTGTGTGTGTGTTTTTGCATACATTTTTGATTTCTCAGTTTGCCCTTTTTGCGCTTCGTCTTCTTCTGTGTCGCCGCACCGTGGTAAGCTATCAATTGCATTTGAATGTCAATTAAAATTGAACAATCGACCATTTATGGACGAATGATCATTGATAAAATATTTGCTAAGAAAGAATACAATACGTACATAATATTTTTTTGGAAAGTGCTTACTAAAGTTTATATATACGTATGTACATATGGTATAAATTTTGTTCGCAAACAATATGTGCTAGTCCCACTGTGTCTCACTATGAATGAGATTTTAGCTTTCTTGATTCTCCGCATGTTTTTTTTTTAACTTGCTCAAAACCACTTTATGATTTCTGCGTCCTTTTTAGTTGGTGTTTATTCTTTCCAAAAGATGATCCTCTTCCTGCAGCAGCACAAAAGCACAAAACCGATTCAAGAGAATGAAACCGTAGCTCATTTATGTAGCTTTGAGAGCATTCGGCAGTGGCTGGCAACTCTGGTGAAGATCATTTGCTCTACCATATGATTCCCGGTATGTATGATTGTATAAGCGTATGTACATTTATATAAGTACTTACATATATACATATATATTTTTGCATAAACTTCACAGTATGTCAAGTAATTGTTTTGATAAAGCAAAAACATTTTTATTTGTTTTTTATTTTTAAATAGTCTTATAGTAAAAAGTTATTTTTGGAATATTTTAACGGCAATTAATTAATTTGTCAAATCAATTTCTTGACTAACTGTGTGTACGTAAATGATGCTTCGGTGAATTTCTTGTCCATTGTTGATGTATCCACAAACTCCTTACATGCATGCAACAACAACACTTGCCTGACACTGTTGTACCCATGGGTGCCCCCTCTGCTCCCCCTGCTAAGCACGGACACGACTCCCGCAGGGTCTGCACACTGCTTACATACATATTTGTTTGTACATATATACATACAAACATGCATACATATATACATATGTAATGCGATTTTTGCTTTAACTTTGCCGCGACTGCCCACACACATTCACACACACACACACACACACAGCAGACATGGAGCTCTGCTCATTTAACGACATTGGCGTCTACGTCTGCAAAACACAAAAGAGACACGCCCCACTCCACCTCCCCCGGAGCAGTATCGATCATATGGCTGGGACCTGGCACTACGACTACCTGCTGATGCTCTGCACGTTTGGGTAAAGGGGGCGAACGGGCGGGCAGGCGTCGCGGAATGCGTGGATCTCACATTATTACCTGCGAACGACACAATCGATGCCGCACAACCGATGCCCATGCCATCGCCATCGCCGTCTACGTCTTGAATTCTACTTAAAGATTTGCACGATGCCCGAAGACGAAGACTGAGGCAGGCTGAGGCGGCTCCAGGCTCTGTCCCAGCCATTCTGTTGCAACGTAAATCACATGTGTTTTTGCTTGTTGCCTGCTTCTTCGACTGCGGCTTCGGCTCCACAAATCGCCACTCGGCCCCAATCGGGGCCCACTCGGCTATCGGTTTGGCGCTCAGCGTCGGCAACGACGCGCTTCGCGCTATAAAAGCTCGCGCGCCAAAATTGTTGCCTTCAATAGTGCTCTGGTCGCGCATCTCGACGTGTAGGGGAAATTTGCTGAGCTACCTGTTGCTCTGGCACTGGTCCTGATCGCTCCAACTACATAGTTTTCCATTTTCCGATTTATTCTTTCCCACTTTGCCATGCTATTGGGATTGGGATATGAATAGGGATATGGGAAATGGAAAAATGTACAATAAATGCAATATGTAGCTCCCGCTCTCCTGCTCTCGCTCCTTCTTGTGCTCCTGCTTCTACTTCTGCTCCTGCCGTCACTCCGTTATTCGTTGTGCTACTCACACAAAAGAGCAGCGACGTCGACAGCGGAACGTCGGCAGCGGGGGTTGCAGCAACGCGACCGACCGAGCTGCTCTTTAAAACCAGCTGCGCTCGGATCGAGAACTACATTTGTTTTCTGTTCGTCGTCGTGTCAACATCTGCGCCTCGAGCTGCCTTCGTACGGCAGTGCAGTGAATTTGTGTGTGTGTTGAAACGATTGGATAAAGTAATAATACAAAACGCAGCACACAAAGAACTCACAAAGTAAATGCACCAACCAACTGCAACAACAACAATGTTAAAACGGACACATTAATGCGACAACTCTCAAAACACATATGTATGCAACAAAAATGCAATATTAGTTATTAACAACACTTAAATATTTAACAAATCAACAACAAATGCAACAACAAACTCCACAAAGGACTACACACTACAAAGTTGCTGAAATCGAAAACGATACGAACTTAAATTAACTGTAAATGTGCGTGTCTAAACAAAAAAGTGCGGAAATTGTGTTTTAGCAATTTTCCAAAGCAAAACATTCAGTGGGAATTATTCTCAAAATAGCAAATAGTTTATTTGGAACATTTGAAGCAAAAAATTAAAAACAAAACTACAACAAAATGCTGTGGGAAACAATTGCCGAAGAGAACAACTGCACCATGGATTGCAATATCAGGTAATTATCAAGATAATAAGAAAGAACACTTAAAAATATGTGAAGAAAATAGATAATTAGTTAGATAGAAGCAATATGAGTACATTAGCAGAATAATAATGAAGTAAAAGTGCAAGTAAAGTTTGTTTAAAAGAATCGGCGCTTGAACTTGAACAGCAACAACAAAAGCAATAACAAGAGAATACACAAAAGCAACTGTGAACAACGGAACGGCAAAGCAGCAAAGAAGCCGCACAACGTCGACTGCGCTGCTTGCTTTACTGTTGAACAAAAGTAAGAGTTTTTTTTCGTTGTTTTTTTTGCACGCTCCACACGAGCGAACGACACGTTTTTTCGGCTTTGTGGCGCTCAGCTGTTGTTGTTGTTATTGTTCTTGTTGTTGCTGGTCTTTCATTCATTAAACCGGCTTCCGCGAAGCTCGCGCAGCTCCAACAAAATAACAGGAAAAAAATATATATAGTCGTTTGATTGCAACCGCAGTCAGTCACTTTTTGTGTTGTTGTTCTTTTGCGATTCTGATGAGTCGCCGCTGACGTTGCGTCGCTGTTGCGGTCGACGCTGTCGTTGGCGTCTTCGCTGCCTTGCGTGACCCAAAAGTGGACAAAGTGCAGATGCAATAAAAACGAAAACAGTTCGAGCAGAACGTGCAAAAGGGGAATTCCGCTTAAAGTACCGCAAAAGACAGACAGAGAGAGAGAGATAGAAGCAGACGGCACAGTGCAAGTTTTTCCATTTCTAATTTCAAATTCCCAATTTACAAAAATTACATACAAGAGAGGGAGAACAGCAACAACAACAATAACAAGATCGGCAACTGGAATTGTGCTGAGCAACCCCTCGTTGCTTCTTCTTGTTATTGTTATTGTTGTTGTTGCCTTTTACACCACCAGCGCCGCCGTCGCCACCACCGCATATATTTTTAGCTGCGGGTTTAATGACCCGCGCTTCAGTTTAGGCAGCAACACGACCAGCAGCAAGACGAACAGTTGACTAATCCACTCTCTTTCCCTCTCTCAGCAGCAATGCCAGCAGCCTTAACAACAAAAACAGTTCGAGCCGCAGCGTTCGACGCTCCTTGGCTTGCACCAACAGTGACGTCATGGCCATGGATGCTGAGGAGGAGCTTTCGTTCTACGATGACGATGTTTTGGCGCTGCCCCAACAGCGGGCCGTTAGTCCAGAACTGCTCGGTCTACTCTCGCCGGAGGGTTCGCCACAGCGCTTCCAGATTGTGCGACAAACGAAAATGCTGCCGTCGACAACAACAACAACAGCGACAACAACAATGACGAGCTCGGAGACGCCAGCTCGCAGCTTTCGGGTTTTCAACAGCCTTTCGTCGACTGGCTCCATGGAATCGTCCATGGATGATGAGTACATGGAGTTGTTTGAAATGGAGTCGTTCGCCGGCATCCAGCAGCAGCAGCAGCAGCAGCTCGCCTTTCCCACCGGCCTCAACTCGCTGATCAGTGGTCAAATTAAGGTGACACCCAAGTCGCCAGTTAACCTGACCATGATGATGCGACGTCCGTCGGTGCGACGCTGCCTTAGTATGACAGAGACAAATAGCAATCAGCTTGCACAAACACAACAACAACAACAGCAACCAAAGACGCCAGAGACTGCACGGGACTGCTTCAAGCGTCCCGATCCACCCGCATCGACCAACTGCTCGCCCATCCAGAGCAAACGACACCGTTGCGTCGAAAAGGAGAATTGCCCAACACCCACACCCGCACATCCCACATCCACCATCAGCTCCAGCGTCAGCTCGCATGCGCCACCACTGCGCAAATGCATGTCTCTGAACGATGCAGAGATCATGTCGGCGCTGGCACGCTCCGAGAATCGCAACGAGCCGGAGCTGATTGGTGACTTTAGCAAGACTTACGCCCTGCCGCTTATGGAGGGTCGCCACAGGGATCTCAAGTCAATCTCCAGTGATACAGTGGCACGACTGCTGCGAGGTGAATTCGATCAGCAGGTTTCCAGCTATCGCATCATCGACTGCCGCTATCCGTACGAATTTGAGGGCGGACACATTAAGGGTGCCAAGAATCTGTACACACACGACCAGATACTCGAGGAATTCCTATCCGCGCAGCAGACTGAGCTGCAGCAGCAGCAAAACGCCGATGCCGGCAACAAGCGCAACATTATCATCTTTCACTGTGAATTCTCCTCGGAGCGTGGCCCAAAAATGTCACGTTTTCTACGCAATCTGGACCGTGAGCGCAACACGAATGCGTATCCGGCCCTGCACTATCCCGAAATATATCTACTGCACAATGGCTACAAAGAGTTCTATGAGACACAGTCCGAGATGTGCCTGCCGAGCGCGTACAGACCGATGTTGGAGCCGGCCTACAATGAGGCGTATCGTCATTTTCGCGCCAAGTCCAAGTCCTGGAACGGCGATGGCCTCGGCGGCACTACGGGTCGGTTCAAGAAATCACGCTCCCGACTGATGCTGTAAATATTTATTGGGTTGGCACTCGATAAATTTGTAAATAGCTAAAAAAAATAACAAGACACAAAAACTGCATATTTATTTCATTTAAACATTTTAAGTTGATTTTGTTGATTTTCGTTTGTTAATTTCATAGCTTTTAAGTTTTAATTCTAAGGACAACACCCTCCCATACACTCACACACCACACACACACACCCACACTCAGACAAAAGCAACACACACAGAGACAATTGTACATTTGCAGAACAAGAACAAGATTTTATGTATTTTTATTAGTTATTTGGTCAATTTATTATTGTTTTTATGAAATTTTTTGATTTAGTTCAATTTATTTAGAGATTTAGATCGAATTTTAACGTAACAAAAATGTGCATTATAATCTAAATGAAAAATTTAATGTCATAAAATTTTAAGACCCCTCCGATTACAGACCTTACACATAGTTGATAAGCAGAAAAACAAATGGCTAAAACTAAAAAAAAAACACGAATCGCACAATCATCATCCACATACACATAAATACAAAAACACACACATTTAAATGATAACTATAGTTATATAAGAGTTGAAAGTTGAAAACTTCTGATAGGTCCAATTTACGCTTATTATTTGTTTATTTTTATATAATTAAACCACATTTACCCCCTCTCCCTTGACTACCCTAAGAAAGGAAAAACAACAAATTTATTATGTAATGATTATTTTAAGCAAAGCTTATTTTTGCATCAAAAAAGGCAATATTATTGAACAAAGGCGTAAATTTTAATTATAAATAACAACACTGAACTGAAATTTAATGCATTTTAATCGGTTGGTAAAATGAAATCTGTTAAAAAAAGAGTAGTAACCCAATAGAACCTGATGGCATGTGGTGAACAAATAACAGTCTTCGGCCGGAATAATTCAGTGGAAAAGCTACATGCCAGATTCCGCTACGTCTTCAGGGCGAGACCCCTTCAGGGGGTGGGTACCTCCGGAAACCGTAGCGGAAAATTTCGCTAATGTAAAAGCGAAATAGAACTTTACATAAAATGGCTCAAAGTTCAGCTGGAAATCTGTATACTTTTCCATACAAAAAGTGCCACTGGGTAGCTATGGTGGCAGTTCTTTAAATTTGGCGCCAATTTAGCCACTTGCCAGACAGTTTTATTGGTGCGGAAAATCATATATGCCAACAGATGACGCCACTTTGGTGTGTGACATTGCTAAGCTAACAGAGCACTGTTAAATAACATTTTCTGTTTTCTATTAAATTTGTGTCTTGACTTAATTGGGTTACTGTCTACACTAAGTGCTTATTCAAATTCCTCAGAAATGTACAATAGATGGCGCAATGACCTTAAGGAAAGAAAACTATTTTAAAACAAATTTTTTAAAAGAAAAACACGATTTTTAAATGCTACTCCTCTATGTCTGTTTTGATCCAGTAAGAGTGTCATTTTGACTTCTGACCTTTTAAGAGCACAACTTTTAATTAGTCTTGCATTGATTGATGTGTTATTTGGTCATTAAATGCTAAATGCAATAATGGCGTTAATTTTATTACGCATACGACATGTTGCCCCGCACAATTGCTGCCCAATTCAATATATATCAACAGTTGTTTCGTGTTGGGGGAGTTTATATTAATGGCAATTTGCGGACACTAAGCTGCCACTTAGCAGGCAACCATTAACTTAATTCCCACTGTCAACAGATAAACGCAAATCGTGCAATTAGTATTTGTGGCAATTACCGCAAGGCTTAAGTTTCGCTTATTCAAATACCGCCCCCAAACAAAGCGAAACATTAAAGCAGGAGAGTGGGAAAATTAAGGTGCCAGCAACTTGCATTAAGTTTATGGTAATGTTGGATGTTTCCTTCTTCATTTTCACAAAAAAAAAGAGTGACAATATTATAATTTTCTACTTTATTATGCCACAGACTTACAGTGACAGCGAATGCCGTGTGGACACCGCTGTGCAATGTGCGAAGACAACAGCAAAATATTCACAGCAGCTGGGCGCCCAAAATGTGTGCGATTGTGTCCTCTTATCTGTCTGGCCAACGGCTAAGAGGGTGGGCCTCTTGGCCCATTGGCTCAAGTGCTGCGAAAACGGGTTAATCAGCGCAATTAAGGTCAAAAACACGTTGGCGTTGTCAACAACAAGCCACCATGTCGCATGTGGCATGTGGCATGGCGCATGTAGTATGTGGTAACTGTGTCTGTGCAATCAAATTCAAAATTGCGCATACGCCGCGTAAGCCCTGCTATAATACACTGCAACCAACAGCTTGCTACCCGCTGCGTGCGTTACAAATACAAATAAATATCTAGATTCTAGACATAAACTCGGTCTCTCTCTCTCTCTCTCTCTATATCGGTTCTTCAAAAGCTCTAACTGCGCCGACGCCGAAGCACGAATCACACTCGTTTAAGCCGCCGCCGCCGTCGCCGTTCGTTTCAATGCTGCTGCGTGTATCTCTATCTATGTATTTGTATCTTTCGGTTGTGTGCGTGCAACGTTGCGCCTATAAGATAAAAGCGCTGTGCTCACAAAATCTTTAGATTGCCGCCGACCATCGTACGGCTCGCATTCGTTGTCGTCTTGGACAATTTATTGGATAATTGTGGCTGCTGCTCTTAACGGTTCGGTTAGTAACTCTCTAACAATAACAAAACTGGTCAAGTGGCTATTGCCCTTTGATGTTACTCTATCAGTGCTCCAAGAAATGTGCTAAATCTTTTACAAAGTTTACAAATAATTTGCAAATACTTCAATTATTCGGGCTACAGAATTTACAGATAAATAACAGCAACAAAAATAAGATTTATGGCGTTCTCAAAAGCCAAAAGCAAATAATTTAAAATTTGTGAACTTAAAATTGTTAAATAAATTAGCAAATACATCAAAATGCCGCATAAACAAAGTTGATAAGTGTCCGTTGAGTCAATAAATCGACATACAAAGTTTCCCAAGTTATATAAAATATCCCAAGAGACTTTTTTTGTATACACAATAGTTGCACTGATTATTAATTATGTGTTTGCCCATTGCAATTTTGTAAAACGCCCTAGAAACGAGAGAATTTGAAATCTATTCTCTGTAAATTGAGTATGATCAGAGCAATTGAGCTATGAGTGCAGTAATTATTTATACTGTTTATTGTTTAATATTTACACAAAAGTAAAGTGCTTTATTTGAGGGTGCTGGACTAATAGATACTTTGTTTCTTTTTTTTTTTTAAATAACATCTGTTCTCATATTTTGCGTTTAATTATTGGAATTTTATATATTTTAAGTAAATCACAAAATCGAGTATACTTGACTGCAAGATACTAGATCGTTCAAAAAGTCCCCGGACTGACACATAGGCCACTCCACTAAAATTTTGAAATAAATTTTTTTTGACTGACTAGTTCATTTCTAGGCTCCAGTGAAAATTTGAGCGCAATCGTAAGCTTCGCTATCGAGCTAGAAATATTATTGTTGTGCAACTTTTTGAGTTTTTTGAAAAATGGAAAAAGCTGAATTTCGTGTTTTGATTAAACACTGTTTTTTGATGGGAAAAAATACCGTAGAAGCAAAGACTTGGCTTGATAAGCATTACGGGGTCTCTGCCCCAGGTAAATCAACCATTTGCGATTGGTATTCCAACTTTAAACGCGGTCGTACAAGCACCGAAGACTCGGCGTTCGGGAAGACCAAAAGAGGTGATTATCCCAGAGATCATCAGACAAGTCCGTCAAATCGTATTGACTGATCGAAGAGTCAAAGTGCGTGAGATTGCTGAGACTGTGGGCATATCGACTGGGTCAGCGGTTTCGATTTTGCATGACCATTTGCATATGAAAAAGCTCAATGTAAAATGGGTGCCGCATTTCCTAGATATTGAACAAAGGGAAAAACGAGTGGCCGATTCCAAGTCCTGTTTGGACATGTTTAACCGAAATCCAAGCGAATTTTTGCGTCGATATATCACCATGGATGAGACTTGGATCCATCACTACATTCCGGAGTCCAATCGGTCATCAGCTGAGTGGCGGGAGGCCGGTGAAAGCCGTTCGAAGCGTGTGAAGGCAAGTCGATGGGCTGGTAAGGTTTTTGCCAGTGTATTTTGGGATGGACATGGTATAATACACATCGACTATCTTAAAAAGGGTGAAAAATGCAACAAAGAATATTATACAGCATTGCTTGATCGTGTGAATGACGAAATTAAGAAGAAACGCCCGCATTTGGCAAAGAAAAAATCCTTTTTCATCAAGACAATGCACCATCTCACAAAGCCGCTTTAACGATGGAAAAAATCAAAGAGTTAAGTTGGGAATTGCTTCCTCATCCTCCATATTCCCCAGATCTGGCCCCCAGTGACTACTATCTGTTTTCAAACTTGAAAATATGGCTCCAGGGAAAAAAATTTTACTCCAATGAAGAAGTTGAATGGGAAACTGAAGCCTATTTTGAGGGACTTTCTTCAGACCACTACAAAAAAGGCATCGAAATGTTGAAAGACCGTTGGACAAGGTGCATTAAGCTAGACGGAGACTATATTGAATAAATATATTGATTAAAAAAAAAAAAAGTCTTTTTCACTGTCAGTCCGGGGACTTTTTGAACGATCTAGTACTTAGTTTGCAGGCACTTATTTTTGAAATTGTCGTGTCGAAAAAGTTTACTTCAGTATATATCACAAATTTTCATTATTTCAGTGGATATTCGAACAATTAATTAAACAGAATATACCGACTGCAATAACTATCTATAGATTTGATAGTTCTGAAGATCTGTCCATGGATTAAAATTCCACTAGTTTAGAATCCAAAAAAATCAAATATTGGTCTTTTTTTTTTAGAATATGTAAATAAAAATATTTTATTTTTTAAGTTCAACTACTTAGCTAAATGTATTTGGGGTTTTCCAATCAGACGTAAGAAAACCAATATAAAAATCTTTCTAAATCTTACTCCCTTGCATTGACAAAGTATCTACATTTTGAAAAGTCTGTCTATGTGTCTGTCTATTACCGACATTTCTACCCACTAGTCACACTCTGTCTGTACCATCTCAAAAGATAGAGGGTACAATAAAAAGAAATTCATAGACGCGCAAATCAATTAAGTAGATAGAGGAGAAATGTATATGGAAGACAGAGCTGAGTTGAGTTGAATTCAATTGAAAAGTCAATGTCATGTGCTTAAGTAACACTACAAATAGTTGGAATCAGTGCATTCAACCGCAATATTCAATTTAAATTTGATACTAACTAAACATTTCCGTAATGAAAGTTTAAATTAATTAAACAAAAATTCAAATATGTATCTTCTATGAATTTGAAACTTTCGAATCAAAACTTTAGCTTGCTCTCAAAGCATAAATCGGATTTGGAATTGGAGTGGGAATATAATATGGTAATAAAAGAAAGAGTTCATTGGCCGCACCCGCAACCATCCCAATCACGTTTGCCACACGCTCCCGGCAATGACTTTCGCATAAATAAATACATAAATACATATTCAGATACTCAGATACATACATACATTCATATATGTAAGTAGAACTGAGAGCGGAAAACGAGTTAGGAGTACGCAGCTGGAATATCCAGTTGTTCTTCAACTCTTACGCAGTCTCAAAATAAAAACAGAGACTTGATGCATCGAACGTGCTGCGACTGCAATTTTCAAGCTTCCCAATTTACCCATCTTGACATTGCCCGATCCAGATGCAACCGCTTTGACTTGTAGATACTAAAGATCAGCTGTGTTTGTGCTTTGGGCTTTTTTTTCTGTATGCCACGCACGTGATTTAAAGTATATGGTTTTTTTTTTATTATTTTTTGGGTTATTTACGAGCTGTCGAAGCGTATAACTACTAAGAATAACAATGTTAATTAATAAACAAGTGTAAAAACATCAAGTCAAGTCGAGTTTCATTGGCCGAGACCTTAATACGTGTGCGACCGAAAGTCAAACACCAAATTTGCATTAAGCCAATAAAAAAACAGTTAACAACAAGTGGCAATTGTGCACTGATTGCGTTCCGTTCGGTTTGTTTTATGAATTATAATTAAATATTAATTGAACAAGTGATTTATTTAATCACTCAATGATTTGTGTATTGTTCTCTTTTTATTTGATTTATTATTTTTCTATTTTTCTTTTGACTCTCCACAGGCGGTTAACATGAAGCTGCTTCTGTTGCTCTTGGCCAGCGTCATGCTGGTCGGTCAGACTATGGCCAGTTCCAGTTCCAGTTATAGCTACTATCGTCTGCCCACTGCGCTGCGTCCTCAGAAATACAACTTGCTTATTCTGACACATTTGGATAATCCCGAGAACTTGCGTTTTGAGGGCAGCGTTAAAATTCTGTTTGAAGTGCTGGAGAACACCAAGAACATCACACTGCATGCCAAGAATCTCACCATTGACGAATCACACATCACCCTCAAGGACACTTCGAGTGCCGACAAAAAGAACTGCATCTCCTCCACCGAGGTGAATTCTATCCATGATTTCTATGTAATGCACACTTGTGATCAGCTCGTGGCTGGCGAGATCTACGAGCTGACCATGCCATTCCGCGCTGAACTCAATCGCCAGCTGGAGGGATACTACAGAAGCTCCTACCTCGACCCCGTGGCCAATAAAACAAGGTAGGGCCAGAATATGTTGGATAAAACGTACTATTCGAGTGGGACTTTTTAATCAGAGCTGATCGTAACTTAAATTCTATGAAGATCAGAGTTGATCGGAGAGTCGATTATGTTATAATGAAGATCCTCTACAGATCATAGTTAATCGGAACTTTAATGAGAATCCTTTGGACATCGAAAGCTCGTCAGAATTTCTATGAAGATCGGAGTTAATCAGAAATTCGATGGGGATCATTTGAGGATCCTCTGACGATCAGAGCTAATCAAAATTTTGATAGAAATCCTCGAAAGTTCAGATTGATCCAGATTTTTAGTGAGATTCTCTGAAAGTCAGTGCTAATAGGTATACCAATAAGGTATCTCTCTGAAGATCAAAGTTGATCAAGATATCGATTAAAATTCACTAAAGATCAGAATCTCTAGAGAGAATCTGAAGATCAGAGTTGATGCTTTAATTATCACCTTTACCTTAATTTCGATAGAGAACCTCGCACGATCAAGTGATCAAAATTTCAATTGAGATCCTCTGAAAATCAGAGTACATAGGGATTTTAAAGATGATCCTCCCAAGATCAACTTTAGTTGGTGTTTCTATGGGAGCTCTCTGAAGATCAGAGTTGATCAAGATTTCGATTAAAATATACTGAAGATCAGAATCTCTAGAGAGAATCTGAAGATTTTGATAACGATCAGAGTTAATCTAAATTTTGACGGAGATCTTCAAAGAATCAAAATTGATCAAGATATCAATTGAGAACCTTTTGAAAATCAGAGTTAATATGAATTTTTTACATTTATAAGAAGTTATGTTAGGATACTTAATATTCTAGCTTTTCGTTTTGTTTAGATGGCTTTCCATTACACAATTCGAGCCGGCATCGGCCCGTTTGGCCTTCCCCTGCTTCGATGAGCCCAATTTCAAGGCGCCATTTGTGGTCACGTTGGGCTACCACAAGAAATACACCGGTCTGAGCAACATGCCCGTTAAGGAAATCAAGTCCAAGTGAGTACGAGACCTCAAGTAACGTAGCAAGCCAAGTCATATGATAACGTTGGTTGACTTTGCAGCAATGAGATTGCCGACTACATTTGGTGCGAGTTCGAGGAGTCCGTGCCGATGTCCACCTACTTGGTAGCCTATTCGGTAAATGACTTTGCGCACAAGCCGTCGACACTGCCAAATAGCACATTGTTCCGCACCTGGGCACGACCCAATGCCATCGAGCAGTGCGATTATGCGGCTGACTTTGGGCCAAAGGTGCTACAGTATTACGAGGATTTGTTTGGCATCAAGTTTCCGATGCCGAAGATCGATCAGATTGCCATACCGGACTTTAGTGCCGGCGCCATGGAGAACTGGGGATTGGTCACCTATCGTGAGATCGCACTGCTCTATTCCGCGGATCATTCGTCGCTGACGGATAAGCAACGTGTCGCCTCGATCATTGCCCATGAGTTGGCGCATCAATGGTTCGGCAATCTGGTGACCATGAAGTGGTGGACAGATTTGTGGCTCAATGAGGGATTCGCCACCTATGTGGCCAGTCTGGGTGTGGAGAATATCAATCCCGAGTGGCATTCCATGCAGCAGGAGTCGCTGGGCAATCTGCTGACCATCTTCAGAAGGGACGCCCTGGAGAGCAGTCATCCCATCTCGCGACCCATTGAAATGGTCGCCGAGATATCCGAAAGCTTCGATCAGATCTCATATCAAAAGGGCTCCACTGTACTCCGGATGATGCACATGTTCCTGGGCGACGAATCCTTCCGTGCGGGTCTGCAGAGCTATCTGCAGAAGTTCTCCTACGGCAATGCCGAGCAGGACAATCTCTGGGAGTCACTTACCCAGGCCGCCCACAAATATCGCTCGCTGCCCAAGAGCTATGACATCAAGAGCATCATGGACTCCTGGACACTGCAAACCGGGTGAGAGCTCATCAGCTACTTGTCACAACATCCTGTGATTCTAATGCCCCTTATTCCCATCAGTTACCCAATTATCAACGTGACCCGCGACTACGATGCAGGCAGTGCCAAGCTAACCCAGGAGCGTTATTTACTCAACACACAGATTGGTCGCTCCGGGCGCGGCGGCTGCTGGTGGGTTCCCCTCAGCTACACCACCCAGGGGCAGCAGGACTTCAACAACACGGCGCCCAAGGCTTGGATGGAGTGCGGCAAAACGGGCGAGGTGCTGCCCAAGACCATCAAGGATCTGCCTGGTGCGGATCAATGGGTGATCTTCAACACACAGCTCTCGACCCTGTACAAGGTGAACTACGACGAGCGCAACTGGAAGCTGCTCATTGAGACGCTGACCAGTGGCGACTTTGAGCGCATCCATGTGATCAACCGCGCCCAGCTGATCGACGATGCCCTCTACCTGGCCTGGACTGGGGAGCAGGACTATGAGATCGCCATGCGACTAGTCGAGTACCTTCAGAGAGAGCGCGAATATCTGCCCTGGAAATCGGCATTCGAGAACCTGAAGCGCATGAAGAACATCATCCGACAAACGCCCAACTATGAGTTCTTCAAGGTGAGTTCCGTTCCAGCATTCACACTCGCATCCGCACCACACAGATACCCGAACACACTCGATAACCCTCAGCTCTCATTCTGATTTGTATTTTGAATCCAATGCGGCCCAAATCTTGTAGTTCTTATTCTTTGTAAGTCGATCGCCACATGTTGCACCTGCCACAATCCATCCACAAATTCATTGCATTTAAGTAGTGATGTAAAAATACATTGAAAAATCGACAGCTCGGTTGTTTTTTTTTACCGATATATCGACTTTTGTGAAACGATTTTCAAGAACTTTAACTCGATAAGCTTTTTGACGATAAATCAATTTTGTGAAATCGATTTTTAAGTTATTTAACTCAACAATTTTTTAACGATGCATAAATTTCGTGAAATCGGTTTTAAAGTTATAAAATTCCACAATTTTTTGACGATATATCGATTTTTGTGCAAGCGATTTTCAAGTACTTTACTCGGTATTTTTGACGATAAAACGATTTTCAGAAGGTCGATTTTCAAGTACTTTAAATCGATATTTTTAACAACGAAAAGGTTTTAGTGAAAACGATATTTCAGTACCTTAAAGCGATATTTTTAACTCGATATTTTTTCGATAAGTCGATTTATGTTTTGATGATTTTAACATTTCGATTTGAAACTCGATTTACATCACTACACTTAAGACATCTTCTCCAAATGATTGCTAACCCAATTTCAACTCATCCACAGCGCTATATCCAAAAACTGCTTACGCCCATTTATATTCATCTGAACGGACTGAACGACACGTTCAGCTCCATTGAGCAGCAGGAGCAGGTGCTGCTGAAGACCATGGTCGGCAACTGGGCTTGCCAGTATCACGTCGAGGATTGCATCCAAGTCGCGCTCAGCTATTATCGGGCCTGGCGTGCGGAGCCGAATCCGGACTTGAAGAATCCCGTGCCCATCAATCTGAGGCAAACCGTTTACTGCACCTCTATCCGACATGGCACCGACCAGGACTGGCAGTTCCTTTGGACGCGCTACAAGAACTCGAATGTGGCCGCCGAGAAGCGCACGATTCTCACCTCATTGGGTTGCTCCCGTGAGGTTTGGCTGCTGCAGCGTTACCTGGAACTGACCTTTGATCCGAAGGAGGGCATTCGCCGACAGGACTCCATGTGGGCCTTCCAGGCAGTGGCATACAATGAGATTGGCTTCCACTTGGCCAGAGATTACTTCATGAACAATGTGGACTTTATCTACAAATTGTAAGTGAATATTCCACATAATTCCATCAATATATTAACAATAAAATTATTTTTAGTTACCATCCCATTACCAAGGACATGTCGCGCCTATTGCCACCAATCTCGGAGCAGACGTTCCTGGAGAGCGACTTTGAGGACTTTAAGAGCTTTGTGAGCAACAACCGAGGCTCATTGAAGGGTCTGGAGCAGGCCATACAACAGACTCTGGAAACAATGCTCACAAATGTGCAATGGAAGGAACGCAACTATGATCAGGTTGCACGCTCCATTGAAGTCTTGATTTAAAGCACTTTTCAGAACAGAGAGTATGCACGTATATCCTTAAATAAATACATATTATATTATAGATCTTTTTCTGAAAGTCCTCAACAGCTCAATTCTTTAACTGAGCACAGTTTGTATTGAAAAGTTCCCAATAAACTATACTATGAACTGTTTAAATTTTACTTGGGATCAGATACTTTTTACTCTTTCAGCTTTCAGATATGTATCTTTGGTAAGAACTGGGAGTTGTATCCACAATTCAAATTAAAATACATTTGAGTAAAGTTTATCATACTGCTCAAATCGCAAGTTACAATTATAAATATATATAATTTAGTATGTTGTATATTTCGTATATTTAGTTAAGCATGTTCTATAATGCTAATCAATAATCATAATGATATTAATAATAATGATAATAATCATAATCATAATAATAATCGTAACTGGAATTAAACGGCGCTTCTTTAACACAACTGTCGCATCATGTGGAAAGTTGCTTTGTTTTCTTATTAAGGTTTCTCATTGGAATTATTGTTAATGTTACAAATTACAATTTAAAATTACAATCTAAATAAATATGTATTTATATGAGTGTGAGAGTGTGTGTGTGTGTATGTATGTGTTTATACATTTGTAAATGTTAATATCACTAAAGCAGCGCTCCTCAAACACAAAATCTTAATTGTTAACTAAACATTTAAACAGATTGCATAAAGTAGTGTATAATTATTACATTAAATTGTTGTTTTTCATTACAAGTATTGTATGTGTGTGTGTATGTATGTATCTGTGTTTTTGTGAGTGTGGTTTACATGCACGAAGTTTTATTTTGTTAGCATTTTTATTATTTGAAAACATCAATATAAACGATTTAATTAATTTTTCATTTTTGTAACAATTCACTGATTGGTTTTCATTGAGTCTGTTGTGTACTTGATAATGTTGTTCTCTTTTTGTTGTATTGTTATACTCAAACGCCTTCAATGTATTGATCCTAATTGGAAAGGCTTTTTTATACTTCGTAACAACTATTTAACACTTGATATACATATGCATGAGCCTATATATCTACATAGTACTGTTCAGTATGTCCAGATGCATTGATATCTATTTAAATTTGTATGTACGTACGTTTGTGTATATATGTATGTATGAATGATTTTTATGATATTTATGAACAAAATATTGAAAATAATGTTTACTTGCTGAGTTTTTATTTATCAATTGTTTATTGTTTTATTTCCATTATTTTGTTTGCCTTTATATATTGTTTTGTGGAAGTATATGCATAGAATTGAATACTATGTGATGTTTCTTTCAGCTTATGTATTGCCGATTTGAGCTCCTCCTTTATTAATTATGGTAATTTACATTTTTTGTGAATCGAAATCGTGTGTATTTTGTTTAAGTTTTAAGCGCAAAACAATTGTTTAAATAGCGTTCTTAACGTGTTAAATTCGTGTTTATAATTATCTGTTTATCTGTTCGTATCATTTATATTTTAATCATTGGCAGCAACTTTGTAACAAATATATGCCAGATAAAATGCAATTATCATGGTGCATTTACAAAATGATATTGTGAAATATAGAAATGATATATTCAATATATCCATGTGTATCCATGTGTGTGTGTGTGATTTGTTGTGTATGGCCCAAAAAACAAAAACTTTCTCGACCTGGTCGTGAACTTTATCAGCATTACAATTTAAAGTGGACCACTAACTTACACAGATTGCAGCTACCAAGATGGCAAGCTGATTGAATGTTCCATATCAAGGGCTGATTTCAGTCAAATTAGTTGATTATAGTTTTAAACAAGTTCGTATAGTTATTAAATGTAGATTTTCTTTTATGCATGTAGATAAACGATATATAAACGATAGAGCTTAAACGAGTACATTGTTTAACAAACAGACTTCTGCTTCATTTTATTCGCACACTCGTGTGACCTAAACTAGAGACGTATTTAATGCACTTCTCAGTGGCATTCTATATTAACGCATTTCGTATTTATAGGGTATGCAGTACGTATATTAGATGCTTAGATGCTTTTGGGCTTTTCTGTTTGACATTTCATAGCCGTGCGCAATGTTGCGATAACCTTTCAAATCTTGTGCAATCCACTTTGTAGATTATCATTTGACCAAGAGCTCTGTGGTGCTCCTGGTGCTGGTGGTGGCGGCGTCGAGGATGCGCACGGTTTTGAAGGCGTCGCTTGCGCCGCCGGCTGCAGATCGAAGCGTGCATAAAACAACAAATACGGTGTTATAGTTATTTTACGCGTGGGCGACAACAGTTCCTCAAACTCTCGCTGTGTCATCGCCTTGATCTTGTCATCGTCACACATGTACCAAATGGGCTCTGTGCTCCCCTGAGTGTGTGTGTACGTAGCCTTGACGCCGCCACGGCCCGTACTACCGTAGCCAGTGGGATAGGGCACACAGCTGCCATAGCTGAGATTGCTGTTGCTGCCGTTCTGCAGCGATTCCTCGCTAAAATCACTGCTGCTGGCGCTGTTGCTGCCCACGCCCACGCCGCCCGCCTGTTGACTGCAGCATAAACGCATGGCACAACAATTGACGCCATGGCACGTGGTGTTCATACTCAGCTTGCCAATGCCATTCGTGATGGTCTTGCTGGTGAATCCATTCAGTTGCTTGACATTCTTGCTCATGTCGCCGCTGCTTGAGGCCTTGCTGCGTCCAAATTTCATCTTCTTAATTAGACTGGTGCCCGACGAAGCCAACGCCGAGGCAGCTGCTGATACGGGCGTGCTGGCAATGCTGCTGCTGCCATTGTTGCTCGGAGCGGCATTCTCATTGCCTCCCATCGATGTCGAAGGATGTGGATGTTGCTGTTGTGTGCTCGTTGTTGTGTTTCGACGATCCTTGGGGCAGTTCATATAGTCGCTAGCCAAATCCAGAAAGCATGTGTACGCTATATAGTGACCCACTGTAAGCGTGGCGCCCACGTGCGTTATCACACTATACAGCTTGTACACGTGCAACTTGTTGGCATCGCTCAGCTCGCAACATTTGGCACAGAAACATGGTAGCGTAAATGTTGTGGGCACATACGTGCTGACCTTCTCCATGCCGCCCGAGAAGCGATTCAGCTGGATGACCAATAGCCGTGGCAGCACTTCATATGAAATGGAGCGTATGGCCTCAGTGTAACCAGTACACTGGTTGCAACTGTATTTATTATCGCCGCGAAAGTATTCCCGCGTAATGCACGAGTTCTGTAAGAGTTAAAAAATAATTATTAGCAAAGGAATCACTAGAGTTGTACATCTGACAGATCGTTACCTGTATATAGGAGCTGGGCTTTTCCTGCAGCTCGGCATTATCATAGCCCGAAATTGGCACAGGCACTGAAATATCCAGCATGCCCTGCTTCTGTCGCGTAATTGTCTCACAGCTCAAGCACTTGGTTGTTAGCACCACAATGCCCTCAAAGTCGTTGTTAAAGAAGTTGAGATTTAGCTCCCGAATGCGCTCCTCCAATCGCATCTTATCCTTCAGCAGACTAGCCGTATTCATTTCATCATCACTGGAATATTTTGCCGACGCAGGTGCGGTCGATGACACGGCTGCTGGGGCTGGGACTGGAGCTGCGGCTGCGGCTGACCCTGCACTAGCGCCGCTGAGATCGACTGTATTCAAATAGAATAGACTATTGGAGGCAGCATGCGGCGGTGGCATGGAACCACTTGTTGTCGGACTGTTGTCCTTTAACGGCGACTGCACACGTGTCGCCTTCGACGATTTCACTTCGTCTTTTCTCTTTGATTTGCGTGAGAAGAACGATGTTTTTGTTGACGTTGTTGTGGTACTTTGTGTTTGACTAGTTGCTATCGAGCCGTTGCCAAAGGCGCCTAACAAAGCATGATTGCCCACATCAGAGCGCTCCATTGCATCCACTGTGTCCGCCTCGTCAGGATTGGCAATGTAGCTGTGAACATAAAAAGATTGATTAAAATTGACTAAAACAAAATGAATTGATTAGACAAAACTAGGACAATTGTAATTGGGAATCAGTTTTAGGCAAATTTTAAATTGAAAATTAAACCTATGGAACAAAAATTCAACGAACAAAAATTTGAAATATAGGCCGTGATCAGCAGAACAAATCGACAACAGAAAATCGATGAAAATTGTATGATTATTCTGGTGAACGGCAGTTATGAGCAGTCATGATTTCAAATTTTGTGATTATAATGTCTAAAAATTCATCACCAAAATAGTACGCTGAAATTCTCAGAGATTGATGCTTTGTTACCGATACAACAAATCGTAATCAACAGAATACAATATTTGAAAATAAATAGGACAAAATGAATAAAAAAAGAAAAGACACATTATTAATATTAATTTGGTCTACTTAAAAAAATGCAACGAAGACGTTGGAATCTGCGTATTTTTAAGGAATTTGGAAAAGTGCTTTAAACTTTCTCATAAAAAATATTAAATACAATTTAACATACAATAAATACAATATTGGCTTTATTATTTATTAATGCAATATATCAACTATTATATTAAATCTGGCCTTTGCTGTGTTGATTCCCATTTCATTCAGCATTTTGCGCCAATTGGTTTTGAATTTTCTAAATAAATATTTGACAACTTTGATTTTGCCTCAATGTTTCATCATGTTTTGTGATACATGATTACTGATTGATTTGTGCTGCTGAACGCGGCCATTCCTAATCTATATTCTATTCTTAGATTTACTTTGTCTTTGAATTTGTAATTCTTACAAAATGATTTTAAATTCGATGGCACAACTCACCCGTTCGCAATAACTTCGGGACACTCGCCGATGGCCTTGATGAGCGACTGATTCGTTTCGCGTATACAGTTGAGCAGGCACATGAGAAACTCGTGCGCATCCTGCTGCTGATTGCCCTCGAACGTGGCATTCACGTCCTGTATGGCGTGCAGCAAGGTGTCCGCATGATAGGGCTCACTGGAGTCGGCCATTTCGTTGCCATGCAGACTGTGATACAGTTCGTGGAGTTTTTCGCTAACCGACTGTAGGCTTGACTTGCTGCTGCCATTGCTGGAACTGCTGCCACTGCCATTGGTGGTGCTGCTGCTGCTATTATTGTATGACTCTGTGGTGGCTAAATCTTTGCTGCTCCAGCTTCTGGCATGCTCCAACTGGGCGCCGCCGGTTACGTTGCGCCCCAATGAGGCGGACTTGGCGTTATGCTGCCGCAATATCGTCTGCTGTACCACATTCAAATCGTGTATGAGATGATGCAGATTGTGCAAGAAATGCGGAGCAAATCGTAGCGTATACACAACAGAGTTCAGATAACATGTGTTGCCAATATTGCACAGTGTGCCCATGACGGGCACATGATTCAACGCAACGCCGCCGCTGCCATTGAGTCCGGTGGCAGCGCCAGCGCTTGTGCTGCTCGAACTGCTGCCACCGGTGGGCACATAATACTGATGACCTTGCAGCTCAGCTACTTCGACATCGCTGGCGCCCGATGCATTGCCAGCCCGCAGGCCACTGCCACCAACAACATAGCCATTGGCCACCCGGCGCTGTTCATCGGTGGTCGTTTGATAGCGTCTATCGTACAATGACATGTTGCAGCTGCGTTTGCGCTTGCGAAAGGCGCGCGATGTTGTCGGTTTGGCCGAGTCGAGTTCAAGCTGGGCCGCCGCAATGGCTGCTGCCGTTTCCGGCGAGAAATTCGTATCGATTTCAAGCCTGTTGCGACGCTTCCGGTTTCGAACGCCACCAACGCCGCCGCGTCTCTTTTTGCCAGTTAACTTTGGTTCCGGCTCCTCCTCGATGCGATTCCAGAACTCGGGCTTAAATTGATCTGCAAATTATATTTGGATAATTAGGTTTCGACTTTTCTATATAGCATATTGTGCACATTTACCCGGCTTTATGTATTTATCCTCGGTGGCCTCTGTGGGCGTGGGTGATGCCGGTGGCGGAGTTACGGGCTTCTCTGGAACAGTAGCAACGACTGCGACAGCTTGACGAGATCGTAGACTGGCACAGCGTGAAGGTTCAGCCACGTAAACGCGCCTCTTACGCCTCGGAACCGTCTCAGATTCACTGAGTGCTGTTTTGACTGGTTGGACGACCTGATCTTCAAGCTGCTGCACCTCTGGATAGATGGCCGGGTGTGGTAATGCCGACTCGAATAAAACCAGTTCGTTCTGACCAGATTTGGTTGGGCTTATGGAAGATTTGATTTCTTCTGTATGGTTCTTGAGCAAAATCTTTAATTGTTTGCTGCTGCTTAGATTTCTGACATTCGGAAGACGGGCTTGATCCTCTTTCAGCTCACATAAATCATATTCGTGCATCTTTCATTATCCTGCAAGAACAATTACAAAGAACAAAATGCACAATTAATGATATTTCTCAGACCAGAATCTAAATATTAGATGCTTGTTACATGAGAGAAACATGACGGGTCTTTTCCCGATGCACAGCTTGAATATATAATTGCATTCTTAATGGGGTTTCTCCTGCTCTGTCAGTTTAAAGTTTTTAATGCGGCATTTAAATACACGCGACTATATTTTGCGTGCGTGCGGTTAACAGGTTCGTCATCACAAAGAAAAATACAACAAACAAACAAAAATACATAAAAAATAAAAAAACAGTTGCCTGATAACAAAGTGATAAGAAATTGTATAACTCGACATTAATCTTTTCGGCAGGTGCTATGATTCATTTGACAAAACTACAGCCAATTAATGCAATCGATGGGGGGGCTTACATAAATCTTAGAATCGCTCGTGGCAAAGTATTTGGACACTACAAGTATACAGTCGGTCAAGTAAATATATTTCAGTTAGCCAGGAAAATCATTTTCTTGCTTTTGTCTAATTTATTTTCTATTTGGATTCATTTCATTTTTAAGAATTGCTATTTTTAAAAGTAAAAAATAGATGTGTACATTTATTATTTCGTTCAAATAATTATCTGACCAAGTGTAAATTGTGAATCAATGAAAACATGATTTGATTGGCCTTGTCGTGGGTTTGGGTCACATGCTATGGGAATATCATCGATATTCATTAATTGTTTTGTTCCTCATTGCATACGGTTAATTATGTAGTTACAAGGAGCGCAGTGACCGGCAGGATGATGAGGGCGGCGACAGGTGGGCAGCGGAGGGAGGAGATTACGAGAAGAGTGGGCGGGGAAGGGATGGCAGGGTCGCTTTGGTGAGGTAGGCCAGGGCCACGCACTGACGGATCAAATCGACAAGCGCAAATGCAAATGAGAATGAAATGTAAAAAGAGTGTAGTGAACGTGAACATCAGCGTTAACTATTGCTATTGATTTTGTTGCTGGAATGAAGGTCACATGTCGCACAAGCAGCAAATACAAATCCAAATGACGGAAAAAGCTAATGATAATGTTAAGGTTACACATTAACTGTGTGCGAATAATACGAGTAGCAAGCCAAAGGCTACTCTATGCCAGTTACATTTACAGTAAGATTTAAGAACAACAACTGCAAAAGTAAACAGTTAGATTAAATTTGTATAAATTTTCTACACGTTATTTGGCTGGATGCTGTGACATTCATTTTGCAAACGCGTGTGTGTTGGTGTTGGTGTGTGCGTGTAAGTTTTTGTCCTAATCTTAATGAAACTCACATATTTTGGGAACAACATTTGCGGGCAGTTGCTTTGTTCTTGTGTAGCGCACTGTAAAAATAATAAACAATTACAATTGCCGCTGGCAATTGTCAAGAAATTTCACTTGCAACGTAACGTAGCGTAGCGCAACGTAAGACGCACACACACACATTCAACACATTTGTACTCGCTGACAGCAGACACCACTCGAATTTTCACTTTTTTTTCACTGCAGCGGTATTCGTTTTTGTCCGACGTTTTGTGCAGCAAATCAATCAAGTTGTCCCATTGCTGCACGTTCAGATACTGTACTGTTGCTGCACTTACACAATTATATTTATTTTAATTATAGTTTCAGGTGTTTTTAGGCACTAAACTTTGAAAAATTATACGCCGTGAATAGACGACGACGGCCTCTCTTGTGGATGACATCTACTCGCTGGAATTTTATTCGCTGTTCTTTGCAGAATTTACTCCGCACTTAAACACGTTTACTCCTCACGTAACAGCAAATTTTATTCTGTCAGATTTGACTCCACGCCTAACAGCACACCTTTTAACTGACGGCAACACTGGCTGTGTCTTCTTCTTTCTCTCCCGGCAGAAATCACGATGTCGACTGGAGTAAGTTAAAAAAAGCGTCGCTTTAATTTGCAATTTTATCTGCAATCCTACAATAATAATTGCCAAATTTTTGCACAACACACGCATAATACTTTTTCGAATACGTTAATAATTTTCTTGTTGCCATTGCAGACGCTTTACACTTATCCCGAGAACTTCCGTGCCTACAAGGCACTCATCGCTGCCCAGTACTCTGGTGCCAAGGTGAAAGTGGCCGATAACTTCAAGTTTGGCGAGTCCAACAAAACTGAGGAATTCCTGAAGAAGTTCCCCAGCGGCAAGGTGAGAAAATAGATGCATACATATGTATAATTAAAAAAATGGTGGTTATCGCGTTGACTGTGCAAAAAAAAGAAATGAACAAAAGCCGGTCTGCGTGCAACGTCATCAGCAAAAAATTTTAGCTAATGTGACGCGTGTTCTCTTTCTGTTTCATTTAAGGTGCCAGCATTTGAGACTGCTGATGGCAAATACCTGAGCGAGTCGAATGCCATTGCGTTCTTTTTGGCCAACGAGCAGCTGCGCGGCGGCAAATGCCCCTTCGTGCAGGCTCAGGTTCAGCAATGGATCTCGTTTGCTGACAACGAAATCGTGCCCGTCTCCTGTGCATGGGTGTTCCCGCTGCTCGGCATCATGCCCCAGCAGAAGAACTCGACGGCTAAACAGGACGCCGAGGTTGTGCTGCAGCAGCTGAACAAGAAGCTGTTGGATGCCACCTACCTCGCCGGTGAACGCATCACTCTGGCCGACATTGTGGTTTTCACAAGCCTGCTGCACTTGTATGAGAACGTGCTGGAGCCCAGTGTGCGCAGTGCGTACGGTAACTTGAACCGTTGGTTCGTCACAATCTTGAACCAACCTCAGGTTCAGGCTGTTGTCAAGGACTTCAAGCTGTGCGAAAAGGCACTGGTCTTTGATCCCAAGAAGTACGCTGAGTTCCAGGCTAAGAAGCAACCCAGCACCCAACAGCCCAAACAGAAGGAGGAGAAGAAGCCCAAGGAGAAGAAGGAGGCAGCTCCCAAGAAGGCAGCTGAACCCGAGGAGCTCGATGCTGCCGATGAGGCTTTGGCTCTTGAGCCCAAGTCAAAGGATCCCTTCGATGCCATGCCCAAGGGCACCTTCAACTTTGATGACTTCAAGCGCGTGTACTCGAACGAGGAGGAGGCCAAGTCCATTCCCTACTTCTTTGAGAAGTTCGATGCCGAGAACTATTCCATTTGGTTCGGCGAATACAAGTACAGCGAGGAGCTTGCCAAGGTGTTCATGTCGTGCAATCTCATTACCGGTATGTTCCAGCGTCTGGACAAGATGCGCAAGCAGGCTTTCGCTTCGGTGTGTCTGTTTGGTGAGGACAACAACAGCACCATCTCCGGTATTTGGGTGTGGCGCGGACAGGATCTGGCCTTCACTCTGTCGCCCGATTGGCAGATTGACTACGAGGTCTACGACTGGAAGAAACTGGATGCCAAGAGCGAGGAGACCAAGAAACTTGTTACCCAGTACTTCTCGTGGTCCGGCACCGATAAGCAGGGTCGCAAGTTCAACCAGGGCAAGATTTTCAAATAAATGCAACAACAAAGTTATTGAGATTCACAATATGCAGCATATGCACGATGCCTATACCTAAGTTCCAACTGATAGTAATTATGTGAGAGAGACGGAGAGACGTCGTGCTGTGAAGATCTAGAATACATATGTACTGGTTTGCTCAGCACACCATTGCCTTTGCCTTCTGCATTTGTAATTCAATTGTTTTGTAATTGCGTTCAACATGAAATTGTCATCAGCCAGAAATAATTTATACGAAAATAACAAATAAATATGTATGCGTTTTCTACTCAAGTAAATCCGAGAACGAGCAACTTAGTACTTTCAGTTTTTGTTATTTTGAATTGCATTCATTCAGACAATATCTTTTTTTTGTTTATTGGCTTCATGCGGCTTAAATCCATCAATTTTTGCTTATATTACGAATAGGTTGGTTGACTAATCTGAAGAATTTACACAATTTGCAATTGCTGCTTTTTAATTAACTTATTTGAGTGGCAAAATGTAGAAAACTTCTACGAAAATTTCAACAAGGAAATGCTAAAAAAAAGGTTGGCCAGGTCATTAAACTGACACTCGGCTGCATCAACGGAAAGTCCAAAAGCTCCCGATTACTTCTTGATTACGACTGGTCCGACATTGTCGCCGGTTTGTTTGTTGTGCTCGGCGTGGCTGCCATCACAGTAGGGCCACTGCAAAGGGAAGGGAGAAGAGAGAGTGAATCAGTTGAGTTAGACATTAGGCCAAGGTGAATTTACTAAGTAGGTGACGTTGTCACCACAGCTGCTCTCTTTCGAGGTTACACACATTTGACAGTATGCCTGCAAACGCTTGTCTCTCTGTGAGCGGAGAGAGAGAGGTGAAAAAATGATTGTAACCTCACCACATCGGACGACGTCACCTTATTAGTAAATACACCTTGCATTAGGCTTTCCCACTTACGTTCTTGGTCTTCCAGCAGCGGCAGAATGCTGCCTTTTCCGCAATGTCTTCCACGTCAATCATGTCGACAACTTTAGCCTCGTGTTTGCGTACATGATTATTGCAGCGTCCACTCTTTTGGCTGCATCTGCCCTGTGCAGCTGGACAGAAGGCCAGGTAACTGGCATAGCCAATGCCGGCAAGAACAGCGGTGGGTGGAATGAGCGCCAGCCAATCCTTGACTGCAACGACAAAGCCATAAAATGATTAGCCAACAACAAATATTAATTTATAAACTAAATTCGGCACAAGGTCAAGTGATAGATCATAGATAAATCAAATACAACAATACATGTAAATAAATGCACACACACACACACAATGGAATGAATTCAAGTTCCACTTTGTTTATCACCGATAAAAACTATAATGAGCTTTCCAATTGTCAATTCTGGTTTTCACACAAACAAAAACAACACAAATGTTGCATAAGATGTTGGCCCAGATAACAAATCGCGCTTCTTCTGGAAATGCGTACAAATTGAATTTGAAAAGCTTGGATATCACGCCACATAACCTATCCCATGTACTAGTTTAGTTAATACGCCTTTGCTACGTCATTGAACCCATTAGATTAATAGTTTTATATAGGGCGACTTTTAGTTGAATTCCAATGGTCACTTTTAAATAAACGTGTGTCGACACTCACATGATAACTTAAACCAGCCGCCAAAGCTGTCGGGAATCGGCAAATTCGACAAATAGCTTGGCAAGGTGGACTTGACTAAGTGCGATATTGGCTCCATTTTTATTTAATATTAACAAATTAAGCACAAATGCAGTTGTCTAGACGAGTCGTTCAAAATAATTTCGATTGAACCACTAGCCAAAGTGAACATAAGAACTAGTCCCTGATTGTAGCTCATATTAGTGATGTAAAAAAACATCGATGCATCGATGTTTTTATTTAGCGATGTTTCTCGATATTTTCCGATGTTCTTGTAAATGTTGATTTATCGATGTTGCATGGCGATGCATCGGTTGCCGCACTTTCAATAAGATCTTTTCGCCGCTTAAGCAGTGAGTTTATAGTAATTTGAGCAGTGTTTAAAATGCCTTAGTGAATAAATTTATTAAAATTGGTCGGAGACACTATAGCTACAAGAAGGCTTACATATGTCATTTTAAAGCTCCCATCAAAAAGCCTTCTTGTAGTTTGTGTTTATACATTAAAGATAAAAACTGTTTGAAACTCTAAAACACAATTGAAAGCTTACGTTTTTAAGAGAAATGAGCTTTATTAAACTAAGAAATTCTATTTTTCTTCTACAAAAGGTATGGTTTTTAAACATTAGACATACATCGATGTTTCGACCCGATGTATCAACCAACATCGATGTTTCATTTTGTAAACATCGATGAGCATCGACATCGATGTTTCCACTCAAATTTACATCACTAGCTCATATCGTTCAGTCGTTCAGTTCTTTTGTTTCTTTTAATAACTGTTACTTACAAACGGTGTGGCAGCCTCGTCGGCAAAAAGCTGTCCCTTGACTATACTAATAATCAGCGCGAGAGAAAGGGATAGAGAGCACTTCGCTGTACGTGAAGGGACAAAAGCCGAACGATTCTGCAGCCGACGAGACCTCCTTATGTTATTGCTTCATGACCGCATTTAGGATTTTTTTAAAAGAATCCTTTTTGGTACTTTTTGATTTTTAATCGAATTAAATGAAACTTAATTAATAATTTATGGCTAAATGAACTAAATGCATGCTCACATTCAAGTTGCCCGCCCGACCATTGTTAAATCTCGAGCCGGATTTGCCACTGTTAGTTAATTTAAAGAACCAAGGGGCCAAGGCTGCCACCCTTTTCGAAAAAATATTAAAATCAGCGAGTGGTGCTTGCTAGAGGTGGAGAAACAACGATGTGTGTGTCCATCGATTTTTTCGATGCTTACAAAACAATCATCGAAGTAAACATCGATGTTTTGAAATGGGTCTTCCAGCTTCGCAAGAAGTTGTTTGGAAACATCCAAATTTTTTGGAAACAATTTTAAATGCTTTGTTTTATCAGTACCGATCTGTAAGAGAGATTGTTATCAAACATATCAGGATTGCTTAATTTTTGCTGCACATAGAAACATTCGATAGTGGCCTAAAAAACATCGATGGTTTCGATGTTTTACAAACATCGATGACATCGATGTTTCACTCGATGTTTTTCCACCTCTAGTGGTGTTTGCATCAACAAGATAAAATAAAATAAAGAAAAACATTATCAAAATGAGTCGTAGTCCTCTCGATACTTGGTCAAAACGGGAGCAACTGTGCCTGGCATCGGCTGTGTCCTGCAGTGGTGACCAGAATTGGATAACCGTAAGCCGCACACTAAAATCTGTGTGCGGCAATGGAAACACACGACCGGCAGATTGGTATTCGCAGAAGAACTGTGCCGTGCAGTATGGACACCTACTGGAGACAGTGGAGACGACCAAACGCAAGAAGCGCACGAACGAAAGCAGCGCCGGTTTCTCTTCCCCATCAACTGTGGCAGTGGAAACGCCAACCGAAATATTGCTGCGCAGACTGACCGAGGAGCGCATGCTGGAAATCAAGGCACAGATGCGACGAGATCAGGAGCTGTATAGCAAGGTGCAGCGTGAAATTGAGTCGCTGCAGTCGGACATGATGAGCGAGCAGCAGTTGCAGCAAATGTGGCAGGAAATCGAGAAGGAGCAGGAGACGAAGCGCATTGATGAAATGAAATTGGAAAATCGAATGCGGGAGCGCGAGCAGCGCAAGAAAGATGTTGCAGGCAATTGGCGCAGCAGCAGCAGCAACAACAACAATGCCACTGGCAGGCGCTCGAATCTGACCGCAGACACAACATCCGTTGACATGGATGTGGAAGACATGACAGGTATGCACATTCATTATAACTTAAATATGATAGTAATACATCAATTCTTAATAACAGGCATTATCGCCGCCAGTGGCAACAACAACAAACAGCAATCGGGTCCGGCACCGCTCCTAACATCGCTGCTCAAATCCCCAGGGAGCAGTGGCAGCAACAATGCCAACAGTGTCACCTCGCCGACAACAAGTCCAGCTACACCGGGCATCGGAAGTGTCGCAAGGGCGACAGCACCGACGATCACTTCACTGTTGACCAGCGGGGCAGGCGCTATACCCAATCAGCCGGCGATCGTTATGAAAAGTCCCAGTGATCCGGCGTTTATGACGCGGCCCATCAGCGGGCCCCCTTTACCTGAGGTAGCCCCCACTGGGCGCAGTCCATCGCAAGCAGCGCCAACGCTGTCAATGCTGCTGGAGAAGAACAAAATAGCTGCAGCTGCGGCTGCCGCTGCCGCTGCAGGCAACCCAAATGAATCTACAAAAACGACGCATTTAGAGACTACTCCAAGTGTAAAACAGCCTGCAGCAGAGTTGGAGCCAACGCCTGTAGAGACCACAGATGCAGTGGATGAATCAGATGCCGAGGAGCAGCAGCTGCTTGAGGTTTTCAAGAATATGGAGAACATTATGGACGATATTGACATTGACATGGCCAGCGTTATTGATGAGGATATATTAAAAGACGTTAGCAACGTCGACTCACCACCGTCGACGTCGAACAAAGCGGAAGTAGTCGACTTTGAGGACAAGCTGGACGCTCTTAAGCGTGAGCAAGGAGAAAGTCGCAAGTCAAGCAAATCCCCGACTATAACAAAGGCGCCTGAAGTGGTCATTGGCTCCAGTGATGACTCCAACGACAATATACCACTGGCCACAGTTGCATCGCAGGAGAACAAAGATCGTAGTCAGTCCGCAACGGATAACACAACCACTGCAACAGCTCCCATTAACCACGAAGAGGTCGTCGATGAGATGAGCGAAACCATAACAATAGCCAGTAGTTCGAGTGAGGATAATCCCCAAGAAATTCATACAGATGCGGGCGTGGACAAAGTAGAACCAGTTGAAGCGACGCCTGAAGTGAAATCTCCTACGCCGGAGACCACAAACGAACCGGAGGGGAGCATTCTGAGCCAAGATGCCGATGCCAACTTTGATCAGCAAGAAACTGCCGCTGAAGGTAAGTCCAAAATCAATTATCAAGTATGACAGCTCTTCAATCGAATGTGCTTCTTGCAGCTCCCAAAGAAGATGCGACTAAGACACGAGCCATAGAGACGGATAAAGCAGCAACCACTGAGCCAACCACTGAGCATAAAACCTCAAATGATCCAACAGCTGCCAGTTCAGTGCATGACACAGATGAAGAATCATCCTCACAAGCCGATAGCATCAAAGTAGATGAGCCAGGACGCGGCACAAAGCCAAAGCAACAATCTGAGCAGAAGTCCGAAGCTGATCCAGGGTCAGTCACGCGACAGACACCAACCAGCAGCTCTAATATAACTCCAGTCCCGGCGCCGGTCACGGCACGAGCGCCCCTGTTGCGTAAGCTGCCTCATCGCGACCGTTCCGAAAGTCCGATGGTTGATGATGACACAACGACGGCCAGTGACCATTCGACAGCGAGGTCCAGTACACGACGGCGTTGCTCGTCCACTCCAGTCATTGACAGCATACCCAATTCGCCAGCATCCAGCGAGCACACGGATGATCGACGAGAAACGCGCGCCGCCTCAAAGAAGCTCTTTTTGAGCATATATAGTACGCTACTGGAAAGCAAATATGCTGCTCCGTTTCGACGACCCTTTCACGACGAACATCCCCATGCAGACTTGTGCCTGCGACCGATGGACTTGCCCACCATTCGGCGCAACATTGACTCGGGTCATCTGCGCAACATCAGTGAGCTGCATCGGGATGTGCTGCTGATGTGCCATAATCTGCTGCTGGTCTGCAAGCCGCCATCCACGCAGCACAAGACGGCTCGCCAGTTTATGCACGAGTGTCAGGCAGTCAAGGAATTTGCCACCATTTCCCACTCACAATCGGACAACAGCAGCACCACAACCAACAAGACGGAGAAAGAGAAAGATCGGACACCTGCTGGCAACAAAGCGCGCAGTGGCTCACGGAAGAGCCAAAGACATCATTAGACTATAAGATAACCTGCTTACCACTTCGAACTCTTGCGGTTAAGCAAATTCACATAATTTTATGAACAATAAAACTATACAGAAATGTAACTGGTTCAGCATTACATCAAAATAAGACATTAATTAAATTTTATTTACTTTCAAAGTAATTTAACTTTGAAGAAATAAAACTAGTGCAGAGTTTGTTTATTTTCAGGGATCGCAAGTAAGAGTTGTGATGAGTTTAGCCCATTAAATGCTGCCCATAGATCTGCTGGTACGATTTTGACGAAATTTTGATGTGTGCCTGGAATTTTTCAGCTTATTCGTCAACATTTTTTATGCTGAAAAATACCTAGATATTCACCAAATACCTAGATAGAAATACCTAGATGAAAAACTACAGGTATACCAAGGATAACTAAACTTTCAATTTTTATTCTGATATTTTTGTTATTTCTCTTCACTATGAAATAAATTTTGACTCGATATCTGTCACATGCCCCGTGCTAGAATTTTTAAAGTGTCAAAACAATCTTGGATATTTAAATACCCATTAGCATAAAATGGGTTAAGAAAATCAAACCTATTTTAGAATGGAGCATCTTAAAAGAATAAACATCTATTCCTTTCAATTTTTATCATTAAACTGAATTTAAACTTCTTTTTTTAAAAAAATTAAACATAATGAAATTAAATTAAAAAATGTATTGCACATACCAAAGTATCAAAATTACATACAATACATTAATTTAGAATTTTTTTTTGTATGTGAATTAAATTTTTCAAAATTTTAAAAATGTATAATTTACTCAAAATTTCAATATTGCATACAATTTTTAAATGGTTTTATGTATTATAATTAATTCCCCATTTTTTATTTATACCAAAAAATTAAGAGCTATAATTTTGTTGTAAATATTAACAAATAATTTTTTATTTAAAAACAATCATTAGGATTCCTGGTTACTTCTTTGGCATTTCGCAATCAGTCGAAGAATATTAAATTTTGTAATCTTCGTGAGCGGGACGAATGGCAAATGGCGCGTCGATTGGGGCAGTAGAACTTGCGCAGGCAGCGGGAAAGGCGCAGATCACACTGGCACAGCCGAGCCGCACAGGAATCTGGCCCACCCCATTCCCCATGATCGATGGCACAGAGGGGCTTGCCGCGATAGCACTTCCACACATAGGGCACAAAGTATTCCAGGTAGGAGATGCAGTTGCTCTGCTCATAGCACTTGTCGTGCTGGCGGCAACAGCGATCGATGCCATCGGTGGGCACTCCATGGCCGCCAAAGCCACAATAGCAGCCGTAGCCTTTGTAGATCAACGGATCGCAGCTCGTGGAGCACTTGATCATGGAGTAGAGCTTGGCCACATCCCGTTTGCCACGTTCATTTGTCCGCCTACTGTCATTGCTCAAGGGCCACTTCATGGAGTAGCCGAAGGGATCGTTGGCTCGTGCTATGTACACATTCTGACCATTCATCAGATCATCGGCATTCGCCTCCTCCTGGTTGGAGGCTACAACGCGTATGTCCGTAACGCGGCCGTTGAGTTGTTGGCCCTTCAAATCCAGCAGAATCTCATCCCGGGGATAGTCCGCCAATTGCAAACTGGGCTGTTGTTGCTGCTGAGTATCCCTGTGGACCAAGACAATGATATTTAAATATTTATAATTTAGTTATTGAAATTACAAATTTCATATTAAAACTACCTATAAAAGACATTCATGTAACTAAAAACATAATTAAATAAAATACTGTTGGATTATTTCTTACATTTTTGAACACCGCCCGATTTTTGCACTTTTACTATTAAATTTCTTTTTAAATTTATATTAATACAGAGTTTTTTGATCAACTGCTCTTAGGTGGTGTTGAATAAGAAACTAAAATGTGAAAATTAATATGAAGATAGTAAAACCAAAGCGAAACAAACTTTAAATTAACGTTAAATCGTATATTATATATTTCTAAAATTCCAAAAGTTAATTAAATTGTATTCAAATACCTCAGGAAAATAAGCATATGTGGATGAAGTTATTCAAACAAATATACTTTCAATTTGAAAAAAATCATAAAAAAAATAGAGAAGAGAATAAATTTTTTTTAGTCGCTCTTAAAATTGTTTGAAGAATATTTTTGTATCAAAATATTTTTTGTTTGAGAATGTGAAAAGTAGAATTTTACAAAAACCATAAATTTTCCATGGGTACTTAATGGGTAAAAGAAATTGTTTTATCATTAAAGCAGAATTACAATAAATAGAAGATTAATTTAAAAAATCTGCATCAAATCTTTTTTGTTAAATCTTAATTTTTTTAATAATAACACCATCCACATGTACATACTTATTTCTCTGAGTGTATATTTAAACATATTGAGTTTGATTTTATTTTGTTTTTCAACTTAAAATCAAATATTTCTTTAGTTTAATTAAACATTCGCCAAAAATAATTGATTCAAATATTCTTATATTTAATTTAGAATTCTCAACCGGTTTTAGCATGTCAGGGATGACGATGTTTATTGATAAAAATTACTTAATAATTAAAAATTAAATTAAAAAGTAATCAAAAAATCGTCTTTAGTGCAGAACTATTTGTGCAAATATTTGAATCAGAGTGTATTCAGATTTACTTTGATTTCTTACTCACTTATGGGACTGCTCCTGCCAAGCCAGTGGAGGCTTCAGCTCACCCGCCCAGCCCTCCAGGCCAAGCTGATGCCATTCACCCGATGGCGCTAATACCTGACTAGACTTCACATGACTGGTGATCTCGGAGTCCGCAACAATGCTTGACCTTTTTGTGATATTTGGAAAGATTGGTTTCGCAAAATCGGATCGCTGCATTGTGAGCATCTGGAAATTGTCGCGTTCACTTGTTGGCATTTTGAATACAAACGTTGGATTGACACTGCGCATGCTGGGACCATACATTTCCGGTATTATGTGGTCGAGGAGGGCACTGTCGTTGGTAACAGCCCTGAAGGCGTTCCAGATGTCGTCAACAACCGTCGTCACATTATTCGCGAGACTTTGAACAGGCAACAGCAAAAGGAATATCGTTATTATCCACATCATTATTGTGTGAAAGGATTTTGATCTCAATCAAATCAATGCTCACAGAGTTGAGTTTATCGCGAACCGCACGCGTCCAGTGGCAATCAGAAATTGAAACTGTTGAGCCAGCGAAATGCGGTAGTTGTTGGCCAAGTCTTTGGTCTGTCTATTCGCCTGTCGGTCTGTCTGCCTGTCTGGCTCTAAGTACACAACAGAAATGAAGCATGAATGGTTCAAAATCGTGTTAATACGACCAGCAATCATAACAATGGCCAACTGAATGCGCGCTGACAGATTTGCTGAGAAGAAGTAAAACCAGACAATGGCACAAATACGTCTACGACGTGGTTTGGTGGGTCAGTAACCGTAACCCACTTTGCTGGTACTTTATTTAACTTACAACAAATGGGCGGCAAGTTAAGGCGAAGGTTACACCTCTCCTTCCTTTCAATTTAAGCCATAAGCAGTTCATGGTCAATATTTGGTGCTTTTAATTGCAAGTAGAAAAAAAAAAAACAATTTTCATAGCTCCACAGAACTCGTGGGGTTGCGGGTGGGTGGTCAACAAACTGCTGCCTGTCAGCAAAACAAAACTGGCTTTAATAAAAATATGTATGTGTGCTTGTGTGTGTTGTTGTTTACCTGTTGCCGCTCATGTAATTTTGTTGTGGCCGGCTGCAACGCCATCGTTACGTTGGCTGGTTGCATGTTACGTACGAGAGCAAAACAGCGAACAGCAAATTCGCATATTTAAGCCAAGCTTAGCTCAAGGTAAATTATAAATTAAAATGCAAAAGAAGCCAACATATTTAGTAACTGTTTCACTTTATTTACATACATAATTTCAGCGCGTTCCACAATCATTATTCGTAGAATCAATTTCAATTGAATTTAAAAGAGCGCGCTCGCTGTGCATTTACACTGTCTATCGAACATATTGTTATCGCCGAACACGATAACTTATCGATCGTTCTCAGTGCTAGAAAATGTCAAAAACTGAAATGTTAAAATATAAAAATTAATAAAAGTTTTACATTTTGAAGTATAATTAAATTTAAAACTCTACTTTATTCTTACAAAAATATAGATTCGCTTAAAAAACCTGCTTTGTTTAACTACATCATGTTCGACAGTCTGGCAGCACAGCTGAAGTGCTGGTAAACGTTAAGTATATGCATTTTTGGTATGGCGGGCATTTTAAATAAAAAGTTGTTAAATTATGTTTTAATTCAACAAAGACTATAATTATCTACGAAAGGGATAATTAAATTTTAAGGGCTTAAGTGAAGCTTAATGGTTTTCTTGGACACGACATCTATGCATTAATCTTTTTACGAGTATAAAAATTAACGAATGCGGAGGGCTTCAAATACTCCAGATTCCCCAGATGGCAGCTAAATGATATATCCGTCCGTTTAAAACAAGAACCCAGAAAGAAAGCTCTCTCGGAGAATAGATAGATATAAATTCAACTTCGCATTGTCCGTGTAATTTTCTAGTTTTGCCCTAAGCCAATTCATATCCCGTTTCCCTTGTGCCATTGCAACCAACATAAGTAAAAGATCGACAAAATGCTTTCATAAATTGCATTCATATTTTATTGATTTAATAAATGTGATTATTTCTTCTTTTTTGTCCGACCGAATGGACATAAAGCAAAATACACATACATACATGCACGCATACACAAGACAAGTACGAAAGCAGCAGCATCCTCACTGACTGGCAAACGGAAATGCCGCACATTGGAACGAGCATTTTTCCAGCTGGCGCTGCTGCTGCTGCAGGCAGAGGAGATCCAGAGACAATGTCGACGTCTCTGTCGCTGTCTCTGCTCAGAGTTCAAGTTGCGTCGTTCTGCTTTGCTTTAATCGCTGCATTGTCATCTTGCTTTCTGGGACCGCCGCTCTCTTCGTCCATTTGGCGTCGTACTTAGTTCTGTAGTTGTTGTTATTCTGGATGTTGCCATTGCTGTTTTGTTTTGTTGTTGTTGTTTGTGGGAACGAGCACACTGCACATCACAAAGCTATTTTCAAATTGGAAAGGTTTTGCACTTCGCCAACGCAGTTGTTTCTTCTGTACATATCTCTCGACTCTTTTGTTTTGTCGGTCGTTGTCGCTGCCAACTTATTTCTCGTTAGTTTGCTATTTTAACTATTATATCAATTAGTTGCAGCGTTTGACGTCTCTGCCAGCTTCAAGTCATTGTGGCCTTCTTGTAGCCGCTGCTTGCTGCTGCCTGCTAAATTGCGGACGAGAGGAAATGGGAAAGCAGGCAACTTCCAAGTTCGAGGCTGAGTTTGCGCCGTTGCAATTCACTGCGCTTGGCTTTCTCGACTGCGCGTATCTCGATGGGGTTGAAACCAACTAAAGGTATGTTGTTTGTGTAAACGCTACCTATGTACAAATAACAAATAGCAGCACTCTCATTCCGAAAATATGTAAATAAGCCAAACAAATGTTTCTCTGTATATTTTTATTTTTTTTTTTATTGGACTCCAGTGCGTTGGCATTTCAGTAGCGTACAACAGCAACTGAAGGGACAGAAGAGGAGGAACAGACAGAGCGCACCGCGGCGTCAGGGTTGAAAGGTGTTCCGGGCCACGTTTTGTTCGCCAGCTGAAATTATACTTGGAGAAATTTAAATGTAGTCAGAGTGGCAGGTGTTACAGTTAGACGCGCGTAAACATTTTCGTCGCTTGGCAGCACTGGCAAAAACAAAAATTTAAACAAAAGCAAGGAACACAACCATTAAAACCGTTATTTTTGCTGTAATTTACCAAGCAAATTAATAAAAATTAAAAATCAAATTATACAAAAATAATCATTTTATACATACTGTCCCTAACTCGAACCACCATTATCTAAGAAAAAAGTTCGAGTTATGGAGACTTAGACTTATGGAAGTGTTTTAGTTAGAGAGAATTAGAGTTATAGACGTTCGAGTCATGAAAGTTCAACTGTATTTTTATTTTATTTTCTATATTTATATTTTTACCTTTTTTTCGTAGTTTTTTTCAAATCTGGCTTTTTTAACGGTTGAACTCTGGCAGCAGTGTTGCCAAGCGCGATCAGCACAGTTGCGACAAACACCCAATTCACCCGCAGGCGCCAGAGCCAACTCTGCAATTGCAATTGCGACAAACCCCTCGGCAATTTCACACGCTGACGATGACAATAACAACAACATTAGCAGCAACCACCAGGAAACAACAACTTTGAATGCTGGGTCCAAATTTATTGCAGCGTTAGGCATTTGTCAACGGGTGGCAACGCATGCGATTCGATTTCGAATTAAATCGCGTGTCGCCTGGCCATAAAGCAGATACCAAGTGTGCACACACAAATCCGAAAGGCTACTGGCTACAGCAGCAACAACAGCAACAGCAGCAGCAACAGCGGCATGCGGGCGACGGGTGCCGCAAAGGGGGCGTGTGAGCCAGCATCGCCGTTGACGACTTTTCCTTTGCGGTCAAACAACCAACAATTGCTGCTAGCGTCAACTGACAGTTCAATAGGTCAATGACATACCTTTTTTTCTGTCGTTTTCTTCTGCTTTTCTTTGACGGTTACTGTTGCTGCGGGCGGCTTCTCGTTGGTTGTCATTATGTGGGTCACGGGTCAGAAGCAAGTAATATAATCATTAATTTAGCAAGCAAACAAGGGCTTCACATTTATGAGTGCATGTAATATCTGCAGGGCATTAGTAGCACAAATTGTTTTATAAGCAGATCAAGCATTTGAAATGCTCGTATTTGGCTAATTGACGACTCTCGATAAATGCCTACTGGTTACAACTCCTTGGGCGCTGCTCTCCTCTCTTAGGCATGGCCATGTCGCCATGTTGTGTGTGTGTGTGTGTGTGTTGACCCAACTTAATAGACGAGCATGAAATCTAGTCACGAACTTAATCATGACCAACCGTGCACTAGATCCATGTTCGCCGACAAAATAGAGTCAAGAGAAGAGCAAACGCGACGAGGAGTTGTTGTTGTAGCAGCATCTCTCTCACTCCCTCTCCCTCACTTTAGTTGTCCATCTATCCATCCTTGCTCCAAGCAATGATTATTACCAGTGCACGACTTTCTGTGGCATTTGACTGGAACTGTGACTGCGACTCTAGATGGAGCTGCAGCTTGGGCCTCTTTCTCCTGTCCGCCTGTCCGGCTGTCTTCCACAGCTAGTGATTGGTGATTGCAATTTTGCGAGTTTGTGGGCTTGGTTTGGTTTTTTTTCGGTCACTTTTCGGATATCATTTCATGTCATTGCTCGTGCCTGGAAACAATTTCAATTGGGACCGTTTTGATCGGTTTTCATAGCTCAATTGGCAGTCCCCTTCCCTTCCCTTCCCTTCTCCTCTCCTCATTCCTCGCCCTCGCCGATCTCTCGTATTGTACACAGTTGTGTAGTTGTATGGGTATGAATGAATCAAGCTCGAAGCTTCGAATTAAGGTTTATTATTTTTTGTTCGGCTCGTTGCTTTTTCTGCTGATTTATACAATAATTTTTACACCCGCCTTACCCCTCCCTCCCCAACCAACCGCGGTCTTTCAAAAGCCGTCGTCTGATTGTTTAAGAATTGTGGCGTCGTTGCAGTTTGAATTTCTGCCCGATCTGCACAAAAGTTTCAGGCCACACAATTCTACGGAAATTGCTGTTTACTCAGTGTCTAGCTATGTATTTGTCAAGTTATTATATTTTGAAATATATACTTTTTTTATATACATCTCTATATACTCAGAATTGAGAAAGAACGATCAAGTGAGAGAGAATAGAGAAAAAACTAAGTAAAAGCATTAAGCAAAATAATGCGACAGATTGGGGAACAATCTTCCAAGAATTTGGAGTAATTTGTTCCGGTAGCAAATAATAATCACAAGAGAGAGAGAGCGAGAGAGAGGGAGAACCAAAGTGCCTTTCAAATACGAAAATCCAAAAGAGAGCTCTTAACGGGCAACTGGAAAGTGTTGTTGAACTCGCAGCCCTTTGGATATTGACAAACACAAAGTACTCAAATTTCTGTAGCACTTGAAACCGACTATAAATTATTTTTAAGAATATGTTTTCGTCTTGAGAATAAAGTTCTTTTGTTGAGTTGTTCAAACACAATACATGTTCTTTACAAAATCATACACATTAGCGGTAATATGGTGCGTGTAATTAAGCCACCCAAACTCTGGGAAAGAGATCTAAATCATTCCTTCTCTCTCTTTATTTTGCTCTCTAAAACACACACACACATACTTTAACAGTTGCTTTGCTTGAGAACATTTCGTTCTGTTTGGTTGACTTTCGATACGTGCGCGAGAGTAGAGAGTCGACTAATTACCTTGCTCAAGAACCAAAAACAGAATCGAAGAAACAAGTGGGTAGTTTAGAAAGAAGAGCGCGTTTCCGTTAAGGATTTCGAACGCTCTCTTGTCGCATGTGTCTGTCTGTCAGTCAGTTCGAGATAAAGCTGTGTTTTGGTCCAAATTCGAAAAACAATACTTGTGACAACTCATTAGCAATCTAATTCTACAACTTCCGCTACAGATTTCATTTACTGGGTTTGCTTTTCAAAATAAAAAAAAAAAAACACAAACTTGATTCATTCAATTCCCATAAATTGACGGCAACACATAGCACATTGTAAATTCATTTACAGATAACACACGTGCACTTTTAGTTGATTGAACTACCGTTTTTAATGAGTGTGGATCTAGTCACAAATACTAATCAAAAATCAATGTGAAACACTGGACCCTCACCCACTAAAAACAGTAGTAAGTACTGGCAGACCACACAACTTCTCTTCCGTTCCTTCATTCATTCAGGCTTACCAATTTGGGGCGTGCACTTAGTAAGAGCTCTCTGGCATTCTGTTGCTTGTGTGTCAATTTTTAATTTCAATTATTAAGCGATAGTGCAAAAGCTGGAACAACAACAATAAACAAACCACGCTGCTACAACGTTTGTATTGATAAGCGACAGGCCGAGGCAGTTCTCCGCTTTCTTCGATGCGTTGCGTTCAGTTTCCTTATCAGCGTAAATACACAGCAAGCATTCACAGATACATATACGTACATATGTACATAAGAATAGACGATTTTTAGCGCGTAAAAGCCGTTGGCTTTTGAAATTAATAATTGAACTACTTTCGGATAGTGTGGCAACGCCACGAAAGAACCGCTTATTTGCAAGCGCAAAAGTATAGGGAGCACGCACATGCATATGTATGTGTTATGTATATACATTCCTATACACATGCAGACACGACATGCAAAAGCAAAGCTTACACACGCGCACAGCAACAGCGAATGTTGCCTTGTATGTATGTACAAATGTGCGCACACATGTGTTGGTGAGTAACGATGGCTGCGCTGATGGCTCAAGTTGATAGCGGTAGCAGTTGTTTTTGTTGTTGAGGCTGCTGCCGCAGTCGCTGCTTTTATTTCTCAAGTATGCCTTGTCTTCTTCGCCGTTGTTGTTCTTGTTATCCTTCTTCTTTGTGAAGAGACAGCAAGAAGAGACCATATACTCTTTTTGCTGCCCTGCCTCTTCAAATTGGAAAAGTATGGCGAATTACATACACACACAAACACAGAAAACACTCACGAGAGCAAAAATTCAACTGTCTATTCAGGCACGATATTTGCCAGCAGTACAATTTGCCGTTGTTGTCAATTTCATTTCGCAAATTCAGTTTTATTAAATTGTTATTGAAATTAAATCATTTCTAATTAGACGACCGCCAACTGATCCAACTGTAAAAGCCTCGTGCATCCGTTGTCAGTTTTGCCCGGTACGCTCATTATTGCGGTAAAATGCTGTCTGTATATTTTTCTCTGTGCTTTTGTGTGTGTGCGTGTAATCAACGGCAATTTGAAAAAAATAAAATTACTTGCAGAAACAAGCAACGCTACGCTATGTATCTATTTACTCTCAAGCACGACTTTTTTTTTTAATCTTTTACATATTATATCCAGATTTATTGAATATCGTATATGAAATGTTTTCCGCTCAGATTGTTACATTTTGCACTGAGTAAACGACGAAGATGGCGGCCTGGCGGAATGAGAATTAATATATCAGCAGACAACAGCTCGGCAGTACTTTTTTTTTGCTGTTAGATTGAAATTTCGGCAGTGTACAGTTAGTAAATTTTCTCTATGCATGAGTACGATCACACATTAGCACACAAACACACACACGCGTCGAGTGACAAATAAACAAGCGTTAGAATTAATACCGATAAGTTTGTTATGATTTTGTTTATATTGCATTTGTTTATAGTTTGTTGTTATTAGTCGGTTAATTTTTATAGCAGAATTGCAACCGTTCGACGACTGCGCAGACTGAGACAGAAACATTGCGCAGAATCAACGACCACTCGTAGACGTTGCTCTTATAAGACTAACTCAAAGTTAAGCCATAGACACACTCTATAGAGCAGAGCAGTGCTTGGGTTCTGCCTGGTCGCTTAGCAGCGGAGAGAGCCTTAGTGCTGAGCGGATAGAGAGCGCAGAGCGAGAGCGCCGTTTTTCAAATTACGATCGAGTCACTAACACTCTGTAACTCGATCGAGCGCTGCCAACTTGCGCAAATTAAGTGCACCAATGTCTACGGCTAATTTATTGATTTTTGAAAATTGTGAATACATTTGTTAGAATAAAAAAAGGTTGGAAAGGAAATAAATAAATTTGACAAATTTATATATCTTTTTCAGAGGCTAGATATTATCCAGTTGGCAGCACCAGCGTGGTGGTAATTGAACTCTTCCTATACGTGTAAACACATACAACTTAACCAGTGAGCAAGCTTGCGTTTGTGTGTGTGTGCAATCGTGTGCAAATGATACAAAGAAGAATTATATCAAAAGCAAAAGCAAAGAAAATAATGATGACGCAGTGAAAAAATTATATTAAAATAATTACAACAGCGCGTCCAACTAAGACTTGAAAAAAAGAAGTTAACGTCGTCTTCGACAACGACGCGCCGCTGCTGTTTGTTACTGACGATGCTTGTCGACGCGCGCACCTTTTAACTGCGACTTGTTTTTGTTGTTGCTGTTGTTTCTTTCCAACTATCGTTTGCGGGGTGGGTTTCTTGAAGAATTGTAGTGAAATGCTTGGGAAATGTTAACAGTACGCCACACATACAAAAACAGTGTATGTTTGAATGAGTATAGATATGTATGTATACCATTGGTTATGTACTGTACATACAAACGTACATATGTACATACATTTATCTCTACGCGATTTCTTGATGTTGTTTTGTTTTTGTTTTATCAATTCTTTGGCAAAAGGTAGGGCGAGACACTCAAAGGGTTCTTCGTGACGTCAACGACACTCGCGCAGCTGTTGCTGCTGTTGTTGCTGTTGTTGCTTGACACTCAGTCAGTCAGTAGTCGCTATTTTTGACGTCTCCTCCAGATCTCGCTGCATCCATTATACAAAATGCCCCAAGCTGACACACAATTTTGGAACGGTTACGACTCTGGCCGATCGATCAATGGAGCTTTGCAAAAAAAAGTAGTTCAAAATTTGTCTTTAAATATATTTAATTCATTTTTCATTTTCCGCTTCCTGTAATTGAGATTCATTGATCCACTAATTTCTCATTCGCCTGGTCGTCGAGGGTAGTTCAAGGAATGTCCTCAAGCTGGGATATCTCTAAGAAATGGAAAGATATCTGTTTATTTTAAATACAAAAGATATTATTTAAGATGATAGATACTTTTATCTGCTCGTATCTTAAAGATTTATAATCCCAAGTAATACATAAGTTCTTTAATACCAACAGATTAAAGAGAACGCTGCTTATTTCTGTTTTCTTTTAAATAATTTTTAAAGATAATAAATACTTTTATCTGCTTGTATGTATTTTAAATATTTAAAATTCCAAGTAGTATCTGAACTCCCTTCTTTAAACTGTTTGGACCCAATGCTGCTAGTTTCTATTTTTACAATAATTTTTAAAATATTAAAGATATAACTTTAGATTACAAATAGTTTTATCAGCTTGTATCATAAAGATTTAAGTAGTATCTGAGCTCTCTCCTTTTAATTGTTTAGTTCAGTTTTTATATTATTTCAAGTATTAAAGATGTTACTTAAGATTATATATACTTTTATCTGCTTGTATCTTAAAGATTTAAAATTCCAAGTAGTATCTGAACTCTCTTCTATCAAAAATTTTGATACAATGCTAAATAATAATTAAAATACTAAAGATCTAACTTAAAATTGTAGATACTACGTTCTTTACTACCAACTGCTTGGACCCAATGCTGCTTAGTCAAGTTTAGTTGACCCAACCCAGCATAAATTTAAAATAAAATAAAAAAATCACACACGCTGGGCTACTTGACACTTCGATTTTGCGAAATTTCGAGGTGTGTGCCGAGAGTGGGCTTATCAAAGTGGTGTGTGAGTATCTGTGTGTGTGTTTGGATGCCAGTACCAAAATCGTCGCCTGACCCATGCCAATGCAATCTCAGCTGGTGCAATTTCAATTGCTTTTTTGTATCTTGTAAATGTCAATGCGCTGGCAGGGGACGTCGCGTCGTTGCCCAACTGCCAAGCCATCCAAATCTACGTCCACATCCACGTCCGCGCTCACTCACATTAAATTACGTACACTCCTTTTGTTTGCAATGCCTAGTACATATATTTAAATCGCTCTGTTGGCCTGTCAAAGCAGCCAAAAAACAAAAAAAAATGCTGGCTAAAAGAAAGATGCGAGCCATCTAATGGCTCAAACAAATGGCAAAGTTCAAATGAGGTTAACAGCATTTCAAGTCGCTTCCACTGTGCTTGGCTGAAAAGGAGCGCTCCTGCCCGAGTCCGGGGGCCACCAATATGGATGAAAACTGCAGTCAGCTAAAGCAAACAAAACCAACCAACCAAACAAACAGACGAACGAACGAACGAACCAGGCAACAAAAAAGGCCCAAAAGCATCTTAAACGACAGGCAGTGGTAACATGACCATAGTGAGATACGAGTAGTTACAGCTCCAGCTCCAGCTTCAGCTTCAATAAAAACGACATGCGCACAAATCTGTGGAAGTCTGCCGATGCTAAAGCACACATATAAAAACCTTTCTAACGATCGTTTACCTCTCGCAAAATGTAACAAAGGAGTCGGGCCACAACAAAACTTGCCTGGCCCGTTGGCCAGTTGATGCGGGCCAGGCCAACAGCAGCCTGGCCTGGCCTGGGCCAAGTCAAGCCAAGCCTAGGCCACTAGCGCCCACTTCCTACTTGCTTGCTTGCTCCTCCATGGACTTTCTGTTGCTGTTGCTGCCCACAAACTTAGAAGCCAATACATACATACAAACATGGCCAAAACGAGCCAAACTAAGATTTTGATTTTATGTTTATGCTGCTGCTGCTGCTGTTGCACAGCCGTAGTTGGAGGATAGCAGCTGGCCAAGTTCAGCATATTATGCTGGCCATTTGCCCCTTTGCATACGCCACTGAGCCAAAAAAAAAGCCAACCACGATCGCTCACCTACCCGAAAAAAAAAATACAAAAAAAAAAAATAACAACCAAAAAGGAACGGGGGAAAATATATAAAGAAAAGAGTAATAACCAGTTTTTGTCTCCCAAAAAAGCCAAACAAATGAAGTCAAGCCGAAGTAAGAAGAAAAAAAATATATAAAAAGAACGTAGCTCATGTTTACGAGTAGAAGAAAACCAAAACTTCAGGCGGCCAAAAGCAGCGAGTAAGCGAGTGCGATCAAGCAATCGAAGAGGGTCCAAAGCGGGAGGGGTGGAGGGGGTTACCATGTGGCCAGGTCGGGTCGGGGCGCTCTTCAGCTTTAACTTTAACGGCCATCATCAGATAGAGCAGGCAAACAGGCAACAGGCAGCGAGCTGAGCGAACGAATGAAGAGCCAGTACAGTTGAATTGAAGTTGTGGCAAACGGGTATTGAGGGAGTTGGCAGTAGGTCTCTTAACTTGGCTTCAGCTTCAGCTTGACTTGGCTTCGTTTTGGTCTTGGTCTTGATGTTGCTGTTGCTGTTGCTATTGGTGTTGGTCTTGCTTTTGGTTTCGGTTCTTTTCTTTTTTTGTGTTTTGTTTTTTGTCTCTGCCAGGCAGTGTCGACAACGTTGTAGGAGTTTTGGCTACACAGAAGTTTAGTTACATGCTCATTACATAGATACATACACACACAGAGATACATTCACAGTCACACATACTTAGATACAATAAGAACAACAACAATGTACGTATGTATGTGGCAAGCTCTATAGATACATACAATTTATGTATTGCAGATACATAGATACATTGAAGCCAAGCTGACTACGCGATTTACTCTCGTAGATACTTGTACTTCTTGTACTTGTTGTCGTGCCTCGCTCGGATGCTGCTTTTGCCTTTCTAAACTTTAGGCTTTTCCCGATGCTTATCGCGCCAAAGAAAATAAAAAATAATAAGAGTAGGAAAATAAAAACTAAACTCCCACCAAAAAAATCGAGCAATTTCTTTGGACTGTTTACCCCTCTCGGAAGAAGATCTTTTTCTTACATTTCACATGCATAAATTGTGAACGAAAAGTAGAGGAGAAGGGAATCGTCAGTCTTTGGCATCATTAGTTTTCAAAACTTTCTGTATTGTATGCTCTTGTATGTATTTGTATTTGTATCTGTAATTGTATCTGTATCTGTGTGCGCATTGCACGTTGTTGTTAGTGGCTCGATTGTTCAGGACTTGATTGTGGTCTTTTGGCGGCCATTGCAATGGTTCTAGTTTTTTTTAGGTCTTCAACTCTTCTTGCTTCGTTCGTTGTCTTCGCGTAATTGTGAAAACGATTTGGACGAATTTTCCAGTTCAATTGCGCTTTTAATTTGAATTGCTTTTTTGTTGCTGTAGCTGTCCACGTCAGTGTCATTACCTGGCTTAAATCAAATGTCTTGTGCTCTGTTTTTTTGGCTTCTTTCTTTTTTCCTTCCAATTGTCAATTGACTTAAGTTTAGATGAGACTAGTTAATTAACAATCAGCCAATTGATATAACAATTTCAGCTGCAAGTTCCTCTTCAAGTGGTGCGAAGTCAAAGTTCAATAAGATGAAAAGTTAATGTGGGGCAGACAATATTTACTGAAGAAATAAAAGAGAGAGAGGAAGTTATTTCATTATTGCATGTTTCTGCAAAAGATTAGCGAGGGAATTGTAATATTATTATCAAACTCAGACGACATCTCAACAATATGCTCGAATTAATAATTAACTTTTGCTTTACTAAGAGATACCCATGGTTTAATTAAAATTTGTTGTATTAAATCAGAGCTTTTGATGACATTGGTTTTCACGATAAATTGCTGTTTCGAAAATAAAAAATTGTTTTTTATCACGTTTCACAAAAATCATTTAAGTTTATAAATTTGTATTACATTGTGATCAAATTAAAATTAGTTAAAATTAGTATATTTTATGCATTTAAAAAAAAGGTAATAATTTATTAAATAAAGTTTATAATGAATTCAATAAATTTTATGAATTCTCCACAAACAAATATTTGGAAGTTACAGAGAATAAATCGTAAAAATGTAATAGATACATTAATATTGATCTAGAATAGATATAGATTTTATCCAAAGAGTTCGACTGAGGGAGACTTCGACTTAGGAAACTATTTTTATTTTTATAACATTTTGAAAACTGCAAAAAATTACTATTTTCACCCCTTTTTCCTACTTTTCATAAAATAAGTGCCTTTTTTGCAGTTTTAAAAAAATTATTCTAAATACTAGCAAAGAGATTTTTGAAAATTTTTTTTTTTCAGTCACTACTAGAGTTGTTCAAAGATTTTTTTTCCAACAAAAATTTTTTTTTAAAAAAATCGAGGAAAAAAGTTTCAAAATATACCTTTACAAGAATTCAAAATTTTCCATGGGTACTTAATGGGTTAAGGAAAGTTTTGTATCATTCAAACGGAATTGAAATGACCTTTCCATTGATGACAAAATGTACATGAAGTAGGTTCAAATTATGAGTAGAATTAACTTTAAATGTTTTCAAAATAAATATGCCGACTAGTGTATGTTAACTTGTATTTAAATTAAATATGAATCTTTAAAGCCTTGTCTATTTCCATGCATATTTGTAGAATGTAGCAACTTTTTGATGGCTGTTAAATGAACTTGGGATTTAGGTATCCCTCTTGCGATGATGATGCGTGTTGTTGCACACACTTTTGGACCGTGTAAGCCTTTCACCGTTAGTGGCTAAGAGTCGAGTCGTCGTCCACTCGAACTACAGACTAAAGTGAGTAGCATTAAGTTTAAGAACAACAAATTGACTGCTGCTAAATTTCACTGTTTATTTCTCTTGTAGTCTCGAGCTTGAAATTAAAAGACTTTAAACAATCGTGAGAATGGCACTTGAACATGTTCAAAACTATAATGGCCTTAAACGAAAATGTACAAGAAACGGCAACAGGCAACAGCAACAGGCAACAGCAAGACAAATCAACAAGCCGCAGTCAGAGCCGGAGAGCCAAGTCAAAGCCAACAAACGGAGCAAGCCACAACAGCCATGGACATGCGGCTAAATGAACAGACAGTCAATCAACTTTAAGCAAAAAGCACAACGACAACAGCGACAACGTCAGCTGCGACGTCAGCAGAGGCAGCGGCAGCAGCAGCGACAGCAGCATCTCCGACGCAACGGCATCAAAGAGAAATGCGCGCGCTGATCGCTCGCTTTTGTTTTAGCTTAAGCTTCAGCTTCAGCTCGAGATCATGAGTTGGTTGATGATTTAAGGAGCGCGCCGAGAAAACTATTACGAAATGATCAAAAACAACTAAAACGAAATCAAATCAAATCAGTGTGCGAACTGAACTGGACCTGAGACCTGGAACTGAACCTGGGACCTACAAACATAAATGCTGTTGTTTTGTGGCAACTGGCGATCGTATCGTATCGGATTGGATCGGTTCGAGACTCGATTACAATAATTACAATCAGCTACGCGCGATCCACCAAATCACAACAGAAAGAGCAACAACAACAACATGGTTATAGTAGTGCAGATCAGCACAAAAAGATACAGATACAAATACAGATACAGATAAGTCAGCTATTACGTGCATATACAATTTTTATAAGAAATTGAAGTCAAGAAGTAGAATTAAAACAAAACTCATCAACGATGTCGACGATATAATCATCCATACACACATAGATACATGTGTATCTGCTAGATACAGATACAACCATAACATGACTCAATTGCGCTGTATGTGTGAGAGTGTATGTGTGTGTGTGTGTGTAGTAAAAAGAACAGACCAGCGGACAAAACGGACGGAAAGATCCATCTTCAGCTTCATCAAGGCATCAAAAGCAATTTTCAGTTAACAGCTCTCAGCTCAGATTCAGATGCACCACTGTAAGCGGTTAGCTGTGTATCTGCTAGACACAGGCTCAGCTCGGCTCGGCTCGGGCATCATTGGCAAAGCGAATCGGGCAAAACGAGAAATTGAAAAGACAGTTACAACGTCATAATGAAGCTTTAGCTATGCTAGCTGGCAAAATTTTACAAAATCGACAGCAAACCGCACGATATACAAAAAACCCTCAAATCCAAACATATAAATAAACACACAGATACACTTGGGCTTACACATACAAGCGCTGACAATCGTGATGTTGTTGTATATATCCAGACATATATACATAAATACATAGTTTTTGCGATTGAAATTTTGCAAGAGAGAGAAAGAATAAAGAGCGAGCGAGCGTTAATTCGTTTGGCTCTCTCGCATGCGAGAGAGCGTTCGTTGAGCACAGAGTGAAAGGCGTGCGCTTGACAGCGCGTCAAGCAACAACAGTAGCGTGTGGAGCGCACGCATTGCGCATTGTAATTATACTGAAGCGCTTTGCAACACTGTCAGAATCAAATGTAACCATTAAATAAAATGTGATCTCGTTTTATGAAAATGAAAATATGTACAAACATACACTATGTCTGTATGTATAAATGTATGCATGCACGTATGTATGTATGCTTGCTAGTAAATTACTGCAGCAGTGCAATGCATTTTGTGCATCTTGATTCAGTTGCTGACACAGCATCATGCATGCTGCAACTAATACACAGACATTTCATATGTATACGTGTGTGTACATTTGTGTGTGTGTGTTTGCTTTTCAAGCAAAATTTATTGATATTCATTGTTTGTTTGTTGTCGATCGTCGTCATCGTTGTCGTTCTCGACTTTGTCGCTGCTTGCTGGCAACTGAAATCACAATTGTTGGCTCTTAGGAAAAACAAGAAGAAACACAGAAGCTGAGTAACCCCGACTATAAGACACCCGTCACTCAATTTAAATGTGTACTTATTTCAGCAGTGTTTCGAAAACCTCGGAAAATTTTGGAGAGAATTGTTTTTGAAAATAAAAGAAACCGCTAGCAATGTCTGTGTTCCTCAAATGTCAGAGATTTCTAGCATATTTTTAAAGTCACAAAACTCGACTGTTGTTGTATTTATTTCTAGCTTTAATCAAATTATTAATTTTTGGTAGGATTTACAAATGTATTTAAAATTGTTTATGCTGTGTTAATATTTTTAAAGATAATTGTAATATAATTTACAAAAGTTTAAATTTTGTCAAAGTTTTTATCCTTTTTTTGACATTTAAAAGCATTGCTTGCATGGCTTCGGAAACTCCCACAAGTCCCAAATAAAAATCACAGCATACAATTAGGATATCTTGGAGCTTACAAACTTAAATAGCCATAATTTCTCTTGGGTCTTGATGCGATTAAGTGAAAAAAGTGGAAATAATATTCGTTATGTTGACCACAAAGAAGAAGCGCTCTATCTAAAAATATGAAGCTGTCCTGGAGTGTTTTGGGATTTGCGGGGGTGGAAGTGTAATCCCTCTGATATCTGTGCTCTATCCCTAATAGATCAGGAATGCATACATACATATGCAATAAGTCACGACTACTTTTGCCTGTTACGAACATTACAACAAATACAAAATACCATTGCACTCTATGAGGAACGGGTATAAAAATTGCTGATGCTGTGCTCTGTGCCTTCACTTCTAGTCTCACACACAGACGTTTCCTGCAAACACCTACAAACTTACACACACACACATCTGTTTGTGTGTATGTATGTGTGTGCTTGCGGGGTACTTGCAACTGGCTTTTGGTCTATAATTCTTGTTTGTGGCTTTCGTGCTGCAAGAGAGATAAGGAGCAGGAGCAGCGCAATTCTTGCTGCCGGACACAAGCTGCGGCCAAAGCGGCCAATACAATGATGAGACAGACACACAGACAGCATCTTTAAACTTTAAACAGGAAACTGTATGGCGCTATCGCTCCCAAAGGAAGCGAACTAGTAATATTTACATTTATTGCAAAATTATGCATATTTTTTATATATGTATGTATGTATGTATGTGCATGCATACATATACACAAACCATAAGCCATAGATGCGCGCATTTAATAAACGTATGTATCTCTGTGTCTTCAATTCTTATTCATAATCTGACTATTCTACATAGCGTATGTACATACACATGCATATGATGGATGCTAAATTCTTATAGGAATTTTATTTTGCTGAATTACAGCACTGTCATTTTTTGCTGTTATGAAAAGCTTCCTGACACTGCTGCCAGAGTCGCTTTTTTTCCCGTCAAATCCCGTCAAATAAGCAAATTTTGAAGAAATTATATAAAAATATGGTACTGTTTTTTAGCATCCTGTTATTTTATTTCTACCTTTCCATTCTTATTTAGAAATAAAATAAAAGTTTGCTAAAAAAAGTAGTACCGTAATTTTTATTATTTCTTTAAGATTTGACTATTCAAATTTGGCTTTTTTTAACGGACTAATTCTGGAAACGCTGCTTCCTGTTTGAATGTTAACAGAATGTTAATCTTTAAGTTGAATCAAAATAACATAGATAAATTACAGTAAGTCAAATAATTGTTTTGAAAAAGAAAAAAGTTGTATTTGTTTTATTTTCTTTTATTTCTTTCAAATATAATAAACTCACAATCATTTCCAAAGACCCCGTACATAATTTTTAATGGCTTTGTAACATGAATCAAATTTATTAGATCGTGAACTTATTTAGTTTTTGGGTCTAAGCTTATTTCCGCGGTTGGAAGTGAAAAGCAAGTGGTTGACCCAAAGATTTCCATGGAACGTTTTTGTGGTTACTGCTTTCTTGTTTATGAAAATTTCACGCTAGTCTAAAGAATTATTAATTGCGCAGCAGCAACAACAGCAACAGCAACAACAGCAACCACCGCAGAAAACAGAAAGAGAAGTGGGAATTATGCATCGTTGCGCAGAAGCAGAACGCAGCAAACACACATACACACGCATAGGCAGTTTTTTTTTCAGAGTGTATGTGTGTATCTGTGTGTGTGTAAGCGCGTGTAAAAATATGGTAAACATGATAATACGTAATAAAAAATAGTGTAACAGCGAAAAGGGAAATATAAAATCAGGTACAAATTTTCACCAAAAACCGTTTGCGTCGCTTGGCCGCAGTTGTTGTTGCTGTTGTTGTAAAAGCTGTCTGACTTTGACGATTTCGTGGTCACACAGTGTGAAGAATGGGCTAGGAAATATTTATTGTATTGTATGCAAGCGTTGTTTGGTGGCCTGTTACAGATTTACCGATTACTCAGTCCAGATAACAAATGAAAGTGCCTGGCATTTGTTGTGCTCTGCTCCGAATAGAGAGAAAGATGGATGAGGATTCCAAAGAACAACAAAATTATGTTGCTTTTTTATACATAGTATTTTGAATGCTAGTTTTCCAAGGGAATTTCAAGTGTACATAAGCTTTTGAATTTTGTGTAAACTTAACTGTACTTGCAACTCGAGATGGTTCTTCAATCCATACAAAACCAGAAATATCTGTACTTTTGAAATACTTAATCTATTAATGAAGTAATTAAAGAGTTCGACGAATCTTTTTAAACCGATTTTATTATAATAAAGTTGCATTTTTATCAACAAAAAAGATTACTTTAATTGTGTTTCATTTAATTTTGTTTGCATATTTGTTCTGAGCACAAAATTACAACTTGCTTATGTACTTTTTATTATAATGGCTCCTGCAATCTGTAACAATCGGATGCAATTTTCCATTTATCATTCTCGGCGGTTATCACAAACGACTGTTGAAAGTTGCGCGACGTTTGTTCGCCGAACTTAACCGTTCCGCTGGCCAAGATGATGTACGTCGACTGATTGCCCACAGCTGCGTCCAGTATCGGCTGTGAATCGAGTGTCGTCGGGTTGTGACGGGAACTCGGCAGCTCCAACAAGTAGCGCTCAATTGTTTCCCGGCCTTGTGCACCATTGCCGTTCCAACTGAATGTCGCACCTTCTATATACAGACGACCCATTTGATGTCGCCGATTGTCCAACGTGGCATAATATAGCCGTGTAAAGTCCTCGGCCGTACGGCAACATGTCTCAACCTTGTTTTTAAGTTCGTTGTTCATAATTCTTGTGCGAAATAAGACAATAGAGCTGTTGTTTTTACTTGGTATCTGACAACATGTGGATTAGTAGTGTTGTGAGTGACTGGAAAGTTGACAGCCTTGTCAAAACACATTTCACCACTTTACAGCACTGCCAAAAACTTAAGGGAACTGTCAGCGTGAAAAAATCATACAATGAGCTTAAATATGGCTAGTAAATTTCTCAATTTGGGCACAAAGCTGCTGAATTCGACCAAGAACTTGGTGAACTGGACACCAATGAGACGAAGTGGAACAGCGAATGGTCGGAATGGGATTGGAGCAAGAGGCCAGAAGCTACTGGCCTTTGGCGCATTAACGGGAACTGCCGGATTGTTGCTGTACGCCTTGGATGCGAGCGTCGAGGCGTCCAGCGATTGTGTGCATCCGCCCAAGCAGAACTGGGACCACAACGGCGTGCTGTCGGCCATTGACAAGGAGGGCGTGCGTCGTGGCTACAAGGTGTACAAGGAGGTGTGCGCCTCCTGTCATTCCCTGCAGTACATCGCCTATCGCAATCTCGTGGGCGTTTGCATGACCGAAGCGGAGGCCAAGGCCGAGGCGGAGGGCATCACCGTGCACGACGGACCCGATGACAATGGCAACTACTACGATCGTCCGGGTAAACTGGCCGATCATTTTCCGCTTCCCTATCCGAATGAGGAAGCTGCTCGGGCCGCCAACAATGGAGCCTATCCGCCGGATCTGAGCTACATTGTCGCCGCACGCAAGGGAGGCGAGGATTATATATTTTCCCTGCTGACGGGATACTGCGAGCCACCCGCTGGCTTTCCACTTCGTGAGGGGCTCTACTATAATCCATACTTTTCCGGAGGCGCTATTGCCATGGGTCAACTAGTGGACAATGAAGTCGTGTCTTACGATGATCCTGACGTCGCCCCATCGGCTAGCCAAATTGCCAAAGACGTCGTCACATTCCTCAAGTGGACATCGGAGCCGGAGGGTGATGAGCGCAAGATTCTGCTGATCAAGGTGATTTTCATATTAACATTCTTGACCGGAATCAGCTACTACATCAAGCGTTTCAAGTGGTCCTCGCTGAAGTCGCGCAAAATATTCTTTATGCCTGAGATAGAAGCGAAGAGCAAGTCAAAGGACGGCGGCGATAAATGTCCGAAGTAATTCTAATAAATGCTGAAAGAATAAACATCTAAGTGCTTCGGCACAATATAAACATGTATTTTTAAATTTGGCGGTTAATTTTAGTTAGGGCTGCAGAGTTTTGAACTTACAAATATATCGATACCATGCTGATGTATCGAATCTGGTATTTTTTGAGTTAATGTATCGATAGTTAGTATAATCATATCGGTTTTATTATCGGCTGTCGGCTGAATACAAAAATAAAAACAAAATATATAAATTTTATTTGATGGCATCACAGGACTTTATGAAATGCCTGCAATATGCGGCTCAGAAACATAGCACGCAACGGCGAAATGCTTCGGCACAATATAAATATGTATTTTCAAATTTGGCGGTTAATTTTAGTTAGGGCTGCAGAGTTTTAAATTTGTGGTGCCTGTAATAAACAGGGCTGAAACTTACAAACATATCGATACTATGTTGATGAATTTGGTATTTTTGTGAAACAATGTATCGATAGCTAGTATGATCATATCGGTTTTGTTATCGGCTGTCGGCTGAATACAAAATTAAAAACAAAAAATTTTATATTTGTTTTGATGGCATCACAGGACTTTATGAAATGCCTGCAATATGCGGCGCAGAAACATAGCACACAACGTCGCAAGGACCCTCAGTCGACGCCGTACGTGAACCATGTGATAAACGTCAGCACAATCCTGGCCGTGGAGGCGGGAATCACCGACGAGGGCGTGCTGATGGCCGCCCTGCTCCACGATGTCGTCGAGGACACGGACGCCACGTTCGGCGATGTGGAGAAACTGTTTGGCACCGATGTCTCCACTTTGGTGCGAGCGGTGACCGATGACAAGTCGCTGGAGAAGGAGGAGCGCAAGCGTTTGCAAATCGAAAATGCATCCAAAACGCCTCGCAGAGCGAAACTCATCAAACTGGCCGATAAGCTGGACAATCTGCGAGATCTGCAGGTCAATACGCCACAGGGTTGGACAGAAGTAGGGAACGCAATTAATAACTAAATATTATTTAATCCATTCCAATCCATTTCCAACTGCAGGAGCGCCGGGAAGAGTACTTTGTGTGGGCCAAACAGGTGGTGGACAATATGCGTGGCACGAATGCTGCTCTCGAGGAGAAGCTCGACGAGATCTTTCGCGCGCGCAATCTGCTGTGAATAATAATCGACTAAGAACATTGTTGGGCCCAGGGGCTTAGTTTTTATTCTTCTCATTCTCATAGAACGACAGCATGAGCTTGGCCAGCTGCTGCGTCTCGGCCAGCGTGATGGCATTGTACAGTGAGGCGCGAATGCCGCCCACCGAGCGATGACCCTTCAGCTGGATCATGCCCTCGGCCTCGGCCTTGGCTAGAAATTCCTTTTCCAGGGCATCGTTGCCGGCTGCGCTGCCAATGCGGAAGGGCACATTCATGTGGGAGCGCACGTGGGACACCACGGGGCAGTAGTAGAAGCCATTCGACCCGTTGATAATGTCATAGATCAGCTTTGACTTGGCCTTGGCCAGTTTGGCCATGCCCTCAATGCCCTGATTGCGTTTGATCCACTGGAAGACCAAGCCCATTACATAGATGCTGTAAAGGAATAAGATATGCATGAAGAGATAGCACTAGAGGATTACTCAGTAACGAACTTACCCAAAGGTGGGCGGCGTATTGAGCAGCGAGCTGTTCTTGTCCATCAGCTCAAAGTTCAGTATGGAGGGAGTGCATTTCAGATGCTTGCCCAGCAAATCCTCGCGAGCAATGATGACGGTGACACCTGCGGGTCCAATGTTCTTCTGGGCACCAGCAAAGATCAATCCAAACTTGCTGACATCGATGGGTCTGGACAGGAAATTGGACGACATGTCGCAGGCGAGCGGAACATTCGCTCCAATCTCGGGCACGAAGTCGAATTCGACACCTTCAACGGTCTCGTTGTCGCAATAGTAGACATAGGAGGCATTCGGGTCCAGTTTCCAGTCCTTCTGTCGGGGCACATCTGTGTACTTGTCCGCCTTGGGCAGCACTGCGTTCACCTTGCCGTATTGGGCTGCCTCCTTGGCCGCCTTGGCCGACCACGAGCCCGTGATGACGTAATCCGCGGTGCCAGTGCGTCCAATCAGATTCATTGCAACCGCCGCAAATTGTCCTGTGCCGCCGCCTTGCATCAGCAGCACCTTGTAGTTTTTGGGTATGTTGAGCAGTTCCCGCAGATCCGCAATTGCCGCATCCTGTATCTTGGCATAGTTGCCAGATCGATGGGACATTTCCATGACCGAGATGCCGGTGCCATTGCAGTTGAGCAGATTGCTCTGCACTTCTTTAAGAACCTACAGATACGAGATTAGCAAAGAAAAAACATTAGTCCAGGACTAATTTATAACCTTAAAGTTGTGCTGACCTCTTCAGGCAATTTGGCAGGGCCCGCTGCAAAGTTAATAACCATGATGATGCTCTCCGATCTGAGAACCTTGACGGCAAGTCGTTGAAGTATTACTGAAAGTGTTGAACAAGCAGCAATGGAAGCGATCGACCGCAGCGACTGCGACGGCGACGTCTGCTGATAAATGAGCAAATATATAAAAGCAACAACACATGCATGTATGTATGTATAATATAGCAAAGCATGTGCGGAAAAACATACTGGACAACGAACTTGCAAACCAGACGCGTTCCATTCTCTGCCAACAGCAGAATCCGCAGCAGAGAAGCCGCAGAGAATACGAAGCTCAAGTCCCGACAGACAGACAATCGGCACTCGTCGTTGAATTTGATCAAAACAAGTTGACAAACCGCAGCGACACGACGCAGCTGCGACTGCGACTGCACAATACGAAAACAACACGCGATTTACCCGCTTCACGTCTCTGCTGTCAGTGTCGCTCTCTCTCTTTCTCACCGCTGTATTTACGAGTTGTTGCCATGCACATTGCTGGAAAAGGCGTAGGCAAGTGCAACTGGAAGAAATAAACAAGCTTACAAGCAATAACGCAGGTAACGTAGGGCTTGACTGTGATGAACTAGTCTTCCGATTTTCTTAATATTTTTTGCCGTATAGATTAAAGTAATATGCGTAGTGACCTAGGCAATGTTTGTTTCAATAAGTGCGGATTAATATTTTATTGCCAAATTGATTTTATAAGCAATTTATTATTTGGAACGTCTTAGTTAGTTTTTCCTGTGCTTACACCAGACACATTATTGGCTATTCAATTGCCAGGCCATATCTGATCATAAATATGTACATGAACAAACATACTTGTGTATTTATATGAAATAGAACCCGTATAAGTACTTAAGTAAGTTGCACCTTATCTTATTGATTAGATGATATCGCTGCAGGAAATAAGAAACTTCTCAGATTTTAAACGCTTTGACGTACATTATTAATGCCATTCAGGGCGTGCTCGTCTAATTACTTTATCATCCATTGCTTAAGACCGTATGAAAGCAAGGTGCTTAAATTTTCCAATTTACTTCGATGCCGAGTGGCAAAACGAATTTCCAATAAGATGCAAGCAACGTGCCTGGAAATTTAAACGTGCGTCTTTTCGTGCGGCACCAAGTGAATGAATGTGTGAGTGTGAGTGTGTGTGAGCTGTTGTCGATGTGTGTGTCGAGTATGTGTGTTTGTGTGTGAGTGCTGGTCATTCATAAACGTTTAGATTTAAGTCAATAATTTAGCTATAGCTTTTTAAAGGGGCTTGGCCCGTCTAAGTATTTACACTTAATTAAAAACAACTGATTGTTAAACTACATTATTTGTTTATGATTTATTGCCACAATTTGTTCAAGTTTAGAACAGTATTTAAAGTAGTAAATTTTACGACTCCGCTTGCACCTTGCCAACAATTTCGCTCCAGAAGTTGCCGTAATCTTGTAGCACAGTGCCGCTGAAAGGGAAACAATTAATAACATTATTATTTTGCTTATGTAATAAACAAGTATTCAATTGAATAAATAGGAATTTTTGTCATGAGTTGACAGTTTTGTAAAGATTTCTATTAAATCTACTGTAACACTGCTCGACAAAAGTTTGGCGCTTAATTTTCCTAATTCCTTTGTGGTAATTTATCAAAATGTTTGACTTAAGTCAGTGCTGACGCTCACATAATTTATAAATCATTTGCTCTATTATGTGAATGTCGAATGATAAATGATGTGTCACACTAATACTATCCGCACCCATGTTGCACAGTGTCACCGCATAAAAAGTTGATGTGTGCTGAGAAAAGTCCAAAACTTTGTTTTGTCAACGTCATTGTTCGCAACTTATTCGTCGATTGTGCTCAACTCTTTTTCTTTTAGATATTTTCCTTAGTTTTTTTTACTTCCATCATCACAACAAATCAATTACATAAGGTAATTATTATCCGGCATTTTGCTGACAATTATGTGGGTCAACGTGGCGTATGATTAATGAATTCCCAATTTGCTGCTAGTGGCGATGATTAGGCCAAAAGTTCGCTAGTCTTAAAGCCAGTCTTAAGTGCCGTATCATCTGTCAAATGGGAATCCTTGACTTACGTAAAGTAGACATTGCCCCGCTTATTCTGCGGCGCCTTCCATATTAACTTAGCGCCCAGCTTATCACGATTATCCGAGTGCGTTATGGCCGAGCACTCTGGTATCGTCTTGGTGTTGTCGCTCTGCACCCATTCGCCAATCCATTCATTCGAATTGGCGTCCCGCGCCTGCAGGAAGAAGCCGCGGAACGTTTTCGATGCCTGCTGGTCCTGCGGATAAATGACCACAGAGACTTCCTGGCCGGGATGATAGGTCTGTGTGCTGGCCACCACTTCAAAGGGATTTGTATGCGCCGGCTGGGAGCGAGCTTTGCCATGGTTGGGCTGATTGGCACGCTGCTTCACACACGTATCCGCTGGCGCTCCATCCGGAAAGCCTGAAACGCCGCCGCCCAGCAGCAGCAGTTGCAGCAGTAGAAGCATTCCACATGTGGCCCGGACAAGCCTTTGATTGCAATTCCCATATCGATTCGCCATGATTATTCGTTAGCCGCGTTTATCCGTAGCCAAATAGCCGTTAGCTGAAACCGCGCGCGCGTTCCGTTAATCAAATGTTCAAACTCTTGCGGTGGCCAACGGCGTCGGCGCTTTTAAAGCCTCGCTTCGAGTCGCGTCGTCCAAAAAAGCTCGCACCATCTGCATGGGCGTTTGTGTGAGGTGTTTTTGTTTTTTTGCTTTTCTTATTTTGGCCAGGCCAACCAGTTTTTAATGATCAAAAATCAGAAATAGTTATGCGCAGTTCCTTTCCTGCAGTGCACACCAAACTGGGTCAAACATTATCGCTTTGATGCAGCCGCGTCTCGTTGCGCTCCACCTCCTCCCCTATATGTCGCACTCCCAAGCTCCAGTTGGAGCTCCAGTCCAGACCAGGCCAACTGTATTGAATTTATTGCGGGCTGTTGTTGTCTAGGTTTGTTGAGGCGCTAAGTGCTCCATTACGAAATTCTATGCTTCTAATCACAGTCCACCACCGTCGTTGATGTTGATGTTGTTGGCCTTGTTGTTGTTGTTCTTGTGTCTGACTTGTTGTTTAGTTGTTTGTTTTAAGCTTTTTTCGCGTATATTTTTCTGCGAGTTTAATGTGTTAATTGACAGGCGCTGGCGTTGTCGTTGATTTTGTTGAGCTTTTTTGATTTCAACTTTGCAACATTGAAGACAGTTTTGGGGCGTTAATTTCCTTTTTGGGGGTTGTGCGGAAAAACACTGAACGTGCTGTCATCATAGTCGATATTAAGTTAATATTAAATAATTTAATTAAATTGTAGTAATTGATGGTCTTTAGTCTACATGCAGCGGTGCGTCCTTACGTATCGCTAATTACTGACTAATTGTGCTAATACAAGTTTTTAAATCCGTTTTCTGCTAGATGAATCATGGCAGTGTACTTAAAAATGATTGATTGAATTTTATCAAAATATTTTATAGCAACTCTTAAAAATAGTAATAGAAACTTAGTAAATATTTCACAATTTGCCTAATAAGATTCAATTTATTTTTAAAAGCTTTAAGAAAGTTTAAATGTGGATCATTAACCTTTTTTAAGCTCTTATAACTTAATCTTTATTGATATTAAAAACATCCTTATGAGATTCTGAATATATAAAAACATAATCTAACACAAAATAAAATTGAGATGAAATGGATAGTAGGCCAAAAAAGAGCGACAATATTATTTGCTTACTATGCTAATTTTTGTAGTTGATAAAAATATATGTCTACTCTGTTTATTTGAACGTGTTGCGCATTCGAGAGGCCGGTTAAAAAACATTTACGGAATGTCAAGTGTAGATTCAGTGATTGTTTAGCAAATTAGTTTTAGTTGTGCAAATAATAAGGAATTAAACCCGAAATTGTGTTTGACTATTAGTTGGGAGCATTAATTAACTTAAGATTGCAATGTTGGTAAATATTTAACGAAATTTGTTGAACTTTATGCTGGATGTATTTTGCTTTGTTTTAGTTTCTATTTAGCTTTGAGTCTGCAAAAGGTCAGTTAACCCAAAAAAAAAAACAAGAAGCGAGCTGGCTAATCAAATACAATTCGTGCTGGCGCCCGCCCAGTAAGTCATGTATTTTAGATGTGGCAAATGCGAACTTTCAACTCCCGGGTCCGCCTGGCCCCGTCGCTAACGCGAGGACCACAATGTCCTGCCGCAATGTTGAGCATAGCAAATGACATTTGTGCCACATCACGCCCAAAGTTTCAACAAACACTGGCAAACCAGGCAACCTCTAACCAATTCCTGCACCCTTCAGTGCCCGGCAGTGCATGCGAAATTAAGTAAAAAGCAAAAGCAAAAAAAAACACGGTTCCTTTAACCAACTCGATGGTCGATGTAAATAGTACAAAACAATGTAGTTTTTGTGTTTTGTGGCACTGGCGGGGAAAATCCACTTCATCGACGATGGCGCGGAAAATGTGTGTCACCTGCAGGATCCACTGCGCATGTCCTGTGAGTGCAGCATTTACAGCTGCTTTTGCTGGTGAAATTTCATTGGTTTTCACCAATGCCAATCGCTTGACTTAGACTTGGACTTGGATTTCGCCAAAGCGGCCAGAACGCAGTCAGACGTTGCAGCGCGTGGTCGTGGAACGTGCCTCAAAAAGGAGCAACACAACAACAACAACAACTTGAAAGAAAACCAACAAGAACAACAAGAACATCAAAATAACTAGAACAACGATTCAACAGCAGCCAGGCGAGCGAGAAAATTGTGAGCAATTTGTATTTTTGTATATTTTACGTAGTAAACGCGCGCGATTTTCCGTCTCTGTGTGTGTGTGTTTCATTCTGACTCTATAAGTGTGTGTGTGTGAGGAGTTTGAGTGTGTTAGTGTTTGAGTGAGTGAAGTCAGCTTAAAGCAAAACGTGCAAAAGTTTTTTGTTGATTTTTCGAAAAAAAAAAATGAAGAAAACATCAACAAAAACATTAAAAGTTAAACAAAGTGATAGAAAAACCTGGTTAGTCATACAGAAAAAAGTATGCAGAACAAATGTTTAAACAATGGACGGCAACAAAAGTGACTGGGCGTGCATAATTGATGAACTTGGCTGGCAAAAATGAATCAAAATGAAAATCAATGCCTTTTGCTAAATATACGAAATACGTATACGTGATGTGCACGAAGGTAGTAGTATGTATTATATGTATGTAAAAAACAGCGAGCTAAAGTCAAATAATAATAAACTCAATTCTCACGTGACGCATAAAGCCGAACACACACACAGAGAGACGCTGGGACAAAATGCAAAAGGAAAACTTAATGCCACCTGGCTTACAAACAGACAGACAGACACAAACTTACACAGACATATGTACACACATATATGTACACCTTAAGCCACTTACATAGGAACTGATTATGATGAGCATACTGCATACTTTTAGGGGCAGCACAAAATTATTGTATGACAAAAAGTCGCTGCCGCATTTGTTGCTGCCATTTTGCATACACTGAATTTAATAAACAGTATGACTGTGTCTGTGTGTGTTTGTGTGTGTGTGTGTGTTGTTGTGCCATGTTTTGCTTTTAATAATTTAGCACACGCCGTACTAAATGACGCGTTTAAAGTATAAAATGGCAGGCGACCTCAACGTGTGTGTGTGTGTGTAAAAGCAAAAATGCCATTTAATGCCGCTTTACACTGAGTGTGTTTGTGTGTGCTTCAGTTTGAATGTGTTTCAGTTTGCTGGTATGCAATAACAACCCTAGGCAAAAAGGCACACTAACACACTTTTGGGCCAACTCTCTGTGTTACTGAGGACTACGTCATCCTAGCCAGAAAAGTCAGAGCCAGGCTGGAGCTGCCTTTTGCCGTTGCCTTTGCGCATTTACAATCACATCGCGTGGCATAGGCCTGGTCTACACACACACACAAATAAATATATATATACAGTTGAGTGTTAGTGTATAAAGCATGAGGAGTTATACGTGCTCGCCTCGAACGCTTCGATCGATTTGGTATAGACATTGCGGCAGCTGCTGCAGTCGAGTTACAGCTACAGTTACAGCTACACATTTTTTACTGTGCAACACGAATCTGCAGCTCGTCATCAATTGCAAGCAAATCGAAAAAAATAAAAAATATATATGGGTAATTCTCCCATGTCGAATGCGACATTCGTACGCATTCAAAGTGAAATAAAACATATGCCATAACATTATTTTGTTAAAACAAAAGGAGAAACTTATAGGTATTGATTAGCACTATAATTGGTGCTAAAGTGGATTTTGGGAAATTGTTCGTTTTCCAGATTATTTAAAAAAACTAAGGAATTCGCACGCGACTCAGATAGAAGTCGTTTTTTCGGCGACCAGTTCTAGCACTGATTTCGGCAAAACGTGAACGTATATTTTGATGCTATTTATTTTGAAATGTAATGTATTCATTTATCTAAAAAATGCTTTTTGTTTGATTTAAAAATATCAAGTAGTTTTTTTTTAAATGTAATTTGAGTCACTGTCGCATGCGACATGTCGCACGTGACATTTTTTTCCACAAAATATTTCTGTTGTTTCTGTCTCTCTTTTTTTAAATAATATATCGAAACAGCTCGAAAAACTTGTTTTAAATTAAACTTTCAATATATTTCTATGTATTAAAATGGTTTATGTTACAATCTTACTATTTTACTTAGTGTAATCGAAAAAATACAAACGGTCCATTTTAAAAATCAATTTTTAAGAAAATGGACATAAATATGGAAAAAGTGAATTTATTCCAATGTAGAATCTATATGTTCATCCTATTGAATTTCTTCTAGCGTATATTGCTTAAATAAATAACTTGAACACATTTTTGGAACATAATTGCACAAAATGTGAGTTTTTGAGCAATTTTTCGTTTTTAGGCTTGGTTGACATTTCTGGAGAAATGCCCATATACTATATATAGTATGTACTTATTATTGACATTTTCATTGCAATTCCATTTCTGGAAACTTTAGTTGCCGCTGGTGCGGATGCTTTTTGATTGCCCTGCCAAGTGTTGCAGTAAATTTCGTACATTATCAAAATGTACGACCCTTGACCTTAGCCAACAGCATGTGAGAGACAGGCCGTTTAATGCTACTTATTGTTTCAACAAAAGCAAAACGATTGCGATTTCGATTTCCTGCTCGTCGTCGCCAACTGAAAAATCATTTGCCATCAAATCGCATGTCGTTTCTTTTGTACTTTTGTCTTTTATTCTTTTCATACTTATTTATATCCTTGTAGCTAAGTTTGCGTTTATAATTTATATTACTTGTTCGCTTTCATTGTTTTTGCTGCGCTTGGCCTTGCCTAGATGTATCTTTCTCTGTGTGTGTATCTTTAAGTATGCCCAGTGGCATTTGACGCTATGGCGGCTCCAGGGACAGATTCTAGGTCCTTTTATGACTATTAAAAATATGCATTTAAATATATCTTGTGAACTGGCGTGTGTGTGTGTGTGAAAAGTGCCTGTACTTATGTATAGGTTCATGTGTGGAAAATTGAAATTGTGTGGTTATTTACTGAACGTCTTGGCGTTGATTGCCGTTACGCCCCATTGCCTGGTACATGACTATAATAATGATTACCATTTTATAGCCGAGCCAAGATAAATTGACTTTCTGCCGCCGGCCGAAACTTAGTCTGAGTTCATTTTTCAATCCTTTACCCAAATTTATTCCAAATTGCTTTGATTTAGTAGGGAATCCTGAAGATTAAGTAACGATTTTTCTTAAACAATTTAAAAAAAGAGCATATTAAATAAAAATAAATTAAAGAACAGAAGAAAATAACAAATTTAAAAGATTAACTTTATAAGTATATTTAAATGACAGAGAAAAAAACTTTCTAAAAACCTTATAACATTTTTTTTTCAACCGATCTTTGTATATTTGTTTTTTTTTAATATTTTTTTCTTATAATATCAATTTTATATTGTCTCCTATGTTCGAAATTATCGCAATTTCCATAATTGAATATTTCTTAGAACATTTTCACATCAGCTAGTGTTGTGTTAAAGTCAGAGATAATCACTGCGGACGGCAGTCCGCGCTAGTGACGAAAGCAGCACGAAGGGTGTAACATATTTATATCAATAAAAAATTAAAATAAAGATCGAGAAATAAATTTTTAATAATAAATATCTCTGATACATATAATTTAACTGACAATAAAAATAGGAAAATTTCGTCTTAGCTAGCCAGAAACATAATTTAGTCTTAATGCTTAATACGATAATTTCGTTACATTGTAATCGATCTCTATATAGATGAATACATGAAGATTCTAAGACTCGTCATCTTTCGCTTTAGTATGCCTGTAATTAGATTCTGACTAATTGTCAGCATGTGTAATTTTGCATACACTTTTACAAGAGGAAGAAGGGATTGGGAGGAGACACAGAATGACAGGCTACTTATCTTCTTTTGTTCAAAAACAAAAACAAATGTAGAAGGAGACAGAGTACGGAAGGACTTAAAGTGTCAACGCATTGGGGGCGTTGCTCCCATTTTCCAGCTCCAGCTGCTTTAGCTAATTGCTGTAATTAATTTACCTGAGCTAACTTTGTGAATTGTCTCGGTTAGGCATTACCACAGCACACAATGTTCTGTGGCTCTTTAAGTGGTTGTGTGTGTGTGTATGTGTGTGCAGGACTTAAAGTCAATCCAGTTTAGCGGTTGACCCATTTTGCTGATGACACAAAAACCACTTGAACTTTGCAGATGTCCTTATTATGCACAACATTTACATACATATATAAAGTGTAAAGTGCTGCACGTTTCGCATATTAAAGCAGTTTGTACAGTTGGCACATTTTGCCAATGCATTTGTCTTTCTCTGTCTTTTATCTAACTATCTATCTACTATTTATAGGTCTGTTAGCTTGTTCCGTTCCGAGTGTTGCTGCTGTGGTTGTTGTAGACTTCGAGGTGTTTTATGCGCAATTAAAATGACAAAGTGTTGTCGCTTAGCCGCATCCTCTGAATTTCCCCGTGTCCTGTCTGTGTGCTCCGAGTTGAGGCTGCCACTAAACTACGGATACGGCTGTCTGTCTGCGCTTCTGCTTCTGTGGATGTGAAAACGAGTGTTATGGATTAATGGGCAAATGCATTAGCGCTTTGGGACATGCTCGTGGAATTGGAAAGAGTGTGTGAAAGAGTTTTGCATAATACTCACACTCACATCCACACTCACAAATCCGAACTCAGTGTTCTCACGCGCACGGTGCATGCCCCAATTGGGGGCACTCACTTACAGCTGCACTCAGAAAAAATATGAAGATTTCGCATTATCGAAAATCTTAAACTATAATTTGTCTGGTATACTTTAAGTACTTTTTGGGATTAATTGAAATTTTAAAAGATCAATTCGTACTTAAGAGTACGCAACAATTTTTAACTTATCCCAAAATCTTCCTGCTTCTAGTACACAAAATTCTCATATTCTCATAAGCTAATTTTAATCTAGATAAATTACACATAATTTTAAATTTTAAGAACAAATTTTAAGTACACAAAACTCAGTATATTGGAAATATTTTAAGGTTAGATATCTCAAAGATATGTTTATGTTTGACATCGTATAAAACTTAATTTAAGAATAAAATTACATAACAATCTTACAATTTTAAAACAATACGGTTTAAATTCAAGTTCAAACACACTTAATTTTAAGGATACCAAATTTTTTTGAGTGTAGTTGCAGTTTTACATGTTGTAAAACATTCTATGCGATTTTCTAAACGCATTCACATCCGGATTCACATCCGACGCAACGAATCGCGCTAGATGCCCCACAATTTTGTTAGTCCGCTGTCCATCCGTCTGTCTGTTTGTTTGTGTGTGTAGATTTAGGGCCAGGTCATTCAGTTAGGCAGACTGCAATGTATGAGCCTTTGAATTGCTTGTGCGCCTCCTGTGAAGCGTGCGAATTTAATGGATTGCGATTCCTTTTGGGAAATTGAGTTTAAATTGCCACGCTTCAAAGTAAAAGCGAATTTACAGCCAAAAAAGAACTTTATATAAATCCAAAATGGCTGATTGAAAAATATTGGCAAGAGAGTATGATTTATTCGTACAATCTTTTATCCTTCACATTACTGCAGTTGTATTTGTTTGAATAATATAATCAAAAGTACAATAATATGACTTATGTTGACATATCAGGTTAAACGCGACTGCCACGCCTCGTTGCGTGCATTATAGAGTTGTTAAAGCTGTGCTGACATCAACCTACGACTCGCTTGACTGCAACGTTGAACAGGGCGTATGCGTAATGCATTGCACGGACCACAAAAAATGAAAGAGAAACCCAGTGGCAATCACGTTTATTTATTCACTGTCAGGCGAAAGGTTAAATGTTGCACATCGAATGCCATTTTACCAATCAAATGTGAAACCACTGCGCATCCGTTTACCAAGCGGAAACGGAAATGCACAACAGCAACAACGACAACGGCAGCAACGACAACGACAACGACAACAGCGACGGAGACGACAAAAAACTAACTGAGCAATGGACATGCATCCGCTTTGAGTGTTAGCCCAAAAGCCCAGCCAAATCTTTTCGAGTAGTCAGCTTTTGGTACTGGCTAATTGGCCATGTGCTTCGTCCAGTTCTGGCCAGTTCAAACAGTTCGTGACTGTTGCTGTTGCTGCTAAGAAAATAGTGACAGTTGGGGTTTTTAGCCAGGGAGTCATAGTGCCACAGGAACCGTTGCTTGCCACGCCATGTGTCGTGATTTCTGAATTTTTTTTCATTCTTTCTTTCATTCCTTCATCCGTTTCAATGCGGTGCGTTGTTACTGAATCATGGCTCACACTCGGGCTCAATCCTTGGCTGCAGCAACGCCTACAGCGTATACAACTCACGCCATATCCGCTTTTGTTGTTATTGTTGCCCTCGTCCTCCGTCGTCAGTTTGTTGGTGTTTGTTCGTTCGTTTGTTTGTTTGGCATAGGCAACAACTACAATGCCAAGCAGCAATACTTTATTGTATTATATATTCGCATTTTTTCATCAGTTTATTTATTGCCCTTCACGTGGCAACCATTGCCGAAAACACAAAGTTCACAAAGCGCAACATTGGCTCCACTCACGACACAAATTGTGGCAACAACCACAACAACAAAGGGAGTAAGAGAAACCCAACAACTGGCCCATATTGCCTAGTATTTTCTATATACCAATCATAATTCATTATATGGCATGCTAATTGCATGTCTCGCATTTCCACTTAGGAAACTCCCAGGCCTCTTTCCCTATTTTACTTTTGCAGCGCAGGATTTGAACATGAAATGCGAGGTTAAATAAATTCATAATAAGCTAAAAACACAGCGTTAAATTACGCTCTCTCTGTTAGAGCAACATTGGAAAAAAAAATCACTTTAGGCATCGCCATTAAGCCAATTTCACAACATGCGATATATAATTGAGTTTTAATACACAAATGAACGTACATGCACATAAAAACATATACATACTCAATTATGCATATATATGTTTAATATATAAAACGAGGAGAATATATTAACGTCTATGTTAATTATTAAAGTCATATCCAAACATAAAACGCTATTCAAAAAATAATTTAGACTATCTCAATAAGGAGAGCTCGACTTGGGAATACTCTATAATCAAATCTTACGCTGAAAATTTGCTAAAATATATTTAAAAATATAAATCAGTTCGAACTATAGGGGAAATATTGGTGCTTGGACCAGTTAAGTAACTTATGCATTAACCAGCCAATCAGTGTAAAATTAGTTAGAAAAAAAATTGTTTCCTTTAGGGAAAACCATTTTCAAACGAAAATAAACATGGAAATATTCATACATATTCATACATGTATTTTGTCATTAGCAAATTAGTTTTAGTTATAACAGGCAATTAGCCAAAAAGCATCAAAGATAACCAAATGAATATAAGCATTATGATATTTTTTCTTAAGTGATATTTTAAAGACTTAATCGTTAAATGAATGCAGCTTTGCTAAATGCATTTACGCCAATTCATTTAATTTGCCCTAGAGAAAATTCAAGCAAATTATTCTCACATTAGTAATTCACTTGGCCAAGTTCTTCCTTTGACATTTTGAGCATTTAGTTTTCTTGGGCTTTTCTTTGCGTTCATTAGCCGCCATTCAGCGCAATGGCCTCAATGAAATGAGTTCATGTGTTCTCCTACAAACTGTGCTCTTAGTACTAAAGTAATTTATATATTTTATATGCATGTATATTTTATTAGTTTATTGACAAACTCGGACACTAGGCGGATGCGTCCCAAATGGCCAATAATTTGTTCTCGATGCGTCTGCCAAACAAACTGCATTATGGCACAGCCTCTGGGCATCCCCATCTCTCCCCATCTCCTCCCCCTTTTTAAGCCATGTCTATTGCATTCCGTGGGACGCATTTCTGGTGCTTAATGTCAAGCAATTTGTTCAACGCCTCTATAAATCTTGTGCGCATTGTTTGGCTGCTAGTCAGGATTTCTTTGCAATTCGCACATACTCTAACACACAGTCGGAACCAGCTTGGCTATGAGTAACCATAAAGCCTTTTTGTATGGCCTAAACGAAGAGCTCTTAAGATATGCGAATGAACTTCTGGCACGCTGCTTCCCTGGGTTAGTGTTAGTTAGTGTAGATTCAGCGCTCAGATTACTTACATCAGCAATCAATAAAGTTTAGGACACACACACACTCACATATATATGCACTGCTATACGAAATTCTATTCTGGCCCATAGCCATGTTCTTAATTAGGTAAAACGGGCATGAAAAATAGAGAACGCACTCAGAAATTTAGCTATGATATTCGAAATTTAAATAATAGTTGATAGAATAAACTATTATATAATTTATGCATAAAGATGTAATATAAATAAAACTAAGGCCCGTTTTTTCAATGTTTAAATAAGGTGTTTGATAACTATTGTAAAGAGAATTTGACATAAAATGTATAGAAATTAATGTCAAATTTGAAATTATTTGTTAAATGAAACTTATATGTACATTGAAAAAACGACCGTAATTGTCTCATATACGTATAATAAATTAAAAAATTAAGTTATTCCTGTCACATAAATAGAACTCTTAGTTTGAAAAAACTGGGTTCGATTTCCCCCCTTAAGTTGTCTTAAGTTCTTAAGAATGAAACGCAAAAAAAAATAAATAAAAAAAAATTTGAAATTAAAGGGAAGTTGATATGCATAACCAAAAATAACTTCTGTCATCTAGGTAGAACTAATTATCTTACGAAAAAAATTAAAAGTTAAGTCTTTTCTTTTTTCCTTCAGAGTAATTGTTTGTTTTATAAAAAGTTTCTATTGTTGTGATAAGTTTATAAACTGACATACATATTCGAATATAATTTAATATTAAAATGTTGTTTAAAAGTAGACCCTTTTTTAAATAATTGGGCTGCTGCACGCAATGTTTGTGAACCACTGTGGCGCGAATCAAAAGTTTCCGTCTGTCTTGGATTTCTGTGTGTGGCACATTGTTTGTCTATGGCAGTGTGGTGTTGTTGTATCCTGTAGGCGACAACATACCCACACATGAATACACACACACACAGCCACGCAAACACTCATGTGTGTACATAGATGCTCAGATGTAAGACTCAGCCATTGTTTGCAGAATTTATTGCACGAATTTCTGAATTGGCTCTTTGGTTTGGTATGTGGTTTTATTACGAGTATACCCTGTAGCCATTTATACAGTCGGAAATGGGTATAATAAAAGTATATGTGGGCATTTTCAACCCAATAAAGTGGCAACAAGAGTCGAGGGTATCAAACATTAAATTTTTATCTAGTTTACGTTAAGATGTTACGTTATCTAAGAATAGATCTCCGTATATGTTGAGTGCAGGACACTTTCTAGACTTTTCTGTTTGACTAAGGTCGTCTTGCTTTCTTTTATATGTGAGTACGAGTATTTATATATATTTTTATTTGCCTGTGTGGGCACTCAGACACGACCTTGGGGCTTATGCTAAAACAATGGGAGAACCAAATGTATTTATTGGACCGAGACCTGTCTCATTATCATTAGCATTAGCAGGTGCTTTTCTTTTATGCATATTTCGTGTAAGTTAGCAACAACATTTCATACTTTAACGCGCACAAACATTCCATACTCGAGCTGCTCTTTTTGTGCACATTGCGTATACGTCATGCGACTGTACCAGAGAATTCATTTTATTCATTATTTGGCCAACATCCGGTGTTGTTGTTGTAATTTGCTCCGGATGTCTTTCATATGTCAAGCGATTGTCTCATCATCATGTGTCCTTGCGGCCATTTATTAATATTGCGTATACGCCGCATTTGACATTTATTTATTACACACGCTTTTAATGCCGTCGCATAAATTTATGGAAAACCCGAAAACAATTTGTACGCAAACATGCGTCGAATGCGGCACATGGAACATGCAACACGTTTCCTGCTCATCATTTTTGGTTGCGTGAGTCGCGTTTTATGTGTTGTCATTGTCATCCTGCAGTTATCCGAATGATGGCGGATGTATGTATATGCACAGCATAACTGTAAATTCTAAATACGTTATGCGTCAGACGCATAAATTAGTTGCGCATTTACACTGTCTAACTGGGGAATTTGGCCCAACCAGATCCCCTGGGTGTTGGCGCAGCACACGTCACATTTATTACAGAAATAAACACTCTACTCAAATCCTTCAGAGAAAAGGTATAGACATTGAGTATATTTATAGAATTCTTAAGAACATCATATTAATGGCAATAACTATATTTAGAAAAAGGTTTGGAATTTACCCTAATACCTAAATACCATTGTTTAAAAAAGGTCAGAATGTAGGCTTTTTTTCTCGATAATCCTCTTTACTGCTTCAGAGCAGGTCAAAAAGAGACGCAACGTTGAGAAAAATGAAGATGATGGATGTAAGCATTTGAGTGACGCATTTTGTCGCATTTTAAAGATGTGTCATATAAATATAAGTGTGCTCTGACATGTGCCTGGAAAAATGTCATCCGTTATTGCCATCAATCCTTGGAACTTATAAACTCGTAAGATAAATATACACAGTTGCAAGCACACAGTGTGACATGCAGAAATGTTGCAACATTCATAATAATCGCTTTTAATAGCATTTAAGTCACATGCGTTGCATGTTCAGATTCGTGATTTATTTATCAGTTTTTGGCCGAAACAACATGACGCCATAAATCGCACAAATCGTGTACAAGCTGCCACACACAGCCACAGTAATTAAATAGAATAACTGACACGAGATTTAATTAAATGCCTAAAACAATCAGAACACATACAATAAATACCATTTGTTTGTATAAATTATTTGCATGTAGACACAGGTATTTTTGATTGCCTGAAAGTATGCAACAATATTTTCGTCTTATAGCCTGCAGCCAGAAATTTGCAGAGATTAAGTCGACAGCTATTTTATATATAAATTATTGAAGTATTATTCATTTTGTTAAAAAGTTTTAACAAAAGAATGTTTTTGTTTTAATTTTAGTTTATTATAGACTTAATAAATGAGCTTTAACTATCCGACAAGCTTGAAGAAGACCACGGTTGCCACAGTTGGCGTTTTTGCGCCAATTTGGCTCTTTTTTCGATTTGGCTCTTATTTTTATCAGTTCAGAATCAGTTATTTTGAATAGTTTTAGGTTGAAGTACATATTTATTTTTATTTAATAACATAATCATTACATTAAGATGAAGTGTGGAAGAATGTGTTATTGCTTTAAGTGTTTGTGAACGAAATATTTTTTATTTTATTAAATGCAAAAATAACATGAGCTGAAAAAAAAAGTTTCGGCTCTTTTTTATCAATCAATCAGATATTTTAAAGTGGAAACCGTGAAGAAGACTTTAAAACGCTTATAAATAATTATGTGTACACAATGACACGACTACAAACACATGTAATGTCATGTGTTTAAATATGTGTGTGTGTGTGACCTTAATCCAATTAGCTGTCCTAGGCAGGCATTGGCAGCTCTGTTGTGTCTCCTCACAGATGATTCCCCAATTTACTGTCAGTCAATTAAATTTCGTGCCAGGCGGTCCAATTCAGTTCGCCAATCAACTTGACAGGTTCAGGTAGCCTGACAAAGACAGTTGACAGAGAAAGTAAGGAGGTTAAGAGGAAAAGAGAGAGAACTAGAGTGATTGGCGGTTGGGCAGAGTGCTGGACTTGGTTTCAATTTCATTGGTTTTTGGCTGGCACTTTCGGAAATTGTTTGAAGGTCGGTTTGAAATTTCACACGCAGTTAAGTGATTAGCACTGCTTTCCGTCCCCTTGGGTGTTGTTGACTCAACTGGAAATCAAAACGATTGCTATAATTTTGATTTTTTCAATGTTTGCTCTTTGCTTGCAGCGCGCGAACAGTTGACAACATAACTAATCCATGTGAAGCGGCAGTCGGAGCAGCAGCAAAAGAAGCGCTCATATTGAAAGAAGACTCGAAGCAGAATGGATGAGGAGCACGACGAGGACGGTCGAATAATATGAGATTAGATGGGGCTTTAGAGCCCCGTCACGGTGCTGCAACGCTGCAGGGCCGCTTTATTGGCGTTGCCAAGTATCGGCGCGAGACGCGTGTAAAATGTGAGCAACAACAGCAACAACAATGCGCTGATGAAGACGACGAGGCAGCAGCAGCAACAGCAGAAGACGCCAAAGACAACAACAACAGCAACAGCAACAATTGCCGCTGGGCAGTGAGCGAGCAACAAGCTCGACACTTGTCGCCCAGCCAGGCGCCAAGCATAATAATAACAACAACAATAACACCACAGCAAACAACAAGTAAAACAAACTTGCACTTAAGGATTAAGGGCGTCGCACCAACAGCAGCAGCAGCAACAACAGCAGCAACAACTGCCGCAACCCTAAACAATATGCGTGAGGAGCAATCGTTAATGCTAATGGATCCGAGGCGGATTGAGGTCGGTGAGGGCATGAAGAAGGGGATCATGAACATGGGGCGCCTTCACACATACGTCCTGTGCCTGATTTCCGTTGTCGCGCTGCTGCCGCCATTGGCGCTGGCCGATGACGGCAACAATTTCTTTGCCGTTAATAGCTTCAGCGTCGGACCGGAGACGACAACACCCGAGTTCGGTAAGTTAACACCACGGGGGCAGCCTTATCGCCTAGTCCCTAGCCCGTGCTTCGATAGCAAAAGCATGCAAATGTTGTGTTGCTGTAATGCTGTTGTTGTGCCCGACCGGTAATCAAATATGTACAACAATGACGTCATCATGTTGCACTTGTAATGTTGCATAATCGTTAGTACAGTGCCGCAACTAGTTTCAACAATGTTCCACACACAATTTCTATTTCTATTTTCATTTGTATTGCTGTTTTCGATTTGTTGAACTGAACGTGAAGATACTTCTGAATCTTTCAAGCTATGTCGAAGCAATTGTATGCATCGTTTTCAGATCCTGTACTCAAAAAAACAATGGGTTTATTAAGTTTACCAAGCGAAAAGAGATCATGATCCCTTTCGGTCGGGGTATTTATGATAAAAAAATGCAGGAAGTGTTAGAAAAAATAAATTTTAATTTCTTTCTCGATTAAGTTTTGGCAAAGTTATGACAGTTTGAAATTTTTCAAGGGGATTTTATGAAAAAAGCTAACAATGTTGAAAAAAATAGTTTATTCTAATTATTCTGAATAAATTTTGATGTAGAATCAAATTAGAGGTTACATTAAGATAAAGTGAACATTCCGCAAGGAAATCGGTCAAGTTCCACGAAAATCGAGCTGTCGATTTAATTTGGACGACTGTTGCCTACCAGCTGTAATTATAAATGTTGCACGACCTTTTGAATGACAGACCATCAGTTTTTTCTGACAGTAGCAATCACTTGCGAGCGCATTTTGTGTAATTTTTATGGAATCGACGTGCTTTGAAAGGGTTGTGAAAAATGAGTTGTAGCATCTGCCAAAGCCAAAGAGCCCGCATAGGGCAGCCCGAAAAGCCGCTGGTAAACAAACTGCCACGTTGGGTAATCTCTTTTTGAGATGGGTATTAAAGGGGCAACAATACGAGCAGAACTGAACGTGGGCTGGATGCCTTCTGGGTCAGATGGTTTGTCTGCTCGCTCGCCGTTTCGGTCCCCACTTTGTCAACACTTTCAGCAAATTTGCTGCAATGTTGCCAGCCACAAAAACCGAGCAGAAGCAGCAGCAGCAGCTGTAGCTGTAGTTGTAGCTGTAGTTGTAGTTATAGTTGCTTTGTTGGCTGCATTTTACGGGGCACTATTCATAGACAGTCACTACATTTAAAAATAAACCGCAAGCAAATAGACTTGCACCCTTCTATCACACACACACACACACACACACACAGAGATACTGAATCACACACAAACACACACACACACAGACACTTTTCATATATGCTTGAAAATGGCGCAACCTTTTGCAAGCGCAGCCATTTTGTTTTGTCTTTTCGCTTCCGTTGGCTTAAATGCGAGGTCGGCGCACATCCTTTTCCTTTCCGTTGCTGCTATCGTCATCAACATCATCATCATCGTCGTCATCATCATCGTTGTCAGAGTCATCAACTTTGTGTGGTAATTATGTCGGAATATCAACAAAATTAGTGGTGCAAACGCAGCATATGCTGCGATATTAATGCTAGCATTAACCCCTAGTTGCCGTTGAGATTTTGCATACATTGTTGTTGGTCAAAGTTGCTCCCAAGTGCTTAATTAAGATGTGAACTTAACTCAACTCAACTCACTTTACATGCCACTGGCATTTCGTGTTTAACTGAGTGTGAGTGAACGTGAGGTGTGTGTGTGTGTGTGTGTCTGTTTTTATTTCATTCAAACTTAATGAGAGATTTCCCCTCCAACCCAACCCTCGACTGCCAAGTGCCTGCCATGTGGTAGGTGAACCAGTGAAGAGCTTCCTCCACTCGAGCCGCACTCCGGCCGCTTGAGTACTTGCGTAGCTAGCACCAAAAAAAAAAAAAACAGAGGTTTACTCAGGTAAACACATGTATACAGATAAATATATACATACACCATACATATGTACTCGTACTCGGTGCTTAACTGGCTGACAGACTGAGGCCCAGAGATTTATACATGAATTTACATTTTAATCTGCCACTAAGCCGCTTGGGATTCAAATACTTTTCACCTTTGCACCTTCTTTTCAGCACACACACACACCTACATACATACATATATTTGGATTGCAAGTTTGTTGCGGTTTCATTATAAATTTGACACCTGGGATTAGTCAAGAAACATGTGTTAACTTTAACTTTATCTCTTTTATTTTTTATTTCTCTTCTTTTTCTTTCTGCGTTCATAGATTATGCGAGCCGAGGCCAGAAGAAGTTTGGTGACAAGTGCGAAAATACGTTGGAGTGCGGCTTTCCCGGCTCCATATGTGATCCCAAGAAGAGGTCCTGCCAGTGCACCGAGGATCTGCATGTCACCAATCACTTTGATAAATGTGGAAAACGTAAGCATTGAACACAACCTCATCCTCAACTGGGGGCCGCTCCCTGGACTCAGCCTTGCTTGTCAGTCTGCCAAGTTTTCATTAAAAAAAATGCATTGCCAGCAAACAAATCCCTCCAAGCTTAACGTTGATTACATCGCGCGGCAATTTAAAAATACAAAAAAAAAGACAAAGTAAAAAAAACTTGGCAGCGGGCGGACGAGATGTCCATCTACATTTGACATAATTAATACTTATATTCCCTGAGCGTGGGCGCATTTAAAACATTTCAAATTAAATTATGCGATTATTGTCCCACAACGTACAAATTAAGCGCAGTCCATTGATGATTGATAAATTTACGACTTGGGGTTTAGGCATTTAGCAGTTGACCAAAATGAGTTAGGGTGCTGAAATTGGCAGCTATAATTGGGTTTCTTATCAAGACGAATTACAAAACCATACGAAATTAGTTGAAAATGTGTCTGAAATTAACATATATTTAAGGGCTAAGTATGAAATCTAAATTGGTAATTATAAAAAAATCTAATTAAAAAACATGATACTGATTTTTGTAGCTGCAATATATTTTTTCTGCAAATAAATTGCTACGTAGAAGTATATGTTAAATAAATTAGTTTTTCTTAAATATATATGTATATTTATATATGGGAATGTGCATTAATGTATCTCGTTGTCAAAAGTAAAAGTCAAAAAAACACCTAAGTTTAGCCGATAGTAAACAGCCAAAATTTATGTATTTACACACATGCTCCAATTGTTTAAATAACTAGAGCAATGTCATGGGTCTATATATAGAATATGAAAGGACTTCCATTGGCCCAGTTGTGAGCTCTATAAAAATATTTGTCAGTCTTTTAACGGGTCGGCGCCAATGAGGATTGACAGACACTCGTAAAACAAACTTGTCAACACGCTCGTTCCGTTAGTTGTTCTGAAACAATAAAGAATATATGTATATATGCAAACCATTTGACAATTTAACTCACTTTATCTGACTTTCTTTGCAGCGGCCGCAATCAACGAGTCCTGTTTCTTCAACGAACAATGCGAGGCGATTTACTTTCAGACGGAGTGTCGAGATGGACGCTGCATTTGCCGGTTCGACATGTTGCCCATCTGGGGCAAGGATGGATCCGTCGATTGCCAAGGTTGGTTGCCGTTCTCACGCACTGGGCTCCAGTAATGTTTGCTTAACGGAACTATGTAATGGAACGTGTTTGCTTGCAGGGCGCCAGGATAAGGGACCCGACAGATACATAGATCCTGCTATGATTGGCGTGTTGGTAGGAATGGCATTGATGTTTATTATTATTTGTGTCGTCCTGCGATTGTTTAGCCAGTGAGTAAATTGCAATGCAAACATTTTCACAACACACCAAGATGAAAACAAGCGACAAACAATACTCCAGTCGAGACTGCTTAACTACAAGATACCCTAGAGTTATCAGACATACTACATACATATATTTAATTATCATACATCATTAAGCTAAATTTCGAAATTTCGAAATTAAAATGACGTTATTTTTTATTTTAGTATAAATTCATTTGGTTTAACTGAACAAATTTTTATAGAGCCCCTAAAATCACAATATTTGCTGGGAAAAAATTGAAAAATCGTTCTTAAATCAAGTATTTCGTACTCGATTAAAGAAATTTTGAAATTACCGCTTGAAATTGATCCCAGATCCCCGTAATTGTTTTCTGTGTACTTTAAGTTTACAGGGTGTATAGATCTGAATATAATCAAGCAAAACTTAAACGTTGCCTGTCAAGGTGCTGGGCAAGGGGCTGAATGCTGTGTAGATGGAGGGGGACTTCAGTAACCTAATTGGGTCAATGGGCCGTGCTGATGATGCTACGAATAATGATGGGGAGAGCTTGATTAACTCAACTCAACTTGTGCTGTGCTGTGAATGTAGCCGTGGTTGTTAGGCTACGGAGCCAAATGATAAATAATTTGATCAGCAATTAATTTCAGTCAAATGAACAAAATTTTTGCATTAATTGGCATTAAACGAAACTAACGGCAACGCTCACATTCCCATTCACGTCAAAGTCATTTTAATTCATTAAACCACGCCCAGCTTTCGCACACGTCATCAATATCGAAATATTCAAATGTTTCCAGCTTCTGGTACAACATTTAATCGAGTACTTTGTTTGTGCACTTTCCTAGGGCACGCTGGCATGATAATCGTACCATCTTTAACACGCCCAATCCTCGCCTGATGAACGTCTCCCTGTTGCGCGACAGCAAGCTGCTCCATGGCCAGGAGCGACGTGGCTCCCGGATGTCCGTGCGCGCTCCGTCCCGGCAACCCAGCATGGCCTCGCTGCGACCCCACTCTCCGAATCCGTCGCTAGGTAAGACAGGTTTGTATTCCATACAGGGCTTCTATATTTGATGGCACCTTTAATTTTGTTTAATTTTCTAGCTTTTATTTTCGATTTGTCGTTTTTTTGATTTGATTTGTGCAAATTTTGTTTGAGAACTTGCAGGACTTTCTGCCTACAGCAAAAAAAATAAACGCAATCGATCAATTAAACAGTCAATCAATCAATCAACCAGTCGTTCAATCAGTCAGTCACTTAACAATGAACCAAACAAATCATTGCTAAAATATCAATTCCATTTAAAAGTGTGAAATAAGTTGAGATCCTAGCGAAATACAAACCTTATCAAATTTAAATTATATTCCATGCTTGATTGACACTAATGATAAGCTAAAAATAAAGGTACAATTTGGTGAGCTCTTATTTATAGCCATGAAATATTTGTAGATCACTTGCGAACGTTATGATTTATGATGTTTTACTTTAGATATGGCAATTATATATAAGCAGTATTAGTTAGGTGCGAAGTAAGATAAGTTTAGGATGGTATTAGATTCCTTTTGTGGAAGAAATATTTTACAATTCATAGAGAATACTCTTATATGTCTAAATTCGTATAGTTCCTGAGCTATACCCAATTCGAGTGGATCGCATTGTGTTTGAATTTCTATTCACATTTGCAAGCGGAATCAACTAACTTAACTACAAACAAAACGGCGACGATTTCAACTCTTTGGGGCTCAATCAACGTGATTGACGCTTTAAGTACCGTTAAATTTAGAGCTGGCCGTTGTTGGTGTCGGTGTTGGTGTTGGTGTTATTTGTGTTATCTAAGGCCCAGCGGACAGTTTTGGCCAATTACCTTTGTTGCTCGTATGCTCGTACTTTAATTTATTGTTCTTTGAATTTTGTGTCGCGATGCCAAACAATAAACATTTTCTTTGCTCGCTATCTCTCTCTCTCTCACTCTCTCTCTTGCCACACTTATGCACACGAACACACACGCACACACATACACTTATGATAAAAGGTCGCATGATACGCTCGAAGAGCAATACACGCTCCAGCGACTCCCGTGTCAGCGATGTGTCCAACTGTTCGCGTCTGCTGGAGCATCCGAGTGCCGCCAATCAGTATAATGTTGTTCATAGCCATTTTTTGCCCTACGTGCCAACGACGACAGTGGCTGCCCATTCAGCCCATGTTGCCACTGCCACTACCACAACGAATGCTGCCCCAGCAACAACAGCGACAACGTTAACGCCAGCGTCATCCATCACCGTAACAACCACATACGTGTCCTCGCCGGGAACAGCCCAGGACTGCGGCATGGCTGCCAATCCGGGTGCGAATAAGTTTTAGTCATACTCGTAGGCCAAAGACTCAAATGCCAAATGCCAAATGCAGCCTATACAGATCCAGGTGCAGGTTGCAGGTTTACATCCACATCCCAGATCCAATTCCAAGTCGAGGTACGCAGTTCGTTTAGTCAGCTTTAGTCAGTATCGTAGTTGTTTCAATTGTTGTTGAATGTGCTGTTAGTTTGTGTCTTGCCCTCAGTGTCCTGTACTAAAAATTATTGTAGTTGCTGTCGTTGTTATTGTTGTACCAACTGTTTTAACTACCCTAAGTATAACTCAACATTACAAGATGAGAGTTGCAGTTAACTTCTATATAAGTAACTAGTAACTAGCTCAACATACTTACTAAATACTTGTAACCCATGTATGTTCCACAACACCAGCCACAGATTCATGCAACACACACAAACACACACAGAACACAATTACGAGTAGTACCAGTAGGATAACAGCTATAGACTTTGTCTGGATCTATATCTACTGGATCTATACCCATATATACCTACATACATCTACACACTATGTACTTAGATACTTCAATTGGATTCTCCGAAACTGTCATTATACTCGAACACTTTCAAATCTAATAGTACTTAGCATTTATTTATTATTTTCATTTCCGTTTCCGTTTTCTTAAGTTCCGTTTCCTGTCGCACGCAGCTTTTTTCAGTTGTTTCTCTTATAAATATGTTTGCCTGGGTATGTAGTAGATAAATGACTTTAATGCTTAAATTCTCGTTTCATACAGTAATGGAAAACATAACAGAAACGAGAGTCAATTTGACATAAATAAGTTAGAATTATGGCACTACAACCAATTTTAAAATACGAAAACAAATTATCGTTTCTATTATTGGTTCCATCACCGTAGATCATATGAATTATATAATATTGCGAGTAGTATACCAAACTTACATTCCATATTACTATGTAGTATTGTGCTATTTCCGATGCACTCAGATGTCTCAGACTTTCAACTTGAGACAGCTGAATGTCAGCCTTACCGGTGCATAAGTAATTTCCGGCATCACCTATGTTATTGTTGTTCTAAGCTCTTACCCGGATTTCCCAAACGCTTTGTGTATATAGTATTTATCAATCTGGAATTGGTACCCTAACTTTTTCTATGTGCTTTCAATAGGCTCTCAGACGGAATCTCCTGGCAGTGCCACATCGGTGCGCTCGAATCGCAGCAATTCCGTGGCACCGATCAAGGTGCCCCATGGTGGCCACCACGAGCGCCATGGCTCCGCTCATCGCCAGCACCACCACTCGCATGTCCAGCCGCAGCTGCAGTCGCCGCAGGAGGAGGCGCTAATAACGAACATAACAACAAATCCCGTGGCCGAGAGCGTAACCGTTGAAATTATCGAACCGGTAAATACTAAGTGAGTGCGAGGCATCAACTAAATATACAACAACATCAAAATGAAAACAATAACAAATGATAAATGATAAAAGAAAACAACACTCAGAACGAGTCAACAAATCGTCGATATCGTCGTTTAATATGCACGCGATAATAAGGCTCCCCATTCAAATGGGGGCCAATGCCATTGTTAGACCCTTTTTTAAAGACATTTTTTTGCAATTTATGAAAATTGTTGAAACAGCATAAAGCGTATTACAAACTTTAGCAAAAACACACGACAACAATGCTAATTAATTACTTGCATTAAGATATATATTAATATATATATATACATTTAAATATTTAGATACACACATATAGAGAGCAATCAATGTATATATTGATCGAATATAATGCAACTACACCGTAAAAAAAATGTTGGAAAAAAACCTTGCATAACAAATTCATACTACTCTTTTTTTCAAACCAAAAAAAAATAAAATAAAATAAAAATAATAACAAATAAAAAGAATATTTAAAATTTACAAATTTATATAAATATTGTACGCAAATAGAAAAGCTTTACAAACTACAGCAACCTAGAACCCCAAGTAAAAAAATTTCGTAGACATGAAATGAACAATAATTGCAAAGAACACAAGATGAAAATTATCCAAAGTGTTATGATTGCATGATTCAAAGTAGAAAAGTTCAAATTTTGGTAATACTTAAGAGAGAGCGATTATCATTGCCAAAAAAAACAATTAGGACACATAGCAAAATCAAAAAAAAGAGATGAAAAAATAATAAAAAAACAATGCAAAAAGCTGATTATGTACAATGTACATACGCACAACGCCTTATCTTATCGATGTACTAAATACTTACAAACATAACATATACCAGGACGCAGCTCCCAATGTGGAAACGCTAGTTTATATCTAAATAAATGATAAAGCGCGAGTTCCGGCCACGCCTACAAATATGCTGCTGTAGTCCCCATATGGATATTTATAATTCTTATAGCCAATCACCACAGATATGCAATTGCAAATGCAAGAAATATTATGAACCTCGGGACCATATTTTATAATCAAAATATGCGTTTCAACAAAATGTAAACGAAGCACGCACGTTTAGTTTCCACTAACATTTTTCAAGTGTACTCGTATAATTATGTATGATAAATACCAATACCAAAATATACTTTTAACTAAATATTGTTAAATGCTGGCTGAACTTAAGTTTAGGGAACACTGACAAAAACAGGCTAGCACAAAATGCACACACAAGTGCCGTATCGTAGTATGAGTAGTTAGTTCTAACTACATCTAACTACTTCTATAATATACGAGTAGCTTCTAATAATCTAAATTGACTTCCAACCACATACCTATAAAAATCTTTAGTTCTTATTGTGCTAAATTTATGTTTAAAATAAGTGCATATTTAATTTTTGTCAGTCCTCACTCATTATCACAATCTTTTGGAATGGTCAACTGTGACGTAGTTCAGCACTGGGCGAGTTAATAATAGGGGAAGATTCTTAGTGCGTCCAGTGCTGAGACAACATGATTTGGCCAATACGAGGGCATTCAGTTTAGTTTCTACACATAGTTTAAATTCATAATACTTATTATAATAGTTAAGGGATTTTCGTTTTCAGCATGCCCAACACAACAAAACTCTCATTTGCTTTTGTGCTCAATCAAAAAAGCTTAACTGTGAGAATAACAAAGTGAATACAAAACGTGTTTGTAAAAACCTAAAATACTAATTACAAAAATAAAACAAAACAAAACCTAAAGAGATATGCCTTAAATGGCGAGTACAATTTAGTAGAGCGAGAATATATCGCATTAACTTAAACTTTAAAAACAAATCAAAAAAATAAATCAATAAACAGAATAAGTATAAATTTCATTACAAATACAACAAAATAATTAATGAAATGCTTGATAAATATAACTACTTAGCTAAATACGAGTAATTATAAATACAAGCATAATTTTATTCAACTTGCATCGAATTTTTCTTAAACAGCATACAAACAATCTTATTTCTAGGACATCAAATATATACATATATACGTATTAACATTCCAATGCACAACCAAAGGAACAATACAAAAAATAGAGAAAAATTAAAAAAAAAAAAACGAAACAAAAAATTATTTTTTAAAAACGACTTAAGCATTGAAATTTGGGGAAGGATTTCAAAGTTTAACTTGGTTTTTGTGACAACACGTAAACTTAAGCACAGATGAAGCTAAAATTAAATTAAATAGATACTATATACAATATATATATGTAAACATATTTAAGATTTATCAACATTCTCCAAACACTGATTTTTCTATTTACATCAAAATACAACAAATAAACAAATTTGTTGAAGGCAGACTTAAATTAAGCTACTCTTAAATCATAAAAACAAATCATATTTAAACAAATTATATACATCAATATATGCTTTATTTACTTTAAAAATTTATATACACAATACTACATACAAAGAAATACACTTGTATGGAAGTCTAGTGAAAATCTATGCGATAAATTCATTTACACTCTACCAAAACAATTTTATACATATACCAAGCAAAAATTTCAAAAACCTAAAACTTTATAAAAATAGTTATTGTCATTATCGCAAAATTAGAAAAGCAACTAACTATTTAAGCATCGACGAAATGCATTAATTTCAAGATTTCTCATGTGACTCAAACCAGCAACAACAAATAACAACTAGAAGTTGGGCGTAGTTATAGTGTGAAAAGTTAAACCAGATAGTAGCCAGGATTACTTAACCATTAAGGGAATTTAATGCATTCAACAAAAACTGAAAAATTTAAATTGATAACAAAAAAAAAAACAAACAATTAATACTTACAACTGAAATGTTTTTTTCAAACTTTAAGAACGGCAAAGAAAAGTAAAAGAATAAAAGCTGTTGGAAACGCTACAAGAACTTCGTATATTATATAACATATAAAGTGCATATATACATATACAAATATAGATTTATATTTAAAAATCAGTTCACTATAATAAAAACTATATTACCATAACTTAAAAACAAAAACGAAAAACAAAATCAAACTACAGTCTTTTATAGAGTGGTGCCCCTGAAGACGCTGAGCCTGCCCTCGGGCTGGCTCTCCTCATCCCGATCCCGATCCGCTAATCTCCTGTTTTTCACGCGCTTGTAATAGCTTTGCTCGGCCACATAATTCAGATGCTTGGCGCTGCCTGCCCCCGTTTTCTTGACGAACCGATAGAGATGTCCATTGCGTTGCTGCAGCAACTCGTATGGATGCCCCAGTTCCACGACACGACCCGCATCCAGGACCATCACACGATCCGAGTCCATAACCGTATGCAATCGGTGTGCGATCGTCAACACCGTGCAGTTGGCGAACTTTGTATGTATGGCCTCCTGGATAAGTTGATCGGTGCTGCAAGTGGCATAAGAGTATAAAAAGTGGTGTTTTTATTATTTCAAGCATTAATTTGATTTTGCAAAATCAATAGGTTTCGAAATTTAAGAGAAATCTGGTAAATGGTCAATTAAAGGAATTATTTTTGATCGAAATCTTAAAAATAAAAATCGAGTTGTAATATATCGTCAAAAAATTATCGAGCTAAGGTATAGAAAAATCGCTTCCGAAAAAATCGAGTTTTAAAGATGCTTGTTGCTTTAAATGTTATTTTGATTATAATTTGGCAATTAAATTCATTCAAATTTTATTATTTTGGTCAATTATCGAATTAATGAATTCGATTGATTGTCAATAATTATCGAGTTACAATACAGACAAACTTCCCTAACTCGAATCACCATTATCCAAATAAAAGGTTCGAGTTATGGAGGTATTCGACTCAGAGTTTTTTTTTCTGAAGCCTACTGCCACTCATTAAACTCGAGTTGGAGAGAAATTCGAGTTATAGAAGTTCGAGTTATGGAAGTTCAACTGTACTTGAAAGCCCCATTCTTATTTATTTTACATCACTATTAGGAATCGCGAACTTACTCTGGGTCCACATTGGCGGTCGCCTCATCCATGATGAGTATTTTGTTGTGCCGCAAAATGGCGCGAGCCAGACAGATCAGCTGTCGCTGGCCCATGCTGAAGTTGGCTCCTCCGTCGTGCAGTCGGTAGCTGAGGCCGCCCTTAAGAGCTGCCACAAAGGGCTTCAGCTTGACTGAGTCGAGTGCCTGCCACAGTTCCTCGTCCCGTTGCTGCTCAAACGGATCCAGATTGTAGCGCAACGTGCCTGAGAAGAGCACTGGATCCTGCGGTATAATCGAGATGCGACTGCGTAGATCGTGCAAGCCCAGCTTGCCGATATCATAGCCATCGATCTCGATGAGACCCTCGTTGAGCACGAGTCGAAAGAGTGCCTGCACAATCGAAGATTTGCCGGCGCCAGTGCGCCCAACAATGCCAATCTTCTCCATTGGGTGTATTGTGAAATTGAGTCCATTTAGCACATAGTGCGTGTGATCACTGTAACGCAGGCGCAGATCCTGAAAGTGCAGCTGACCTGCACTGGGCCATCCAGCCGGCAAGTTGACACTCGCCTCTGTCTCGTAGGACGGCTCCGGCGGCAACTTGACGTACTCCAAAACACGCTCAACGCTGGTCATTTGATTCTCCAGCTCGACGGTCTGTCGCATGCCCCACTGACAAATGATGCCCAGAGACATGGACTGGGTTATGGCCAGGCCCACATCTCCGCTGAAATAGCCGCGATCGAAAATGAGAAAGCTGAATGTCACCAGCAGAATGTAGAGCACACAGATGAGATCCGTCCAGAATGCAAATGCCCGATTAACACTGGCATACAGATACACTGCCGAGGTATTAGCATTCTGATATCTGTGAAAGTCGCGCTCCAAACGCTTTGTGGCATTAAAGGCTCTTATCGTGGTTAGACCTTTGAAGGTTGCATTCGTGTACGAGTAAATGGGACTGCGAGCTGTAGACGGCAAAAGTTGGCTTAGTTGTTTTAAAATACATAACTTAGGATAATATTAAAGCCCCTTTCCACGAGGCTTAAGTTTCTCTTAAATTTTCAGATTTATTTGTATTTATGCCAAAACTGTTTAAGCTTTTACTCGAATTGAGACAGGCACAAAATTAATAAATCCATAGAAAGCACATAAAAATATTAAATGTTTATTTATTTAGAGTTCTTTATTTTGTGACTGTATCTTTTCGAGTGAATATAGACCTTAAATATGTAAATATTATCGTTATTCCCTTTATTAAATTCAAATTTATCAGCTCAAAGTTAATTCAACTCGTAAATTCGTAAATAGCTATAATCGGAACAGGTAAACGAACTTTCTTTTTTTTAACATTTCACGATAAAATGTGAACATCAAATTGGGAATATTAAATAGTTTTTTTCATGGAAGGAGGCTTTTAATCCAATCAATTGGGCACTTACAAATGATATCGATGCGCTTGAGACTCCGACTGGCGCCAATGTAGAGGCTGCGGGTGAAGTAGAGCAGGGCGATCATCAAAATCGCCGGAATCAGTAGCCAATAGTTGGCGGTGCTGACCACAATGAGAACGGCCAGGCCATTGACAAAGAACTCAAACGAGTCCATCATGGACTGTGGCAGGGTGATGTCAATGGACAGAATGTCGCTGGAGAAGCGATTGAGTATCCGTCCAGAGGTGGCTAACGTGAAGAACTGCATGCTCGCCCGAATGATGCCCTGGAAGAGGAAGTTGTGAATGCGCAACGAGATGCGCAGACACATCATGAAGAAGCCAAAGGTGCGTAGCACATACAGCAACAGGGTGCTGATTATCAGCACCGCATACAGGGTGACCAAGCGAGTGCGAATCCTACGGCGCTCGATTGGCGGCTCATTTTCATCTGGCTGCGTTTCCTCCCAATTGGCCCTGGATGGTAAGATTGTTAAATTAGATGGGTACAGAAAAAAAATCATTCTAAAATTCACGTTTAAAATCATGGAATAAAACCGAAACGAATATTGGTTTCAGTTACGGTTTCGGTTATGTTCGCATTTAGGCTTTCGGTTATCGATTACGCATAATCTTTGAATAAAGGTTTTGTAACGGTGAAACGGTTTTTGTATGTTTCGGTTGTGAAATACCGGTAGGGTTTCGGATCACAAAAAAGAATTTCTTTGAAAAAATATAATTACATATATAAATAATATAATAATAATTATTACACAGTCAAAAATAAAAAATAAAATAAAATACAAAACTAATAACAAAATGTCAGAGATCGCAAACAAGACTTATGAGTCGGCAAATATCGAAACAGTTTAAAATGTTTCGTTAAAAATTATTTCTAACTTGTTTTTAAAATTTTTATAATAAAAATTTTAAAATTGTATTTAAAAGTTACACCATAACTCTCATTTGCAATTATTCGAATAACACTCAAAAATAAAACTTTCTTTCAATATTTGTTTATATATTATTTATGAAAAACCGAAATTAACCCTTATAAATGAAACAGTTACTAAACGGTTATTTCGGCTAACAGAGTTTCGGTCAAATGAAAATATTTGTTTTCGGTTACGGTTTCAGTTACGGTTTTAAATTTCAATCGGTTTTTACCGGTTAAAGGTTACGGTTTTGGTTAGGGTTTTAATCCCTGTTTAATATTCATGATTTCTAAACTTTGTTTTCAAGAGGTAAGGAAAAAAATCTGGGAAGACTCACCATTTGGATAGGAAAATGTCCATAGTGGCCTCCGAGCCGCGTGCCACTAGAAAGACCACCAGAATTATCAGCACCACCGCAGGCAGACCGAGAACGGCGAAGTATTCCTTGTAGGTGCTTAGCTTGACGGATCCCAGCATCTGTTGTTCCTTGTAGAGCTGCTCGCTCGCTTCCTGCTGCAGCTGCAGCTGCTGCTGTGTCAGCGGCTCCCGCTGTGTCGGCGTCTCCTCGATGATGCTATCGGCGCGCACGGCCCGCAGCTTGGCAACCTCGCTGTCGTTGACCACGGACCGGCGGAAGCGGGTGAGCTGCTTGAGGGATTCGTATCTGCCCTGGATGGAGGCCCGTCCGCCCTCCATGAGCACGATGTGATCGGCGTGATGTAACAGCGCCACCCGATGCGTGACCAGGATGCGGATCTTGTCACGCAGGAACTCCTTGAGGCAACGCTCCAGCAGAAGATTGCCCACATGTGTGTCCACAGCCGAGAGCGGATCGTCCAGCAAATAGATGTCCGCCTTGCGGTAAACAGCTCTTGCCAGGCTCACTCGGGCCTTTTGTCCACCACTGAGGCTGGCACCTGATTCACCCACGATGGTAGCGTCTCCGAGTGGCAGCTGGGCGACGTCCTTCTCCAGCAGACACACACGCAGCACATCCTTGTAGCGCTGCTCCTCGTAGGGTTCCATGAAGATGATATTCTCCCGCAGACTGCATCGATTCAGCCAGGGCTCCTGAGGAGCATAGCTAAGGACTCCATTGAGTTCCACGCTGCCACTGATGATGTCCAGCTCACCCAGCAGTGCCGAGAGCAGCGTGCTCTTCCCGGCTCCCACAGTGCCGACAATGCCGATAAACTGCTGCTCTTCTACCTGGAAGGTAATGTCCTCGATGTGGCGCTGCAGCTTCTCCTGCTTGGCCGGATCCCAGCTGGCCGTCAATCTGCAGAGCGTGACACTCTTGCGCATCGACAGCGGATTGTGCATGCGACCAAAAAAGTTGCCATGCTGCAGATCATCGTCCACGTCGACGAAGTTGGCCACGCCGCCATCGGCGGGGTCCTCGTGCTGCAGCAGAAAGTCCAAGACTCTCCGGGCCACCACAAAGGTCTCTGCCCACGAGTTGATGGCGAGTGGCCAGAGATGCAGCAGGGATTGATTGAGATGGTCGTAGTAGCTGGACACAATGAACACCTTCTGGGCGGTCACAATGTCGCCAGTGTAGACGTAGCTGACCAGGCACAGGAAGAGCGACAGCTTTGAGATCATATCCGTGCACTGCAACGCCGCATAGACGTACATGGATCCACGTATCGCCCCCATCTCTTTCTTGCGCACGCGGGCGATCAGCTTGGCAAAGGACTTCTCCCAGGCATACATCTTGATGACCTGCATCGCCGAGATGATCTCGTTCATCAGCTTGACCCGCTCGTCGCCGTATTCGGCGGACAGATGTTTGAATCGGGCCGTCGCCTTGGCAGCCCACACTTGGAGTGGGATGAAGACAATGATGCTGGCAATGCCGACCAGTGCTGGCCATCCGATCACCTCGTAAATGATATACCCAAAGATGAGGCCTTCCAGGGGACCCTTCCACAGTTCATGGAAGAAGTAAAAGGTCTCATTGAACTGCGGCAGATCGGTGGCCATAATGGCAATGGCATAGCCACTGATGCCACTATTATCGGCAGCCACCGAGACCCGCAGGCACTTCCGGTAGACCAGGCCAGCACAGGCCAGGCGAACGCGAGCTCCCAGCTTAAACAGGTAGAACATGAAGGGATGGTAACAGAGTCCCGTGACCAGCGAGCACAGGACGACGCCCATGGCGTACAGATATGCCGACTCCTTGGATATGTCACCGTCATTGCTCTCCGAGAAGAAGGACACGAGCCGGCCAAGCAGCAGTGGTTGCATTGTGCTGCGGCAAGGAATTAAGGATTCAGTATCAACAGACTTATTATTACTATCACTTAATATTACTTAAGTATTCATAAATAAATAAATAAAAAAATAAACATAGTTAAATAATTAAATAATAAAATAATTAAATAATTCAATACATAAATAATTAAATAATTAAATAATGAAATAACTAAATTATTAAAAAATTAAATAATTAGGTAATTTAATAATTAAATAATTAAATGTTTAAGTAATTTAATAACTAAATAATAAAATAATTTAATTATTAATTAATTAAATATTTTAATAATTAAATATTTAAATAAATATGTAAAGCCTAAGTACTTACTGCAACAGAATCTCTACCAAAGAGTAAAGTATGCAAATGGGCACAAAACTGGAGCCATAGGCCTTGAAGATCATGTGCAGGACACTCGGTTTCGAACGCTTCAATTCCCGCTCCCAGTGCTCCAGGAGAGTGTGTGAGACATCTCTGCTGTCCAGACTGGGCACATGATCATACAAATCCGCGGGTTCAACGTTTTTGCCGTAGCCCTTGCGCAGAATCTCGCTCGACCAGCTGCAAATCGTACAACGGAAATCGAATTATTTATTTTATTTTTATCGACGGACAGCCTGTTGTACATATGGTAGTTTATCTTAATCACACTTTAAAGAATTTGTTGCATGTTGTGAATTTAGATTGACAGGCCATCGTTGCGACACCGCCATAAATCTCGGCCCGATTTGCTCCTCAAGCTTATCTTATCAGCGGGCAGCAAGAGGACTGCGGTGAATCGCGTCTGAAAAATTTCATTAACTTTCAAATCACCATCGAATTATTACGTATACGCAATGGTTTCCTATAAATCCACGTATACGTAACGAACATTTAAACAGTTTTTATTGTCTTAATAAACAAGTGAAATTTATGGTTACACGGGCACTTTATAAAACTGCTGAGATTTTATTGCGAGTGTATAACTCGTTTTTGCGATATTCGGACACTCACATAAAAAACCATTTGGAAAAGAAATTCGCTTTTAGCACGGGATTTGGTTTAAGCTCCTTCTTGGTTGTGAACATTTTTTATCATTCAATTCACAGGAGTTGCAATGTAGCGGCTACATTAAATTGTATAATATACACTTAGGTATTCACATATATCGTATATCACATATATCCTTAGCCTTTTCAGAAATTCGGACTAAAAAATAACCCGCACGTGGCCGTGTCCGTTGCCTTTGCCGTTTTATTCGTAACTGATTTGCAGTACGCGAAGAGCATTTGATTTTTAACTAAATGTCGCGCTCCGTTCCCGAATCATCGCTATAAATCAATGATCCGCGAAGGCCTATCGCACCACCTGTAGGGGTGGACAGCGTGTTTTATCTTAATGCCGCTTGACAGACAGCGAACCATCAGCGATGCAGTCGAGACCACAGCTCGCGAGTCGCGACCATTTGCCAAAGTGGAACATGAAGCACGGCAAGGTCTGAAGTCTGGGGAATAACAAATCATAAATACAAGTATCTGTGAATAATGTGTTATATTTATACCCTGTACTATATGACCAATTAACAAGGTATACTCAAGTTAGAGAGGCGTATAAAAAAACGGCAAGGAAACCATGCTCTTCCCAATCCAGACAACTTAATAAAGAAAAATTAAAATTTGGCTAAAATTAAATCATTTTAAAATAGTCCAAAGGGTATCTTTTAATCGAGCTATATACAAATTGCTTTAATTTTTGTTTAGTCAGCCTTTCCAAGGTTGATAATTGGACTCTTCAGCAATTGACAATTTTAATTAGAAGTTTTCGCACTCGACTTTGTGTGTTTTACCACCGTTTATTTGTTGTCTTCGATGTATGTATATCTGCAATCTGTTGAAATAAGTCTACTGCTCTGTTTAGTAATTAATAATACTATCATAAATGAATTTTGTTGGTATAATAGTTCTCAGGCACTTTATTGAGATTTTGTACGTAAATACATAAGTACAATGTCATAAACCTACATTATAAAGTAGTTTCTGTACTATACAGAATAATATGCTGTATATAAAAAATAGCACTTGGCATTTGATTTGCTTGGATTTGTGCAAATTGCAATTTGTTTTCTACTTATGATATATGAAGACATAGCGGAGGCATAGAATTATCCTAACGAAAGAGTTGCTTTCATAAATTCACTTTTAAAGTTAAGTAACAAGTTAACAATGAATCACGCTTATATCCGATCTCTTATGTACATACTTATTCGGAATTGAATTTATACATTTAAAACTACAAAACACATGACAAAGTTAAGTACAAATTATGTTTGTGCATCTCCGTTTCATACTATGAATCTTGAGCAACTCTGTGTGTAGTTTACAAAATTTTATACGGTATGCATTATAATTTGATTAAGTTTTTTCGATTTGGGCAAATTGCTTTGACATATGAAGGCATTTCGGAGGCATTAGGCTATTAGATTTATAAATTCGCCTCCGATGTTAAGTAATCACGCTAGTATATGTACATATTTATACAGAATAGAACTCTCACGGTTACAACTACAAAACACAAGTTAAATTAAGTAAAGTTTGATGCATGCTCTTAATACTTTCAGTTCCATCCTATAAATCCTAATCAAATTTGTGTGTCAATCTGAACACAAGTAGTTTGCGTGCTATTCCTTCTTCTCATGCAGTGCTACTGTGACATTGTGATCCTCTGGCGTCTCGGTCTTGTTCAGCAACCGTTTGCTGTAGCTTTCCTCAGCCAACTGTTGTAGGGAAAATGCTGTTGCAGATCCTGTATGGTCGACCAGTTGACGAAGATATCCGTCAGGTCGCTGCAAAAGTTCATATGCATGTCCAAGCTCACGAGCTTCGCCTGCATCCATGACCAGGACACGATCCGAATCCATAACGGTGTGCAGACGATGTGCGATTGTGAGCACCGTACAGCTGGCAAACTTCGATCGTATCGTTTCTTGAATGAGCTTATCGGTTCTGTAAAGAGAGCAAGATTATAGTTATCTCTAGAAATATTCGGTGCTACAATACATACTCTGGATCCACATTGGCCGTGGCCTCGTCCAATATCAGAACACGATTCTTGCGTAGAATGGCGCGGGCCAGGCAAACCAGCTGACGCTGGCCAACGCTGAAGTTGGATCCACCATCATACATGCGGCAGTTGAGGCCACCAATTAACGTGGATACATAAGAACGCAGCTCCACATCCCCCAGCGCTTTCCACATCTCCTCGTCCGTTCGATCGTCCATCGGATCGAGATTATAGCGTAACGTGCCCGAAAATAGCACAGGATCTTGGGGTATAATTGAGATTCGACTGCGCAAATCGTGAAGTCCCATATGTTCAATGTCTATATCATCAATACGAATCATGCCCTCGTTGCAGGCCAGCCTAAAAATGGACTGAATGATGGAGGACTTGCCCGCTCCCGTGCGACCCACGATGCCGATCTTCTCGCGCGACTCGATCGTGAAGTTAAGATCCCGCAGCACAGGAGCCTCTTTGGGGGAGTAGCGCAACTTAAAGTTAATAAATTCAATGCGTCCTTTGCTGGGCCATTCAGTTTTGGGTTTGAATTTCTCTGGCGTCTCCAGTGGCGGTTCCGACGGCTCCTCTGTGTATTCCAAGACACGCTCCACGCTGGTCATCTCATTCTCCAGCTCGGCTGTCTGACGCATGCCCCACTGACACATGCCCGTCATTGTGGTGCTGTGCAAAATGGCCAGGCCGACATCGCCGCTGTTGAATTCGTTGCGCAGCACCAGAAAACTGAATGTGACCGCTGTCAAATAAGCAATGCACAGCAGATCCGACCACAGTGCAAAGGCGCGTGTGCACGACAGGAATAGGAACCATGCCGATGTGTTGGCATTCTGATACTCGTGGAACTCATTCTCCATGGCACCCTGCGCCTGCAGAGCTCGTACCGTGGTCAGACCCTGGAACGTCTGATTTGTCAGCGAGTAGATCGGACTGCGAGCTGTAAACGCAGATATATTATTAGATTGGAGGTCTCGATAGAGTCTTTGTTTAGCTGGACTTACATATGCCCTCGAGTCGCTTAACACTGCGACTTGTGTTCACATACAGATATCGGATGCAGCCCAGAATTACCACCAAGAAAGCAGCAGGAACCAGTAGCCAATAGTTGGCAATCGCCACGATGATCAGAACACCAGACACATCAATGGCAAACTGTAAGAGCAACATAATTAATTTCAAATTGATCATTTTAAAGTTTTAGAACTTACGTTTAAGCAATCTAGAAGTGTGCGCGGCAAATCTGTGTCCACTGTGCGAATGTCCTTGGAGAAACGATTCAAAATGCGACCCGAGGAATTCGTATTGAAGAAGTACATGGTGGCGCGAGTGATGCCGCGGAAGAGACGATCGTGCAAGCGCAGGGAGATGCGCAGACACATCCTAAAGTATCCGAATGTGCGCATCAGATAAACGATGAGCGTGGCACTCAGAATGACAGCGTAGACCAAGACCAACTCCTGACGAGCGGTGTCTTCTATGCTCATTGGACTCGACAAGTTCACAGTGTCGTTTACTGGCGCAGGACTCGTCATCTCATCTTCCGTAGCATTGGACATCGAGATTGGGTCAGATGCTGTGCGATTAAGTGCAATGTTTTCCTCCCAAATTACCCTGATGGAAATATATGAAAGGAAACTTAATAAAGGCGTTCAATGGTCGTACTTTTCACACCTCTTACCAGCGAGACAAGAAGTAATCCACTCCAGTTAGCATTATCCTGGCGATAACAAACAGCACCATAATCAAACCAAGCAGAAAAGCGCTTTCCAGAGCCTTAAAGTATGAAGCGTATACGCTAAATTTGACAGCGCCCACAGCCTGCTGCTCCTGGTTGACTTCCTCCACGATCTCATCGGGCCTGAGTAGCTGATTATGCTGATGATGCTCCATGCTCTTCTCCGAATCGCTGCGGGACATGTGGCTGCTGATGCTGTGCGTATCGATGCCGCTCTCGTCGTGCGTTTGCTCCAGAAACTGAAACTGGCGCGAGCGCTGCAGCTGCTGATAGCTGCCCTGGGCGGCAACCTTGCCAGCCGACATCAGGATCAAGTGCTCCACGTCGAACAAGTACTGCACCTGATGAGTGACCAGTATGCGAATCTTGTTGCATAGAAAGTCGCGTACGCACTTCTCAAAGATGTGTTTGCCCACATGAGTGTCGACGGCGGAGAGCGGATCGTCCAGCAAGTAGATGTCCGCCTTGCGATAAACAGCACGAGCCAAATTCACCCGAGCCCGTTGGCCTCCACTGAGGCTGACGCCGCGCTCACCCACCACAGTTAGATCGCCCTTCGGCAGCAGCTCCAGATCACGTTCCAGCGCACAGACTTTGATGACCTTCTTGTAGCGCCGTTCATTATAGTCCTCCACGAACACAATATTATCTCGAATTGTGCCCTCAAAGACCCAGGGCTCCTGTGCGGCATAGGAGATCTTGCCGTGCACAAAGGCCTCGCCCTGGACAATGCCCACCTCGCCGAGCAGCACATTCAGAAAACTGGACTTGCCGGCGCCAACTGGGCCGACAACTGCAGCCAAGGTCCGATCCTGGATGTCCGTGCTAAAGCTGTCAATGGCGCAGTTGGAGTGCCCATCGCTGGCATCCCAGGACGCAGACACGTTCTTCAGTATCACACACTTTTTGGACGTCTCGGGACTATAGTCTCGCAGGCGATTGTGCTGTGTTTGTGTCGTCGTGGGCGGTGTACCATTGGTCAGCAGCGATCCATTCAGCTCGACATTCTTCAGTTTATCCTCTTCGGTTATTCTACGCTTGACCTTGGACTGTGTCGTGTCGTTCTCCATGTTGATGGGCGACTCCGCCCTGTTGCCGTCCAGCAGAAATTCCTTGCAGCGTTTCGCCGAGACCATTGCCTCGGCAATAAACGTAATGGAGAGTGGCCAGAAATGCACCATGGAATCGTTCAGCATGCTGAAGTACGAGGATACCGTGTACACCTTCTGGGCGGTCAGCGCATCGCCCAAATAGACATATGAGCATAGGGCCAGAAACACGGACAGTGGCGAGATCATCGAGGTGCAGCTCAACGCGGCATGGATATAGTTGGTGCCCCGTATGGCCCGCACCTCCTTGAGGCGCACCTCGGCCACGATGCGGGCAAAGGACTTTTCCCACGCGTACATCTTGATCACCTGGATGCCCTGGATGATCTCGTTCATCAGCTTCACACGCATGTCTGTGCGCTCCGCTGTCTTCTCGCGATAATAGGCTGCCTTCTTGGCCGCCCACGCCTGGAGCGGTATGAAACTGAGCATAAATGAGACGCCAATGACTGCAGAGAGTCCAATCTCTCGGTACATGAGATAACCAATCAGTATCGATTCCATGGGTCCCTTCCAGGTGTCGTGCAGGAAGCAAAGCGCCACATCGAATCGACCCAGATCGTTGGACAGGATGTTGATGGCGCGAGCACGAAGTCCATCGTTGCTGCTGCTCTTGGACACTTGCAGGCACTTGCGGTAGATGAGACCCGAGAAGGCCAGGCGCAGTTTAGTGCCCACTTGAAATATGTAGAAGATGAACGAATGGAATATTATCACAGGCACCAGCATGCAGATCACAATGCCAATGGCATTATAATACGCATCCGACTCGGTTATACTGGTCTGATCCGCAGCAAAATAGCCGACTAAGCCGCCCAGAAACAATGGCATTAGGGATCTGAAATGAAGCCAAGGATTAGCTGTTGTTTTTACATACATACATTTATCCACTGCTAATACATACTTGCAGGCAGTTTCCATAAGGGAATACATTAGACCCAGGGGAAGAAACACGGCGCCGTATGCCCGATATATCATTCGAACTACACTGGGATTACTGCGCTTCAACTCGTCATCCCACAAATCACTGAATTTTTTCGTCACGTGCTCGCTGTCCAGCGTCTTTCTATGCTGGTACAGCTCCTCGTCCGTGAGAGGACCTTGCAGTCCGCGCTTAAACAGATCCCGCATCCACCTGTAAAAAATATGATAATTTAATATTACATTTAACTTAAGTGTTAAAGAGTTACAAGTAATGTTTATCTGTATCAGCTTAATACAAACATATGCACATGTATATTTATGTGATAAGAGCACAGACACTTATTATATTTATGTAGGCATTAGAAGCACTTTCAAGATGATGTAAAGTCTAATTAATAAAGGCAACTTACAAGAGCAAATAAAGTGAATGAACAACTAGTATCTTATCAAATTTTTAAATCAAGGATTTTCAAACCCTAAAAATATAAAGAGTCTATTAAATTTCACAAAAACATAATAAGCGCAACTAGCAGAAAGAGGCAGAAGAGATGGGAAGAGGAAACTAGCACTATAAGATCTAAAACTTGCGAGGATTGTATTTTTTATATCCCTTACTTAAAAAATAAGTAAAAGGGGATATTGTATTAGTTGAAATGTATGTAACAGGGAGAAGTAAGCATCTCCGACCCTATAGTGTATATATATTATTGATCAGCATCAACTATCGATATAGCCATGTCCGTCTTTGTGAGCGCTTATATCTCAGGGACTATAAGAGCTAGAGCAACCAAATTTGGCACACAGACTTCTATAAGTCCCACACAGATCAAGTTTGTTTCAAATTTTTGCAAGGTACTATAACTACATATCATCCTACTCAATCGTAGCAAGATCGGACAAATAGAAAATAATGGCTGATTCAAGTTTTTAAGCAATTTAAGTGCCTGAAAGCATGCAATAAAAAATATTTTAAATTTAGTTAAATATGTAACGGGTATCGACTATAGCCTTTCCCACTTGTTTTGTATTAAGAACAGGCTCTCTTAGCCTTAGCAGCCTTTCTTTCCGACTAGCTATTATATATGACCAATAGAGTCTGCAAGCTTATCATCAAATCATCGAGGGGTTTAAATGAGTTATGTAGTCGAATATATGGAAAATTTCTATTACAAAATATGCAGTCATCCCCACCCAATTAAAGGAAATACAGTCGAACCTCCCCTAACTCAAATTTCAATAATCCAAAAAAAAAAATCGATTTATGGAGATTTTCTTAAGTTTATTAATTTTACTGCCCCTCATTTAGCTCGAGTCAGAGAGAAATTCGAGTTATAGAAGCTCGAGTTATGGAAGTTCAACCGTATTAGGCAGATGGTCGCATTTTTCCCACTGTACGAATTTAAAATGGTATAATTAAAAGGATCCCACACGAATCCATCTGGCTGTTTCTCGTGGAACGTTTAAAGTCTATAAATGATCAGATGATGAAAAAACTACGCAAAAGATTACGATTATACACATGCATTCTACAAACATAAATATTGGGCGATAATATTTATTAAATGCTTATTTAATAAATATTGGACGATAATATTTATTAAATGCCTGTTTAATAAATACTTCAACATAACTCTCTAATCAAAGCGAACAGTTGAACTCACACAAATGTGTGTGCGTCTGCAAGCTGTATATTAGTATTACATACGTCCAGATAACAATGTAACCTTGATAGCCATAGTGACATCTAATACTTATGTACTTTGTACATACATACAGTTGCGGTCAAAAAAATAGTAGTGCGTGCAATGAATTTACAAAAACTCAAAATTTAATGACTTTTCATTTATCCAAATTTTTTTTATAATTTTTTTAAGATACGTTAATATGTTGTTAATCTATCTGAGAAATCAAAGATAGTGAACAGTTATTATTTTTCGACTTAGGAATTTTTTTCTTGTAGTAGCCTGAAAAATGGGCGGTCAAAATAATAGTAGTGATGAACATATTCAAATATTTTAATGATGAAAACGATCCAAAACCCACTTTTTTTATTTAAAAGGTTAGATATGTGAAATGCACTTAATAATTAACAAATTTAATAATTTGTGTGAGCATTATCTGAATTACCGCCTTACAACGACGGATCATGGATTTTACATCGTTCTGTTTGTATTGAGCTCCAGGCGCTCCTAGCGATCTTCCAAAGGATGAATATTATTTGTTGGTTGATGCTTGGCAATATCCTTCTTCATATCGGACCACAAATTTTCAATGGGATTCAGATCGGGGGACCGTGGTGACCACTCCACTACATTCACTTTTTTCTATGCGAACCATTCTTTCGAAGATTTGCTGATATGCTTTGGGTCTATGTCCTGTTGGAACCTCCAAATTATCGGCATATCATCTGAAAAATACGGTAGCATAGTGTCCTGCAGAATTTTCACTTGTTCGTGCCTTTCCATTATGGTTATGATCCATTATATGGGTTGGACCCAATAATGTGAAAATGCACCCAGGTTATTATTCTCATACCACAATGTTTGATGGTCCTGCAGGTGAATCTGGTCTGATATTCGGACTTTAACGGATACCTTACATGTTGGCGAGATCCTCGACCAGCAATAAAAATAATTTTGGACACATCCGACCACTAGAGGTTTCTTTACCCTAGGGTCAATTCAGATGATCCTTAGCAAATCGAAATCGCTTTTGGGCAGGTATTTTTTTTAAAAACGGAATTTTTCACGGGCTTCTTTCTGCCAGATTATTATTTCACAAACATCTAAGAATGTTTTACACACTTTGGTCCATACCAAAGTCCTTTTTTTAAGTGCTGCAGGAGCAAAAGGGTCGCGTTTCAAAAACCTCACTACTTTTGTCACTAGTCTTTTGGACATGGATCGAGGTCTTCCACATTTATCCTATATTGGCGACTACTTAATGGCGTTTCTGATTATGGTTGGCAATCATCTAATCAAATTTTTCCACTTCCTTAAACGTTATCCTTTTTGAAATAAATTTTTTATAGGAGCACGCTTTTCTGGAGTGCAATGCTTGCCACGCCCATTGTATCAACTCTAGCAAAATATTTTTTATACAATTTATAGAAAATTATCAAATTACAATTATAAATATCAAATCAAGTGTCTTTCCTGCTTAATATCCTTTTTTTCCACTTTTAATGCATTCACTACTATTATTTTGATCGCCCATTTTTCAGACTATTACAAGAAAAAAATTGCTAAAATCGAAAAATAATAACTGTTCACTATCTTTGATTTCTCAGATGGATTTACAATATAATAACGTATCTTAAAAAAATTAAATAAAAAATTTGGATAAATTAAAAGTCTTTAAATTTTGAGCTTTTGTAAGTTCATTGCAGGCACTACTATTTTTTTGACCGCAGCTGTACATATGTACATATTTATGCATGTGTTTATGTACCGTCTACCAAACGTTAAACAACCGATTTCAGGGAAATTTATTCGATAAAATAAAATAATGAAGAGACGGTGAATAACCTTAATAAATATTTGTAAGGTACATAGTATATAGAGATTACATATCTACGCATATAAATTTAATATGTATGTATGTATGTACATGGTGACACGTGCTAACGAGTGACTTAACAGACGGCCCATGAACAAAATGAATACTTAATTTACCGCAATTTGTGGAACTATGACTAATATGGGAGGGGGCGTTTTAAAGGGGAAGTACTTTGGTGAAATCTTACCAGAAACTCCATTTGGAGAAGAGATTTGCATTTTCGTAGGCATTCTTTGGTCGCACAAGTTTTCTTCTGGTGCGGTTCATAATATTATAAGATTTGCACAAATATCACTTTTGCGTTTACCGTTAGAACGCAGAGTTTCAAAGTAAAGAGCAATTGAAACACCCCCGGTTGCAATTGCCTTCTTCTTTATTGAAATTTACAATTCACTGTTACAACAACAATATCACGTCTATTGTTGTAAATTGTGTACGGTCGAGGTCAACGGCAATCTTCTCTCGTATTCGCCTCTCAGACGAACCAAATTAACCGTTCGTTGTTGCAATTCGCTTGACAACGAACAAAAAAAAGCCAACGCAAATGCAAGCTCACTTTATTTTCGTATTTTAATCACTCGGAACGACGAGAAATCAAACACAAAATCACAATTAGTAAGTAATTATTTAGAATATACACAATTATTACGACAAACTACAAAGTACTTTATATTTTACGTAGACCGGTGAGCGACTATCCGGTCCGACTTCAGAAATGACAATGGTAAAATAATTGAGAGCGAGACTGAAAGAAAACTTGGAAACAACACGCAACAAAGATGAGAGAGCGAGAGAGAGTCAAATAGAGAGAGCCTTTGTGTTTACAGTTGTGGTTTTGCTGCTCTTCGTTAATCATAAGGGTAGTAAGATTTTGAGACTGGTTTTGTTTCCAACGAATTTCAAAACTTAATAAATACAAAAAAAACAATTAAATTGTATACTATCTTAAATTTTTTCAATAGGGAGTCTTAAACTGTTTTTCAATTATAATGCCTGCACAAATGCACAGAAAATATATATGTATGTATGTACATATTTTATGCTCAAAACATATGAAAGAGTAGTTTTTCTCCGGCTTATGGGTTGATTTATGTTCTTGCTCTCTGCGCTCTCTTGTGCATAACGACAGCGAGAATTGATGCCAACGACAATTTGAACGCTGAGCGGGAGCAATTGCCAAGCATTGTGAAATTGTTTATTGATATACGAACGAGCTTTTCTAAATTAAGAATAATCAGTTTGTACACAAACAAAAAATACGTGCAACTTGGATACCAACATTAATGATGCTCAAATGTTTGCGATTGCAACAGTCAAACAAAGTTTCCATGATTTCACAAATTCGGAAATCATTGTTTGGTCCAGTGAGCTTTTAAAGCTTTTTGTTGTGGCGCCAAACAACCGCACGCATACACTCACGCGCATGTAAATAGAAACGTATAATTTTACATCATTAGTGATGAACATTTATTATGTGTAATTACGAATTAGCATTATTTCTGTGTATTTGTTGTTATTTCTGAATAGTAATTTTGGTGAAAAATACATTGTATATATATATAGATAGAGATGAAAATCCGAACAATTTCACTTAGATAATGACAAACAACATGCCCATTTAATCTTCAATGTATTCGAATGGCTCTGGTGGCTCGGGCTCCTTCTCATCATCATTCATGGGGCCGAAAGCGGCTACCGGCTCGACCAGTTCTTGTTCTTCCGCTTTGCCATTGTGCTGGAAAACAATGATGCCGCCGATGGTGACATCCTTCATTGGCTCGTAGACCTGTCCATCGACCACACTGAGCACCTTCAGTTGCTGGCGAAGTACACGTGCTGGATTTTGTAGCAGTTCAAAATTGGGCTCCGGCTCCTTCTTATCCTTCTTCTCCTTTTCTTTCTCTTTCTCGGCACTGGCGCTGGTGCTGCTGCCGGCTTCTTTGTCCTTTCCTTCATCATCCTTCTTCTTCTCCTTTTCCTTTTCATCCTTCTTCTTGGCCTTGGACTCATCTACTGCCTTCTCTTCTGTCTTGGCAGCTGTTTCTGATTTCTCCTCCTCTTTTTTGCTGCCGGCAGCAGTTCCTTCCTTGCTGTCCTCATCGACGTCCATCTTCTCATCCTCCTTCTTGCTGTCGGCATTCTCGCGTCTCTTTTGTCGAGCTGCAATCGATAAAACGGCCGTGGCCACCTTCTCGCGCTCCTCGCTCTTCTTCTCCTCCAGCGGGGCTGGATAGGCGTACAGCGATGGCCTCGCCGCAGATCTGTACTCCATCTTGGGCATCTTAAGATCGGAGTTCAGGCCAATCACACAAGTGGGCGTGAATGCCAGCGACAGGGTGTGGGCGAGTGGGAACCAGTACCAGTACTGGGTGAAGGCCAGCATGCCGACCACAGCCTGCAGATTGGTGTGACCAGTGCGCGACTGCAAGGACAGTGTTGCATTGCGACCACCAGCGTCAATGATACCTGCAAGGAGACAAGGAACATGTTTAAGGAAATGCACATTTAATGATATACAGTGAGGAGAACCAACCTTGAGCCAAGATGGCACCGTATTTGGCCATAACATCCTCGTGCTTGTTGCTGATGACCTCGGCGTATAGCTGGCGGAAGAAAGTGCTCTTGGGGCAGCTCTGATCCGTGTGCTGGATGAGGATCATGGCCGATGCGATCAGCGCACCCTGACGCACAAAGTTCACCGGATCAAACTTGACCATGGGCTCCAAGAGGGCAATTGCCTCGCGCAGTCCAGTGCCGGCGCAGGCAATGCCCAGGGCCATGGCGGCACCATAGCGCACGTGCGGATTGTAGGACTCGGCAAGCAGACTAACCACGGATGGACACTGCTCCGGGGTGCGGAACAGAATGAAACCAATGGCCGTAACGGCAGCGCGACGCACATCGTCGTTCACATCGGAGACGGCGACGTGCAGCAGCTTGCGAATGGCCTTGTTGCTGCCGGTGCCGTTGTATGCCATTGCCAAGGTGTACATGCCCGAGCGACGCAGCACGGGATCCTTGTCTGTGGAGAGACTGGTGACCAGAGGATCCGCCTCTTCCAGGCGCGAGAACATGGTCAGTGATATGCCCACAGCCAAGCCACGTAGGATTTTCTCATGCTGCGTTTCCTGCGCATACGAGACCATGTCCTCGATGGCCTGTGCATTCTTGGAGCCCAGCATCACCATGCCCATGGCAATGCCAGCTGCCTCGCCGGTCACAGCGTCGTCCTGGTACAAATTGAACTTGAGCTGCTCGTACAGATCCTGACGATGTGTGCCCATGCCCGCCAGGCCCAGGCCCAGACAGCCGCCATGGCGCACATTCTCGTTCTGGGCATCCTTCAGCTGTTGCAGCAAGTAGTCAATGATATTGGCTCCGTGGTTGGCATGAATCAGACCCAAGGCGTACAGAGCGCCGCCTTCAGAATAACCAGAGCTAGGACCAGCTTCCTTGGGCAAATAGCTTTGCATGAGAGCCAGCGAGTCCTTCTCATGGCCGCGATGTATGACACCCAGGGAGGCGGTGGCCGTCAACTTGGCCCAATTTGTTGCCCGTGCCAGCCAATCGAGATTGTCGCGCAGGAACTGGTCGGAGGTGGTGCCGCTGTGCATGAAGGCGTTGGCAATGACGGTCGCCGTGTGGCAAATGGACACGCGCACTGCCTCCTTGGTGCCGCGCAGCACCTGCAAGTCAGCGTGGTTGCTGCGTATGAGGAACTGCAGCTGCAGATCTATGGACACCTCGCCGGACAGAATCGAAATGAGCTTCTCAATGTTCTTCTGATGCAGCTTCTCCATATCGTTCAACGAGTCGATGGTGCGCTCGATCTTGGCATCGGCTGTAAGTAAACAATATGCAAGTTTAGCGACAAAGAACAATCGAATCTTTTCAAGAATCTGTTACAATATATATATATTTTATATATTCTGATGATATTACCTTCTTTATCCTCGATGCTGCTCTCGTCGCCAGTTAGTTTCGCCTTCTCATCATCCGATTTGGCCGCTGGATCGCTGCCTCCGGCTGCTGTGGTGCCCTGCGGCTTGAAGGTGCTGGGCAATGCTGTGGGAATGGGCGCTGTGTCCTTGAGAGCCTGCAGCACGTTGCCCAGGAATTCCTGCGTGGCTGATTCATACAAATCAAATGCAATTTGGTAAGCCATCAGATTGTTGGCCTCAACCGAGGAGCGGGTCAGTTTGTCCAGCATCTCGGCCACTGCCAGTGGATCTTCGAGGAAGATCAAGCACTGGCACATGTTGACATAGTCGGGCACACCCAACTCGCGATAGAGTCCCACCAAGCAGCGCAGCACCTGGTTGCGGAAGCCGCGATTCTGCAGCAGTGACATGGTCACATTGTAGGCATAGGCCAGCATGCCGCGCACATCGTCCGACTTCATGATGGACACCTCGAAGATGTCCATGCGACGCGTCTCCAGGGCAATGCCAAGGGCCTGACGGAACTGATTGTCGTCCAGGCAGCGCTGAATCATGCGATTCACAATCCCCTCCAGACGCTCGTCGACGGGTTTCGCCTCCTTGGGATTCTCAATGAATTCCACGCGCTGCGCAATATAGAAATCAATGCACTTGGCAATGATCGTCTCTGTGTACTCGTTGCGCGCATTCACATCGAACAGATCGCCCGCTCCCAAGGCATATGTGAGAGCATCCTCGAAGGATCCCAGGTGATAGAATACCTTGGAGGCAACCATGCCAGCTAGTTTGTTCTCGGGAAACGCTCGGTCCTCGTGCAGCATTTCGATTTTCTCAATCGACTCGGATATCTCTGGCCAGAACTCATCCACGATGTTGTCCAGCTTCTTCAGGGCGAACACCTTGAGATCGGGCATCGGCTCATCGAGTAGGGATATTATCCCCGCAGCGGACGTGAGACTCATTTTCGTTTACTTTTACTTTGATTTTTCCGATTCAGAATATGTTCTACAAAAGCGTACGTAACATGGAAATAATTTGAGCATCAAAACTGTCTGAATATAATATACACAAGCAATAATTTGCAGTACTAACCAACAAATACACCTTTCAATAGTTCACAGATTTTCTTTTATGCCGAAAAAACGCTAAATCACCAATTGTTGTAGTGCTGCACAACGCAGTCTGTGTGTGGCAGTGTTGAAAACAGTTAGTGGATTAGTGCTAGTAAGCAATTTATTTTCACAATGTGGCAGCACTTCAAAGTATAAATATGTTCGTGCTATCGAATGAGCCAGATGAACTTCATATATTTTACTAAAAAATATCGATTATATAAATAATTGCGCGCGAACTTAATAGCCCATTTAACCACTACAGATTAGTTGTTTCCACTTTATTTTAGTTATTTTTTGTATGTTTACCTATAGTTTACATGTAGTAGCATATAATTTGTTAGAATAGATTTTTGCCTCCTCGTTTCATATAGAAATAAAATGACGGCAGGGTTAAAAAATGCAGTGAGAAATAGCGCACGATTATTATTGCACAATTAAATCAGCATTGATATATATCGATACATCGATATATCAGCACTACAAATTAGTTAATCGTTAAATCGATTACTCCCAGCAGCTCGATAAAACACAACAAGCATCGCAGCAACAAAAACGCGCGAATAAATATAACAAGCGTTCAGAACACAAAATAATTCGGTTGTTTCCGCTTAGTCAACGCTTTTAAGTTAAATAATAATACAAAAGAATAATCAAAAACATGATGTGTGCAGATCAAGTCATATCAATGGACGTTTCCACACCGCAAAAGGGCTCTGGCAGCCTTAATTCCTCTGGATCCTCCATTTCAATGGACACAAAGCCCAGGAGCAGTTGGGCCCAGGAGGTTCGTGCAGAATTTGGTCAAAGTGACGAGGTAATGTTTATAGACTGCCCATAGTCTGGCTGATTAAATTGACAAGATTATATCTTTGTAGGCCTCGTCGTCGTTTAATAGCAGCGCCGGCAGCTCTGCTGCGAACATCAAGCGAGAAATCGCATTCGAATTTCTGGATGGAAGCAACGAGGAGAAGTTTGAGCGTCTGGTCAAGGAGGAGAAACTGAAGACGCCATTCAAGCGTCGACACTCACAAACTCCGCCCGCGCAGAGCGACGAGAACAGTCGCTCCAACAGTCCGAACAGCAGCGCATCATCGGCCAATGGCGAGGCCAACAGTGCGCGTCCAAAGTATCCGTTCAAGGGCCACAAGGAGGAGAAGCGGGTGCGCCACAACAGCTACACCTCGTCGACTTCATCGTCATCCTCGTACACCGAGGCAGATCCAGCGATTCTGTCGCGTCGCCAGAAGCAGATCGACTACGGCAAGAACACAGCTGCCTATGAGAGATACGTGGAGACGGTGCCGTTCACCGAACGCACACGTGAACATCCTCGCACTCCGAACAAGTTCGGCAAGTACAGCCGTCGCGCCTTCGACGGTCTGGTCAAAATCTGGCGCAAGCAGCTGCACTTCTATGATCCTCCGTCGGCGACAGCCTCGAAAGCATGCGAAGATGATTCGGACTCGGATTAGAGTCTTTATATGTGGGCATGGGACTTATCTGGGGACTACATTGGAACTATGAAATATGGCACAGAGACGGGCAATTAGTTTTCTATTCAATTACAAATACAACTACTAGTTCAAGTTTTTTCACTGCTCGCAGCCAAGTTATGTTTTGTTATATTAACATAATAATACCTACAATATGTAATGTCCAATAAAATGGCGTCGTTTTTACTTTGGAATTTATACCTACAATTTCAGGCTGATTGTTTTTTATTTACTTTCTGTTAAATGTTTATTCGATGCAATTAAAACTATGTAATTGGGTATAACATTTAAATGTGACTAAATTGGCTAGCGGGCATAAACGTCAGTAGTTTGTGATATTTAAATGCTTGACTAAATTGGCTAGCGGGCATAAACGTCAAACAGCTCAAGGTGGATTTACTATTAGGTGACGTTGTCACCACAGCTGCTCTCTTTCGAGGTTACAAACATTTGACAGTCAGTGCTGCCAATTTTTTATCAAGAAAAAAAGCTGTTTTTGACTGGAGAGCAGGAAAAAAAAAGCTGAAAATATTCTAAGAAAAGCGCAAAAAAAAGCGGTTTTTTTTATGGACTTAATTTATGTGTTTTATTTATCAGGCCTGTCCGGTTTTCACTTTTTATTTTATAACATTAAGTGAAATGCATTTATTCACTTTTCATTCGGGCTAAGTATTTAAAAATGCTCGTTTTTTAATTTATCGGACTTAAACTCATCAGCTCAAAATGAAATAAATCCGTAGAACTTCGCCGAAATGATATTAGAGCAGGTTAAAGAAATTCACTTCCGAATAATTTTACCGAAAGTGAAAACCGGAACAGACCTGTTTAAGATTTATATCCGGTCGTCTAATTCTTCGCAATCTATTTTATTGTTTTGTTGGAAGCCGCCCATCGCCCTTGTGTGTTTTTTAGTGGTTTCATTAGCACGCAAATCACTTAGCTTTGCAGCAAATGTGGTCTTGCAGTAGATGCAATCATCCCTGCGTAGCTATGCCTTAAATTCTTCGCTCTTAAGCCAAACATCCCGGTAGTTTTGCTTATATTCCCTTGGCATAGCAAAATATGTGTAAATCACCTTTTTTTTATAGTAAAGTTTGCCCTAAAGTGGTGGTGGTGGTTTTAGTAAATATCGATAAAACATATGATTAAGCTGCCACTCTTACACACATTTGGTATATTTCTACCAAAACTGGTATATAATTAAATTATTAATTATCACTTAAATTATGTTTAGCGAGTTGATAAACTTTTTTTTTTAACAGATTTTTCAAAAATGTTTCTTTTTTGGTACCAAATTTGTATTCTTGCAAGTGACAACCGTACTGCTACATATATTTATGAGATTGGTGGCAACTTGAAAAAAAAGCGGAAAAAAGCCAAATGCATTTTTAAAAAAGCCAGAATTCCCGCTTCCCGCAATTCCCAAATTTTTCCCGCAATTGGTCTTCAAAAACAGCCAGATTTGACGGGAAAAAAGCTAAGTTGGCAGCATTGTTGACAGTATGCCTGCTAGAGGTGGGTCTTTACGATTTTTTGTAAAATCGATTCAACTCGATTATGTAAGAAGAAAAAATCGATTTAAAATCGATTTTTTTTTATAGAAACAAAATTTTTAACTTAATTTTTTTTATGATTTTAAATGATTTGTTTTTTTTGTTGTTGCAGTATTTATATTACTTATCACAATTTTTTTATGTTATTTAACAGTTCATCAATAATAACAAAAAAAAAGGAAAATATGTAATAACAAAATAAATTAAATTCAGATTCAAATGGCAATTAACCAAGTTTAATTCATATTAGAGATGGAAAAACAGCTGTTCTTTAGTACACTTTGTATACTCAACAATACGCGCCTTTACATTTCCAGTCACAAGTAGCATTTCACAGCACTAGTCCTTTTTAAAAAAAATCGATTTTCTTAAAAACAAAATCGATTTTTACTTCACCAAAGAAAAAATCGATTTAAATCGATTTTATTAAAATCGGTCCCAACCATAGCTCGCAAATAACTGTCGACCGTTTCTCGTTGTCTGCAAATAAGTGTCTTTTGCTTACTCTTTACGAAAAGATTCAGCGAGCAACTGTTTTTTCGGTTCTTAAATGAGCTCGCTCGCGCTCGGAGCGAAAACGTTTTTTTCTATTTTGTTTTGTTCTCGTTGTTCCAATACCGTTTCGTCGTGTTCGGTATTTTGCATATGTATTGGTATACATTCACACGCATAGGCATTTGCTTGCCTAAGCGTCTGTTTTGCAGACGAAATTCATTAATTGCGATCGTGAATTGAGTGTGTGAAGTTGTCAAATATTTGTTGTGCACCAATTCTGTAAATTTAATAAATGTGAAGACCGTTTGCGTTGAGTTTTTCGGTCAAACGGGCTTTTGCTGAGCCTCATTGTGCGAGCATTTTTCGTTTTGCTCTTTACGCACTGCTCATTGAAAGACCGACAGACAAAGAGCTCAACGAAAAGAGCTAAACAGAAAACATAAATGAAGACAGCAAGAGTTCTTGCTCAGAACGAGAGCGAGAGAGTACGAACTTTTTCGGTTGTGCTCGCAACGAGAGCGCAAGAAAAAAAACGGTCGACAGTTATTTGCGAGCTATGGTCCCAACACTAATGCCTGCAAACGTTGTCGAAAGAGGTTGTATATTGCATGTTTTTTTATTGTCTTCTTCTTTACGAATAAACTCGTAGACAGAAAACAATGAAAAGAATAATTATGAATTAAAATATTATAAATTATTGTCAATTAAATCGTTTTAATTATTTTGCGAAAACATTTCCTATTCTGTCCGCCAAAACAATAACAAACGAAGAGTGCAGCAAGTAAATCGCTCGCCATCTCTTTCTAGCGCTTGTCTCTCTGTGAGCGGAGAGAGAGAGAGGTGAAAAAATGATTGTAACCTCACCACATCGGACGACGTCACCTTATTAGTAAATACACCTTGGGCTAGCGGGCACAAACGTCAAACAGCTGTTCAGCTGTTGTCATCGCGCAGCGGCGTGTGTCTATTGTGAACCAGTGCTGTGCTTGCTTTTATTTATTTGGATTGTTTAGTTTGTGCACATAAAATTTGCACACGCGCTCATGTTTTCGAAAGCCTACAGACTGAAGAGCAGTGCCGCGCTCAAGGGATCGGAAGCGAAGAAGCTGCGAGCCAGATTGGAGCTGGCCTACCCGCACATTCCGGTGGAGAATCTGGTGCCGGCAAAATCGAATGTGACGCATCTGAAGATTCTCACACATGGCGGCGTGCCGAGCGTCGTTTACTGCGTCGACAAGCAGCCGAAGTTCTTTGAGCTGGACGGCGGTCAGTTGGTGCCGACACTGTACACCTTGTGGTCCACGCCCGACATACTTCCCTACTTCACCACGCACGAGGGTGTCCTGCCCAAGCTGACGAATGGCGCGGATCTCATGCTGCCCGGCGTGGTGCCCCTGGGCGTGGGCCTGAGCATGTACGGCCACTTCAAGAAGGGCCAGTTGGGTAGGTAGCTGCAGTTCCACCAGATCCCCACATGACAGTACTTACTCTTTACTCTGTAGTTGGCGTCAACTTGACCAACAACAGCTCAGCCGTGGCTGTCGGCCAATTGGCCCGCGCCAGCGACGAGCTCTACATGTGCGGAGGTCACGGGGTCGCCGTGAAGATCCTGCATTTGTTTGGCGACAAGCTGTGGGCCCATGAGCCCAGTTTGCTGCAGCAGATCCCAATGGTGAGGACGAAGCCCTTGACGACCGACGACTTTCCGGCATTGGGCGCATCGGATCATCAGCGCAAGGCGCCCAAAGTGGAGCAGTCGGAGCCAACAACAGATGTGCCCCAGGCACTCACGGAAGATGCAGTCCCTGCAAACGGCTTGGAATCTGGTACTGCTGCTCTGTCGCTGGCCGAGGACAGCGAGGTGGATGCGAGCGAACCGACGCAGGAGACTCTGCTGAAGAACGCCTTCCTGGCTGCCCTCAAGAACAACGGCAAGAAGCTGCAGCTGCCGCTGCTGACGAGCAACTTCTACCGGCTGTACGTGGTGACCGAGGCTGCGGAGCAGATCGATCTGAAGAAGACGCGCTACAAGAAGCTGTCCAACTTTCTGGGCGAGATGGTTGACCAGGGCTTCCTGGTCGTGCGCGAGGAGACCAAGGGCATTGACAAGATAATCTCTGTGGATCTCGAGCATCCCGAGCTCGTCAATTTCATCACGGACGTGAAGACATCCGACGGCAGTGGCGGCGCAGCGGAGACACCGTTATTCCACTCGGAGCTGAAGGAGATGTACATAGTGTCGGACGTGACGGCCGCGTTCTTCACGAAGCTGAACTACAAGCGGGGCGAGGGCATTCCCGTCGGACAGGTCAAGAAGATTGTCCGCGAGTATGTGGGCAAGCACGGACTCGTGGATCCCCAGACGAAGCTGGTGCGGCCGGACGAGGTGCTGCAGGAGCTGTACGGCAACAGGGAGGCTTCGCTGAGCGAAGTCACCTCGATAATAACCAGCAAGATGGAGCACTCCTACCAGATGTGCAGCGGCAAGGATACGAGCGGCAAGCCGCAGATCCAAATGTCCCTGGCCACGCGCTCCGGCAACAAGAAGGTGACGCTGGTGAGCAACATCGAGGCCTACGGCATCATCATGGCCGAGCTGATCAAGCTGTGCAAGCAGGGAGCGGCCGCCAGCACCACAATTGTGAAGCTGCCGCACCAGAAGCACGAGCAGCTGCAGGTGCAGGGCAACCAGGTGCGATTCATCTACACGCTGCTCACCGAGACCTACAAGGTGCCGCCCAAGTGCATCTTGGGTCTCGAGCTGGCCAAGGATGGCAAAAAGAAGAAGAAGTGAATTGTACATAGGCTAATGTAATGATTATATCCGATCCGATCCGCCCAAGGGCTATAAAATACAAGTATCGCTTTCCATCTGTGTGTAATAGAGTTGTGTCGTTTCGTTCTGAAAAAGTTCAAATGAACGGGTCATTAAGATGAACGAGTGAACTTATTCAGTCAATCATGAACTAAACCGATCATTTTGCAGCTGGTCAGTAATTTTTAAAAAAAAATTGTACATGTAACAATGCTTTAATTTCATACATATATTTTTAAGTTTTGAACAGTGTGAAGGGTTATTTAAGCCGCAAAAAAAAAAACAATTTCCTCATTTTGCTCATTTTCAATAAGCCAAGGTATAGGTATAACCCAAAATATTAAAAAATAATCCTTAATATATAATATTTTGCTGCTGTCGTCTATTCTTATTAATAACTTAAAACACATTTCACATTCCACTAAAAAGAAACAGTTGTAGCCTATTCACATCGTTTATCTTTCATAAACAACTGACCAACTGATCAAAATGACCTATTCATCTTTCAACATTCATGACCAACTGAATAGAAACCATATCGTTCATCGTTCATGAAAAACTGAATAGAAACCATCTCGTTCATAGTTCATGACCAACTGGATAGAAATCTTTCATCGTTCATAGTTCATGACCAACTGAATAACTGAACTAAATGACTGATTTAGTTCACGACCGAAAAATGAACGATTGAACTTATGCAGCAAATTGAACTAAAATGCCCAACTCTAGTGTGTAATACAATAAATTATTTAATTAACTTTAGTGGGGGATGAACCAATTAATGCTAAGAGAACCACAACAAGGAACGGGAGATGGCTAACAGCGGCCTTTTACTTTGTGCCTGTCTAGAATTTTGGAGTTTACTTGGCCTTGCCCTGGGCAGCGACAGCTTCGATGGCCTTCTTGACGGTCTCCTCGTCGCCCAGGAACTGCATCGACACCACGGGCTTGAAGTTCTCGTCCAGCTCGTAGACGAATGGGATGCCAGTGGGCAAGTTCAGGGCCATGATGGCATCCTCGGAGAGATCTGCAAGGAGACAACCATTAAATGAGTAACTATAGTCAACAAACTGTAATAAATAACTAACTATCTAAATGCTTGACAATGCCACGCAGACTGTTGCCATGGGCCGCGATCAGGATGCGCTTGCCCTCCTTCATCTGGGGAATGATCACGTCGTTCCAGTATGGCAGTGTGCGTGCAATCGTCAGCTTCAGCGACTCGAACTGAGGGAACTCCTCGGGCTTGGGTCCGTCGGCGTAGCGGGGATCCTTGACAATGGTGTCGTAGTAGGGATGTCCTGGCTCCATTGGCGGTGGTGGCGTGTCGAAGCTGCGACGCCAGATTTGCACCTGGGCCTCGCCGTACTTGGCAGCGGTCTCCGCCTTGTTCAGACCCGTCAGACCACCGTAGTGGCGCTCGTTCAGACGCCAGGTCTTCTGGGTGGGAATCTCCTTGTGGCCGCTGGCCTGCAGAATGCTCGCCAGGGTCACCTGGGCGCGGGTCAGCACCGAGGTGTGCGCCACATCGAACTCCAGGCCAGCGTCCTTAACGGCCTTGCCAGCAGCGACAGCTTCCGCTTTGCCTGATAACAATTATCGATTGATTTAATGCTGGCGTCGATTATGTGACTATTTTATGTATATTTACCTTGTTCGCTCAGATTGGCGTCATACCAGCCGCAAAATTGATTCTTCTGGTTCCACTCGGACTCGCCATGGCGCACCATCACAATCTTGTATTTGCCACCCATTTTCAATTGGATTAATCTGCGGAAAATTGTGTGATACTGTCGAGGGCGATGGCGCTTTTTGCACTGTCGCTTTCCTTTGGATTTACTTAAATATGACCTACAAGGGGGCCAATCAAGGTCGTAGTTGTCAATTGCGCGAATAGCAACGCTGCATGCAACTCTGTTACGAGCGCGCGCACTTCTGTTACGTAGACTGTTACGTAAAACGTTAAATACAACTCTGTTTTAGCTCTGCTAACGCAACAGATGGGTGGTTACGACTGCTCATTTTTAAAGAAGAAGACGATAAACAAAAAAATTGATTGCTTGCAAATCGTAGCGCATTCTTTATTTTCATATTGTGTGCAATATGACAGAAAAAGTAATCACGCGCTGTACTTGGACGCAAACGGCTGGAAACGAGCTGTCCCAGTTGGTGCAGACACGCCTTTTCGACGAAGATGTCTTTGTGAAGTAAGGACAAAGAACTGCATCTTTCGATTTGCATACGAACACACCCAAATTGGTTACATACATACATACACAGATGTAAACGTATTGACTTTATATTTGTATATTTCCAATAGGCCCGACTTGGACGATGCCATCAATGAGGAGCGCGCTGTGCTCTTTTCCGATATCGATTCTCCAGGCATTCCATGTGAGCTGCAATTCCAAATCGCTCCCAGTTTTAAAATAGCCGCTTTGACGCTCGTGTGCAGCGCTCCCAAAGTGGAACTTTTTCTGGGCCCCACACAGGAGTACCTGGAGACTATCTATGGAATAGCAATTGATGAGGACGGTGGCGATGTGCCGATACAACCTTATCGCTACGATGTAGAAATCGATCGATCCGGGATAGCCGACATCGATCTAAAGCTGCTCACGGCCGGCAAAGATATTTTCATTTATGGCGCCATGTTGCACATAGCTCCAAATCCGAATGGCATCACAACGCAGCTGCAAACGCCATTCGATTTGCTAAAGATCCAGGAGCTGCTGCAACGAGGTGGCAGCAGTGGCAGTGAAAAGAAGCCCGACGAGGAGAAAATGCAAAAGTTTATGTCCCTAATGAAGGGAATCACCACTCACTCTCAGGCTCAGGAGCCAGCTCTTGCTGCTGAGACTAGCGTCATCAACGTGAATCAGCACATTGACTCCAAGTTCGAGCAGTTGGAGCGCACCATTTCGAAAAGACTCGATGACATCGAAGCCCAGCAAAACAAAAAGCTGGATCAAATTATTGCCATGCTCGAAAAGAGGAACTAAATGATCGAAACATAGATAGTAGTAGTAGTCGTATCTTTATTAAAATCAATATGTATATCAATTGGCTAGTTTTATCTGAATTTCTTAAATGTCGTATTTAAATGTATGTCTGTATGTTTGCATCCGTCGGCATTGATAAATACTATGTGTTAACTATGTGATAATCTTTCAAAAATCATTTTAAAATTAATTCTATTGAGCTTCAAGTTCAAAATAGCCTCGTATTTATATTAGTTTTTGAGAAATTTTTGTAAATTATTACACAGCGTTTCATTTTAATTGCACAGCACAAAATTTTACCTTTTAATGTTCGTATCTTTTAATTAAAAATAGGGTTTTTTAAAGATATTAGTCAATGTTCCTGAAACCAACAATGGTTACTTTAAAATAACAAAATTGTTAAATTGAATTAAATTGTTTTTTTAATTCAACAAAACTATATCAAGTAAATGAATTTATTTTTGGATCGAATACTCTTATAATTAAAAATAAATTTAACAATAAGTCACCAAATTTTAAACAATAAAATATATGTAAAATTTTTAATCATTTATATGTTTGTATACAAGTTTATTTGCAATTTTGAAGTTTCTTGTTGAATTTGGCTTCATATTTGGCACAAAAGACATCATCAAAGTTCTCTGATATATTGTCCTGGTCATCCTCGTCATAGACCTGTGGAAATACAAAATAATTTGATTATATCAACAAGCTTAATTCCATATACATACTTACATTATCAATGGTTATAGCCGGAACTCCCCTATATGCCACTTTGCTTGACTCCTCGCCATATTTTTGCAATATATCATCGACACTGCGCGACTTTTTGCAATCCTTGACGGCGGTCACGTTGATGCTGTAATGGGAGGAGCAATCGTCCAGCTTATTCTTCCGACTGCGCATCATGCAGGCAATCAGCTTCAGTGAGTTCGCGATGTTCTGGTGCTCCAGGATGCAGGCATGCCAGGCATTTAGCTCACACTCTTCCATGCCATGCTGACACACTACTTTGCCTATACTATTTACCTGAAGACGGACATAGGAGAGTTTAAGCTGTCTTTCTATATACCATATCAAATATATATACCTTGGCATTGCCATAGGGCACCAGAGTTAACTCGGTGAAGGCGAGACGATCTTGGCGAACCATCGACGGATTTAACTGCTCAGTGACAAATTCCATGCAGTACGGACACAGTGCCTCGTAGTACAGTGTAACGGGCAGCTTATCGCTTTGTGCAACACGATGACACTGTAGAAAATAAAAATAATGCTGAATATAAGGCTCAACTGAATTCATCATTACTTGCTGTGACAGTGCACTCCAGGATGCCGCAAACCAGGATCAGGAACCAACACAAAACAACCTTCATTGTGAGAAAATAAAAATTGAGAGATGCACTCACGACCACGACGACTTGACACTGAGTCTGACAAATCAACTGAAGTCGATTCGGACTCTGTGTCGTTAATTATAGTGCCCGGCGTAGCCAGAGGTATGTGTGCTCGCCAAAGATAGGGGGTATTTTTAGCTATTGAGTGAGCAAAATTACTTAAGATTTCGTTGAAGCCCCCTTTCAACCGCAGATTACGTCTCTGCGACTGTTCTTAATCAGCCTGCATTTCCTGATGTCATGAAAAGTGCTTGTGCTAATCAACAAATGTGCTGAGAAAGGGTCTCTCGTCTCGTCTGGGAGATACCCTTTCTTCCAATACTCGGAAAACTAAGATAAGATGCTCTATATTGTTGTTGTATTTGAATATTTCTCGATCCCTTAAATTGTATATACTTTTATACTATGCATAGATTAACTATATATAAACAGAGAATAGAAATAAGATTAGGGAAAACAACGATTAACATTTCCCCTAATTACTCTCAAATTACATCTACGGGCATCGAATTACAGCTTGTGCAGTAGTCGCATTTTCTCATCTTTATATATGTAAATATTTTACATTTAAATAAATTTTTTTACAAAAAATTAAAATTTTCAATTTAGTTTCATAAATATCTAATAATTTCTACAAGATTTGGATTATATTTTGAATGCCCTCAACTACACAAGATGCAAAGTCATTAAACTTGATTAAAATTTGTGGGTTTTTAGTGGTAATCAAGTGTTTATTTATCAAAATGTTGAGATCTTTTGAATGAATGATTCAGAATGACTCAGGTATCAGTTGCACATTATCAGCACATTTGCACAGGAAATGTACAAATATGTATACAATTAAATTTTCTGAAAGTGAACGCGTAATTACTCAGTTTATGGGCTTTGCCCGTTAGATTCTTTAGGCAACATAAGCATTTACCAATTCTTATATACAGTTAAACTTATATAACTCGAACTTCTATAACTCGAATTTCTCTCTAGCCCGAGCTAAATGAGTCGCAGTAAAATTAATAAATCTAAGGAAAGGAACTCTATAAGTCGAATATAATCCTAACTCGAACCTTTTCTTTGTTTAATGGTGATTGGAGTTAGGGAACTTCGACTGTTATACTTTTTTGTAATAATGTAAATACAACAAGTGAATTAAATTTGATATAAAAATGTAAAAATCGACAAAAAATTTAACGAGTTGTCGATATATATCCAAATATTAACGATATATAGAGTGTTTCTAAAAAATAAATGTAATAGAAAACGTAGTTGTATATACAAAATTCACGTAACATAATTTTTAACTTCTAGATATAAATTTTCAAGAATGGTTCCCCTTACCTGTTTTGAAAACTCGAAATTTTAAATGTTAATTTTAACATTTAAGCAACTCCTGTAATAATTAACTGAACTAAATTCTGTTAAGGAATCTACAGTGAAGATTTGAATGCTCGACACTAGTATTAGCATTTGAAAACTGCTAAAATGTATGGTTTATTTTTCATATGTCATGTTTTATTACTTATCATTAACACTATTACTTTATCACAAATATTTTAAGCATTTTTACATAGATAGTTACAATCGTCGTGCTTATATATGTATGTATATATGTACAGTTTTTGTCTCTCTTTGAGACCCATTTTAGATACATTTTAGCATATGCCTTGATAATATATTGAACTACAAGATTTCGTTCTCAAAATTTCAACTAGTTTCGTACTCGTATTGAATATCTACAGCAGGGGACATTAGCTTATACACTTTGAGGAAGTTTATGATTTTCTGACAGTTTGTTATATGTATTTATGTATGCAGTATTCAATACAACGTTTGACTTTTTGTTTGTCTTACATTTTAATCTAATAATTATATTCACACTTCTTATAATTATGTTTTTATATGTACGATTTCACTAAGCTTAAGTACTTCAATAATATTGTTTGTGACATTCGTTAGATATGCAAAATGTAGACCTTAACAATAGAACGTAAACAATAGAACGCAAATCAACATTTGAACACTTATTGAGTTTAGACCTTGCTTAATAGTTTATTATTTGTTTAAAAATACGCATTTTTGATATGCGAACATGCCTTGATAACAATTGCCATATCTTTTCAAAAGATATTCTAATGAAATTGAAAATATTCGCTATTCAAAATGCAGTTCCTAGCAACTATTTGATTTTCGTGCCCAAGTTCAATCAATTGATATGCCGAATTTCTTACAAAAACAAGGCCATTAAAATGCTGTCAATATGTAATTCGTTGTTTTTCCAGGTTCAACTTGTAATCAGTGTAAGTGTAAAGCAGCCAAGAGATTGTTTAATTAGATTTATGCGTTTGTGAAAGTCGTGTTTATTAAATTGTCATGACCAGCTGCTCAAATCAACAATCGAACTGGCCTCTTTGTTAATAAACCTGCTGAGTGCGGCAATTTTGGCTCTATGTTTTTTTTTTTTGTTTTTTGCTACATAAATCATTTTATTGGCTTATTAAAAACTTTTCCATTTATTGTCATCATTTTGCGCTATCGTGCGCACAAATCCGTGCCCAGTTTTCCCCAGTTTTAGCAGCTCCCCTCTCGCCCCAGACCAGTTTTTATTGTGTTTCATACCCATTCAATCGCTCGTGAGCTTATTATGGGGTCCATGGGGTGGTTATCGCATATTTTTCTAAACTTTTCTTTATTGCTCACTTGTTGGGTGCCATTGCTGCTCTAATAGCAACGTCGACTGGCAACTGGCTGCTCACATCCCGGTCATGCTCATGTTCCTGGCCGTGCTCATAGTCAGGGCCATGCCCATTAAATTCAAATCTGCCGGTCTGTTTTCTGGCTCTCTCTCTCTCTCTCTGGCTGGTGCGTGTTTAAAAGTTAAATAATGGCCAGAGCTGGCCAGGCAATGGCGCAAGACGTGTCCAATATAAGTTTATCCCTTGGACTGGGAGTGTGTGTGTGTGTGTTTGCTTATGGCTTTGATCTTGGGCAGCAGTTCAAATAGTTGCGGTTGAATTTCGGCATAGGCTCGGTTAGACAGAAAAGGATATGTGTGGGATATGTTTTTTACTTTAGCGGCAGTAGAAAAAACTGATTTAACAACTCTTTTTGCTTTCGCTTGGAAGTACACAGCAATATAACAAGACGGTTTTCCTTTTTTACTAGTTAAGCCTTTGCTCCAGCATCAAATATGGAGATTTTGGTATCGATGATGCTCCATCTAAGGCTTCACATATAGAGCACACTATAAGTACTTGTTACCACTAGAAATACATACAATTACACTAACATATACAAACAAACAAACAAACAAACAAACATACAGACACACATGCATACGGACACGGATACATACAATACAATACATTGACTAGATTAGATCTACATTTAAGTCTAACAATAAGAATTCCATGATTAGAGACACCGTCGTATAACTTTGCTAGTTACGGAATTGTTAGTTCTGATAAGGTTGACTATAGTTAGCTAACATTCTCTTTCTCTTTCTCATGCTCTGTTTTTACTTGTGTTTTTAATTCTTTTTCTTCTCTGAATACGTTTCTCGTTCTGTTGTGCGACAGTCTTTTGTTTGATGCCAGGAATTTGGGGTGATAAGTAGTCCAATCCAGTCCCAAGCTTAGACGCAGCTCTCGGGGCCGGGAAGCGTGTCGGTGATAATATGATTGCGTCCTGCATTCGATTTCTGTGTGATGGTGGTGAGCTGCGAGGGCGATAAGCTGGTGCTGGACATGACCCCACCACTATGGCCGTGACCCATGCCCTTTGGCAGTGTCATGTGCGTGGGCAGCGGGGCGGCTGTGGCAGCCGTCGCCTTGCTAAGATTGTAGTCGATCAGGCTGCTGGTGGTCAAGTAATCGGCCAGCGTAAGCGGATCTCGGCCACGCGGCAAGCTGCCCGAGGGCTGTGCCACGCCCACGCCCACACCGTGTGGCAGCGTGTGATGCAAGTGCTGGGCATAATGGCTGCCACCGCTATTGCTGTGCGCATTGCTCGTGGAGTTGGCCAAACTGCCCGCCGAGCTGAGTGTGCTATTGCTGCCACCACCACCTCCACCTGCTCCGGAGTAGCCGCCCATGTTCAAGCCCAGCGGCTCGTAGCGACTGAGCGTGGGCATCGCATCGTAGAGCAGAGGAGCTGCAGCAGGCGGCGGCTGATAACTTTTGGCGGCACTGTCACTCTCCAGTTTCAGCGTGCTCGACTGCGAGGGCGGACTGTTCAGGTGCGGCGCATTGACATCCTGCAATATAGCAAATGACAAAGTCGGTTTCGCACGGTTACGCCTTCCACCTGTATTCGGACTTACATAATCCACAGTTTTATGATTCGCAGCGCTGCTGGGCGCGGCTGTCGTGCTGTTGTTGCCCATAAATAAACCACTCTGTCGATTTCCCAGAGGTGACGATGTGTCACTGCCAGTTGCGCTTTTTTGTGCGCTCAGTATGTCCGGCTGCTTTTCAATGCCCTGCTTCAGCGTATAGGCCACAACGAGACGCTGATGACCAGCGCCAGTTTCCAGCGGTGCCGTGACCGTCACATCCATTCCTATAAAACGGGGAACAAAGGGATTTCCCTCACTATATTATTCTGCCAGCCGATTAGCGCTTTTCTGATTCAACTTGACTCACCCAAGTGCTTGTCCTTATCATCGCACAAGTTGCGTGCTCCCTGACAGCGACGACGACGCACGGCAATCACAACCACAAACAGCACGGCAATGCCCACGGTGAAGAGTGTGCCGGTGAGCAGAGCGGCTATGGGCAATATGGAGAAGCCCATTCGACCATCTGAAAGCACAATGCAATGGATTACAATTACATCAGACAAACCTCCAACCTTCGACCTGAACCATAGTCCAATTTTTTACTAAGGCAAAGATCTTTATAATATTTTCTCAATTCTATAAATTTTTTTTGGTAAAATTGGCTAGCTTAAGGCTCTTAAGTTATATTTATACCAAATTCTTTCTTTCTTTTGTTCTTTAAATTTGTAAAACCCTTTTTAAAAACATTTAAGTAAAACATTTTATTGAATTTTTCTGTACTTAAGCCAAAGATAAGTCATATTTTTATACCAAATTTGGCATTTAATCCCACAAATCTACACGGATTTTCCTTTGTTTTATAGATTTGTAAAAATCTATTTTACAAGCATTTTAGTAATTCAATGTAAAAATTGATTTAATGCAATTTTAGACAAATATTTATTAAATAAACTCACTAATTGAAACCCGTTGATTGTTGTATTTTTTGGTATAGTCGTTTGAGTTGAGGTTGGTTTGAGTGTTGCCCTGAGTGTTGGCGTTGTTGTAATTGAATATACATTACAAGGCCATAAGTATTTCGTTTATTTCGTATTTCGCAATTCGCATTTCGCATTCCAAATTTCGTCGTAAAGTCAAAATGTGTTTAACATTCAACAAATCATGCGCGCCTGCGGATATGCAACACAGAATTTCAATAAGCAAACATGGCAAAATGGCAAAGCCAGAACCTAAACTGAAAACCAGCGCCAGGGACAGAGACAGAGAGAGAAAAACCAAAGCCAAAAGCCGTCTAACTGGCAGCTGGGCAGCGAGAGGGGAAGCGGAAGGAGGCTAGGTAGGAGTTGGGGTAGTCGCAGACTGTTGCTAATTTATAAACCTGTGCCTGTCAGTCAGCCGGAGCGAAGCGGAGCGCAGCGTCGACAGCAGCAGCAGCGCCAAAGTTGCAAATCAATAAATATTTTTTTTTTGCAACATTTGTACCAAATGTTGACGAAACTGCGCCGCGAGCGAAATTGCTCATTTATGCATGGCTGCGTTTAGAAGCACACCCATCTACACACCCACACACACAGCAACACACACTAGCATGTCCAAATTGTACATGTGTTGTAATTGTTGGCACATGACTTTTCAAAATATATATATTTGCGTAAATGTATATATATATCGGGGATTTTCCATTAGTGCCATGGAAATCTGGCAGCCTGTAGTTAATGTTTTAATTGAATTTCATATTGAACCTACTCAAGTTGAATACACAGATATATGCGGAAATTGAACACGGATTACTTTATAGTAGATTGGCACCTAGGACAAATCCCCTACTGCCACACAAAGGACATAAAGTAAGGACGAATGTAAGCAGTTGCTTGCCAAATAAAATATATGTATATATGTATATATGAAGACACTTGAAACTGATGCCAAGCAGCAGACGACGAGTTGAACTACGAGTAGCAGCCAAAAGAAGGAAAGCATCGAATAAAAATGAAAAAAGTAATTTAAATATAAGCACAGCGGCGTAATGAAATTTTCACACTTGTGCAAATATTTATCAATAAAACAACAACAGCAGCAGCAGCAGCAAGGTAGGACTGCAGGCTCGAGGGAGTGGGCGGACGGACGGATGGGCGGACAGACCATGCACATGCCCCAAGTTAAGCAGATAAGCCAGGCAACCAGAGAGGGCCAGCAAGAGAGAGAGATAAAGAGAGAGAAGAGGACAAGGAAGCATAGGGATTTTGAGACAGGCAAGCACCACACCGCTTGCCACATCCCACACTCCACAGTCCACACTCTGGCAGCCACCACAGGACCACATCACAAACATTACTCCGAGTCCTGCGTCCTGCGTTCCGTTCATAAGCCAATTGTTTGTATGCGTTTCATTTGTTGAGTGCAGGACGAAGCAATTCGTCTGCTTTATCCTGCCCCCTCCCACTCACTACTCAACCCATCTCCCCCAGCGTCTACATCTGCGTCTGAGTCTTCTTATAAGCTTAATTCGATTTAATGCTCCCGTTTGTGATATAAATGATTCGATGAAACGATGAAAAAGTGGATTGGTTAAAATGTATTGGGATTACGAGGACGAGGCGAATGCTGCTGCTCACATGTAAAGTCGAATCTTCCATTGGCTTCGACTTCAACTCCATTTCTGGCTGGTCTGAGCGGGAATGCGTTTACGGTTACACTTACGTTTACACAAAGTAAGCATAAATAAAATGTTGTAGTCCTGTGTGCTTGTGTGTGCGTGTGTGCATGGATGCTGGTGTGTTGGATGCCAAGCCAAACAATGTATCTGTATCTGTATCGCATGCTCGTAATACAACAACATCAGTTGCCAGCGTCTTTGCCTATCGCTTTGGCTCCTGCTTTTCATCACCATTCTGGCAGGAAAGTCAAGTGAATTGGTGGCAAGTGGAGGCGGAGGCGGTCACATTTCCTGCCAAACCAACCAGCCAACCAACCAGGCAACCAAACAACCAGTCAGCCAACCAACCACTTCGATCTGCTGTACCTACATACATGTATGTTGGATATAATATTATTTTACTTTACTTTCAGCGCCGTTGTCTTTTGGGATATTTTATTCAGATAAGACATGTTTAATGTATATTTTTCTTGTCTTACAGTAATCGTTTATATTTTGTGTTGCATGACAGGATGTGGAGAGCAGGGAGCAGGGAGCAGGGTGGTACCAGGATGGCACTGGGAACTCACGGCTCAGTGTCTGTTTCGTTTCCGTCGCTGTCGCTGTCGTCGTCGTCTGATGCGTTGTTACCTTGATGCCACAGATGCGACTATGGCCAAGTGTGTGTATATGTAGGTGTGTGTGTGTGTGTGTGTGTGTATGTCCTGGCATTCTCGATGTGGATAATGTAACTCCTGGGGAATCTCTGTGTGTCAGTTTAGCATAACAAGATCTTTCTTTTCTTTGCATATATTTTTTGTTATCTTTCGTATTTTTTTTTTGTGAGTCTAAGGTAAAACATAAAATTGATTATATTTACATTAATGTGGTGGCGTCGGCATCGAGCGTTGTTGCCAATGTAAAACGTGTGTGTGTTGCCGAAATATACATAGAAGCTTGCTCCCAAAACGCTCGGCTGGCATTCACATCTGCCGGTTAAGTGTCAAATGAAATGCTTTCAAATTTGCCAAGTTAAGGTGCAAATATTGACACCTGACGTATATTGCATTTTTCGATATTATTCTTCTAAACACACACACACACACTATGATGTGTAACTATTAAATGTATTTGTATATTTTATCTCGCTTCTGCCAACTGCCGAGAAATGGCCAGCTGTGCAGTGTGTCCCACTCTAATGTGTATTATAGAGATGATTGAGTGGATTTGTTGTTCATGTTGAGTATCTGAAGCGGACAAATACTTGTATTTTGGATCTCATTGCCATTGCAGAGATAAACATTATTGAGTGTCCAAGTCGGCACAGGATTTCGATCTACTTAATAACGTAATAACGTAATAAATCAATGTGCTATGTCTATGTGTGTGTGTCATAATGGCCAGGTGCACAAATAGCTGATTTATTTAAGCGACTCACTTTGTTACATTCATTGTATATCATTTGTATTTGATTTGTCTTAATTGATTCGATATGAGTTGAGCTCATATCACAGAGAGTTGGAAATTAATTGAAATGCTTAAATATTCCCACTTGCACTTCACACTTAGACAATAAGCCTAATAGTTTCTTGCCCACAAAATCATGTATTTCCATTTTTGGAATATCCTGATTAATGTGACGTAAGTGAGTGTAAAACAAGCCTTTCAATGCGTTTCCCATGCCGCTTTACACTCTTTCGCATCGTTTGCTGTGTGGGCGGAAATGGAAAAATGTAACTTTGAAAGAAAATTAACGTCAAAGTTGAAAAAGAAAGCATGAATAAGAAATCTTAGCACCACTACTTGGCCCCACTTGGGCCAGGGAGGAAGGTTGAGGGAAACTGTCGCCCCAACGTAAACAAAACTCGTTAAATAAAAGAACAATTGTACTTACAAAAAACTAAAACGGTTAAGCAGACTATGCAAATACTTGAATGACTTTTTAAAGGTGAAATGGTGCTTAAAAAGCAATGAATGCTTTGTCCCCTCCCACTTTTCCCTTCCCCATCACTACCGCCAACTTTCCCTTCCTCTGAGCGGTAACTTTTCGCCGTGTTGCATACTTTGAGGGACCGCCAACACTTTGCCAACTCAAACACACTCCAGGGACAATGCGAAACGCAAACTTTGTATGTACGAGTAGCATTTGCTTGTTTTTCTTTTGGTTTTTCTTTTATTTTCAGCTCATTTTAAAAAATAATCGTAGTTAAAGCACAATTCATATGCTGGCTGCACTCACCTGAACGCTTGTCCGCCTCATTGATGGGCACATTCTCCAGCACAATCGGCTCGGAGCGTCCTTTCTGGTTGACACTGTAGACGACCAAATGCAATGCCGGATGCGCATCTGGATAAAAGTCCATTGGCGTAAGATCTATAGTGAGATAATATGAAACAGAGAGAGAGAGAGAGCAATTCCATTAGCTGACCCGATCATTAATTTAAAACTTGCGTTTTGCAAACTCCATTAGGTAAACAGGCATTTAATTAACACGTCCTGGCCAGAAACTTGTGCCAGCCACGCACATAAAAAGAAAAGTTTCTCTTTTATTTTTTAATGCTTGCATCACAAAGTTTTTTGTTTTGCACCCATAGCAGCTCATTAAAATGGTAGTAGTGAAAAGGGCAGGCAGTACTAATACCCACAAAACACAACAACAACACAAGCCCACTTTCTATCTACCTCTCCCTCCTTGAGGCTTACAATTCCCCAGCTCCAAGTAGAGTCGCCAAAACCAAAGCCAGAGTCGTTAACACGCCTGTCTAACTAATCGTGACTTTACGCTTCGTTTGACTTTGCAAATATCGCTGAATGCAAAGCCGCCTTTCCTCCCCGCCCACCCACTTCAAGATGGCTATAACCAAAATGAAGGTATCAAGTCATCGATAGAGGCTACATAAAAAGCTGCCAGTGCAGCAGAAATTGCAGCCTGATTTTTGGCACTGCCACAAATGTGGATCATTAACTTGGCTCATTTCGGGTTTTTACCACTTGACAACAAAAATCAAAATGTAATATGATAATATTTTTGGATAGCATTCGCATAAATCTTGTTTTTCAACAACTTGATTCAAATTTTGGCCCCCTTGATAACCAACGACGATTGCCAGTAAACGATATCCCCAAACCCCAAAGAGCAACCCCAATGTTTCCTCACATCCACCTCACAGCGCCATTGGCATAAAAGTTTTGCTGACTAGCTAAAATTCATTACAACAAACAGAGGCAGCAACAGCAGCAGCAGCAACATCATGTGGCAGCTGTAGGATGTAGTGTTTGGGGCGGGGCAAAAGTGGCCCTGGCAGCCTCAACTAATTAATCTGCGTGGCACTGTATAGTTGTTGTTGTTGCTGTTGTTGTTGCTGCTGTACTATTACTATTGCTGCTGTTGTTGTTGCTCCCATTCCATACGAAAACAAGCCGCGCAATTTGGCTTGCTTAACTTTTTGCACAGTTTGTTACTTTGATTTGTTTTTGTTTTTCTACTTGTTCTTGTTTTGCTGCTGCTGCTGCTGCTGTTAGCCGCATGAAAGTCGAGTCTTTAGATTGTGGCTTTTTGCACAGTGCGCCAAAAATGCTCTAATGCCAACGCCTTAGCAAGGCAATCTGTAAATCCGACCACACTTAAATACAGTAGTGAATAAGCTTAATGCAATAGACACAGCAACAAAATTGGCATATTGCATATGGAATTGGATTTCAAATATTTTTTAGAATTCTGCAGGGACCGTAACTGTTATGAGGAATAACTAACTAAGTTCTCTTTCAATAATTACTTAAAGACTTTTACTTTATAAGGCATTCTTAAAAAGTATTTGTGATAAAAAAAATAAATATATTTAAATATTAATATTAAATTTTATTATATTCAAAAAATTTACTTTTAAATAAGTCTTTGAGTAATCATTAAAATTGACTTTTAAAATTAAAGTTTTTTATTAGAACTGTTAAGTCTTATATTTCTTTACTCACAAATAAAATACTTAAATGATTTTTATTTAAAAAGTTTAGTCCTAAAGTTCTTACCTGTCAGATCTATGCGAAAAACAGGCACATCCACATAGGTGCTGCTCATGTTTAGACGAAGCTTTTTGGTCTTTGAATCGTAGGCTTCCAGGAAGAATTGTTGCTGGAGTCCCCCATCGTAGCCCGGCATGCACTCCAGTTCCATGGTGGAGTATATTATGTTGTCGTAGTTGTCGAAATTGATGGTACCACCGCCAGAGTTGCCATCATAGCCGTTGGCACCGCCACCGATGAGACTCTGGGTGACCACGCCATTGCTGAAGCTGTACTCCATGCGTGAGTAATCGAAATGAGGTTGCTGCCAGTCAGCTGAAAGAGATGTGGCCTCTGGATGTGGTTGTGTTTGTGGTTGAGTTTGTGTCTGTGACTGGGTTGTTGTCTCTGCTGTAGAAAGCGCCACGCTGGCCACAAAATCATCGTCACTAACATTGTATATGTCATCATCGACATCCGCCTCCTCCTGCGCATCTGTATCATCATCCTCTAATGATTCTAGGTCCAACTGATGCTCCAGGGATGAAATATCAACATGATGTTGTTGTTGTTCCAGCTGTTCGACTGTGTCATAGTCGGCCAAGTCGCTGGGATCATCTGCCATGTACTCATCGTCTGTCTGCAGCTCAGCAACATCTTCGTTAGCATCGTCATCGTCATCGTCCCCGTCGTTGTCTTCGTCGTCACCATCTTCATCACCCACATCACCATCATTGTCCTCATCATTGTCTTCAATTTCCGCATTGCTGTTGTTTACGTTAAATTTGTTGTTCGTGTGCTTAGCTCCTTTTCCACGATCTATGGACAATGGCGCAGTGGCTGCTCCGTCAATGTTTGTCTTGACATCATCTTTGTTTGCAACAGCGGCAACAACTGCAACAGCAACTGCATCTGTTGCTACTACCACTGGCTTATTGTTACCGCTAATTGCTGCTGCCATTTGTTGTGCTGCTGCCGCCGGTTTGTTGCTAATTTGTGGTGCATTGGGCGGCATCAGTCTGCTGCTGCTGCTGCTGACGATTTTCGCATTGCCAATCGCACGCAATGTGCCCAGTATTGTGTCGATGTCGCCGCTGCTGTTGCTGTTGCTGCCACTGCTGCTGGCATCTGTCTCAGCGTCTGTCTCAGCATCAGCAACTATTCGAACTGCTGCTGCTGCTGTTGCCGCTGTTGACTTTGTTGTTGCCGTTGTCCCCGTTGCTGCTGCCAGTGTTGCTGCTGCTGCTCCTGTTGTTGATGCTGCTGCTGCTGATGCCGTGATGTCATTTGCTGCTTGCCGTTTTCTTCGCGTTGATGCTGCTGCTAAATGATGGATTATGTTGTGCTCGTTTACCTCGCTTCTCTTTTGTTGTTGACTGTGCTGCTTCTGCTTCAGCTTTTGCTTTTGCTTCTGTTTCTGTTTCTGCATGTTTTTCTGTCGCTTATTAAAATACTTTGTTGGCAGTTTGCCGTTGTTGTTTTTGACATTCGAGCGAGCAACTACTCCGGCCTGTTCTGTTATATGTGACAATGATAAATTTGATTTTGTTGCACGTTGCTGCTGCTGCAGCTTTTTGCTTGTTATTGATGTCTGAGGCAACTTGCTGTCTGCAATCGAGCCATGACTTTCAGCAGCTCGTCGTCGTCGCACACGCCGCTTAGTGTCCAGCTCCAGTTCGAGTTCCTGTTCCAGTTTCAGTTGCGAGTGTGATGACTTTAACTGCTTTGTCTGCTGCTGCTTTTTGGCCAGTGATCCATCAGTTTTGTTATTGATGTAGGCTAGTGTTGATGTGGGCGCTGCTGTTGCTGTTGCTGCTGCTGCTTTGCTTGGCAATTGTTGCTGGTGTTGGTGTTGCTGCTGTTTACTTTGGCGCTGTCTTTCGATTGCTGCCAATGTCTGGGATGGTGTAAATGATGTGCGCTTTTTTAGACGCTGCATTTGCTGTTGATTCAGGCGATATCTTTGCTCCGGTTGCTTATTATTATTAGATTTAATATGGCCAGCATTTATTTTGCTTTTGCTATTGCTTCCTTTCATATTTTTATTGCTGGCCATTTTATTGGCAACTGCTGCTGATGCTGATGCAGCAGCATTGTTGCGACTATTATTATTGTTACCATGGCGCTCACGTACGTATTCCATGTGCGGATAATTCGCATCGTGTCTGCCGTATTGTGTTTGCAACATTTGATTGCCATGCATTGTCGTTTGATTCGATGAATTCAGTGAGGCTGACGTTACAACATACGGGCGAAGCGTACAATTCCGCAATGCTCCCGGCTTGGCTATAAAAGGCCAAAGTATGTCGTGTATGTCAATGAAATGAAATTTAATTTAAATTTATAACAAAAAATTAATTTCAAGCACACAAAAGGCTCTCATTGAATGATGATGCTCACCTGCCGGCACTACCTGAAATAGACATGGCTCTGATTGTTTGCCAATTGCATTTCGCCCCCAGCAAGCAAGTGTTCCATAGTCGCGTTCACCTTTCGGAGTATAGATCAACTCACTGACCGTTTCGACTGCAAATAGTAAAATGAAAATGAGTCAAAAAAGTTGGTCTCCGTATAATTCGAAATGAAGTTTAAATGGACTGCTCTTGTATGTGCATTAGACTTTCGTAAAGTTAAATGAAATAAATTCTGCTCGCTCGAGCAGACCAGTTAAGCCAACTGGTACACACTTAGATAACTCAATTTATGTGCATAATATTGATAAGAAACTCAAAAAATATATATTGTAGTAAAGCCGAAATTCATCTTCAGCATGGGACCTACAGTTTGACCTACTCTTACCTGATAATTTCTAGTGCTTGCTCAACCGCAAGCACATGTAAATTGTATGCCATTGCGTATGCATATGAACATGCTTAAGCATAGGCAATAAAATACGTTGATATTGTCAAACTGCAAAAATTACGGCAGACTTACCATAACTCTCAAAGTGTGTGTCATTTGATTCCACAATGGTGCGTCTCACATCGCTGCTGGTGGTCATTGTGGGATCCTGTATGGTTGCATAGTGTCCAGAGGGTACCTCGAAGTGTTCGCCACTGCTGGAGAACGTCCACTCGAAGTCGATTTCGGGGGGATCCGAGTTGACGCGACAGGGAATGGGCACAGCCTCCTCCAAGGAGGCTCCAATTACACCGACGGTGCTGCTGCTGCAAACTGGCGCATCTGTGTGAGTCCGAATCCGAATAGACAGACAGACAGAACAGGGATAGAGACCAGTCGACAAAATCAGTAAAGTGCAAAATAATGAGCAGCTGCAATTCTCTGACAGCTTACGGAATGTCTATAAAGTATATATTGTATTTATATTGCAAGTATTGAGCTGACAGCTGTGAAGTGGACAACGGCAGGGAAAATTGACAGCTTTGATTTTCAATTTAAATGAAGCAGCTGGTGTGAAAGTATACAAAAAAAACAAACAAAGAAAGGAAAGGACAGCACACGACAGGTCAGGTGTGAGTGAGTCTTGGACAGGACCAAAGGTTTGACCATTAAATTTAAATTCAATTTTATAGTTGCTCAAGTTAAATGTCCTGTGCTCGTACTTGTATTCAACTCCACCTGTTATTTTATGTCTCATCAGCACAAAGTTGTTCGCATTTATTTTGACTTTAGCACTTGGCTCATGATTTATTCAAAGTACTGTCATTGTATTGTTCCCTTTCGTATCTCGTTTCCGCCCCTTTCGCCCCCTCCCGTCTATACATTCACACATATGCAAAAAGTTTGAAGAAAAGTTGGAAAACTGTTCTCGCCTTGCCAGACTTTAGCGTCGACGAATGTCGTCATAAACAACCTCAACCTCAACCTCAACCACACAACCTGCCTGATCCCTAATCCTTAAGCCGCCCAGTTTAAGTACATATTGTGGGTAAAATTTAAAAAAAAAAAAAATTATTTGAAAAGTTTTAGCAAATAATAAAATATAAATATAAATTTCTGTTTGTTGTTGTTCAAAATTGAATTGCATATCGGAAAGTTTATTTTTGTAAGCTGACTTACTACTATACTTGAATTAAAAGTTGGCTTTTAACTAATAGCTTAAACTCACATTGCACAGAGAATAATGGCGCAAACCAAAGTCCGATTTGACCATGTTTACGACCAACAGTTTGTATACAGTCTACTGTCTGTTTTTCTGTTTGTCAGCCTCTCTGTCTGTCTGTTTGCTGATGCCATAAAAATACTCATAAATTTATATGGCTGCGTCAATTTCACAATCGTAGAATGTCACTTTTAACATTTTCTGATTAATTTCTGCCAAGATACGAGCGCCAACTGCCATAAATCCATTTATCTCAATCATAGTCATGGCACACAATATCATTCCCGTTCCCTCTCGCCCTATCCCTATCCCTATACCCATCATCCATCCCCATCCCCATCCCCAAACCAAATATGTATGTGGGTTGATGGTATGCAAATGTTAACGTTGCGTATACGTTATGCTCTCATAGCCGTGCAAACAGATTGCCTGGACTGAGATGAGATGAGAATATTCGCCAGTTGGCGTATCCTTTGCATTGTATTTGCTTTTAATTATCGCAATTATCGAAAAGGGTAACGCAATGCAATGTAAACTGGGTCCAATCATTTGCTGATGTCTTCGATTTTATTCATTTCACTTTTGCAACAAGCTGATGCAGCAGTTTTTGCTTTTGTTTTTGTTTTCGCTTTTGTTTGTTTGTTATTGTTGTTTGGGCTTTTATTTGCCTTTAGCTGCTAATTTGCGTTAATAGCGTTGGGTTGCTGATTGAGTTTGAGCCTGAATTGGGTTTGGGTTTGGGTTCGGCATTATGCGGCTCAATTCAATTTAATTCAATTCGATTCAAATCAGTCAACCGCAAAAAAAAAAAATCAAGCATAATTAAATTTTTAGTTAAATAAACTGAATAATATGCATAAATGCCAACTAAATGTGTTCATGTTCCCACTGCAAGTGCAATTAATTTAATAACCAACCTTTACTTGGTTATTAGCTGCAACGGGAAGTAAAACTTATTTGCATATAAAATGCCTATTTTGCAACTGCATTAAATATGCACAATAAAAATTGAATTTTCCAGTACAGCACACACTTGCACTCGCTATCAATAGACCTGACCTGAACTTTTACTGTATTGTCCAGCTCGTCTGCTCAGTCCATAATTATAAATTGTTTCACAATGACTGTGTGTTTCAATAATAAAAGCATATCATTCATTTTTATTATCCAACACGCCCCAGCCACCACAAATCGCCCCCGTTCCCAGTTCCCGCACCGCTCCCGTTCCGCACCTGTTCCCTGTTCCGAGGTCAGAGCTGTCCAGCTGACACATTAAGTTGTGTGTCTGTTCGTTGTCCGTCTGTCGCTCTCATATATATGAATATGCATGCTTATTTATGCTTACGCACTCACACACACTCGATGGAGGCTAACGGTCTACACATTCATTTTGTATTTAAGCATCATTAATTATTTAGAAAAACAGTCGGAAGTAAATGCTCTATAACGGTAATTGAGACATTTTCAATATGTGTGGCATACAAAAGCCTGAAATCATTTTATGCCTCCATTGTCAGGCCATGAAATTATGTGTATGTTGCTCTTTGTTGTGTGAGTGTATGTTTGTGAATAATTACATAATATTCGACGATAGTACATGTAAATATGAGCATTTGTTAAAAGAGTGTGAACAGCAAATTGAAAACAGTTAATTATGATATTTATGCTGTTGTGTCCAATGAGATAGTAATTTCGAATCAATTTGTTGCATTGCTCAGTAGATCAGATATTAAAATTAACCAAGTAAACAAATAATCACCATATACTTATAATTCATTTCATTTCATTCATTCATTCATAAAAATGAATTAGCTTTATATCCAATTGATATGTTCAGAAAATTCAATAGTTATTCAGAGGTATACAAAATATTATCAATATGTAGAAAGTAAAATATTTAAATAAATAAATTACCACTTTACAACATTGATAAGTTTGATAGTTTGTTGTTTCTTAAATAAATTAGATAAACTGTTTTTAAAATTATTGAAAAACACTTTTTTTTCTTCTTATTTTGAGCACAAAGTCTTATTTACATTGTATTCAAATCGTGACGAGTTGTTAAATTGAAAATTTACAAAGAACCTGAATTGAATTTTCGTTATTCTGTATTTTTTTCTTTATGGAAATTTAAATTTGTGAAGCTTTCGTTATTTGTATGTTAATATTCTTCTGTTCATACTTGCATTAAGTATTTTTATTTGAATATTTTGTATCATTTGAACATATTTTTGTTGTTATTGTTTTTGTTTTGTTGATGTTGATGTTGTTCTTGTTGATGTTGTTGTTCTAGCTAGTTGTCATCGGACGGAGGTTTTTGTGATTTTGTGAAGTGAACTACCGCAATGGTTTTGCAGAGTTTATCGTGTGGGTTGGGTGGTTGGGTGGTGCGATAGTGTAGTGGTTGACTGTACGAAATTTTTGTCTATTTGTGCATAAATTTACGCATATGTATATTTAATGCTCCGCTCGACTGACACCAACTGTCAGCATAATTTTTGTTTTTATTTTTTCCGTTTTGACAATTTCGGCTTTTGCCAACAATTTCATTGTATTTAATAATTAAGTGTTTTTCCCATCTTTTTTGATGTTTAAACAAGTAGGAATAATGCAAATTGTGGTTATTCAAAATTGTTTTTATCGATTTTCGGAGAAGAGCAGGGGTAGATATGCAAAAATTCAAAATAAACTTCATCTGTGTAGCAACCATATATCAAATTTAATGCGTCTGAATGAATTCAAATGGACAGTTGACCATAGTTGACTGTAATATGAGAAATGTTCGAATTGCAAACTCACGCTATCCTCATTAGATTAGAGATGTTACTATTATAAAATTATATATTTTGAATAGGCACACTTACATCGTATTCTTAGGTTGACCAATGGACTCTGCGTCTCGCCGCGATCATTGGCCGCGGAGCAGGCATAGTATCCGGAATGGACACGCCCCACACGCTGCAGGACCAGGGACCGTGTGGAGATGATGATGCCCCAAGACACGTTTTGAGTGACAGGCAAGCCCTACAAATGGTTTGGATAAGGTTAAAAATCTATTCATTGACAAGCTAATTACTTTAACTTACATCATGGGACCACGTAATGCGATGCTCCTTGGGATTTGCCTTGATGTGGCATTCAAAGTAAACGTCGTCGCCCTCCTTGATGTCATCGGGACGCAGTGTGGAGCCCAGTGATAGGGTGACCTGTGGCGGGTCTGCAAGTTAAAAGAGAATGGCAAAAATTTGTTTACAATTAACGTATTCTTTAATTGCATTTTTTAATAAATATATATTTCTGCGATGCACGCTTTAAATTAAAATGCCTTTGCCCAGCCGTGCGTCGGTTTTTATAGCACAGACCCGTGATATAAAATGTAAAATCGAAAAATATTATTGCATAATAAAATGGGAAATTGTATGAGACACGATGCCGCGATGCTGTCGTCCTCTGCTATTCGCCAAAGAACGGCCGTAAAAGTTAACAGCGCGGCGGCTGAAGCGCTTTATAAGCCCGGTTAACCCAGAACGGGAACCTTTAACCAATGAGTATGACAAAATTTTTAAATTAAAATTGCCGTCGTGGTGCTATAGTATGTACGTGTTGGCGGCATAAATACCGATGATGGATCACATAAAAAGTTTAGTGCAATTTTATTTTTATAACATAATGATTATTAATCGAAGGTAGCATCGACTATAGTGCGGGTGTGAATAAAAGTCTGATGGCATAATAAATTAGACATACTTCAAAGTTTGCATAAACTTGCAATACGAGTATATGGCAAACTTTGTGGTACTCAAATCAAAGATTCATTGTACAATTCTCAGTCATCCTGTTTAGTTTGTTGGAAGTATATATTTTCCTTTAGTGTGGTCGGTTTGCAATTCAATTTACTCGATAATTGTTTCTTGATATTTTTGTATTTTAGAAAACATTTTTGAAGCCAAGCAATCATTTATCATTTTCATATTGCACATTTTGGCAAATATAAATTTTTCTTAAAGCCAGCCGTCTATGGCATTTATTATTTATGAGCCGGGTTTGCAAATAAGTGTGGTACTTTTAAATTCAATAAATTTATGATTATCTTCGTCTCGCAAACAAGAGGAAAGGCAAATCTAAGTGACAAAAATAACGAAATTCACTAAACTAGCGACTCAATCCAAGAATTTTGTGAAGAGACGTTTTATTTTTCATTTTTTATGGCTACGAAAAACTGTGAACGCTGTGACCTTTTTGCCGTGGCCAAAACAAAAGGGGAAGGGAGTGGGAGAGCGTTATTTATATTTGCGAACTGTAGATTTTAAATTGATAATCATATAAAGTAGAATTTATGGCGTTGGAAAATAAACCGGACAGACGAAGCGCCGGCATTTTTATGGCCTGGCTAAAAGTCAAGGATGTAAATATTGACATATGAGCAGCAACTGCGCAAATAATGTTACATAATTTAGACTTATTTGCCCAAGCAGTTGTGATTTGTGCATCGCCAGTCAATTCCAGGGAAATTAAAATGCGATTCCAATGTGGTTATATAATTATAAGTACGTATATATATATAGACTCGTAAGTAAGAAAGTAAGTACAAGTAGAGTCCACTTACACATGACATTCAGCATGAGCGAGTCCTCGATGGCTGAGTTTTGTAATCGAGGATTTGAGCCCTCGCATTTGAGCATTGTGCCATCGTCTTCGGGTTGCGGGTGAAATGACAAAGTGGATATGACTCGTCCATTGCCTTGGATAGTTGACAGCTGTGTGGAGATTCAGATATGGAGTGAAATCGATTAGAAAAGTGCCCGCTGATTGCTTAGACTGTCTGTGTCTGTGTGTGTTTGTGTGTGTGCTTAGGTGGTAAGTACAAGTGCAAGATATCAAATTGTCAATGGAAAGTCATAAATATGACAGTTGCTTGACACCTGGAGTTGGTTATGCGATTGAGATTGAGCTGGAGATTAGGGTTGCGGTAGAAGCTTCAGTAATTGAGTTTGGAATTGGAATCAGCTTACCATGCCACGTTTGAAAGGTCGATTATTCTGTGTCCATCTTATTTCCGTATCCGGCACAGAGCCAGCCACAATGCATGTGAGATTATATTGCGTGCTCGATGAGAATACCTTCAACTTGTTGGTCAAATTGACTGATGTGGGTTTCACTGCAAGTACGAGTGCACAGATACCAAATGAGTTTACCAAGTACGTATATTTATTCATCTCCTGCAGCTTCACTCACGTAACATTTCGATGCGTATACTGCGCTCCACTGGCGCCACCAGCTTTGTGTTCGATGCCTGACAGCGGTAGGTGTTGTTGAGTGCCGCTCTCGTTATTTGTGGCACCTCCAATCGATTGACGGTCACATGTCGCCCCATCGAAACGCCACTGCCCGCCTCCAGTATCCTTGAGCCATTTAGCCATGTTACAGTGGGTTCCGGCCGTCCTATAAATAAAACAAAAATAAACCATTTTCACTTTGATTTTCACCAAACTACGTACAGTCGTTTTATTCACGAAAAAATATACATTTTTTATGTAAAACTATAAATTTTTGTTTGTTTTTGAATGATGTATGTGGTTGTATTTGCTGCCAACAAAAGTTTTGGGTCATGCATTATTAACTGGCATTAAGTTATTAAACCGCAGCCACGCTCTCAAAGAGTTGCACTCGCCAAATTTATTGCCAAAAAGAACTTTACACATTTTAATGATAATGCGCATTTAGCAGTGTGTACCCAAGGCTTTTAAAAAAGGCTTAGCCAGCTTAACTAGCAAAGTTGCTGGCCAGCCACCAGATGGCCGGACTGACCCTATCAACCAACGAAACTTTGGTTAGACAAACGCAAAAGCCTGAATGTTAAATAAGCCTGAAAATGCAAACTAACAACTTTTTTTTTTTTTTTTTTCTGATTTTGGGTATTCAAAAGGAAAAGAGAAAAAATCCCATGCATGTATTTCCATTATTTAATGTTGAGCCGAATCGTCTTTGTACAAATGCTAATCCTGATTCCTAATGACTCTTGGAAAAATATTAATAAAATATTTTGATAGACAATTTAATGATAACGAGCGGATTTCTATAAAACAAATATTATTTTTACTATTTTTAAGTATCTCCCTGGCATTTTTTTCTTTCTCTGTCTTGGGGAAAAAATGTTGGTAATCATTTCGCAATCTAAATTCTACAAGCTTCTTACTTTTTCTTGCCCCGGGGCAAAGCTGACTGGCCAAGGAAAAGCATTTCATCCTCTGGCTCACATATCAAATGCACAAAATATTTTTAATCCGTTTAAGTGCCGCCCAGCCGAGGGTCCGGCCAAAGGACGAGGAGAAATTGCAGCTTTGGCCATTAAGTCAGCCAAGTGAATGTGGCGGAAATGAGCAGCAATAGCAACAAGCAGAAAGCAGGAATGAGAGGAAGCGAGAGAGACGCAAGTGGCTGATAGTTGAGTTTAGTTGGAGAATTCAGTGCCACCAAATGTTTGCTGATTGCAAAGAATACGTATACGCAGCGACGACATTGGCGACAATACACACACACATAAACACACTCACACACACATAAACAACATCTACAACAACAATGGAAAGACTGTGGTAAGAAAAGTATTCAAGGATAATAGACAAATAACAGTTGCCTTGTGGCATTTAGCTGGCAGCATTATACTCTCATGTATGTATGTATGTTGTGTCCTTTCCCCTTTCTCCTTAGTTCATCTCTCTTTGTGTTCCCTATCCGTTATCCGTATCCCTTCAGTAATGAAGACAGCGCGTTGCTAAGCCATACTTAAGGTTGTCGACAATTGCGAGCTGCTGGCAATTGGACAGTTGGACACTTGGACAGTTGGTCGAAATACCGAAAATATGCATAGATGTGGTGGCTTTGCCATAAAATTGCCGCAGACAGAGAATGGATGAGACCAGTGTTTTTATGGTGCGCTTAGATTAGGTTTTTATTGCTGGTATTAATTGCTATTAGTCGAAGTTAATAAAGTTGATAAAGCAATTTGGCATTTGGCGTTTATTGTGCGCCCAGCTGGGCTATGATTAGTGCCAGCCATAAAAACCAACGTCAAGATTTGCATTTCTCCAGTTCAGTCAACCCGACTAACTCGACACTCTCCTCCTCTCTCCTTTACTCATTTTTTACATTGCCAGCAGCGGCATGCGGCGCCCAGAAGGTAATATTAGTTAATTTGACTAAGCGCTCAGCAGGAGCCTCACTGTAGTTGTAGTTGTTGTCGTTGGCAATGTCAGTTGCAGGAAGCAAAATGAAATATGCATTGCGGACTGTCAGACGTCAGCTTGGATACAGAATGTTGCATACAAATCACAGCGATTGCCGAGGCTCAAAGCTGCCGCAGCCACCTGCACAGCACAGCGGAGTGTCGCCGCAGCAGGTGTCAAAATAGAAATGGCAAATCTCGTCACCCACTGGCTGCTTCCGTTTCGCCGCCAACACATGCAGCTAATCAAAGTGCGAGCTTGAGTACGTGACGCATTGCCAAGTCAAACCAAACCAGACCAAACCAAACCAAACCGAAACGTAGCCACATCAGGCAACAAATGCCAAAATGTTGAAAGTCGCAACCAAAGTCGTGGGGCACGTAAACAACAGACAAGTCGTCGTCGCACTCAGGAGTCACCTCAATGCGTTAACTACGAGTGTTTGACTTGCTCGGAAGGTAGGAATTTTCTGAAAAAAAGCGCTGTTTGTAAATCATTAAAGCAAGCTGAGCTGCACTCAAAGTAAGCTCAATTCAAGAGACTCTGCAATTGAGTAAAAAGTATGCTTTACAAATCGATTCCAAGTATAAATATCTGAAAGCTGCACAAACTACTCAACAAATTGCATGCAAAATGAACTTGTGAACTTGAAAGGGATTCACGTTTTAAAGCTTCTTAGAAAATCATTAAATTCATCCACTATCAACTTGCAACTTGCGCCTGGGAGTTTTTGCTTTTTTTTACACCAAAAAATTGTTGTCAGAAAGTTAATGATTTATAATGGTCATGTCAGGCGGGGCCAGGAGCAACCAAGCGGCTAAGCTCAAGCTCCAGCACGAACAGCAACAGAAACATCAGTTTCAGCTCCAAGTCGCAGCCCTCAAGCAACTCAGTCAAGCGAGCAACTTGTACAAATTTTTCACACTTGCCAGCAAACAGTGTGAAAAGTTTGCAATGGACGCTGTGGCTGCTGTAGCTGCTGTGGCTGCTGCCTTTCCGCTTTTCACCTTGGGGACCTTTTTAAAGATTTACGATGCCGCATATGCCTACAGGTCATAGGTAGCTATGGCTGCTGCGGACGGATGGACGGCGACATGCGACAAAAGCCAGACGCTGAAAATTGTTGCATTTTTCAAAGTAAAGTGGCAATGACAGGGACAGAAGCCGCAGCCACAGCCGCAGCCTCAGTTGTTGCTGGTGTTGGTGTTGCCTCTGCCTCTGCCACAGACGCAGCAGCCTGGCAGCCTGTCTGGGCAGTCGCCTTGTCGGCAGTGTCACCGCAGACTCTGACATACATTTATTTTTATTATTTACGACGACTTAGACTCCCCACTGCCTCTAGCCGCCGCCGTTTCAGTCTCAGATTCAGTGTCAGCCTGGACCATGGACCATGGCCCAAGAGCAGCATGTGCACGCCTATCTGGGCCAACTCATCTTTAATTCTTTAAATAGACTGTGCGAAGGCGGAGGAGGAGGAGGAGGAGGTGCTGTGGTGGGAAAGTTGCGTGTGCCATTGCTTGTCATCCTTGCTTGATAGCCTTTTGTCTGAGTGCTACATTTAAGTAGCTGACTGCGTGAGTCTCTATCTATGTGTGTATATGTGTGCGTATAGATGTCGCGTCTGTGTCGTTTATCATGATTTACTTACCGCCACGCACTTCACATGTCAACACAATATTATCGCCCTCTAGCAATGGACCCACAGCGCCAGCAACATCACGACCCGAGGCATCGTACACCAGTATTTGATGTGGAGGAACTGCAAAGGGAGGACATGGAGTTGCCTTTAATACCTCCGTATATATGTATATTGCATTTGCAGTTGCTTCCTCTGGTCTTACCAATAACCGTTAAATTAATTCTATGATTACGCGTCGGCGAGTTCTGAAAGTCCACGCGACAGCGGTAAACCTGTTGACAATAATACAACAAACGCATTAGGAGGCGTCATTTCCGTCGATCTTTAGATGTATATTATTATGGCCATGTCTACTTACGCCCTCATCATCCAACTGTATATTTTCCACAGATAATTTGGCTGGTTGCTGTCCGGTCACAAAGTATGCACGTGGCCCAAATGAGTTCGTATCCGACCAGTAGAGAGCCTTCTCAAACGGCCGTCCACGCACATCAAAGCTGCAATGAGGAAATGTAAAAAAATTCTTAACAAATTACTTTGAGAATAGGCAAATATTTAAATATGCTTATGTATTGGCGATAAGTTGTTGCCGCAATTGCCCTCAAAAGCGTCAAGGTCGTAAATTTTAATGCGTCTTGTTTTTTCTCCGGCTGCGATTTCTACTGCGACACCGACTGCGATGGGGGACTACACAGAAAAAAAAATCCGGGATATTTAGCCCGGATTCAATCCGAAACGATGTCAAAAGTGGGGTAATCCCGGATTTGCTTAAACCAAGTATGAAATACTTGATTTTTTCAATCCCGAATTCAATCCTAAAATTCTTAAATTCAGGCTACAAAAAAATATGTTTTTTGTTACATTTAAATTTTTTTTTAAATTTTTTTTAAGATTTTTTTTTATTTTTTTGCTTTTATTTTTATTTTTTAATTTTTTTTTTACTTTTTGTTTTTAATTTTGTTTTATTTTTTTTTATTTTTTTTTTTAATTTTCTTTTAATTTTTTTTTTAATTTTTTTTTTATTATTTTTTATTTTATTTTTTTTTTTATTTTTTTTAACATTTTTTTTTTTTAGTGAAGAAAATGTGTGAATGCAATTGACTGGTGGGAATCGAACCCAGGTCTGTTTCAAACAAGTCGGCGACTCTAACCACTGAGCCACCAGACCAGTTGAAATGAGAGAGGCTGAGAGAGAATCAAGTAATTTGGGCTTATTTTCCCATTTTAATCCCGATTCAGGCTTGATTGTTCAGCTTAATTCTGGAAACATACTTAAAAAATGCAGGCTTGATTCAAGTATTTTAAACTTGATTTTAGAACGGCATTTTTTTTTCTGTGTAGGTGGTGGATAGCCCTATGTTTGGAGCACCCCAATTTCAGCACATTTTTCAATTCAACATTTTGTGTCTGCGGCATTTAGCGATGTTGCCACAACTCCCTTCCTATACTTATGTAGAATACGTCGCATCGCTGGGCTAATAAAAAAATGTTATAAAATGCTTAAAAGTAGCTGAGACTTGGGGTCAGAATTTTCACGCGTCTACAAAATGACCCTTTTCCTGTTGGCTGTTTGGCTGGCCAAAAGTCCGAGCATAAATTTGCACGCAACTAATTTCTTCCGTTTCGCATTATTTTCGCAGCTCGGCTCGACAACGTTTGCAATTTTGCGCATTAAAAAGCCTGACGTGCTATCTTTGGCGCTTTTATTGTATTTGTTAATGTCCAAGTCCGTCCCAGACCCCACAATACTCGTACACTTTCAGTTCCATTTCAACTCCAGCTCCTACTGCTCCAAACCCGAAGTCGAGCAGACAAACGCCGAGTGCCGCAAATGACTTGGCAAAAGCAAAGGCAAAAGACACAGAGACAGAGACCCTACAGACAACACAAGTTGTGTCCTTTTGTTATTTCCGTCGTTGTTGCTATCATTGTTATTGTCGTTGTTGCTGTTGCTGTTGTTGCTGTTGCTGTTGTTGCCCTCTTGCTATTGCTGCGCTTGCGGTTAGTCGAGCGGTTTGTCATTGTGCCGGCTGCCTGCCAGCAGTATTGTTTGCGCCTTTAAGTGGTTTTTTATCATTTTGCCGCTGACACAATTTATATCCGGTGCTCATATTTCTTATGCTTATCACGACGCGTCTTAGACCCCCCACCAACCAGTGACAACCACAACCACAGCAACAACAGCAACAACAACAACAACAGCTCCAACTCCAACTCCGACTCCAACTGTGTCATGTGTTGACCAGGCAGCCATTTCTAATTATTGTTGAAGTGCAGCAACCCATGCGGCGCATAAATTACACTCTCAAAGACAAGCTTAAGCCGCTTTTTGGCCCAGAGCACGTACCCTAATTAGCTTAATTAAATATATGTGCGCGAATACGTAAACAGAGGCGCAGTTCAACGATTTACGCACTCTGCTCTACAGTTTAAAAAAACAAATGGTTTAAATTGCGCCTTTCAAAGAATGCTCGACTTGGAATTATTCTGTACTGTAAAATTAAAGTTGACACCTTCTTAAAAATAGAATAACATTTCTGTTTATTTTCTTAAGTTTTCCAAAAATTGAATTAGACTATAATTCAATTTTGAGAATAAATTTGTAATGTTCAAACTAAAACTAAACCTTTTTTTTTATTATATTCTTTAATCTTTAATAAATTGAATTTAAATATTCGCAGACGAAATTTTTAATGAATGTGTTTTATTTCGTTAATTATTGTAAAAATACTCTAACCTTTTTAATTTGTGGAATTTTCTCAGGTAAAGGGTATACAAATATATATTTAAAGGCTGAATTTTGGGCCTCAGTTGGTGCTAGTTTTAATTTTGCGTATTCACAAACAATAGGTTACGACGAATAGTCAACAAAGGGGACAACAGCAGCGATAACGAAAGGCGGGAATTGCTGAAGACTGAAGAAAGATCCCTTCCCATGCGACTCTAGTCGTTGGTCTTGTTGTCCTGGCCCGACTTGGCCTTCTCGCTGTTGACGTTGTGTTTTCTAGCTGTTGGCCTTAGGAAACAATAATGCCAAGTTTGCACAATGAGCAAAGCAAAAGGCGGAAAAAAGAAAGAGAAAAAATAAATTGTGAACGCCGAAATGCTAGAGCTGTAAAAATTGTAAAGAAAATGATGGCAATGGAAGGAAGAAGTAAAATAGAAGTGGGCCAAGCGCTTGGCAGGAAAACGAAGACAACATTGTGGCAGTTGCAGAAATGTTGACTGTCGTCGGACGTCGCGTCGCGTTGTTGGTCGGTCGTCAGTCGTCAGTTGTGGCCAAGTGGCCAAGTGGACAAATGGCCAAGTGGACGACGTCGCTGCGACGTTTGAAGAGTTTGCCTTGGATCCCACCACCGCTCAGACTGATGCTCCTTCATTTCTTTTGTCTGTGGCTCTCCTATTTTTTTTGTTTTTTGTTTTTTTCCAACAATTAGTTGAGTTTTATTTATTTTGCGTTAATTGGTAGCACTTTATCTTCCGCTTGAATGAATGAGCTACGTTATTTAAACAAAACGAGCGCACAAATCCCGAGCAGACCTTGGCTATGGACTGTGGACTATGGACATTGCTTGGTAATTACGTTTTCTTGCTATTTTCGATTCTTTTTTTTTTCCTTATTTTTGACAACACCCACACGAGGGGCAACTCGGTTTCTTTGTTCATTGTCTAAGCACACATATGTGAATTTCCCTTCGTCCCTTAATCCAATATAAGGCAGCCTTCTCAAATTGCCATTTAATGTTTTTTGCCTTTTTTTTTGGTTTGTTTTGTTTTGCAACGCTTACGAAATGCTATTCAAAAAATTGCAAAAGGGCTGCACGAGGCGAGAGAGGAATAAAACAACGTAGAAGAAACAACAACAGTAGAAAAAGGACCGACAACTTTTAACTTCATAGGTGTAGAAGTGTAGGTGTGTGTGTGTGTTTTTGTGAGTTGATGACGCCGACAATAACCATTGAATAATTTTATGACAGTATGTGTCACAGCGTGTCCCTGTGCCTGACGGTATTTTTTGACAGTTTAAACACATGTCGCTACCTCTTGCCTCTCACTTTCACCAACGGGACAGGGGACCGACAGAGGTAAAAGCGTTGACTTCAATTATGCAGATGCAGAGCCAGACAATGGCTGTAAACTATGAGGGCGTACAAAGGTTTTTGACAACATGGACCAACAGCAGTATGTGTGCGTGTGTGTGTGTGTGTGTGTGCGTAGAAACTTGTAAAGCTTGTCTTCAATACATGTGAAAATTGGATGGTATTATGTCTGGCAGCCCCTATCAAGTTATGTAAAAAGAACCACGTGAAAAGCAAATCAAATACACATAGATAGATAGATGTGGGCGTAAGAACACTGAGCATTACATACACACACACACACACTCACACATATGATACATTTCGGAGTAAAAAAACAAGTATTCTCAGTACAGAAAGGGACAGAAGGTCACGGATCCGACTACTGCCAACCCCCCCGCTGCGGCGGTGTCCATGAAACGGGGCCCTGGTGACCGAGTAAGAGCGGTATAACTCGGAAGCAGCACAAAAGCCAAGGGAAACCTCTGGCCAACGTGGGACTGTCTGAGAATACTTGTTTCTTGGATAGCTCTCTCGGAGGATGGAGGAGGAGGAGGAGGAGCAACGGCGAGCGTTTGAGCGACGCTCAGCGCTGCAGCGTACACCGCCGACTCCGCAGGTGTTTATGAGCCCGGCAAAAACGCCTGATAAAAATGAAGACGTGTTGCCGACTTCATTAAAAGGCACACTATCTCAAATGGGAGATTTACTCGAAACCTTGTCAAGCTGGTTTAAAACCCAGAGGTACATTACCGCAGCAAGGAGGGATGAGATAATCGAGCTGAGCTGTCTTCACCACTTGGCAACTGAGCTTTGCAGTCCGGAGCTAGTAAATATTGAAGTTCAAACGACGCCGACTGTAGGAGCAGCATTATTTACGAAAGATCCTGCAAATAAAAGAGCAACGAAGAACAGCGACACCCCCAAGCGCCAGAGGGACCCAGCTTGGGAGCCACGTAAAACTCCGCCCAAGAAGAGCAAACGCCATAGCCAAAACATGGCTCTGCAAGCAGAAGCTGACACACATAAATCAGCTACCAAGCCAACAATGCAGGAGCCATCAACAAGCTCTAAGCTCTAAAGCGAGATGGACCAAGGTCAGCGGTCGTCAAAAACCACGGGAGCGTATCCGAACAGACGCTATAGCAGTGTCTGGTGTGGGCGAATGCAGCTACTCGGATATCCTTAAAATTGTCAAAAGCGACCCGTCACTGACTCATCTAAGTGGCGATGTCAAAAGCATCCGGAAGGCGACAAATGGAGATCTCCTGCTAAAACTTGGAAAAAACCCAGCACACACCTCAGAAGTGCTGAAGGATGCGGTGAGCAAGGCACTGGGCAGCCGTGCAGTAGTCAAAAAACTGACGGAAACTTCCCAAGTTGAAATACGAGATCTGGACGAGCTTGTGACTAAGGAGGAAGTTGTGGATGCAGTCAAGCTTGCCTTGAACGATACTACTGTGAGCTGCGAGTCCGTCAGGTCACTACGGGTCCTTCGGGATGGTCAACAAGTGGCGACAGTGATGCTGCCAGCAGGTCAAGCCAGGGTGTTGGCAGACTTGCGAAAAATCCGCATCGGCTGGGTTGTGTGTCGCGTGTCGCATTCGACCAGTTCTGCAGCCGAAACGTTGCTTCAAGTGCCTTGGCTATGGCCATATTGCAGCTAATTGTACAAGCACTGAAGATTTAAAAGGTACGTGTTTTAAGTGCGGGGAACTCGGTCACCTGGCTAAAACATGCGACAAACCACCAAAATGCAGCCTATGCATCCGCAATGGCGAGAAGCAGACGGACCACGCAGTGGGCAGCTTCAAATGCCCAGCGTACAGAGAAGCCGCAAGCAAAATGATATGTTAAGGTTAATTCAAATTAACCTTAATCATTGTATTGCTGCTCAAGCTCTCTTGGAGCAGACTACACGTGATTTGCAGGCACACATTGTCGTCATTAGTGAGCCGCACCACAAAGAGTCAATCTGTCCGAGGACATGGGTTGCTGACACGAGCGGGAAAGCTGCGTTATGGGCGTGTGGCGCCCCATCAAACCTGTTTTCGGACACAAAGTCATTTAACGGCTTTGTGCGGGCAAATGTAGGTGGAAAATGCGTCTATAGCTGTATAGCTGCTACCTGGCTCCTAGCCTACAGCTGAATGCCTTTACATCCATTTTAGAGGATTTGGTTGAGGATGCCAGAGGGCGATCTGGATTGGTCATCGCAGGGGACTTCAATGCGTGGGCAACGGAGTGGGGCAGCATGGTGACAAATGCTAGAGGCCGAGTTCTCCTTGAAACTTTGGCATCCCTGGATCTTGTGCTGCTCAACACAGGCACTCAAAATACATTTAGCAGAGCTGGCATCGGGTCAATTGTCGACCTCACCTTTGTAAGCCCGGCGTTGGCAATTGGCGCAGATTGGAAAATAAGCGACGTGTACACCGCAAGTGATCATGTAGCCATCCTGGCTACCATTGGGGATCGTTCACGATCTGCAGGACAAGGACTACCATACATGCATGCATATCGTGTAGAGCAATTCGACAGCCTCGTCTTTGTTGCAGCACTTCAATCAATAGCTACGGACGGAAATGCTGAGAGCAGGGCACGCCAAATCACTAGCATTCTAACCAAAGCTTGTGACGCTTGTGACAGGAGTATGCCGAGGCGGAAGTTCTACAGGCGACACCATAAGCCCACATTCTGGTGGAACGAGCGTATTGCCAATGCTCGACATGCGTGCTTGCATGCAAGAAGGCGTTATCAACGTGCACGAGGGAGGCCATGTTTCAACAGCAGACAATCTGAGTATAGATCAGCCCGTAAACTACTCAAACAGGAAATACGAGCAAGTAAAAGAGAATGCTTTCTACAACTTTGCGACACTGCCGAGCACGATCCATGGGGGAAAGCCTACAAAACCGTGGTTAAAGCTGTCCACGCAGGAAAGCAGCATGCGCCGACAGATGCATCTGAGCTAAAGTTGATTGTGGAGACTCTATTTCCGGCCAGAGCTTCTCATCAGCTACTAAACACTACTGCACCATCCCAGAGAAGATCCCTTTTATCCTCCATCGCAGCCGTTACAGAGGATGAAATAATGGCTGTCGCAAGCAGCATTAAGCCCCACAAAGCTCCAGGCCCTGACGGCATGCCTAACCGAGCAACGAGCAATAAAATTAGCTCTTTCCGTGCAGCCTTCAGTTTTTACGGAGGTATTTAACACGTGCCTTGCAGAGAAGACATTTCCATCGATATGGAAGCTTCAGTCGCTGGTGCTACTTCCTAAGCCAGGCAAGCCACTAGACGACCCTTCGTCCTACAGGCCAATTTGTCTGTTAAACACCTTGGGAAAGGTACTGGAGAAGATAATCTGCACGAGGCTAGAGGCAGCCATCGCTGAGGGAGGAGGTTTGTCCCCGAACCAATACGGATTCAGGAAAGCTTGCTCTACCATCGATGCTATAGGCAAGGTGACCGACATTGCCTCACAGGCTATCCAGGGCTCAAGATGGCAAGGAGGCTCCAAGCAGTACTGCTTAGTTGCTACGTTGGACGTGAAGAACGCATTTAATACAGCCAGTTGGGACAAGATAGTCCAATCACTATCTGACTTCTGTGTTCCAGAGTACCTCCTGGCAATAATTAAAAACTATTTCCAAGGAAGAGTGCTCCAATACCTTACTTTACTGCCGATGGTATCAAAACACACTGCGTTTCAGCTGGAGTGCCTCAGGGCTCTGTCCTGGGACCTCTTTTGTGGAACACAATGTATGACGGTGTGCTGCGGTTGGAGCTCCCTACAGGCTCACAGATCATTGGATTCGCGGACGACGTAGCCATAGTGGTGGTTGGCAAGGAGCTTCATCGGACTGAGGAGACTTGTAATTCTTGCATAGCACGCGTCCAACGATGGCTAGACTCTGCAGGTCTACAACTTGCAGCCCACAAAACAGAAGCTGTTCTCATCAGCAGTCGAAAGAAGGTGGAGACCGCACACGTAACTGTCGGCTTAGAAACGATAACGTCAAAACGAGCAATAAGATATTTGGGAGTAATGCTGGACACAAGACTGTCGTTCCGGGAGCACTTGGAATATGTCCATAAAAAATCTTCTGATGTAACTCGTGCGCTCTCCCGGATTATGCCTAACACTCGGGGACCCAAACAGCAACGCCGTCAGCTTCTAATGCACGTCACCAGGGCTGGCTACAATACTCTATGCAGCACCCATCTGGATTAAGGCGATTTCAGTACCGAGCTACAACAGAGGAATCTGCTCGACATATCGGCTCAGTGCTATCAGAGTGTGTTGCGCGTTTCGCACCATTTCTGACGATGCTGCGCTAGTAATTGCAGGAATGGTGCCGATAGAGGAGCTGGCCAGCGAGGCAGATTCAATTTACCGAGTCGTAAGCCCGAACGTTGCCAATGGGCCATCACTACGCCTTACTCGTGCTGACGCCAGACGACGATCCTTAGAGCGGTGGCAAGCCCGCTGGGACGGCTCCCGGAAAGGTCGCTGGACTCACAGATTGATCCCCAATCTGTCATCCTGGCTCAGCAGAAACCACGGGGAGGTAAATTTCTACTTAACCCAGATGTTATCAGGTCATGGTTGCTTTCGGAGCTATCTGAAACGGTTCGGCCACGACGATTCGGATGAGTGCCCATCGTGCTTGCGGGGCATAATCGAGGACGCGCAGCATGTGGTGTTCCAGTGCCTGCCCGAGGTTCTCAATCCACCGTCAAAGGCTAGAGGAGGCATTCGGTGCCCCAATCAGCGAGGCTAACTTAGTGAGCGGTATGTTGGAATCGTCCCTGAAATGGGAAGCAACCAGCACCTTTGCGGCAACGGTCTTAACTGAACTGAGAAGAGAGGAGCGCAGCAGAAGCAGCAGAAGAAACTTAGAATAATTTAATATAAAAGCTATAGGTGACACCAAGGTGTTCGCGAAGCCATTGCCTTAAAGGTAGTACCGCGGGCATCAGGTGCCATCTGTAGTCTTAGTGTAAGATAGTTGTATGTGAAATCTAACTAAGCAATAAATGGAATAAAAAAAAAAAAAAACACATATGATACAAAACGTAACTGAAACGCCGAAAATTGTGCAACGTAACTCGACAAAACTCGCAACAAATTTTAAATTGGTTCGCTCGACAAAAACAAACAGAAAGCAGGCGAGAAATATGAATGTAAAAAGAGCTGTTCACGCCCTCATACACACACAAAGACACACATACATACACTCACACTCACAAACATAGACACATATGCAAATGGTTTTACTGTCCCTTTGTTTTTTTTTTTTTTTTTGTGAATGGGCGATGCGTCTGTGTATTGGTATTATTATGGAGCCATGCTGTGTAATATCTGTAAATTTCTTTTGTTATTGCCAACAACAGTTTTTCCCGAAATTCCCGCTATCCTTCCCCCTTCGCCCTTCCCGCTTCTCTATTTCTTCCCCTGCCCCCTTTTATCATTCGCACAGTGTTGACATTTGTTGGCATCATTCCGCACATTGTTGCCGCTGGTGTTTTTGTTTTGTTTGTTTTTTGCCTCTTCTTCTTTACATTTACTATATAATTTGTAGCATATGAATATATGAAAACTGAGGCAAGAAAAAAAAAGAGGGAGGGAGGGGGAAAAAGCACACACAGCCGAAAACTCCTCCATGTTGGCCAAGTTCAAATTTATGCAGTGTCGCCCAATAAATTCGGCAATAAATTCAAAATAAAAGTTTCATCTTTCGTAGGTTGCCAATCAATTTCTTTTGGTTGCTCTTTTTTTTTTTTCTTTTTTTTTTGCTGATTGTTGATTTTGCCAAAGTTATAGCACTGGCAAATGATCTAAAGAAATGAATACACATTTATAGGGGTATCTTTTATATATAGATTCTTTTCAATCAGTTTGAGCTGGACATTATGCGATTCCCTTGAAGATTGCGAATTGCACAATTCGAAGAACCACACAAAGCCATTATAAAAGTCTCAAAATGCCCATTCGTAAGCATTTCATTTCATGTGCCTGGCCAAATGACTGTGTCGATGCATTAAATGAATGCAAGTCAAAGTTTAGTGGCTGAATATCGATTTGCATGCGCTCTTTGCATTTCCGTTTCTTCACACATACACACACACACACACACACACATGCAACGACTTAATTACACTTTTAAATAACCCATCTAACTGGAATTTGTGCAAAGTGTGGCACAGTTGCAATTGGCGTTGCTGTAGTTGTTGCTGTTGTTGCCGTTGCCTTTTCCATTTCTGTTGCCATTGCCGTTGCCGCTGGTTGCCGCTGGTTTTCTACTGCTCGTAAAACCCCGAAAATGCACTCGAGTTAATTGCCATTGGCTCGACTTTTGGCCGACTTACCGAGAACGTTCGCTTCGCTTCGCTCTGCGACTGTGGCTGCTGCCGGATTTTATTGCCAGCCATTTTGAATACCATTTCGTGGTTTATTACTTTTGTGGCCGGCAGATTCTCAAGTAGGGCGCCAAAATGCATGACATACACACACGTTCAGCTCAGCCAAGCCCCTGAATCTCTCTCTCTCTCTCTCTTAGTCTGTAGAGTGAATGCACTTTCGATTGCCGGGTCTGCCAACCTGAAAGTTGACTATATTCATGAGCAACGCCTCACCGAACCGAACCGCACAGTGGCTACCGCTACCGCTGACGATTATGGCAGTTAGCGTGGGCTGTTACACGGATTATGGCTCCTTTGACAGCCACAACAGCTGGGCAGAGACGGTACCCAACACGCAACGCCCTCCCACCGTTTATAGTACAGAAAATTTCATTATTTAAGCCCCATTCTGTGGTGCCTGGCAACGCGGCAATCCGGCGGGCTTTAAAAATCAATTAACCTTGATTGCAGCCATGCTCGATGCTCGACTCGTCCGCTTTTTTTATTATGGATAACATCGTCAGACCACGATGGGACAGGACAGTCCAGGACATCGTAGTCATTGCCTTTGCCCTTGTTTATTATGTGAGCTTTATCGTTGTTATTGCCGTTTCCATTGTCATTGATGACTTGCAATATTGAACTTGACAGTTGGTAACTAAATGCCCCACCGCCCACTTTTCAAACCCTATGACAATGGCAAATGTTAATTTTAATAATGCTTATTGACCCAAAGTTCTTGTTGCTTTTTTATAAATCGAAACAAAATCACAAACATATACATAAATCCAAACAGTTAAATGTATACAAGATTCCTATGAAAATCGCATTTCAGGGGTCAAAATAAAAAATAATAAAAACAAATCCCAGCCAACGTGTGGAGCATAAAATGAAGAACTCAGTTGAGGAAATAACAACAAAAAAAAAGAGAAAAAAAATGAAGCATAAGCGCTGCTAACCCTAAAAGATCCTTAGCTCAGCCGGTCCAGACAACAAAGCAAATTTTAACATTATAATTTTTAATATTTTTGCCTTTGGGCCGTGTGGGGCTGAGACGAGATGAGACGAGTCGAGTTGTGTTTTGTTGTGTTGTGTGTTGTGTGTTGTTGCCGGGTGTGAAGCTGTCAAATGCAGAGGGCCCTAGACAGGGCTCTAGGTAAGGCTCTGGCTTGGTTCCGGACTGCAAGCTGTGACATCCTTGCAAAAAGTGAAAAACGGATATATATACACACACGCACATACACATATGGCACACAGGACACACACATACACATACAAAGGCTGGCAACATGGCTTTCAATTTCGGCATCTTTTTGGGGTCTTAGCTCTTGGCTTTCGTTTCTTTTAAACTTGAGTTGCCTTCGATTTCACGCAGCGCTGGCAATTTTATGCCAAACCCAAGTTGTACACTCCCCCCTGTCCCTCCCACTCAACAACTTCATCTCCCTCCCCCTGTTGTCCCCTCTCTCTTTTTATACCTGCTGTGGCTTAGCATTGTTGTTGTCGCTGCTGTTACTGTTGCTTGTTTACTGTCTTTTATTTATTTGCTTGCTTTCTTTTTTTGCTGTTTTTCTCTTCATATTTCTTTCCCGAAATAAGGGAAATCGAATTCGAATCACTTTCGGATATTTTTGGTTATAAAGTCGGAAATTTTTGGCGACATTATTGTTTTCGACATTTTCCTAGTTTTTCGCCAACACACATTTTAGCCAGCTCTCTGTTCCATTGTCTTCCGCCTTTTGGCCCTCTTTTGCGCATTGTCTGTGCACCAGTGAAATTTATTGCTTCCAATTGAGTGCACGAAGCAGCAACAACAATGTGAAAGGGACACAGATGGAACACAGGAGCAGAAGCAGAAGCAGCAGAAGCAGAAGCAGCAGCAGCAACAGCTCGTGAACAGTTCGCGCTTGTCCTTGATATACACGTGCGTTCATGTCCCTCTGTCTCTGTCTCTGTGTCCTGCCCCTTGTCCGTGTCCCTATTCCAGTTCCTGCTGGCAACATATTGAGAAGGAAGCACACATGTAAGCAAAATTGACAAGGCTAAAGGATATCGATGTCTGCTTATAATGTGCAACATATTAAACCTAAGCACACGCTCACAGCGCTCGCTCTATAAATAACAGCAGCAGCGTCCTCACAGGACACACCTCGCCTAGCCTCGCCTCGCCTCTCTTCTCCCCTCGTCCCCTCTCTTCGCCTTGCTTCAACCCCCCCAAAATAATCAAAGTTGCCGCCAAAACTGTTTTCACTTTAGCTGCTATTATTTTGCTGCCCTCTGTGCTTGGCCTGCTGCCGTTGATGTCCTTTGCTTTTGCTTTTGCTTTTGCCGTTGCCTTTCCTTTTGCCCTGTGGCTAATATATGAGCTCCATGTCGCCCCGTTTGGCCTGGCCCCGCTTTTGTTTTGGCCTAGTCACATGAGTCTTGTAGAGTCGAGTTGAGTTGATATTGATGATGTTATTAAAATAATAAATTATTTGAAAATTATGAACTGGCATCATTTCTCATGACATGCAGGCCCAGTTGACGGTCCCACAAATAAATCAAAAGGTCGCCAGGACTTTAAATGAGTGCCACTTGAAAACGGAAGTTGCTTTTAAGCATCACCTGACTTAATGGCTTAAACAGACTATGATATTGGCAGCCAGAGTGTGTGTGTGTGTTAACAAACCACAACAAATTAAATTAAAAACTATTTTGCGTTGTTTTTGCTTCTGCACTCACCTGTAAAGTGGTTTGCCAGCGCTCTCACGGAACCAAAGAACCATGTAGACACGATCGTCCTTTGCCTCCGGCTCAATGTCACATGGCAAGGATGCGGTGCGTCCCAGAACGGCCTCCACGGCCACAGTGGAAACTGAAAAAGCACATAGAAAAAGAGAGAAGAGACGAAGAAAGTCAATTATGGGCAATACATATATACAATGCAAAAAGGGCTTCCAAGTGTAGCCTTAAATGTCACAACACGACTATTGACGAAGTCATTAACACAATATTAAATTGTTTGTTGTTGCTTCTGTTACTTCTTGCCGTTTGCTATTTGCTGTGTCGTTGCAATTACTTGACTCCCACTTTCTTCGATTCCTTAAACATCAACAAAATGCTGCCTTTTAACTGTCACGCCAACATCACGCGAGGCACTAACAGAAACCAAACCGCACGACAGTCAACCAACTCCTCCCCCTACTCCCCCCTTTCATTTCCTTGAAACCCCAACCAGCAATCCTGCAATTTCTAACTTCTATCTAAAAGCCCGCCACACCCTGACCCAAACCTCAATCGTTGCCATCGTCGTCGTCATCGTCATCGTCGTAGTCGCATAATCACAACCAAGTACGTGAGTGGGAATATTAATGCTAAATTGACGACAACGACAGCGACAACTACGATGACGTCGACAACGACAATGACAACGACGACAATGAAATGATGATGGCAGCGATGAGCTCGCTTACTCCAAGTCCGTCCACTGTCTAGCTGCGATTTCACGGCGGCCTCATCTTTTGCATTTAAACTGCCAATTGATGTCACTAAAAATATAGATACACCAAGGACACACGGCTATTATCCTGATGGAGGTAAGCGGGCTTCTCTCCGCTCTCCACTCTAAAGTCAATCCCCAGTGATTTGAGTGTTGGATTTCAGCGAGGCTAAGGTGATTGCCTGACGGTCTGACGGCCTGAAAAATCACAGACACCTAGCAGGATATTAATTTGATATGTATAATTGCAGCACTCGGTGCAACTTAAGCAAATTTCAACTGAAATTGCCAGGCTTAAGCATGTCATTGATTATATTTCACAAATAAATATGGGTCATCAAATGCAACATAATTCATCAAATGGAATTCTAATTATAGAAATATTTGTGACACAGAATGCAATGACTAAGGATGGTTGTTTATCTGTCCACCGTGAATCGTGTTTGATATTGAATTATTTAAAAGCTGAATTGAGCTTTCGATTTATCTCTCGAAATGTCATTTTGATCATGGTTTGGCACCTTAATTCATTCTGCATTCAAATTTTTGTCTCAAGCATTTTGCAAACATTTAAAATCCCGAGTAATGCAAAATAAAAATAAGCGACTAGCTTATAGCATTTAGTGAAATGCAATTATTCACTTTCCATTTAGGCCAAGTACTTAAAAATTCTCGTTTTTCCCTTTATCGGACTTAAACTCATCAGCTCAAAGTGAAATAAATCCGGAGAACTTCGCCGAAATTATATTAGAGCAGATTTAAGAAATTCACTTCCGCAAAATCTTACCGAAAGTGAAAACCGGAACAGGCAAAGTATGAGCACTAGACTTACGGAGTTGTTCTATAAATTATTTTATACATATTTTTTTTTTTTATAAATATCGTGCCTTTTAAGTTTAACTGCTGTTGTAATTTGTCGCTAGCTGATTGATTTTTCAATCGCTCGTTCACATCGATTTAAGATAAAGTTATTGTTAGCCATTTACCTAGCAGCTGCTGGAAGTTTGAACCTATGACTCCCATACAGATCCATCATGCTTAGCAACGCAAAGCTCATTAATACCCAAAGAGGGGACCCGCAATGATGTTACGCGTAATTTAATTTTGGAACGCCCGCCAGCAACAAATTCCTCACGCATAATTTCAGTTTGCACTCGTCTTTGTATGTCTGTGTGTGTGACACTCAGTAAAAGTATGGACGCGTACGTGAACCACTATGTATGTGTGTGGGTGGTAAGGGGAGGGGATGCCAACATTTTTGACATTTATTTAATATGCGCACGTATTATAGAAAAGCAATTCCCAGTCGTATAATTTATGGCACACTACAAAAATTTGCACATGAAAATGCCGACTGAACTCACAGGCACGCGCGCGAATTGCAGGCAGTCAAATCTATATATGTATACACAGAGAGAAATTCATTGCTAAAATCAAATTCGAATGACCTCGAATTAAGTATTTTCAGTCCAGTAAGAACAAAAACACTTATTTAAAGAATTTACCTACTCACATTTAAAACTTAAATCGTGTCCAAGAAAACTTTGATTAAGATGAAAAATACTTGTTTAAAAAATTATATGTACTCACAGTGTGCACACAAGATTTTAATTCGAGTACAAGACAACTTGGATGAAGATAAAAAATACTTCCGTTGAATGTGAAGTATTTTTTTTTCTTACTTAGAAATCAAGTTTGAAATGTGCCGTTTTAAGTTCAAAATACTTGATATTTTCGCTCTGTGTATATACTTCCGATATATGTATATTTATAAATATATATATATTTATATGTATGTAGTTGTGTGTGTGTATGTCTGTGTAAGTATAATTGACAAACATACAAGAATAGGTTTGTGTATACATTTGTGTTTGGGGCTGTCGCAACACGTTGTAGCAATTTTCGGTGCGTTTGTAATTCCCATGTTAGATGTCAAACTCCCAAAGAGCAGACCAAACACTATAGACCTACACATACATATATATGCACACCTACACAGTCAATCTGTCTAGGCAGGAGCAGCAGCAGTGGCAGAAGCAGAAGCAAATTGACATAATTTGTGACGTTGCCGCCCTCTATCCACCTTCAGCTCAGCTCGTCCACCTCTGCGTCTTTAGCAGAGAGAACACGCTGTGAGCTGAAGCGTGAGTGTGTAATGAGTGATTTGCCCGTGAGGCGCACCGCGCTGGGCTGACAGTGGTGCCAATCGTTGCCTCAATCCTCTCTCTCTCTCTCTCTCTCTCTCTTGATCTTCCCTCTCCTTTGGCGCCTGCTTTAACCTTTCGCACCACGTCAGACCGCAGTATCTGCGAGCCGCTAAACCAACTGCCTATGCTCGGATTTTGGCCAAGTGGAGCGTGCTGCGGCTTAGGTGGCTCAGATGCTTGTGGGGTCAGTGGCATGGATTAGCAGCCAGCAGCGGCAACAGTTGACAGACATGACAAATTTGTGCTAGTTTATTGTCGTCCCCCTCTCTCTCTCTCTCTCTGTGTGTGTGTTTGCGTGTTTAAGTCTGGCTGTATGTGTAAATAACTATAAAATACATACAAATTAAATTGGTCAAGCTTAATTGATGCTTTGTTTATGTTAAATATTTAAAATGCATTAAAATATTTTATGATACGAGTAAATCACAGGGGAATATTTTGAATTTAATTGGTCATGCTATGTTTATGTCAGATAATCGTATATTCTAGCATAATTCAGAGATTTTCGGCAACAAGAACATTTAAAATTGTTTATGATTTACAAATAAATTTATAATATTTGTATCTTCAAATTCCTTTTGTTCCTAGAAATTTTAGAAAATAGTTTTATTTAATTTAAATACCTGTGTATTCTTGCATTTTCATGCCCTTTTGTCCGTCACATAAGCTTTCTATTACACAATGGCATTCTAGTTATATTTTTTTTGTCAAAGAATAGAGTGTAAGGCAGATACAAATTTCATTTGTTCATCTTGACGTTGTGCGTTGCCGTGGCAGCTTTTTTCTTTTCATAAAAGCTGCCAACAGCTCGGCAACACATACTTAAATAAAATACGCACACACTGTGAGAGACGCCCAGTTGGGTTATACACATACTATTTATATTTATATAAGTCGTCTTTATATAAGCGAAAGAAGCTGTGAAACTTATGCAAATTGCATTTCAGTGTCTGCGCTAAAGCAAATTCGACTGAGAAACACAGCAGTAACAGCAACAGCAACGGCAATGCACTATGGGGCATTTGACCAGTTTATGTCGCTTAACAAAGGTTAACAGATTTTTAAAACTCTTCGCAAAGTTCAACTTTCCTTTCAAAAATCATCCATTGACACCATTTGCTAAATACACACATATATTATTAAAAAGACTCGTACAAAAACAACAACATAAAAGCAGCTACACATAGTACAAACATCAAACGTTAACATCTATTTAAAAAATAATTTTAAAATTAACCTGAAAAACACCTATCAATAGTATCAACAATCTGGTTCAAATTAAACTTCACAAAATTAATTTTCTTTGATGTGTTTTAATTATAAAATGCACTGAAAATTTGAACTTTATTAAACCACGAGGTTTTCGGATGCAAAAGGAAACTTTAACTTTTGCTACTTTAACATTGGGCTGTTATGTTAACATTTCTGATCTGTTTATATTGCGTGCATACTTGTAAAAATGAAATTATTTCACATAAACTGCTCAAATGTCCCATAGTGCAACGGCAACGGCAACGAGGCAGAAGCAACAGCAACATCAGCAGTGCCTAAAAGTATGCAATGCTAACGGGCTGCGTTGCAAAAAGTGGTAGAAAATGCGCATAATGAAATCCAATGCTATACTATCTACGTCAGCTTCTTAGCTTGGCTGCTTGGCTGGTTCGCTTGCTTGGTTAGTTTGCCCAGTGCGTTGCCACATTCCATGCTCTACTTTCGAGATGATGCTGCCTGCTGACTGCCTGCTTTTCTATCTTCTTCTTGCCTTTGTTGCCGTTGAGCGCGCCAAAGTTGTTCTTCTCATTTCACGCCACGGCCGCAGCGACAACGGCGACGAGTTGGATGCGTCCTCTGAGCATGGTAATTTTCGCTGGGGCACAACAAAATTTTGTCTGTGTGTGTGCGAGTACTTAACTGTAGACACTTGTAAAAATAGTGTGCGACTATATGGCAGCCACTGTAGTCGACCCTGGCCAACGGCAAAGCAGGTCACGTGTGGCATAAACGAGAAATTGCGTTGTTATTGTTGTCTTGGGCGTAAGAAATTCTTTAAATAAATATGTATGTATGCATATGTACAGCTGCTTCTCAGAATCTTGCTGTTTCTTCATCTGTTTCTCGCTCTCTCTCTCTTTTCATTCTGTTTGCCACCGTGTGTGGGTGTGTGCTTGTATAATTGAGATGAAAGGTAATGACTCGCATAGCATACTTTTGAGCGCCCAAATCGCGGGCCAACTATGCGCCAGATAATGCCACAACACACACACAGACACACACGAATACCAATGCACTATGGGGCGAAATCCGAAAAATCGACTATTTAGTCATTTTATCAAGGTATTAATTTTACTACTGTTTTGGTATTAACATCTTAAGAAAACTTCAAACTGTAAAGTTCTGTACCAAAAATGTTAAATAATAGTAAAATGTTAACCCTGACAGCTGTTAAAGTCAGCTGTTGCTTCCGAAAAGCACGTTCGCTAACAGTGCAACATTTTTGCAGCCTATTTTCAAATTGGTATTGCACAAAGGCTAATCATTTTTTTTACAATATTTAAAATGGATACCAATTATACGGGTTTGTACTATGTGTTGGTTTAACTAGTATTCTGTATTTGTACGTGTTCTGTTTATATTTTGTTATATCAATTAATGCTTTGAAAGATAATTTCTTGGAAAGAAATATCAACTTTGCGAAGGAATTTAGCAATGATGCTTAACGAGGCTTAATGTAAGTCCAACTGTATGTCGTAGATCCATTCAATGTTATTTAAAGGCAATATGTCTCAATTTGAACAATTTGCGATAATCCGCGCAAATAAATTTTTTAGGACGTAACCTCACAATTTTTCCATGCTGATTTGCTCGCTTGTCGTATGAGGTATTTGACCAGTTTTTGAGGTATTTATTATTAACTCGAAAACTACTTCATATATTTTGATGCGGTTTTTTTCTAGTGTTATGTATACCCCTAGAAATTTTTTGGAAAAAGAGGCGTGTCAAAATCCCAGCCCCAAATTTTTTTGTTTTTTAATTTTATGCTCACAACCATATATTAGACCACACAACTTTCTTTGTCTAACAATTAGTTTTTCTCTTTATTGCTAATAATAAACAAGCTCAAAGCTTGTTATTTGGAACAAAAATTATGAGCTTACTTGCTACCGATACCAAAAAAAAATATAAAAAAAATTAAGGCCGGGGGTGGTGACACGCCCACTTTTCCAAAAACATTTCTGAAGGTGTACATAACATGAATAAAAAAACCGTATTCAAAAATTTAGCTTATTATAGAAGTTATTAATAAATATTCGATATTTCGGATTTCGCCCCATAGTGCAATGCATTGTGATGGTGTGTGTGAGTGTGCTTATAGGAAAGTGAATAGCAGGCAACAAAGCAGTTTTGTTGTTGTTGTAGTTGCTGGCTCTGTTGTTGCTTTTAAGTGGCACAAGGTAACGCCGCTTTGCCGCCTGTGCAGCAGGTTTGAATGTTTCACGCGCGTTCCAAGTGTGAGTGTGGGTGTGAGTGTAAGTTTCTGAGTGTGAGTGTAAGCTTGTGAGTGCGTGTGGGTATGTGCACTATTTGCACTAATTTAGTTGAAAACAAACAAAGTCCTTTGTTCAATTTTCGCCTTTAGATTGAAGTACACACAAACACAGATAGAGCGGGAAGGGCAGAGAGAGAGAGAGAGAGAGCGGGAGAGAGTGAAAGAGAGCGAGAGAGAGATAGAGACAGGCGAATGAAGGAATAAGAATGAAGCATAGAGAAACTTAGCCGGCGGCTAAGCAGCTGCTACTTGGCGAAACAGCAACTAAAAAACAGCAACAACAGCAACTAAAAAACAACAACAACAACAACAGCAACTAACAACAACAGAAACAACAACAACACTTACAGCTGCCGTTGGCAAGTGTTAACCCATTTTTAGCCTACTCACTCTAAGTAATTAGCCAAGAACATTTTCAGCTTATATATTTTGCATAAGCTGCAATTAGAAGAAAATTCTTGCACTTGCTTCGGCTGTTGTTGTTTTGATGTTGCTTTTGTTGTTGTTGTTGTTTTGGATGGTTTTGTTATTGTATTGTAGTTATTATCTCACGTGCGCCCAATTAAAGCCAAATGTCCATACTTGTAGTTACAGCAAGCCATGTTGGTTGCCAAATAAAAACAAGAATAAACTATATTCGAAATTCAATTGCGGCATAATAAATAATATGCTACAAGGGCAAGACAACTGTCGACTGTCATGCCAACTAAGTAAGTAAGTAAGTAAAACACAAAGTAAACACAATACACACACAAATATACGAATACGAGTACGTCAATAAAATACTCGAACACAAATAAAAATAAAAATGCAAAAATAACAACATGCTCGTTGGCTTACATACATTATAATCGACCTTCAAATGGTCGCTGGTTATGAGGTTGCTGGCAAAACGAGAACGTTTGGGGGCTAAAAGTAATTCAGTTATTGATTTGTCTCACTGGCAAATCAATCGATTCTGCTGCTGCTGCCTTAAAGCCAACCTGTTTATTGTTGCCACTTAAAATGTCTAACCACAAGGCATTGAGACCGAGAAAATAGTATCTCAAGTGACAATGGCCCTCAATGTGGTCAGGTTCTGACATGTGAGCTGCAACTTGTGACTTTTGTTCAAAGCTCAAATGTTGCACACAAAACGAAATGGGAAAGGCCAAAAGGGGCTCTCCTTTATTTCAAGCCAAATCCCCGTGTGTAGTTTGATGCCTGTCTTGCACCTTTGCCCAGAAATTACATCAATTACAGCGACTTGTCTTCAACTAAGCTGACCGAAAAAGTAAGAATAACGAGCCGGGCAAAACGAGACCTTGCGGCTGCCTAACAATACCTTTTCACACACGTTTTGTGCTGTGTGTGAATGTGTCTGGTGTGTGTGTGTGTGTATGTGGTGTGACCAGGTGGGTGGGACACCCATGCACATTTGAGAACATTTGACCTGAAGTGCATTGGTCATCACGTGTGGCCATGAGTCTGCATTTGAGTGCACTTTGGTCAGCAATTATTTTACGTTGAGGTCACATTAGAGAACTTGGCTCTAGTATGGCCAACTCAGTTGCCAAAGTCAAACCATGATCGAGGTCTGCTCGAAAGTTGCACTGTTTCGATTTGTGATTATTAGAAAAATGTGTTATATTTATGCGAACACGGTATAAATTTGAGCAGTGAATCGTTGAGTATATTTTCAGCCACAGAACGAATTTTAAGCAAGGAGATTTTTATTACCCTGGGACCATTTAAAATAGTATCCCTATCATTTTAACTTCACATTCTGTTTATAAATAAAGGTAAATAAATGTAATTTAATGTTTAAAATTCAAATCTTATTTTAATGACAAAATCAGTCAAACCATAAAAAAAAAATATTAGCTCAACACTTACCTAAAAATATAAATATTTAAAATACATAGATAAACAAATAGGACGGCACAGAATTTTTAGAAAAATTTGAGAAGACTAATTAGGAATGGGTTTCAATTTGGCGATATTGATACTACTTATATCGATATTGATTGACAATATTTTAGCAGGATCGATATGGTATGGAATGCGATGTTATCGATATTTACTTTGATATTTTCGATATGAGCTAATATGCGATATATATATATCGAATATCAATATCGCCAGTTTCTGGAATATCACCATCCCTAATATGCAGATTTGCCGCAAATTGTGAAAAATAGAAATTCATACCATTAAAAAAGAATTAATTAAAAAGTAAGTAAGGTACAAATTTTCACAATTGTTTAAATAACCCTCGCGACTCACACAACAGCAGACACAATGGAGGCATAAAGTGTGAGAGCTTGACCTGAACTGCCATACTACCTAATGGTAGTTTCGTCCACATGGGATCGAAGAGCACAGAGTTAGGAGTCAGAGTAAGAATCGGAGTCAGAGTCCGTTAGTCCGCAGTCCGCAGTTGTAGGTTCGCTGTTGGCAGAGCGACGCCCGTGGCATATTGAAGTGCAGTTCGACGCAAGCATTTTGCTGCCGCATTGTCATGTCAACCGATAAATTCACACATACGAGTGCGAGTACGATTGTGTGTGTATGTGTGAGCAGCAACATACACACACCAACAAACAATTGACACCTACGGCAATCTTTTTTCGGTCACGTTCAAATTGCAAGTTGAAGTTCGTACTCGTAATGTAGCTGCTGCCATTTGCCATCTGCTGCAGATGTTCGAGCATCGAGAGACTCCAGTGTGCACTGAACTGTTAGTTATGGTCGCCGGCAGCATGCGCTGGATAGCATACGCTGCGTTTCCGCACTTCAATTGAAGACCCGACCCGAATCTGCCGTCTACCAATTCGACTGTGTCCATATGTGCGAGTACAAACAACAAACATACACGTACTTATATACATGTGTTTCTTTCCTCTTTGAACTCCTGCCACACCCCGTGGCATATAAATAGCTGCGTTGCTGTGACAATAATACGTATTAACAGCTTAACGCAAAACAGTTAGCTGCTTAATTTTTTGATTACATGGATAAATTGAAGCATTTGTTGCAGCTTTTTACCCGGCCAATTATAACTGTGTCATTTTAATTATTGCATTTTTTGCGCCCTGCCATTCGACAAAAAACTGAGCGCTCAGCATGATTCCATGTTCATTAAATAAATGCATCGACAATTGTGGAGTCGAAGAGGAGGGGCTTGGGGGTCGATTGTGGGGTGTTGGATTGAATTACAATGTGTGTGCAACACGCACATGACCAACCACCGCATACATTGTGGGCATATAAAAAACTATTGCATACTTTTGTGCGATTTTGAAGTTTTGACTGCACAAAATGTCTATGGGGGCAAACATTTTGGCAAAGATTTTCGCAAAGCTCTGCGATTTGTAGACAGTTAGACAAGGCGAAAGTTTTCAACCAGTTGGTGGTGCTTATGTGGTGTGTGTGTGTGTGTGTGGTATGTGTGTGAAAGCGGTTGCACTGGAATTTGCAATTATTGCCGCTTAGCAGAAAATTCTTTGCATGCTTGCGCGCCCGCCATGAAAGTAGCAACTTGGCAAAACTATTGTCAAGAGTTTTTAGATCAACACACACACACACAAAACCACACAGACATTTACACACTCACACACACAGACTGAGACACACATTCGTATGAATCCTGACAATGAATGACAAAAATGAATTTTAATAAAGTTGCGCAAATATTTGCATATTGTATGGACGCTAAAAACTTTCATTGACAAAGTTTGGACCCCACCGAACAGACAGACAATAAACCAATTCAGCTTTATGCAATGCGATGTGCTGGAATTTCGATTTCAATATGGGCAACTTTTGATGCGGGTCACACGCAAATTAGCTTTGACTTTTTGCTAAAGTTAGAAGCTAATATTATGTACACGCCACGTTTGGCAAACATAGGCTGTTTGCCTTTATGCCTCCCCACTAAGTCCCGCATAACGCTTTAAACTTTCTTAGCCAAATCAATTTGCCAGTCCACGTAGCCCGTCGTAATAACTTTAAACTGTTTTAAAACACAGCGCGAAAAATTTCATTACCACCTTTGCGTTTTTAAGGGGCCGATGGCAGGCAACCTTTTTGATTATTTTACGCCGCTTTCAAAGTAAATATTTGACAAGAAACAACAGCAACATCAGCAGCAAAAATAACAACAACAACAAGAACAGCAGCAACAATAAACAACTTTGTCGTCTTAGACTTTGCCATTGCGCTGAAGCACTTAAAACCTAATTAAATTTGCATTACAATTTTTTCTGTTATCTGTTGATGTTGCTGTTGTTGTTGTTGTTGTTGTTGCTGTTGACGTTGCCTTTGCCTCTAATTTTGTTTTGAAAAACAGCCAAGAGCATGCTCTAAAGGCATTACTTTGAAAGAGGACAGACCCGACACTCAACTGAACTGGTTGACAATCAGGCTGCCTGGTCAGCTTACAAACTGCGGAAAAGGGCGAATAAAATAACGAAGAAAAAAAATATAAAAAAGATACAGACTGTGCCAGACTGTGGGACAGTGCGTGATTCCCCAAAAAATCCTGCATAATAATAAATTACAATATTATTGCTAAGAAAATTGTTGCTTTGATCTTTATGCTATCGTCTAAGAGGCTGTGAATGGCTTCAGATTTAGATATGGCATTTAAAATGGATTTTTTTTCCTTTTTGCTATAAAGTTTACATTTTATTTTAGTTTGCAATATTATTCGCATTTATTTTGATTATTTATTGCAGGTGTTGTCTAATTTAATGGTTAAGCAATTATTCATTTTTAGCAATATTAGGAAGTCTTTAAGAAATTACGGAGTAGCAGATTATTTTTAACTGGAGCAACTCAGTGCGACCTGAATATCGATTAAGCATAAAATTTACTCATTTAAAGACATTAAAATTTATTTGAGTGCTCGTTAAACTGTCAGCCACTCAAACAATAACCAATAAAATAAAAAGTGCGTGCGTCATGCCCACTGAAGGTATTGTTTTTATTATGCAAATGTTTAAGAAAACACGTGTAACGAAATAAAAGTAAAAATCTTAAAGGCATTGTCGAATTCTGTAGCAAGAAATGGACGTCGCGTATACGCAATAAGTTGTACTGAGCTGGTGGGAGGAATCAGGAGACAGGCAGAGGGCCAACTGCATGCAGCAATAAAGCAAAAAGTCCAAGATTTATTTCTTCAGCAAGTTGGCCAGCAAGTTGCTGCACACCCAAAGTCGAGGCGATGCCAACTCCCCAGCCAAGCCAACAGTGTCTTCCATTTTACGCCAGGATCTTCACATGCTGAGGGAACTCTGGGGAAGAGCAGAGAACGAAGCATTCGACTCCATATGTTGCGTGCAAATCACGGTGCAGACTAGTGTGTGTGTGTGTGTCTGCCCAACTCCTGCCAGCTGGCTATCAAAGAAAGTACGTTGTCTTGGCCAAGATTCTGGTGTTGGCCGTTGCCAACAGGAAGTTTGCAAAAACCGAAAACGGAAGCGCCAAGATTTATTATAAAAATGTTCATAGCTCAGGCAGCCAAACGGCATATTACGTTAAAAGTGCACAACACACACACACACACACACACACTTACACACACGTGTGAGTATATGTAATGCTTATTCGTTCACAGCTCATAGCTAAAGTTGGCAGCAAATTGTGCGGTCCAACGGTAAAGTAAAGTGAGCAGCTCTTAATTGCACATTTATTTAGGTTCGCCACTCGGGTAAGGCTCGTCTTCAAGTCTGCCCGTCTGCTAGTCTGCTGCTTAGTAGTTTATCATTTGCTCTGGCTAAATTACCCACACAGGCATAAGATACAAGACTCTAGACAGAACACTTCATATGGCTCCCTATCTCCTTATCTACACAGTCTTCCAGTTGCCGATGTAAAAACTTTCTTTCTTCTGCATTATTTTTTTTTTTTTTGCCTTGAAGCTTGGCAAAAGTTTTCGCCCCTTGACGCAAAACGGAAATCTGTATATTAAATGACTAATTATAGACATTTTATTACCTTGAGCAAGATAAATGGCCACAATGTGAGCCACATAGCGTGTGTGTGTGTATGATAGAAATACTAGCTGATAGTTGTTACTTGACTGGGAACTGGAGCTATTTGGGACTGGGGGATTAGTTTCAACATGGAATAGTTGGAGTCTCCAGTTACTTAAGTGCCTGCTGCTGCTGCCGCTGCTACCACGCCCACAATTAAGAGTAGCAACTGACTAGAACATTTTCAATTAAAAAACATTTCTAGCTGCCTAACCTTGGGGCGCCTTGTGGCATGTTGGCGTGCTCTCAAATGAAAACAGAAAATCCACAAAATTAAAATGACAAAAGCGCGCCGTTTTCTTTAAAATGCATTTCCATAGAGGCGGCAACAACAACAACAACAATAGCAAGCAGCAGTGGAAGCAGCAGCAGCAAGAATAACAACAACAGTTGGAGCTGCAGCAGCAGCGACTGCGACAGCGGCGTCGTCGGCGGCGCCTGCAATTTCCACGTTACGTTTCGTTTCATTTCAGTTAGTGCCAGCTGCTCCCATCGCCTTTCCTTTTGTGTGTAATATGCAGGCTGTCGGCCTCTCCACCCCTCCACCCCTCAGCCCCTCATCCCTCATGTGTGGCCTTTGAAATGGCGAACCCGCTGCAGTCTTACTAACGGCAATCCCTTTGCTCTACCTCCCTTCACCTTTCCTCTTTCCCCCGCTGCTCTTGTTGACAGCATGAAAATTTTTGCAAATGCAGCAAATGAATTTTTTTGCACCCGCTTCGTTTTTCAATCTTGCCTATGCTCCACTGTGTTGTGTTGTTGTTGTTGGTGTTGTTGTTGTTGTTGTTGTCATTGTTCCCGTTGTTGCCTGCGCCCCGTTTCAGTGCATTTAGTGGCATCATGAGATGCTATTGCAATTTCCTTGCTTGTCGCACATACTAATTCGCACAGAGGCAGCCAACCGCATTCCGCAGCTCTCTTTTTGCTACTCTAATTTTGGCATCGTCTCTCTTTCTGTGTGTGCGAGTGTGTGTGTGTGTGTGTGTGTATGTTTGTTTGTATGCTTGTAACTGGATAGCTGTGACAACAACAACAAAACAACGTTAAAGCAAAGTGGGCGAAACTCGAAATGCTTTGCATAAACGGAAAGTAATAATTTAACGCAAAATTTCCTTTTGCTGTTTTGTTGCTGATGCTGGCGATGTTGTTGTGGTTGTTGCTGTGACTGCGTCCTGCTTCACCTCCTGCATCCCACTCCAGCCACCGCTTTCTTACGCTTCAATTGGCTCTCGTACGAGTATGTGTATGTGCGTCATTGAGTGTCTGTGTTTCTGAGCGTGTAACTGCCGCCGTTGCCATTCCGCAAATTGAACTTTTAACTGTAGCACGAGCTTCCCAAAGCATCCGGTGTCAGCTGTGTGCGGTGCTGAATTTGCTGCCACTGCTGCTCCTGCTGCCAAAAGGAAATGACAACATGACCTTCGGGCGTCGAGTGCTTTAAATTTGTTTAGCATCTTCCGCTTATGACTTGGCAATAGCCTCCAGATGAATATCCAGAAATAGTCATAGTCCAACTTTTCCACTTATTACTCTTGACTGCCCACAATCGATAATGCCAAGGGCTAAAACACACTCTGCATGTCGATGTCGTTTTTGTTACTCGTGTTGTTCTCCATCTTCTTGTCGTTGTCGTTGTTGTTAGTATTGGAAATATGTACATACATATGTAAATCGCCTCAAAATGCAATAACACGTGCTCGCATTCTTGTTCGTGTGCGTGTGTCAACTCTCTCTTTCTCCTCTGATTTTGCTCGGTTCGTTTCAAGGCAAACAATTCTTTTTTGGTCTGGTCTGGTTTGGTTTGGTCTAAGTACCCCTCAATCCCTCTTAGCCAACCTCACTCTTTTGTGCTTGTTTACACTTGAGACGAGTGTGGTTTCTTCACTGGCGACAATGTTGGGTGTATTAGACATAAATTTAATTTTCTTCTCTCACTTTTAACTTATTATTTTATTATTCCGCGAGGTGTATACCTCTATATATTTTATGCGACTCTGGCCAGATTGTATTTATTTAAATATATAAAACAACGCCATGGCGAAAATTCCCTTGTAGCGTGCACAATTCTACGTCACTGTCAGATGCAAATTTCATTTTCCAAGCCAGGAGTGCAAAAAAAGTTGGTAACACAAGGAACTCCCAAGAAGATTTCAACATGTCCAAACATTCTAAACATGCAAATTTTCCAGTCTGTCGCTGTTTTCTCGTTTTTTCTTCTGCTGCTGTTGCTGCTGCTGTTTTTGTTCGTTTTCATTTTCTTTATTTTTTGAGCAGGAGCACCAAATAAGTAGGAGCGAGTGGACAAAAGAGGAAGCAGGAAAAAATAGCAAACCCGGCAACCGGAAAAACGGAAGCAACGTGCGTGCATGCGTGACACAATTGAAGCGCCTAACGCCAGGACCAAAACCAGAGTAGAAATAGGAGTACGAGTAGGAGTAGGAGCAGGGGTCCTTGGGCAAGAGGGGAATCATTGCGGAGTAGATGAAGTGGAGCGGCGCTTATCTCTCTCTCGCTCGCTCTCCAAAATCGGGCCCCAAGGAATCGTTAGCCTGCCATTTTGGGTACAGTGGTTCGGTGAGCAAACAATGCAAAACAACAGCCGCAGTAGAAGCAGCTGAAAAGGCAAACAATGAACTAAAGCCAAAAACAAAATAGTAGAGATTGAAGAACAAAAAAACAAAACAAAAAAAAGACAACCAAAATATTCATCTAAACGCCGGCGACGACGACTGCGCTGGTTTGGAACGACGCACTGAAGTGATTTGCCGATTGATTTTGCTCTGTGTCCTGATGATTTGCCTCCTCCAACATGTAAGGAAAGGAAACAGGAAGGGGACAGAAGAACTAGAGGAAAAGAAACTGACGAAAAATGAAAGAGCATTGCTCGCAGCCGGCGACAAGTGCATAAAAACCCATAACAAAATGGCAACTGAGGACTGGCAACCCTGAACTGGGACTGGGACTGGGGACAAGGCGTCGGGGTCACAGTAAAATTGTTTGGAAAATTGATTTTTCTTACATTTAACTGAGCATTCGATTGCTTATTTTGCTTGCGTCGCTGAGAACAGAAAGAAGTGCAAAAAAAAGAAAGAGAAAAAAAACTGAAACAAAAAAGAAAACCAAAAAAGACAAAAGAAAAGAAAAGAGCAGAAAGCAGCGCAGCAAGTGAAGTGAAGTGGAAATATTAAATTATTTATGTAGTTGCATTGCGTTATGTTCTTCCGCTTCTCTGTTCTTTTATTGCTTGCTGTTCTCGCTGTTTGCTAATTTCTTTGATTGTTTTTCCAGTTTGGGACCCTCAGCCATTTTGCCGCTTCTCTGCTTCCGATACTCTATTTCCAAAAACAAAGTCTAGAAGGGGTATAATAAATTAACAGACCAAAGGACAAAATTTTCGATAGCATCAGCGTAGAATTTTAGAATGCTCGATTTAAAATACTGTAGATTTTTATACAACTTTTAAAAATTTTCAATAGGTTATTTCATTTTTCAACAGGGCATCTCATAGTCGAGCTCACTCAATTGGCGAATTCGTACTTGTTTTTTTTGTTTTGTTTTGCTTGTTTGTTTCTTTTGTTTACCGAGGAGCTATTTACACACCGCTCGCAAAGACAAAGGCCAAGTCTCGAGGCACTTCAAAATTGACTCAAATATTTGGGCGTAGTTAAATTAAAGCATGTACAAATCTACCTATTTATAAATATGTAAATGTATATGTAAGTGTGTATGTATTTTTGTGAAGAGAGTACAGACTACCTGCGATTGTTTGGCCAACTTAATATCTGTCTTACTTTATGAAGTATTCATAACGAGCAACTCAATTAATTAACTAAAAGTAATATGCCCGGGTTGGTTCACAGATCTCTAGCTATTGTGGTACAACAGAGAAACAAACAAAATAACATAATGCTAATTATTTTACTTTATGTTTGAGGCATACAGCGCCGACATTCAGGTGGCAGTTTCAATTACACGTGGGCGTCCTCTCGTCTTTCAGAAATGTTGCCGCAGTAAAATTATGTATTCGCCCTGTTGTGTTACTTATACCACAAATATACTTATTTCACATTTAATACCAAAAGTGAATTTTCAATTATCGTAATCTGTCTGAAAATGTTAATATATTGAAAATGTGGCTTTCATTACAAGTTGTTTAATATGCTAAGAGTTAAATATGAATATGATCAATATTAAATTTCAAAGTTAGTGTTAGTTAAATTTGGTGCCCATTATTTGAGCTACTTTTTGTTCAACAGTGAGTATAATTTTAACCACTGTTGTTGCTTATTATGAACCTTTTCCTTCGGTTCAGCTTACCTCGTTGGCATAGACACCTTTGACCATTTGCTTTGAACATTTATTGACGTTGTTGTTGTTGATACATTTTTAACGGTTTGCAAAGCAAATCACGCAACTTATTAAAGTCTCAAGTCGGGCTCATGCTGTGCGACACTTTTTAACAAGCTCGTTAACTTATTTTGGTTGTTGTTGTTGCTGTTGTTGTTGACGTTGCTTTGTTTTTAGCAACATTATTAATTTTAATAGAAAACTTTGCCGCTCCCTGCGCTAGCCATGCACAAGGTCCAAAATTAATGAGGGTTGTCCACTTGGCGCTTGTTGAATTTGTAATTTGTCGCTGCCCGTTCTCATGCCCGATCCCGTTGTCTTTCCCGTTCCCATAGGAATAAGCTAGCTTGCCACAGTTTGTAGCTGTTGCAAATGTTGCCACGAGAGATAAGCGTCAACCCAGTGCAGCAACAAAGTGTAAGCGTCGCAATTATTTGGTGATTTCTCAACGTTCCCACCCCCGACCAACCCACTGGGCTTGTTGGTAAGACAAAGGCTTGGCCATATCGCGGCACTAAACTTAATTTAATAGGCACTTGGCAGCAGTCGCTGGCTCATTTTTAAAGCGTCAAGCACTCTAGTCAAGTGGTTGCCTGTGGCATTCAGCGGGACGCTGTCGGATCCCATAAATAAGCCCGATAACTAATGTAAACAGCAACGGTCGCGTAGAAGTGAGTCTGCATTTGCATTTGGGCCCGAGAAATTGCCGCAATAAATTGCGCTGTAAAAATATATCGACATGTGCTTTGCAAATGCCAATGGGAGAAGGCGAGAAAACGTTGGACTGGCTTGGCTTGCTTTGGTTTCGTAATGGAACTGTGGACAGGTAATCGTGGATACCCGGAATCTTGTGGGTGTCTTCTCGTCGCGACAGTGACACGAAAGCGCATTAAAACCAAGTGCATACAATTACAAAGATTGGATGAAATCTGCCACTGCCAGCCAAGTGAAATAAATGTGAAAACTTCAAAAAGCGCTCAAGGTAATGCCCAAGCCAAAAAGCTACAAATGCGGCCAATATAAATTTTCAATAGCATGTATTCAGTTCCCCTCCTTTTCCTCCTCGTACTCGACCTGCTGTGTTAACGCCACCGAGCTGTACGGTTTTTGAGGTTTCCAGAGCGCTGTGTTTGATTTTATTACACTGACAAATGGCGTGGCGCATTTAAGCCAACCCCTTTTTTTGGGTGTGAGCTACATATCTGCCCCAAAGCCAGAGCCACAGCCGGAGGCAATGCCAAAGCCAAAGGCAATGCCAATGGCAGTGCCAATGCCAAAGGCAAAGTAAAAATTTGAATTTCAGCTTACCAAAGAGCCAAACATATGCGGCATTCGTTGCTCTGTTCCTCTGCCTGCAGCTTATGTAGCATACTTTTTGGCTTAACGTGTAAGGCGCATAAATCGTGGAGCGTCGTCTACTTTAACAGTAAGCAGCACCTCTCCCTTTTATCCCCTAACTCTTCCCGCCCTTTGAGGACATGACAGCCATGCTATACATCCATTTATTAGCTTTGTTAAAATTGAATAAAGCGCAGTACCTAGACACAATTGATTTTTCCTGCAACTTCAAGGCCTTCAAGGTTGCCTCCTTAAGTTTTAAAGCGTTTCTTTTGCGCTTGCTCCACCCGGGAATACTCAATTGACTTTTGGGTGGAGCTGTTTAATTTTGGCCCAAGGTGAAGGGAACGAAGCAAATGGCAACGGCCTCGTTGGCATGCATCAAATTTTAAACAGCAATCTACTTGGCTGTGTACTTAAATACAAACCACGCGCTTGAGATTACGCTTTATGTTACGTGATAACGCATAACGCGTAACCTTTTCACAGATAATCTCCTTAAGCAGCTCCAGCGACACAGCACCAGGCCCAATGTCAAAAATTGCCTCCAACATTTGCCTATTAGCAGCCGGAGCAAAAGGGTATATCAGGTGTCTGTTGTTATCTTTCTTAAATTTGCATTACTTTAAAAGACAACCTTATAATTTAAGTTTAAATAATTTTTTTTTTTCAATTTGACTTTTTAATACTTTTATTTTCAATGGTATGCAGTAACTAATTTGCATTAGCTCCTGATTGAAATTTTAGTAAATCAATCTTATAATATAAATTAATATATTTTGAGCAAATTTGTATCTGTGTTTTATATTTTGATATATCTATTTTTAAGGGTAAATATCGAAGAGACTTTAAGCGATAAGCTTCTGATCGAAACTGAAGAAAATCAACCTTATAATTTAAGGTCAAATAATGTTTTTTCTGAAATATGGTTATATGTATTTTATTCTTTGATATTTATATTTTCAAGGGTATGTAAGGACTTAAGGTGCCGACCTAAGCTTTTTCTTCGGTGTGTTGACATCTAAACACTTGGCGCTTTAGTATGCCACACAACATTTGGCCATGGTGACAGGTGCCTTTAGTCGGGTGTGCGCCGAGTACACGGCACAAAGCTCGGGTGTCATCAAAAATGTCACTCAAAAATTTATGAAAAGAAAAACGCATAGTTGAGACACAGCAGAGGGCGGGACAAGTATGTATATTCTTGTTTCGTTTTCTTAGTGAGATTGGGCGTAAAGGCAGCAACCAGACGCTATTTCCATGGCACTTCATGATGCCACTTAGGGCGTATTCCTATCGATGAGAGACAAGGAGTCAAGCGGAATCTGAATCTGAACATGGAGGTGAAGGTGGAGGAGGCATTTCCATAGAGGCAACTGCTATCAGTTACAGCTGCAGGAAGTTCGCTTAAATGTGTTGCGTTAAGCCTTTACAAGGACACGCATTATTATTATTATGAATTATTATTGTTTGGCTCAGAATGCAGGCACACTGAGAATAACAATCACGTACACAGCTTGTATCGATTGCGTTGTGGCAGAGCGACATTTAAGCGGTGAAGGATGAGGGGTGTCTGGCAAGGGGGGGGGCGCACAAATCAATTTTTGATGTGCGCTCAATAAGCCGCCACTTCCTGATTATCTGGGCCACCGCCTCCATTGTTGGCGCCACCTCGTTGCTTGTTACGTAATATTTAAAATACATATTTTTTCAGAAAAGTCAACTTCTTTTTTCGTATTTTAAGCACGTGCTGAACACAACGCACGTGAATTTATCTTCTCGGCAGCAGCAGCAGCATCAGCAGCAGGTGAATGAATTTTCATGCCATGCTAATTTATTGCTTTAACTCTTTTGGCTCACATTTTTGGCGTTATCAAATTATTGCCCAGCCCAAAGTGGCCAGACATTAAAAAGTTTTCTACCTAATTGCCAAGTATTTCTCTCTCCCTCTCTCTCTCTCTCTCTCTCTCTATCTGTCTGGCAACACTCTTGTATAAAGACGATTATCTACAACACATATGCCAACATTTCAAATGGCTTTGCTGCTCTTCATTTCTTGTTTGCCCGCTGATAAGAAACTTTTCAAGTACGTTGAAATGTCTTGTTAGGGGATGGGCTGAGGGACTAGGAAGGGGGCTCTATCAGGGGGGCTGAGCTTGTAACTTATACTTGGGATTATCGCATATTTTTCATAACTGCGACGTGACTCCATTATTGGGCTGAGCTTCGTTTTCCTTTACTTTACTTTCCTTTACCTAGGGCACTTGTGAAACCTCATTTTGTGTCGTCACTGTAACATCGTAAACGGACGAACCCGGAGGACCCATATTTGCATTTAGAGTTACGGACAAATGCTCACATGTGTGTGCGTGTTTGTGTATGTATGTATATGTATGTGTATTGTGCACATGTGCAGGAACTTGGAGCATGTCATATCCATAGATTGCATTAAGCGCTTACATATAAAAGAATTTTTTATAATTTAAAGCAAAACTTTTGAGGCTTATTCGTAAGAGAAAGTTTAAGGTATCCAATCAGCTTATAATACAAATAGTATACTGCTCCATAAGCTGCCTTTAGTTATTTAGAAAAGAAATACTCTATTTGAATACATTTTATTTGAAATACTCAACATTAATACATTGAAAGCACTTGGGAGCTTAAATTTCTACGACACTTTAAAAAGTTTACACAAGTTGCTTCGTGAGCTCAACGTTTCAATTAAAATTGTCATCTATCATGCACGGAAAAATTACTGAATAAATATTAATGAAAACATAGAAATTGTAATTGTAATTGTAATTGCAATGCAACTGCCAAATGGGCACTGCAAACACAACAGCAGCAACTACAACAACAACAGCAACGGGAATAGTCACCGCAATAATTATGCAAACAGTTTAAGGGCAGACACAGAGGTGTGCGTGTGTGTGGTTGTGTGAACGGAAGCTGAAATTATATGCCTACATACAACCTGATTGCCCTTGTGCATGTGCATGTGTGTGCGTGTGTTGACATATTGTCCTCGCCGTTGAGTCTGGGCGTGGACTTGGGCTCTGTTTTCATGTTTATATGTTTGCCAAGTTAGTGTTAACTTTAGTTATTCAACCAGATATCCGTCGCCGGCACTTCAGACGGCGCCCACTCGCAGCTGTTGGTGCTGCACGTTCTCATTATTATAACGTGTGCTCTCTCCAGTGAATGACAACTGTACCTATATACTGTAGGCAACAATGGCAACAATACTTAGTGCCATACAGTGCCTCACAGCACACCACATAGCAATGAATGGCAGACACTTGGCCCCGCAGCCACCATTGGCTCTTACACATGACCTCATTAGCCATTGAAACGTGACTTGCCATTTGACTTGTTTCGCGACTTGCTCTCTCTCTCTCTTCCTCCTCCCTTATTCCATATGCATCTGCAACTCCATATAAATATATATATGGTGTGTTTGTATGTATTTTGTGTGTGTGTGTGTGTGTTTTTGGCTTAAACTATAATTAAATTTGCTGTAGTGCAATTGGCAAACAGGCACAACCGCAGTTTCGCGCATATTTTAGTAAAAACGTCATTGGCCGCCGCTGTTGGAGCTAAACAATTTTCGGAAATTTCCGTTGCTAGTGGGGGATTAGTCCCCATTGCTCGCTCCTAGCCAGCACTCGTAGCTCGCACAGCACGCGGCAAAGCAATTTGCATTGCAAACAAAGTGAAAACAATCAATTTTATTGCTGTTGCATTTAGTTAATTAACACCAATGCGCCAATGTTCGTTCGGGCTGGAACCAGATTCGGGATTGGTGGCAAAAGTGGGAGGCATCTTAAATTCTGCTGTGGTTTAAAGCTTCGTGTGCTGGTCTTGAATGCTAGAGCTCTTATTACGGCAAATGTTTCGTAAATTAGCTTGAATTAATTAAGGCGCATTAATCAAGGGAATTTACACTGAATGGCAACAGCAGCAACAGCAGCAGCAGCAGCAAAAGATAAACAAAAGCGTTGTCCAATGGAATTGCACAAGCTTTTTGCTGGCCAAGCCATCATGGCCATTCAGTTGATTTTGTTCATTCACTAGCTGAAAGCTGGAAGCTGCCAAAAAAAAATCTGAACTTCAATGCTTGCCACAACTAATTATGCCACTAATTGAATTTTCGCATTAACCGCTCACCAAGGGGCATGAGGCCTTCGGCTCGGCAATGGGAGGGACGATGTCCTGAATGTCCTGACTGCCCGACTGCCATGCGTGCGGAATGGAGTTAATTCAGTTGCCACATTTGCGCTAGGCATATTGATTTTTATACCCTATACCTATACAAATGACTAAAATGGGTAGTACACTATCTAAGCTCATACATTTTAGACTTAAATAATGCTCAAGGACTCGCTTTTTTCATAATCTAACAAATTTAAGGTGTTTTATAATTTATGCATAGAGTAAAGAAATTTAAGTAATTTTTAAAAAAATATCTTAGATACAATTCAGCCCAAAATCTGTAGTTCTGTCACGAAAATTTATAATTATTATTTTATATATTTCTGAAGTCTTTTCTCAAGCCTTTTCTCAGGCAAAGTCAACTATCAACTTCAGTACTTTGCTTTATTCCATCATCTGACATTTCTGGATACCCCTTAGCTGAATCTAAACAACAGTTGTCGTTTCTCATATGTCGCTCTTTAATTGTATTAAACAAGATTTTGTAGATGTGACATTTAAGCCGTCCAAATATAAAACAATCTCAACACAATCAATTGACATGTATGAATAAAACATGGACAACGAATGCATACGAATAGTATTCGAGTAGACTGGTCTATGTGCATGAATAGCAATTGCATATTCCTTGTATTATTTACACTTGACTCCTCGTTCGGCCGTAATGCAAATGCTTGAATTTATGTAGCGGTTTTAAATATTTAATTAAGTATTATTGAACTGATCACAAAACCTTCTGCTGACTCCGTGTTGTTTTTGTTATTATCCTTGTTGTTGTATTTATTTGTGGCTGTGACTGTGGCCAAAATTGTATATGTAGCTGTGAGTTCGTTGCACAGTTTGGTCAATATCTCCGTGTTGTTGTTTGTTTGTTTCAGGTTCTATTTCCGTTTCCATTTCTGTGTTTAATTGCCAATATGCAGCCTGTCAGCTTCGAATAACCTGAGCATTTGACAATTTTTCATTTAGCCCAGGCTGCTTCTTCTTCCCGCTTCCCTGCCCGATTAATACATCATCATTAGGAGAGTCGTGTGTTGTTGTTACATTAATTGAAAACTGTGATTGAGATTTAAACACACACACAGATACAGGCAAAAGCACACAGAGACACAAATTCATTCCCTTGCATGAGTACGCATGACTGACCCTGCTCCTGATCCCTCTGTGGTCAAGCTACATGTGTGTGTATGTGTGTGAGTGTGCGTGTGTGTGTGTGTAAACATAACCCTGCATCTGCTTCCAGTCGACTCAACTCCATTTTGTCGCTGGCTGGCCATTCATTTCCGTATGACTTGGAAATTTTGCGGCTTTTCACTTTGCGGTTATCCTCAGCATAAACCGCAAATGTAAAACTAATGGCACTCACCAAATTTATGAATGCACTGCCAATCTATGTGTTCGCATGTGTGTGTGTATGGGTGTTTGTGTCTCTGTATTAGTTTGAGTAGCACTATGCAGTCTTCTGATAATTATTTTGCCATTAGAATCCGATTAGCTGGAAAATTCTGCTGCACATTTGAGAATTCGTTAGTTAAAGTGTGTGTGTGCGTGTGTGTGTGTGTGTGTCAACTTTGAGATTCATATTTGTGACCAGGCCACAGAACTTGCCCGGCCGCACAGTCATTTGATTCATTTCCGCAGCCATATGCACCATATGGGTCTCTCTCTCTCGCTCTCTCTCTTTGGGTTGAAGCCTGTCCGCAACTTGTCCGCAAAGTTGCACAGTTGGCATGTTGCATGTTGCATGCTGTACGAGAACACAACTACACTTAGTTGGGCTTTAAAAATTTAACGTACCATCGCAACGATAATCACAGGCATTATGCGCTGTCTGATGAAGTACAAACAACTAAATAAATAAGTAACTTTTGGCTCAAAGCAGAACGCCCTCTCAATCCCGGGACTTAACCAAAACCCAGTCAGGAGAAGGGCAAAGGGTTTTTTACTCTGCAGTTTGCCCGCATTGGCAGCTTAAACATTTTCAGCATCAATACTCGCTCGCAATTTTGCCATTCGGCATCAATAAACTATAAAAGGAAAATGCTTGCGGCGTTGTCTATGCTGTTTATATAGTAAGGAACTGGATGCTGCTGCGGGCTGCTTGCTGCTTGTGTACTTGTAAAAAAAAAGCAACATAAAAATAGAGTAACAGAAAGTAAACACCAAGTACATAGACAGACCCAGTCAATGCAAGTCAATGGCGCGAAATGCCCTGCTCCCAACTTCAGGATTCCTGCTCCTGGATCTCTCACTCTCACTCTCTCTGTCTCTCTTTGCTGCTAGTGTTGTGTAAAATTTATGACTTGAGCGCATTTCACAAAACATTTGCGCCTTGGCTTCGGCAACAGCAACAACAGCAGCAACAGCAACAACAGCAGCAACAAAAAACAGACAACCGTGGTAAAGTTTAGTACTTATTTACAGCGACTGCCTTGGCTGCGGTGGACTACTATGGTTTTACGAGAGCAAGGTGGTGCTAGCGATGTTAGTGGTGGTGCTAGTTGGTGGTGGTGATGCTGCTGCTGCAGTCGGCAGTTTATGTGCTGTTAGCAGCATAACTTGAGGCATAAATAATAAGACTCAACTATAAATATGTATACAAAATGATGATATACATATACATATTTAAATGTCTAGTGCTTTTAGGATTTTTGCTTAAATTTGTTAAGGCAGATTTTGTGGGTTTAGTCCGAGTCCGAGCTAGAGTTGTAGCTGGTCCATTATCTATATTTCTAATTGCCTGTCTTAGTGACCCCATGTCGGAGTGTTGTCAGATGTACAAGTTAACAATCTTTGTTTTTTTTGGGGTGGTGGGTAGCAAAAACTTTGACCAAAATGTCTTGTCTTTAAATGCTAATTATAAGTTGTTTTTGTTGTGAACAGAAAACTTTATCTAGAGTACATGCATATGCATATGCGAGTATGCCAAATAAACATATAAAATAAAAACACACCAGTGTTTAATTCAAAAGCATATGAAAAGTTTATCCTTTTGGACAGAAAGTAACGGAAGAGAAAGCAGAGAGAGGGAAGAGAGAGAGAAAGAGTCAGAACACGATGTCTCTTAATAACTTTGTGTCAGCTTTTTGTTTGCCAATGTTGGCTGGCTGTTTGTCGTTTTTGTGCTGCTTGTTAGCCCGCCCTCAGTTGGCTCGGATATGGTAAATGGGCGTGGCAGAGCCTTTGGCAAACTGCTTTGACACTGTCGGCTTTGCATCTGTGTCTGTGTGAGTGTGTGTCTCTGTGTATGTGCGATGTCTTGTGTCTGCTGGTTGGGCAATATTCAGCGCAAATTAACTTGTTTCAATTAATAATCCCCCAGCAAATATGTCAACCATATGACCCCCTTACTCAGCTCTCCAATCTGCCCCCTCCGGCATGAGGCGAAAGTCAAAAACTATGCAAACTTTTGGCTGACTTTGACATTTATGGTTATTCGGGCTTGGGGTCAGAGCAAAACTTTTTTGTTGCCCTATTTGATTTGGTGATCGGGTCAGAAACAGCAACAGCACTAGAAGCAGCATCAGCTCTCAGTTCTCTGCTGGCAGCATAAAGTTTTTGGCCAATACTTTGGGTAAACATACGCTTAGTACGCTTTTAGTTTTCCCTCATTTGTCTAATGAGTTGAACCCGAAGGAGAGAAGTTCTAAAAGCTGTCCATGTGTCCACGTGCATTTTACCAATTTTAGTTCGTTTACATTTGTGCGCCTCTTAAAAAAATAAAAAGCAAAAAATATACTTTGCAGACCTTTCGGGTTGAGGCAAAATGGCCAAAATGAACGAAATGGCCAAATGGGCAAATGGGATTGAAAAGCAGCATAAAAACAAACTAAGTTGGCAAGTTGTTGGACATTGTGACGTTGCCTTATGGCCGCGCTGGTGCCATCTTTTGGTTTAATCCAATTTATTTTCCTCACAAACTTTTGCTGAGCAACTTAAAAGTTTTGCGCTTAAATAGCGTCAACTCGAATCGAAATACAACAAAAAAAGAAGAGAAAAATACAACAAAAAGAGAAAACAGAAATGAAAATACGCAAAACAAATACAAAAACAATGTATGAAAATGACTTTAGCCCGAGTTGGAGCTGCTTAAGTCTATCCTATATCAGAGCGTGTGCTAAAAATTAAATAAATTGCGCATTTTGACACATTTTGCTGCGTTGACTTATTCGCCAAGTCGTCGAGTCTTTGAGTCTTCGAGTCAACTTCTTGCCAGCATCCTTGTTAGCCATTTCCCCAGTGCATGTTGCCCTGAACCTTGACGACAACACGAAGCAGCTATAAAATAGTTTTTTGTCGCTAACGCATGCCGCATAGCAATTTCTTGGCTGCCCCTTTTGCAACAAGCTTGTCTTATTTATTTGTTTAGAATTTTTCGCACGCCTTTAGAAGAAACCCTTTTGGGTCTCGGTCCTGTGTTGTTGTGTTTGGGTCACTTTGCCAAACACAAAACGAAACCTAATAAAGTTGTCAAAAAATTGTTTAAGCATAATGATATGCTTTTGGCCGAAAGTGTTGTAATCCTTTTGCGGCATAACCCGTTTAATATGTATTGAAATTCACAAAAGGGGACCCACATTAAGTGGCCTTGGGTCCCTGAGTTCTATGATAAGTTTGATAAGTTGCAAGTTTTAACAACGGTTGACGGCACAAATTGGCCCAACATAAGGCGGCATCATCAGCCATTGGCCATTGGCCATCAACCAAGAGCCAAACTAACCGCATTTGAAAGAGTCAAATATGCAAAAGTCAAATGCGTTTCTGACCTTCCTTTACATTCCATTCCTTTCCTCTCCACTCACTTCGACTTTTGTTGTTGTTGGCCATGGAATTGCTGTTGTCTGACTGTCTGACTGGTGGTCAGCAATCATGCTACAAATTTCCAACCAGGGCAAATAAAGCCAAGTTCTCGATGGGCGCAGCTGCAACTACAATTTGTATACATGTGTAGAGAAGACCACTCTTCTGTCCATTTGTACTTCTGCTGCTCGACTCTTCGCTCATAGATTCTGTTTGGGGACTCTTTTTGTCGTACGTGCTCAAAAGTGGATTCTTTTTTTTTTGCCGTTTTTCGTTTGTGTTGGCAGCAATTGGAAAAATGTTGCATGAAGAGCACAGTGCACCGTGAAGTCCCCGCTCGCATCTTGTCTCGGCTGTTGTGTTGTGGCATGTGGCATGGCCAGTGGAGGCGATTAATCAAAAATTGTTTACTTTAAATGATGAATGTGCAAAATGGTTTTGACTTTTAACTGCGCGTTGCACGCAACTGCACAACAATAAAAATAACAGCAACAGCAACTGAAGTAACTGGAACCACTGATACAACTAGCCATGGTCTAAAGTAGTGCTGCATTTTTGGCATTCAAAGGAAATAGTAGGCCGTCATATTTACATGTGATATATAGAAAACCTCTGGCCAGGGAGCTACTAGTTCTATGCAGCTACAACTGTCAACTGGCCCCGGGAGCTGTCGGAGCAGCGTTCATAGCCAGCTGGTGAGTGGACTGAGTGGAATGAAAGGGACGAAAGGAAGGGGCTCCCTTTTCATTTTTCCATGTCATGTGTCAGCGTCTCGTTGGCCGCTTCCGGCCAGCGGCAATCACAGACACAGACAATGCACACTCTTCGCTACGAGAATACTCGTATGCAAATCCGAGTACTCGAATACTCGTATACTCGTATAAATGGATAACTCCATCAACGCAGTTCATGCCTCTGCCATTGCGATTGCTGCTGCTCGTGCTGCTGCTGCTGCTGCAGTTGCAGCCACGAGTCCGACAGTTGCAGTCACAATTGTATTCGGCAGTTTGGGGTGAGTACACTGAAAAAAAACTTACATACTAAAATTTAGGTCTATAATTCTTGATTTTAGCATATATTTTTTAAAGATATTATTGTTAAATTAAAATTGTGATAAAAGCCTAAAACATATCGCTGAAAAGAATCTTAAGTCTTAGTCAATATATTCGCGGAAAAGGAATTGAATACTTGAGATTACCAAACTTTAGACTTAGCTCGAATTAATTTTATTCCAAAATCCCTGATTTTTTCTCTCTGTGTACGAGTAAGTAGCAGTCGAGAGACGACCGCGAAGAGACAGTCGCAACAATTGTGTTTGCGCTAGTTGAAGTTACCATTGCTGAATCCATCTACCAATTTACCATTCCACCATTTTGCCAGCCAGCCATATCTGCTCTGACATATCCAGGCTTTGTGTGTGCTCACTGCAATTTGGCCAACAGCAGCAGAAATTATGCAAAACGGAAAAAATGCCATGCAAACTTGGCATAAATCAATAGAAAATTTATACGTTCCACAAAAACGAACAGTTTCAGTTTGTCTGCCACTGTGACAGTCGCTGTGACAGGGACGTGGCAAGCGAATTTCCTGAGATCATATTTTCTATGGCATTCCAAAAAAAAAATTATTTTTTTTTTTGTGTGCTTCTTGTAATGAGAGTTTTGCTTGCTCAAGTTTAAAGGCACTATTTGTCTTAAATTTGTTTTTAATTTGAAATATTTGCTTGCTATCATAAATTTGCATCATTGTTAATTAGTTTATAACTTGTGTCTAAGGGTCTTAACTATAATTTTTGGTAATGTGTTGAGATCAGAGTTATTTGTTAACACAATGCAAATACATATGTTAAAAGACATCCTCATATCTCACAGCTTAGTTAATTATTATGTAACTGCATTAAGTTCTGACAAATGACAAATTGTGCTAGCCTACGTTTTTCCCCTCTCATTGTCATTGTCAGTGGGCCATTAATAAACACATATGTATGTGTGTGTGTGACTACGTCTTGGGGATATGCCAAGTATTTTTGACACAACATTAGTGCCACGCCCAGAGACACAGCCCCCACAGTACCCCAAAAGGAGAGCGAGACCAGAGGGAGGGAATCGCCGCCTAACAAATAAACAGTCCTTGAGTTAAATTTTTGGTGTAAGCTCCGAAAAATTACCAACACTTTGGCATAGGTCATTTATCATTAAAAATAACCACACGGCAACAATGCGTAGCCAAAGGAGGCTAGAAAGACGAATGATTGAATGTGTTTCATCAAATATGTAATATGAATTATAATTTGTACATATGTATGTATGCTGCCTCCTTTACTCTCTATGCTTCCCTTGGATAACAGAGTGGGGGCAAATATCGCGTGTCTAAGGAAAATCCAACATTTTGTGTTGCGCCAGGGAACGACAGTGGCAACAATCAACGACGAGCAGTGAACGACAACAAAATGAGCTATAGAACGCGAGCCAGAAGTGCCGATTTGAGGTTTGACTTATAACGGCAATATACGACTAAACACAAACACACACATTCACTCACATCTACACACTCATTAACTCATACAGCTGGGTCGCTGCTCGTATCTGGAAAGGCAAGTATCTAAAGCATTCTAAAGTATGCACACTCCTCGTACACAGGAAAAAAAAAGTCTGAGATTCCTGGATGAAATCAATCCAATGCGATTTTTTAAACCAAGTACGAAATTCTTAATTCAAGTACTATATTTTATATTATTTTTTCAGTTTTCTTGATTATCGGGACTATATTTTTGAAGATTTTAAATGCTAAGTGGTTGCCATTTAAACCTCATATTTTGTTGGCCTCACAATAATATTCTGGAAAACTTAAAAATATATGCTAAAAAATACATGCAGAAACTAAGAATTTTAAACTTGAATTTTAGAACGGACTTTTTTTTTCTGTGTACTCATCAAGAATTGGGGCATAACGCACTCAACACGGCATAAATTAAAATTATGCTAGACTTTGTTGCGTTGTGTTATGTGTAAGTAGTTATACAGTTTCACAGGTCCGTTTGCATGGCGAAGTGAAACACGCACAGTGGAGCAACAGAGTGAGAACGAGATAGCTGAAAGTGTGTGTAAAAATAGTCAAATTTTATTGGCCTACTCGAGTCACGTTATGATTACGAGTATGAATGTATATTCAACGTTAATTCGCTAGCTAAACAAAAACAATTCAAGTCCACAGCCGAGATCACGCGGCATTAATTTGCTAATCAAAACAAATGAAAACAACATGAGTTATGGCCAAGAGGAAGCAACGGCTAATACCGCAGTAAGGGTTAACGGTTTCTAAAAGGGGATTCTTGTCACATGTGTGTGCCACACACACTTTCAATGGAATCGTTGAAAATGTGGTTTTGCCTACCAAAAATATGCCCCACTGTGTGGCATGCGTAATTCGAATATATGACGTTGAGTTTTAGCTCCTGCGGCGGATCCAAAAGCCGTGACCCGTGGAGCGGGGGTGTGTGAGTGTGGGGTGGGGTGGTCCTGGGTGGAGCCAACTATTTAGACGAAATGCTCTTCGCCATTTTCAAGCTCGGCTGTTTGATAATTAATGAAGTCATCGTACAAGTACGTCTAAAGTTAAATTTTCTGCTATCACGCAATTGCTTTGCCACACGGCTGGTGTCTAGGCTGTTGGCGCTCACTGTATGCCACGCCCCCGTATTCGCCACAAGTTTTATGTAATCGTAAAATTATTTTTATGATTTCATAATTTTACAGTTTCGGTTTCGGTTCTGGAAAGTCAGTTGTTTATAGCTCTGCATACTCAAAAACTTGCGTAAATTTGTGACTTTTTATACCCAGCAGCAATGAAATATGAAGAACTGGTATGCCAAACTGAGAGATATTATAGAATAAAAACCCTAATATCTTTATCTAGATTTTTCTACTCTGATTATACACAAAAAAAAAAAAATTACACTGCGTTTTCTTTACTTGTTTTGTGTAGAGAGTATTTCTTAGTCGAGATTTATTTCAAATTATTCACTTGTCTGCTGGACTTGGGCTTGATACTGTAATTTTCTTCTTACTTCCGTCGCATTCTTAGATCTACAGGACGTCGCTTAGAGACACACGAAGGGGCTAAGGCCTTCGCTTATCTTAGCCTTGGTTCATATCAAAATTTATGCAAAATCATATTTTTCAAACCAAAAATGTTGCCATGTTGAAAACAGCAAGCGAAAATGGAATCACAGCGGGCTGTCTACATTCTCCTTTCTCGTATTTCGTTTCTATTTAAACGAAGAGCCCATCAGGCCATCAACTCGTCGGTTTGATGGTTTCACAGCTCACGCTGTGTGCTGTTGTGTATTTGTTCAAGGCTGGTCTACCTCACGGAAAAGCAACAACAATAATGGCAACAGAATAAGCGACAGAAAGGACAACGTGTGTGTGCACAGCTTGAAAAATGTTTGTTGTCAACATTTTCAGTTTGCATCGTTAGCTTAAAAGCGTGTGTTATATTCCGCACAATGGACAAAAATCGATAGATGAGACAATGTCCGTGATTTTGGCACACAAAGAACTTTCATTTCAACAATAATTACAAAAAGTCTGAATTAAATATAGCACAATAATGAAAAGAGGTCAATGTTTTTGATACCATATTATAATCTGGCTAATGATTTTCACACTTCTGAACATACATAGATTTTATTTTCTTTTTAAATAATATATTGAATAATAAAATGTATCATGCTGAAAGAATGCTAAAAAATATATTTGTGTAAATTTGATTTAGTGCCTTATAGCTCAACTTTTAGATCGATCCCTATCTAATCAATACTCTAACAATAAACCGGAAATAGAGCAAATCTTTTATTTTAAATTTGGCTTGGTTTTTATACATATTTAGAGCTTTAACTTTATCGTTTCGTTCATCGATTTGCTACAAAACACTTGTGTCTCGCCGCACACAATTTGAAATGTAAATAAATAAAAGTATCGTCTACAGAGCCCCCACACTTTTCACCTCTTCTCTTCTCTGCTCTTCTGCTCTGCCACTTGTAGTTCAAGTTCTGCGCGTTTACCCGACATCCGGCACACACCCACGGCAAAGTTATTGCAAAACTCTTGCAATTAAACTGTCAGACTTATGAATTCATTAAATATTTAAATTGTTGCTTTTGAATAATTAAAATACCATTTATACATATATATAGATATATATAGCCATTGCCAACCTCAAGCTATAAATCTGCGATTAATTAAAAGACTCTCGGCTACCAGGGCGTATACGCAACGTAATGGCAATATAACTTAATTACAAAAACATAACCAAAATCCAATTGAAAATCGCTTCTGTTCCTGTCTGTTTTTCGTTCTAACTTTCCTCTCATTATTTTATCTTCCTCCCTCGTACACCTCTCTCTTTCACTCTTGTTCGTGATATTCCTTTATTTCCATTGAACTATTGTCTGCCGTGGAAAAAGTTGGAAATTTATGCAAATCACAGCGCTTAAGGTGTAGCGAGCTTAGCTTTTGTTGTGTCGAACGATGAATGTTTTGTTATATTCCCATTTCGCATGGCACTTACTCACCTGGATCATCGTCGTCATCCCAATCGATTTGACCGGAAGTAATATTGATGTGCGCTGCGAGTACGAGCAATGTGAATAGCGTCAAATAACGCTGCCAGGTGAATGCATTCGTAGTCGCAGTCGCAGTCGTATTTGCAGTTGTAGTCCCGGCACTGGCACTACCGGAGGTGTAACCATAGGAAGTTGTTACGTGCATTGTGGAAGTCCTTGCCGGGCCGGAAGTGCGCGAGCTCCTTTCAGTTCTAGTTCTAGTTGCAGTTGCATCGCCAACTGGCGCAGCCTTCAAATTCAGCAAATCCATTGGGTTTAACATTCGAATATATATTTGTCTTCGTTTATATTTGCTCGCGATTCGTTTTCTATCTTGCAGTACTTTAATTTAAATGCTCAAATATGCAGCACTTTATACACAAATAAACACACTCACACAAGGCCAACTTACACAATTATTCAGAGCTTGGACGGGTTCTGGCTGCTGCAGCCGTTGCCCCTTTTGGCCCAAAACATCTCGCTAGCACTAATGAAGCAAAATGAACAAATATTTCTTGGAATTTCGCTGTAATGCCGTCTTTCTTCTTCTAGCTGCCAGTTGCCCCAGTTTCCCTTCAGTTCTCCTCGTTCAGCTCCTCGTTTCTCCTTTCTCCTCCTTGAGCTCGTTTCAATGCGCGGCTTTCTCGCTCTGCTCGCACAAACAACTAATTAAGTTGTTTCATGTACAGTTTTTGCCTTGAGCATAACTTTTATGCAGTTGCTGCTGACGCCGCAGCAGATTGAGGTGTGTTCTGTGTGCAAATTGTTGCATTGTTCAGTTTCTTCTGCTGCTGCTATTTTTTTCTACTGCGGTTGCACATAATCCTTCAACAAGCTGCAAAAGAGAACAGAGATGGAGAAATACTGTATTAAGAGTTAATTATGAATGGCTCTTGCGAAATGATAGAACACTGAAAACTTAAACTAATACCATAAAGTAGTGCTGTATCATGCCCACAAGAGCATTAATAAATTACTTAGCTCTGAGTAATTAGTCGTAACGATAGAAACATATACAAAGCTGAAATGGAATTTCTGTTAAGAATTCTCATTACAAGACTTGGTTAAATATTAAATGAAATCGCCAAGTTTTGCAACGAACATTTACTCGTGGATATATCATATTTTATTGCGAAATTAAGCTAATTCTCAAGATTGCGAATTTGACCTATAAATATTATAATTAAGCTCTGTCAAATGACCCCGTTTACACTCTTTGGTAATGAAAGTATTATTAATTTCTCTTTCAAAAGTAAACACGAGTACCCCAGACTACTACTTAAACTTCCTTTCAAGGCGTTTCAAGCAAAAGTGTTGCCTACTTTTTTGGGAAAGCTACTCCCTGTTCATGTGAACGCCCTATCGCCCACTATCCGCAGCGACTAATTTGCCATAGTTTGCTATAGCTGCTCCCTGACGTTGCCTGCCTTATTATGCGCACTTCAAACTTTAGACAACGCGGCTGTCAGCAACAACAACAGCAACCAAAAACAGCTCGGATTTCGCCATAGTGTTGTTCATTTTGGCAAGCGCCTCACGCCGTCTGCCTTTCGGCCTTCTCCCCCCTGCCTTCGTTTCCCCCTGTTCTGTTCTGTGCCTTTGCCTGCAGCCAGGCTGATTTTTAATGCAGGCAGCCACTCACTCAAATTTTCGAGTGCGCCAATGCCGCTGCTGCAGCAAATGCTGTATAGTTTTCGTTTAATTTGATGCACTTGTAGTTGTAGTTGGCATTGCCGTTGCCCGTGCCGTTTGCCGCGGGCGAAACTGTGTCGTTAAAGTTTCTGCTGTCGGGTGGATAGTATGAACACAAAAACCAAAAAAAAAAAAAGAAAAACAGAAAAATAAAATTAAAAAAAAAAGATTGTCTGCCGAAATCAGCGCCACTTTTGCCACAGACATTAAGCGTTGCATGCAAAATTACCAACGAGTGGTTTGTATTTCCACTCTGATTGTTGTTTAACATGGTTATATTGTCCTTGCAACTGAATCCTGTTCGGCAGTTATTCTAGTTGTACTTGTAACGGTGCATCCATGTGGCTGTTGTTGTTGCTGTTGCTTTGTTGTTGTTGCTGTTGCTGCCTGTGGCTGTTGCTGCTGTTGCTGTTGCTCTGCCTGTGGCTGTGGCTCTGCATCATGTCATGCTCTAGTTGCAAAACTTTTGCTGTTTTGCTTCTGCATTCTGTAACGCTTTTTTTTATATATTTTTTATTATTTTTGAGGATATTTTTTTTATCACTTTATTTATATGCATATGGGACAAGTGGCATAAAAAAGTGCAACAAGCAGCTAACTATACATAAATTTGTTTTATGCACAACATAAACTTTTGGCCATTTGTTGCCCAAAAAAAAATATAAAGTAAAAATGTAAAAAATTCAACCGAACGTTGTAAACATGGTCCCCTTTTGTTGTTCACCTGCAGTACAACTAATTTGCGCTTAGACAAAGCGAACCGAACTGAACAAAGTTTGGAAGCTTAACACTCAGTAGCATCTAGTTTCTAGTGAAGTGTGTGTGTGTGTGTGTTGTGTGTAGCATGTAACTAGTTGCAGGTTACTTCATCAACATTTCACGCTCGACTTGGTCAGAAGTAGACTAGCTACGAGTAGAAGAAATAACTGGTATCGCAGGCACGCAGTAAAAATGTGTGCCATAGTTTGCCATACCATGCCATACCTTGCCATACTGTGCCATACCATCCAGGTCTAGGAAGCTGCTTTGCGCACCTGGCAAAATAAACTCAACTCAACTGTTGAAAATCAACTGGCGACCCAAAAGCTGAAGCTCACAGTCGGTACACGTGGTCCAACAAAGTTTGCAATCAACTTTCCTTTTTTCTTTTTTCTATTCGCCCACCGCAAATACTTGGGAACATATGTATGTGTGCTTGTTCAAGGGCTTTTCAAGCATTTAATGGCTAGCTTACCTTATTTTAAGGAATCTGTGCAGTAGAACATCAATAAAACGGAAAGTATGCAATTGTTTATAATCAGAACAGAGCACACAAATATGCTTTTAGGTGATTGTAAAGCTTGTTTCTTTAATTAAGACTAGGTAATCAGTTGAATACATCAGCATACATATGTGAATGTACAAGTTTGCTGTCTGGTTTATTCTATTCGGCCACAACTGTTGGCCATTTGCTGTTTGCCCTTATTTCAACGTGTGTCTGTTAGCCATCAGACGACATAGCCCAGTTAGCATTGGAGCGCATTCGAGCAACTTAAAGTGTTTTGCCACGCACTCCAATAAAAACATCTGCACGCACACAATCATCCGGGCAGGAAAATAGCAAGTTTAACCATTTGAAAGCTGCCACGTTGTGCTGTGCCAGTTTCGTGACTAGCAACTCTTGTGTTACGCATACGCCGCGTGGGCTGTCTGAAATGAGCACGGATTGCCAGACACCCCCAATGGAATGGGGGAGTTGAGGAATAGTGAAATAGTCGACTGGAGAGGCATGCTCTTGGACATATATTATGTTTGCCTAAGCATTCAATTTGGCTGGCAACCTGTTTACCGACATTTGCATCAATGTTTGTCTGCTTTTCTCTTAAGTAGTACATATATGTGGAGTATGTGTGGCATATGTTCAAGTATTTAATAGCTGAATGCCAAGTGGCACTGTCATCACCAGCAGGCAAGTTCAATAAAATGCCAAAGCAATTGAAACGCAGCCTCGTGTTTACATATTAAGCAATTAGCTACACTCGACTGAACGCTGGGGCTTTTAATAACTCTTAATTGAATTAATTCAATGCTAATTAAAAATCAATAACAAATCAGCGATACTCAAAGAGCATTGCAACAAATAAGTGTGTGAGTGAGTGTTGATTCCTTTAAACAGAGTTATTACTTTAAAATTAGAGAAGAACCACACATAAAAATAGCTCATACGCCTAGTGGAACTTTACGCAGTGTCAAAGTGAAATATGCCCACGTTACTTAAAATTCAACATTAACATAGCATTTAAATTACCTTTTTTACCCCCAAACCTTACGTTCCTGTCGCTTAAGTGTCAATGCTATAGACTTCATCAGGTAATTGCCAGATCTTCTTGTTGCCATTACAATTGCTGTTGTGCAGGACAATTTGCAAATGTGTGTGCGACTGTATTCAAGTATCGTATTGCACAGAAACAAACACACACAAAAAGAGAAAAAGCGGGAGAGAGATGGCGAGAAAGGGAGAGAGAGACAAGTTCCTGTAGCAAATTGGCGGTGACATTGATGGGGTAATGCTGTGGGGAGGACAACTCTGGAAAAGGGGCGGCAGCCACATCAACACAGCTCCAGCTACAATGTACACAAAAAGTTTTCTAATTATTTTGTCATTAAACGCACACAGGCTTACACACTCACACTTATACATATATACACACACACATATATATACAGCTGCCTTGTTTACAAGCATACACATGTTTGTCAAGCTATAAAAAAGGGTTACGTATCCGAGCCAAACCCAAACACACACACACACACACTCGGAAATAAGGACTCCTTAGCCCCAACGAGCTGCAGACACGAAGCAACTTTTTGTCCTAATTGTTTCATTTCATGAAATGAAATGAAGGTAAGATATTTTGGCAGCTGTGCGTATATTGCCCTAGGTTGTTGTACGCACAAAGATGTACACAAATATACAAATATATATACACACACCACGCACACACAGTTGCTGCATTAAATAAGACATCTACGCGCTGCACATAAAGCGATTAACACGGCGAATACTTGATAAGTCGACGGTGGAGCAAGGGCAAAGGGGGAAGGGAAGTATACACTTTAACTGCCGCGACACAGCGGCTGCCTGTGTCTGTCCTCATCTTGTTAAACAACAATTTGTTGAATTAATATCACACCCACACACACATCTATACAACACACACCTACAAACACCATTGGAATGGAGTATACTTCAGAATTCCCAAGATTGTATGTGTGTGTGTGTGCTTTGCTCACTTTGACGCCGAGTCAAATACTTACGAGTGTACATGAGTATATTCATACATAGATATAAAGCACTCACTCCCTGTTCAGTTGATGTACAATACGTATGCTCGTATGTCTGCTATAATTTTGACATTGCTTTTGCCTTTGCACTCTCCAGTGCTGCTTGGAACGAAATTAATGACGCTACATTACAAAAAAGTTTTTATTACAGATTACTAAAGCCAAGGAAACATCTTGAGATTGGTACAACAACGAATTACGAAACTTTTTCACGGCTCCTTTCGATATTATACGCCAAACTGTAATGGCAACATATAGTACACTAAATAGATTTTCTACTCTCAGTGGAACAAAATTACTTATTTGTTTGTTTGACAGTTGTTGTTTTTCTATCAAGTTCACTTTGATCATACCATTTCGCAAGTAATTTCAATTAATTTGAAGCCAATTATCAAACTGTTCAAAACAGAAGCTACTGTGAAATCACTTTATCCACAGTTATTTAAACCTAACTATCGATATCGAAAAGCTCTGATTTAAAGGCTTAAATGTGCTCAGTGCGAGCTTAAAGCAAAAATATATATATTTATAAATAGGTTTGAATGTGTGTGTCTATGGACATCACACACATGCACACACAGGCAGGAAAACGCAATCCACTAAATTGCGCGTTTGTAAGTGAAAAAGCTGTGCAATTACTCAGGAGAGCAACTTTCTGATTCAACTGCAACAACTGCTGTCAAAATGTCATAAATTGAGTGGTGGTTCTGTGCTGCTACAACAACAACAACAACAGCAATAACAAGAAACAACAACAACGGAAAACTTGAACAGCGAGAATCCGACACAGACTCACTCTAATATGATCTTTTTTTTTTTTTTTTTGGCAAATCCTTATAGTATTCGTTTCATTCGAGAAGGCTGAATCTTGTGTATTTAATGATAAAATAATCTAGTGTGTCGTTTCACCGAGTAACTCTCAAGCACAATCCAGTGGGAACTGGATAGACAGGTATAATGAACAGAGCAACTCTTTGGAGAGGGTATTCGAAGGCAAAATTTTGGAAATGGAGCCAAACCAAAACCATTATGCTACAAGAAAACAATCACATTGCAAAATCTTTCCCCTCTCTATCTCTCGCTTTCTCTCTCTCTATCTCACACTCATATATATACATTTTGAGCCTGTCCGACACACAAACAGACAATTAAAAAGCCCCCGAGTACGCCAACTGTTTGACTGCATTTGCTTCGGTCTCAAGTCTCTGGGGATGGGCCATGATTTTAGTTTCCTCGTTAGCTCCCATCCGCAATGGGTGAGGCCGAAGTCAGTTCGTCGTTGGTTAGAGGGAGGCAGGGGTAAAGAGGCAATGTGAAAGCTGCATGAAATTATTGCTAGTATTCACTGTAGTTGTTGTTTTCCATCTCGGCTGCAGCCTCAGTCTCCTGCTCTTCTCATGCTGCTGCCAAGTGCTTTTCGTTATACAAATAATTTGCATGGCAGAGAGAGAGCGAGAGAGAGAGAGAGAGAGGAGTGAAGAGAATGAAGAACAATAGCAACAGCAATATATCGAAACATTTGCCATCGCTTTCAAGTGGTTTCGTTCGGATTCGCAACGCCACAACTTTACTCAATTAAGTTGCCTCCTCATGCCTTGCTCCCAGCTCGTCGTCCTGGCTGTTATTGTCCTAGCCATCCCTTCGATATTCACGTCAACTACTTTGGTAGACTTTCTGAACGAGTTGAGCTCACCTCTCAGCTATGAAATCAACGACTTTAGTGCAAACTTTCAACAATTTGCGTTTTGGCCACGGCCTGGCACGGCACACTAGCAAGCAAATCGAAAGCAAAAACTTTTTGACTAAATGCCAGGTGAGTTGCAGGTGAGCTGTGCTCTATGTTAGCTATATAGCTCCAAGCCCGATAGCAGCACGACCAGACCACACCACACCACGGCACAGAACACGGCATTCGGCACGGCAAAGTTTACCATTGCTGCTGCACAAATACCCAACGGGCTGCTTGATAAAAGTGAAGGCTCGTTTGCCACATGCCCCAGGGGCTTTCGGGGCAGACGCCGGCGCAGCGTTTACATCTACATTAGCGACGTTGACGCTGACGCTGCCGTCGACGCTGACATCTACATCGACACTGATATAAAAGTATTTTGTACACAGGAAAAAAAATCTGGAAAAAATCTGGATCTTAAAAGTCAATCAAACGCGGCATCAAAAGTTCGGTAATTACGGATTTTCTTAACTCAATTACGAAATACGATTTTTTAATTTCTTCTAAGCTCACGCACAGCTTTCAAGATATTACGCCTTTTTTGGTTTTAAACGTTATATACTATTATAAGCTAACATCCGATATAACTAATCGCTACAAGATTGGACAAACAGAACGTTAGTAGTAGCTGATTTAATTTTTTAAACAACGCAAGTGCCTTAAAGTATGCAATACAAAATATTTTACGTAGTTAACGGGAATATTATAGTCGGAAATTCGATAAGCCGCGCTTTTCGCTTGTTTTTAGTGAATCAAGAATTTAAAAATTGAATTTTAGAATAATTATTTTTTCTGTGTACTCGTATATATACTTGTTGTCAGTGTATATGTGTGAAAATATATAAGGTTCTGGATGTGGCTTTAGCACGCATCGAACCGTTCAACATTTGCCACTCGCGCTGAACTTTGATGAGCTGTTGTAATAATATAACGTCCGAATGTCGTCTGGAGTTATGGTAAATCAACGCTGTCAGGTCCCAACTTGATAGCCAACAATGTGTGTGAGCGTGTGTGTCCGTGTCTGTGTGTGTGTGTGATATTGTACAAACAGTTGGGGCCAAAAGTTGCCAAGTTTTCGACAGTCGCCTTCACCTGCACTCGAAGGTGGTAACTAAATTATTTTGAATTGTAGTGCAAGTTACCACGATGAAGTTGACTTTGTATAATTTCAGTGCTGCAAAGTTAAAGCGCCAATTTTAATGAGTCTGAGCATCAATAAACTTTAAATATTAATTACTAGCAGGATATGGCTAGACTGATGAAATTCGTAACAAAAATCGCCGTCAGAAGCAAAGTCTTTTAATTAGAAGCACTTTCTGAGAATCAACTTTTACTCCTACTCGTATTTGATTCAACATCAACATTTTTCATTCAAGTATGCAAAGTTTAATTCAAATAATAACAGTTGAAATAGTTTCCAAAGTTTGTTTTTACCACTCGACCCACAGACCAAAGAAGCATTGAATGCCGTTTTCAGAGCTGCTTTCTGTTGAATTTTCAGTCAATTTGATTGATTTGTTGACAATGCGAGTCAGACAAAGAGTAACAAGTTAATTGGGCACTTTTTGACACTTACCAAATTGCTTTCAGTCGCAGTCAAACAAATGACTCGGTGTTTTCTAGTCAATGAACGGCTGATTATTACAACTACATGTGATAAATGTTTTCTAAACGGAGCACCTGCATAAAAGTGGCAGGAAAGTTCAACTGATCAAGAGACAGACATATACTATATGTAAATATATACATATATGTAAGTCACGAATAAATTTGAAGAAGGGCAGTCAAAGGTATTTAATACTATTGCTATTTCTCTGTTTGCTTATCAAAAGCTCTGGATCAACACAATTGAGTTATTACTGACAACTGAATGCGGTCTATCAACATCATCGTCATTATCAACATCGTCATCATCATCATAATTATCATCATTCACAATGGTTGCTGGCACTTTAAGCATGAAAATCAAAATCAAACAATGGCCATGATGTGGGCTACCATTGCGTGCTGGCAGCTCATTGTAAATAAGAATGCCGCTAGGGGTTGTCTACAGTCGGGGGTGGATGTGAAGTAGGGCTAGGGGTTGGGTATGAATTCAGTTTCGCCAAAGAAATTTATACGCATACATATACATTTAGAATAAATGTTCAGCCATCCAATAGATACGATGCCAATGCAGGGCAGCTAACTGATTAGGACACACTTGAATTGTTGCTTTGTTATGAGTCTCAGCCACGGGGGCTCCTTTGAGCCCGGAACTAATGCCCATTGTTAATAGTCAACGAGCCGGTCAACCAACTCGGTCTGGTCGCAATTTACAATTTCTGCTGCTTGAGCTGTAATAAAATTTCGAAAATGCGCGATTTTGATTTGTATCAAATGAAATGCCAAAATGAACTCAAATGACATGCAACACCTTTTTTGGTTAAAGGGTTTTAAATTCGAGAACAATGAATGTATCTCGCCTCCTGCCTTGTGCCTTGTCCTTCTGCTGGAAGGACATTGTGCTGCCTGTCAGTCGTTTGTTTACATTTTATTGTTATTGTTGTCGCTGATGGTATTAATAAATTATCTCTATCAAGATTCACGCTGGCTAAGCTTTTCAACATTTTAGTGGGGAGATTTGTTAGCGGGTCCTTGGCCAGGGCGATTTGTCTATTGACTGGCGTACATTATTTTCTAGCTGGTTAAATTTATTTACAAGCATAATGCATGTTAACGAGCGTTTTGTTATTTATATTGTTACCCATTAAGATCATTTAAATGGGCTTCGAATAATAGTATCATCTTCTTTCTAAGCATATTGGAAGTTAACGTTGTTTTTGAAATCAATTTGGTTAGAGATAAGTAAATTTAAGTTTCGCTTTTCTCTTCTCAAACTGATTTTCTAATTTGCTTAAAAGTGCAGGCAAACTAATGCTATAAGCCATTTAATAGTGCACATTGAATTATTAAATCAGAGCTGTCCGTTTTTTGCTGTCCTCAGGCATCCAAAGCCGCATCAACGTCAGTTTAGCTAATGCAGTCATTTTAATGCTAAAGGATCCTGCTTAGGACGACATTGCAGGACCTGCCGCCAGTCAGGCGCTAATAGTTTATAAGTATAATGCAATAAAGATGAAAGTCCAAATCATGCTTCATCAACATCAACGTCAACAATATAATCAACCAGCTGCATAGAAGGACATTTGAGCGTCAGGAAAAGTGGGAGGCAGCAAAATTCTGGGCGATCCTGGAGCCTGAAGCCGAGAGAAGCTGTGGTCGTCAGACCGTCAAGGACTGTTGCGTAGCCGGTGCTGCCGAGGCTGCTGACAATTCAATGTCCTGCTCAATTTGTCTACACGCAAATGCGCACTGAAGCCCCGTCCCGTCCCGCCCTTATTTGTGTTGTTGCCTTGTAAGCGGGATATGGCTAAGAGAAGCTAAGAGAAGAAGAATAGAGGGGAGTGAGAGGGCAGCTGTTAAGCTGCGAGGCTGTGAGGCTGTGAGGCTGTGAGTCTGGGCGGCAGCAGCTTAGTCACTCAAGTGCACAGCAATGGACGCACGACAGACAGACAGACAGCTGCTTTGTCTGCTGTCTGCTGTCCTGCTGTCCAGTGTAAAAAGCGCATCTGGCGGCGTTTGCCATCAAGCTCCAGCCCAGCCCAGTTCAGTTTCCTGCCAGGCTGCCATGCTGCCAGGCAGCCGGTGTCATCGTCCATGCTGACAAACAAAAGCGTCGACAACGACGACGAGCTCAAGGGAAGTGACTGCTGTGACTGACCCGGAAACATTAAAGGGATGCCCCCGTTGCTTTGTGCACGGCATTTGTCTGGCTGCTCGGCTAAACCCAACTAAACTAAATGCCCTCAGACGGCAGTCGGCTGTCGGACGTCAGTCGTCAGTTGGTCGATTTCATTCGTAATATGCAAAGCAGCATAAATATTAATAGTTCAAAATTAATCAAGAGCATAAAAACACACACAAATTAAAGTGAAACCGTATACAGAGCTAGTTAATTAGTTTTTACCACGCACAATCACACATACACAAGCACAAACATTCACACATAAATAAGCTACAGTTATAGCATAAAATTGGCTGACAGCTGCCATGCAACAATTTGGCCATTTGGCTGGTTCACTGCCTGCCTGACTCATAGTACAGACCAATGCAATGTTGTAGTGGCCATTACTAAAATATTAACAAACTCAATTAAAGCCAGCACTAATTTTGCCAACTCATACACACACACATACTCACGTACAAGCATTTTTAACATGTCTGAATGCATATGTCTGAATGTAGTTTTGCCAACTTGACATGTGTCTTTACTGCCCAATTTATTGCCTCAAATAAATTAACAAAATTAAATTTAAACTTTGCACAAATGACCGCAGGTAGAATTTATATGTATGTACGAATGTATGTATGTATGTATGGTAAAATTAAATTAAATTATTAGTTGCCAGCTTGTGGCAAGATTGCAATAATAAAGCAAAAGCCGTTTGCTTGCCCTCAAATTTGATTAAGCCAAGCAAATGTTTGCCCCGTAAATGCATATTTAAATATATGTGTATGCAGTGCTGGGCCAAGTTAGCCAGCTAGCGGACTTAAGTTTCCTCCTCAGTTTGTTGACTCTGATAATCCCTCAAGTTTGTTGACAATGTGGCTCACTGGTTGCGACATTTGGCCTCAAAAATATTGCGCATACGCCCCAAGGCAAGCAGCACTTGCCAAGATGGCAGTAAAAAAATGCAGCTCATACTTTGTCTCTTTTCTTGCTTTTTCATCTGCCCAGGCACTTGCATATTGCATACGAGTATTGGAGACAACCACAACAAAAAAAGTAGCAAGCAAGTTGTGGCCCAGCTGACAAGATACACCGCAAAGAGGCAGCACTTAATAATTACTTGAGCATTTTCATGTACTCTCATAAGAAGACGAAGAGTGTTTGTGTCTGCTTTCTTGCCCCGGCTGAGTCTGTGCTGTGCTGTAAACATGTGTTTACTTCAATGTTAGGCAAGAGCAAAAAAGGCACACACACAATGTCCTTGTCAATTTTATGCAATTTAACATTGGACTAAAGCTGAGGCTGCTCTACGAGTATTGAAGTGAAATGAATTTTGTTTTCAGCATTAAATAATACACTTACATGCTGAAATTCCAACAAATTTGTGCTTTTAATATTACCGAGTTCCTTATGTTGAATAATTAGCATAAATATTTTGCTTAGGATTTATTTATATAATGCTATTTGGGCTTACGCCCCACATAGTGCCGTGGGCAATGCTTTTAGCTCTCGACTTATTTATATTAAGTTTATCCCATTTCTTTTTTTTTACATGTGTGCTATGTGGAATGTGAACAAAAAAATAAAATGGGGCGGTTTTTTGCTACTTCGAAGGCGGAACTTTCCATGTAGCATGTGTGTGTTGTGATGCGTTGTGTTGTGTAGTGTTTTTGGTTGTGTTTGTGTGTGTGTGTGGCTGCCCTGACTGTAGACACACAATTTTCTGTTCTATTTAGTTTGGTTTGTTGCCGTTGAATAAAACATTTTCACGGCTTGTGGGCTGGCTGCGACCCGCGAGCAACCTTCATATCAAATGTGTCTTGCACACGTGTATACACAACGCCCAAGCCAACGCTACGTATACTTGATGTGTTTTTAAAGTGTGTGTTTATGCGATGCACAATGGACGCCAACGACAATACATGTATACATATTACATATGTGGGAGTGATGTGCCTTGTATGATGTATGCATCTGTATGTGTGTGCACGCCTTTTGTTTGCCACCGAAATGTGATGAATGTGTGTGAATGTGTGTGTAGTAAAAACCCTTTTCATTGCTGTTTACAGATCATTGACGTTGATTGTTTAAATGAAATGTTTGCCGTGCATTATTTGCTTTTACTTTTATTTGCACGGCAAATTTGAGGCCAACTGAGGTGTAGACCTATCACACAATTTGTGGCAACATAAAATGCTGAGAATAAGCTAAATATAAACACACTCACACACAAAAGCGCACAAGTCAAATATAAGTATACATTTGTGTGAGTGCGAAGGCTAGTTAAGGTAATGGGTTGAAGAAACGCCTCTGAAAGTTGGCAATGTTTTATTGATAGCCTTTTGAAGAGGTTGCAGGCTAAGGACAGATCCAGAGCATGTGTCTTTCTAAATATATGAGCAGCTAGCAGAAACAGTGCGTAGTCTGAACTACAAAGAAAAGAATGGCTTTCTCACATCCTTTAAGTAAGTACCTTGTCCATCACCACGCCCTCAAAAAACACCAACGCCTTCTTGACTGAAACAAAAGTTTCCTGTTTGCGCCTCTTATGCTGTTCGTTATTAGCGCTTGAAATTATAATTCTTTTGGTATATTTTACATTTTTTCTTCTCCCTTCTAAGGTTTTTTTTCTTCCTGCCTTTCATTTTTGTACGCTATGTAATTATGTGAGCCTTCACAGCTGAATACAAAAGTTTAATTGCTTTTTCGTATTTCAACACAAAGGCGTGCAATTAGCCGGGGCAACAAAAGGAACTTGGAAAGCCATTGAAATGGTTTCTCACCAGACAAGGCCAGGTCCGAGGCACTCGGTTGGACCATTTAATAATTTATTGGGCAGAGAGAGAGAATCAACTTTCATCGTTTGACCAGTTGCAGTAGTGAAGTAATCTACAATTTTGTTGGAGTACATTTCCTGTTGTCAAAGCCAACAAAAACAAAAACTATGCTCGTACATAATTTCCATATACTCGTATACTTGATTTTCATTTTCATTCGGTTTTGCATATCATACTTTAAAATAGTGGTGCAGAAAATGCTTTATTTGTTTGTTACCATGTGCTCTGCACATTGTTTTGCTTGGTTTTATTTCGTTTTCTGTTGTTTTTGTTCCTTTTAGAGCGCCCACATGGACAACGAGCAGCAAACATAAACAAAAGAATTCATTATTTTACTGTTGTATATTTAAATTTGATACAACACACGCTATTTTCACACACAACACACACACACACACATATATATATCTATATATACACAAATACACATACACATGAGGCACTTGCAGTTGATTTTAATCGCACTTTTCGTGCGTTTTTTGAGTTTTGCATAAATTTTCTTTCTATTTCATTCTGTTTACTTTGACCTGGTTTTTCGTTGAATTTTACGGCCCACTGTATTCATTTTCATTTTCGCCATTCTGTCTTTTTCTCTTTTGTGCGAGTATTTTTTGGTTCTCATTAAAATAGGTAAACAAAATCGCATAAAATGTGCTGATAGACAACAGATAACCGTTAAAACTTTGAGCAAACTCTGAGTGTGAGTGTGTGTATTGGTGTGTGTGTGTGTGTGTGTGTGCGTCCGTGTGTTTGTGTTAAAAAGTCCGTAGATCGTTATTTCGGGGCAGTTTGGTTAGGCAAATTAAGTGTAATGTTGATGAGAGGAAATCTGACAAAACGTTTTCAACGGACTTAGTAAGTGTTAAAAGCAGCAATTTAAATCAAACGGAATGGGAAAAGGTTATGCTCTTAAGCAATTTAAAAATTATAATAAAATTTTAAGTGGCCAGTTGAGTGAGAAAGATTTAATCGAAGGGAAATCAACAAGGTTATGCTTTCTGTTTATTCGCACAATAATCTTTATGGCCTATTTTTAAATGAACCAAAATACAAAGCAAAGAATCGGATATAATGCTTTAAATCACAAGCTTTAAAGGAAACTTTATGTGCATCACGTTTTTCTTAGTTTTTTTGCAATTTGCATAGTCTAGGATTCCGACTGCTCCTAAATCAGCCTTAAAGCCATAACATTTCATGACTTTTCTTTCTCGTTTTTGAGTTCTTCCTATTTTTGTTGTTGTGTGCAGCACTTGGCAGTGCAACAATTCTAGGTCAACACAAATCAGCATAAGCTACAACTACATATCGGGCAATAACATTTTTATGTGTTAAAGCTTTGTGACAAAAGGCCAAATAAAAGAATGGAATGAAAAGAAAAAAAAGCCAGAAAAACACAGTGAAAGGAGAGAAAATGGAACAAAAAATGTTGCTGCAGCTCGGCATAGAAAGTTTTCCGTTTCTTTCTCCAGTGGCTGTAATAAATTTGGACAACTGTAAGCAAGCAACAAATGGGAATAAGCAAAACAAACGGCCACTGCAACAGTTCAACACAAAGTCATGGGCATGGCCAAGGGAATTGTTTATAAAACCATGTTTTTTACGACCAAGAAATAGAAAGTAGTTAAAATGCCAAGCCATGGATCAATTCTGCAGCTGCTGTGTCTGTTGTTGTTGCTGCTACATACGTGTATTGCTATTGCTCTTGTTGTTGTTGTTGTTAGTGGTGAAAGATGTGTACGCCCCAAGTGCAGACTTGTCCCACTGTGCACATGTCGTCTAGATTTTCATGCTATGATGATACACTGTCAAAAATTGTAAGCTGGCGTCTGTAGCCTGGATCTACAATGTCTCAGAGCACTTTGTACATACATCGAAATTTACATTTTATTCTATCTCATATCATGGCTGAGCGATTCCATTTTCATGCGTGTCCTGTGTGTCCTGTGTGTCCTGTGTGTGCCAAACCCTTGTTTGTTTTTACACAGTTTTTAGTTGTTGTTTTCTTGTTGTCCATTTAAATGGCAATTGTTGTGGCATCTGTTGCTATCGCCTGGCTGTCTAGTTATAGTCCCAGCTTCTGCTCTGCTTCTGTTAAGGCTGTTACTTTTGATCTGGTTTTCATGTTTGCTTAGGTGCCTCCTGTATTTATTCAGTTGCCATGCCCAAGCAAAATACTTTTAAATGTAATTTTTAGATGCGCCTACCGTCCTGGCACTTGGTGCTAGAATATGCACCGTCCTCTGAATGCTGCACTTCAGTCTGGAGTGTTACTTTTGGGCAATACGGTGCATATCAACACATGTTCGTACTATAAGCACGTTGTGTGTCTGCTCTACACACACACACACACACACACCATATTGGTACAGCGATTTTTCAAGCCGCCTCTCAGCTTTTCAGCCAGAGTTCATGAGTGCTGGTCCAGTTGGCTGGCACATGCATAAATATTATAAAACGTGCAGCTGGCTAAAAAGGTGAATGAAGCTTATAGTCTGGGTCTCCCCTCTGACTGCGACGCCGACTTCCCTTCCCGCAATCTATGTGTTGACTATGGCCAATGTGCTTACCCTCTACTTTGATAAATAAGCCAGTTGGCTTGAATACTCATATCTGTCTCTGTCTGTCCGTCTCCGTCTCCTCTGAGTTAAGCTCGAGGTTTTTGGCAAATGTTTTGACTTGTTGCAAGGAACTCTTTATGGTTGCACCGACAGATAACTGATTACGCCTCTTGCACATATTCCATAATGGTTTTCACTTGCAACTTGAAACGCTATGAATCCTGAGGCAGAATTCCAAGCAAAGTAATGTTGCAGAGAAATTGTTTAATCGTGCACAGCACTTCGAGTTAATTTTGTTATGGAATTTATATACATTCTTTCTCGTAATAAAGTAAATGTTAATAGTAATTACAGATTCGTGGAACTGTTTTTGAATGCACACTTCACTGACTTTTGTAACAAGCATTCACATGGCTGGAAAGATGATCAGATGCAAATAGGAACAGCAACAAAAACACTCCCACGCTCAATTCATTGTACAGAATTACAAAGAATTTTGTAGGAAACATTAAAATGAGTGAGTGAATGGCGATTATCCAGCAATTAAGGTGGGAGTTGGCCTGAACTCGGGTCTATGGCACACCCAAAAGAGGCTAGCATGTTGTTCAATTTGCAGGCACGTAAAATAATTGGCCGATAACTGAAATTAAGCTTGTGCAATTAAATGCCATGTATACCAGTAATAAAAAAATAATATTAAAACCAATCCTGATGGTTCTCGAAGTTAAAGTATTTTGCATATTATATTAAAAAGTGTATTTATGATTGAAAAAACTTGTTTACATTTAAATGCCTTTTTTTATCAATTTATTTTAATGAAATGGGACATACTCGTACATATATTTAATATATTTTAAGTCAAGAGAATAACAATTGGAATACTCGCATGATGAATAATTTTTCAACTTACATGCACACTTCATTAAAATGTGATTTATATGCAAGCCGCTCAATAAACATTGACAATTACCGCGGGGGCCAACGTGACGAAAGCTTAATATTTTCAAGCCTGTTTTTTACACCCGTATATGTATTTACATGTGCGTTAAGCTAGGATTTACCGTTGCCGTGCATTGGAAAATATTTAATGGAATTGCATTTTCAGTTGCCGTTTAATCGCGATAAGGAGCTCAACAAACGAGACGAAGACCGAGAACGAAAACAATGTCGATGGTGATGGCGATGGTGATGGGAAGGCGAATATAATTATTTATGAAAGTCTACAAACAATGTGTAAAAAACCTCGAGTTGAACACGCGCGTTATACTTTTAGCCAACGTTGTGGATTTACAATTTAAAATTTTAATAAAGTCATACACACGCACGTCTACGACTCTGACTCCGACTCCGACGCCGACCGGGACAAGGACTCAGTCAACCGGTCGATCCTTGGGCCGGCTCGCGTGGTCTGAAGATTACAATTACAGAAAAGAACAAACAACGGCAACAGCAACAAACTTGCCGAGTAGCATCAATTTTTAATATGTATTTAACATTTCAATCAAGTGTTAAAACAACAAGAACAGCACTCAGGTGTGCGTAGAGATAGTTATGTATGTATATACGTTTATATGCATATGCCAAAATTTAATAAATAATTAATTTCTCATTTATTGTATTTGTGTTTTGATACGAATATTTCGTATGTTTCATGTCGCATCGCGCACGCCAATAAAATTAAATGGCCAACAACAATAAAGCGACACTCACTCGCGCACTCACTGGGACACACATTCAGAGGAGACACACGGAGACAGTTTACTCGGTTGTGCTTTTATTTTTTGCCTGATGCCTGTTGGTCCTGGCCGCGTATATCCTTGAGCAACGGTGTAGCGCCACGTTCCGATACGAATACGAAACTGAGCAGCGCTATTGGCAAAAACTGGCACGAATCCCGAAATGTCCTTTGCGCTCGGTCGATGTCAGCCATCGTCCTTAACAGGGATATTTTCATTCGTTCGTGCTCGCAATGTGTCACGATGCTCAGCAGCGTCGTTTTCACTCAATTCCCGAATGAAAGTAAAATTCATGTTGGAGCACTCGTCATCGCAGTAGGAAGTGGCTCGTGGCTCGGCAATTTGAGTTTGTTTTGGTTTAAATTGCATTGACTTGATGATGCTTGAGGCACTGAGAAGTGGGCCTATCCCAAGCACTTTTATTTTAGCTTTGCTGCCGTTTGTGTTTGCGAGTTTGCTGAGGATTCTTACAGCACTCGAGTCGAGTCAATGCAAATGTAAATTCAAATAACTAGTTCAAGTATCGTACTTTGTTATTTGTGCTGTGTGCATAGCTTGACTATAGCTTAAGTAATACTAAGTGTATACTTACTGCATTGTTTGCCCAAGTCTGTGACTTGCATTTTTACAAATGAGCACAGGCCTTTTTCTACACACACTCAACTTATCTTTTAGTTTATTAGTTCTAAATGATTTTTGTAAAACTTTCGACTTACGTATTTTTTGGCAATATTGCTTTAGGCCTTAAATGCTTTGATGCAGAGTAAATTTCCTAAGAGTGAACTGCGCTCTTTGATTGCTGCTCATGCGCTTAGACAGCCTTCCAGGCTATCCTTGGGTAATATAAGAGTTCTTTGGTACTTTTGCTCTTAATTCAGCGCAATGCTAGGAACACGTTTTAAAGGCAATTCGTATTTAATACCATTTTAACATGAAAATTAAGTTAGAATTTAAATAAAATAAAAACTTGTTTAGTCCACATCAGGTTGTAAATTAAAAATTGCCGTTATATTGCCATAATTGTTACATTTTCATGATCTTCCAGATCTGCAAATTGTACATTTGGTATTTATAAATACAATATTTTAAATTGTTAGTTAGCTTACGCGATCATGTTGTGTGTTCGGTGGTGTTCGCACCACCGCCCCCGATGTCTTAGGCGCTGTTGGCTTAGCATCTTTGACTCCGCTCACAGGTTTTGGGCCTGTTGGGCTCGTTGTTGTTGCTGGGCTCGGCTTTGATGGACTCGGTTTCTCCGGCATTTTAATATATGATTTGTTATTTTTCAATCACGCGACAACGTTTCAAAAATTGCTTAAAAACAAATTTATTTCGAACAACTAACAGACATGTTTGGAATTTAATGTGGAGCCTACTGCGACAAGAATTTGACTAGACAAAACCGAATCCGAATAACCGTATCACAATGTCGCCGCGGACAGGTAAATTATATGTATGTACAAAGAGTCTGAGTCTGAATGCCCAGCGGCCTTAGACCACGTACATAGTTGTTGGGCAGACGAGGAGCAGCCAAGGAGCTATTCAGTCAGTCCGTCAGTCAAAGAGTCAGGCAGTCATTCATTCGTCAGACTCATGTCAGTTGCTATGACGACACACACACACACACAGTCATATTATTCCACATATAAGTATACATATATATAACAATACATCATAAATGTCAGCGCCTGAAATTGCGCATAAAGCCATATAAATGAGTATACTTTAAGGCGCACTATATTTATATACATACTTTTCGCTGGCCATAAACGCGAAAATTGTCGCACTTGCGTGAAATATGTCTACGAGCATATAGCCATAGATTGCCTCGCCTTTTTGTTTTTTCTATTTTTTTTTTTATTTTATAAATTAATTTGCATAAATTATGGCATATGGGGGATAACTAGAAAGCCAGGCCAAACGCTTGCTATTTATCAAGGCTATATCTTCAAATTCCCTTCAAATAGCTGGCACGCTGGCAATGACAATCATTCATTCAGTCATTCAGTCATTCGTTTGCCTCATTCCAATTGTAATTTGCATTTTTGCACGGGCATTGTTCCTGCCACAATCCCCACGACTACGACTCTGTCCATATCCCAGTCCAAGTCAGCAGCATCAAGAAGACAGAAAAAAAGAAAGTCAACAACAACAACAACAGTAATAGCAATAGAAAGAATGTTGATTGTCTGCTAAAGAGCATAAAGTCGTAATGGAGTGAAGGCAAATAAACATAAAATCCCATCGAATTGTGGGCACACAAAAGGCGAGAAAAACATTCGCTGGCTCAATGAATGAATGGAAAACGCACGCGTACGCACAAAATGTTGCGTCAAATCACTTTATTTCACTTGTTTTCAATTTTCACAAGATTTTTACGTTTTTCATTCTTCTTACGCTTGTACTCGTATTGTAGTTTCATGTTCTATGCATGTGGAACAGTTGCTTAAGGCTCTATTTTATCCTTGTCTCAATATCAGTCTGCTTATTTGTGCTGTGCGCCATAATCGTCGACGCTGCCACAAAAACCATTGAATAATTAAGTCATAAAAGGTTTGGGGCAAAATCTGTCACATTTCTATCTCTTTCTCTCTCTGATTGAACGTTTTTTGGTGGCCTCGCAGCTTTGACAATTAACCAAACTATAAAATGTTTTAGTTTGAACACCTGAAAACGCCGACCAAACCGCATATGTGTAGCGCTTGTAGCAAAAAGTTCACCCAAAGGACGTACACACACCCACTCACACACACATACATGGGCGCACGCACATTTAAGCCAATTAGCATTTATGTGCGACGCAAGCAGCGACGCTGACGTTGACGCTGACGTCGGCATTGGCATTGGGAGCAGAGTAAAGCGCGTTACATTTTCATCAAACGCACGACACTTTGTTTTAATTTGAGCAACCGCACGCACACACACACACACACACACACACACAGTCTGGGAGAGTAAAGCAAGCATGCATGAACTACCACACACACACACACACACATACAGAGAGAAATTCTGTGACATTTCTGGTTTTGGTTTCGTTCGTCACGGACTCAGGACTCAGGCACATTGTTCTCTGGGGTGGCAGGCATAGGAACATTTACAGATTTTTGTGTGTTTGCTTGTCGCCCATCTACTCCCACGGGCCCTTGAACGGGATATTACATTGTTTTGGGCAATTCACTTTTACTGTGATTAATTTAAATGTACTTCCTCATTCCCCCCACTATCCCGCAGCACGCAGCGTTCCATTCCACAGCACTGAGAGCTGAACTGTGTGTTGTGAATTATTTTTAAGGCCCTTTTGTGACGCTCGCGCACATCACGTGTGTGACTCTCATAAATATTGCTTCAAACCCACAGCCAGGACTTTTAAATCGAATTGCTCATGACACTGATGAATATAATTAGCACTCTGAAGACAACGCCCACAATCGTCGAGCTAATGAGATATTGTATGTATATATACATATATGTATGCCCAGACTGAGTCTGTGAAAACTCAATTGATGTAATGGAATTGATTTAAGCGTAATGTGATTGCCTTATGACAAGTTATTGCTGCAAATATATGTAACAGCAGTTTTAAATTTTGCAGGACTTCAAGAAGGAGCAGAGAAAACCTCAACCAAAGTTGTTGGTAGCTAATTAATGAAATGCATTTGGGCACTGACGCTTTCGTTCATTTCTCACCTGATGTGTAAATCAATCCAATTTCGGTTACAGCTAACAAACACATTTACAAGTACATACCTAGATAACGTTACCTTGCCCAATATGTGCGTGTGTGTGTTGATGATGCGGGTAAGTGTGCGTGTGACAATACGAAACGTATACACGATCATGCATCATAATCCAACACCCAACAGCACACGATAACTTAACACACACAGCCAGACTGAGATACACATATGTACACACACACACACATGCACAGATCCACATCAGTTGCTTTGTAATTAATTACTTCACACATTGACGCCGTCCCATACTCACACAAACACACACACAGGCACGCACACCAACACTAAATGTAAACTTTACTCATAGCTCTTGTTGTACTTGCTGCTCATGTAGTTGTTATTGTTGTTGTTGTTGTTGTTGTTGCTAACGCTAACTAATATTGTTACCAGCATTTTGGACGGTTAGCTAGCTGCATATTTGGTTAGCTGTTGCCGCTGCGTTGCTCTCATATCGTTGTATCGTACTATAGTATCGTAAATTATGTGCCATTTATGCGGCATTGGATAGAAATGGAAATTTGTCCCATTTGTTGCTCGTGCGTCAGTCGTGAGCAGACACTTGAGTATTCATACTCGTTTACTCGTACGAGGGACGCCTCCCTCAAGCATGTTGTTGTTCGTTGGCATTGATTTATGGGTTCGAGTAACTTGGTTAAATATTAAATGAAACGTTAAGCCCAAAGCGAGTTACTTACTACTTAGCAAGCTGAGCTTTAATTTAAATTTTAATTATGGCAAAAGTCTATCAAATGTACAAAAATATTAATACAAACCAAGGGAAGATATTCCTCTGCCGTGCCGTGCGTTGAACTCTGACTTTATCTCTTATTCTACCCTATTTTTACCCTAACTCTTTGGCCTTGGCAACCCCTAGCTAGTCAAATAATGACGCCTACAATTAGACGTTCAAAACTTTGGCTAACAACTCGTCAGTTGGCTACTTCTGTTGCTGCAATTACGCTACTGGCAAATTAAGTTAGCGCCCTGGTGGCTTCCATGCAATTGGCCCACCCAGGGGTTAGCACTAGCATAAAATAAGTACAAAAATTATGTAAAAAATCTTTCTTAGAGCTGCAAGACGAGCCGCTTGTTTGTTTGTTGCCAACCTGCACCTCCGTATTATTTTTAATGAGTCTTGCCAGGTGGCTGACAGCCTGGCTGTTTACATGGCCCACAAAAAGAAAGCCTGATTAGGAGCTGTAGAAAGCGTTGTAGAGGTGGTAAAGAAAGTGCATTAAAAACTTGCTGCCAATTTAATTATGGCTCAAGTTGAATTTGCTTTTAAATGAAGCTGCCAGTAGTGAATCATTTTGCATAGTACTCACATGGCACACACACTCTGTGCTGAGTGTTGCCCAAAAATAGTATGCAATGTGTAATTAAACTTTCATGCGGTTGGAGCAGAGTCAGAAAAGTTGCACATTTGATTATGCTGCTAACCAATAAGCGCAATCATGTGAAACAGCAACAATAACAACTGCAATTAACTGGCGCATAATTTCATGTGCTCAGAGCGTTGGCCGACTGTTGTCTGACCAGCAAACAAATTGTTGGCTTAAATTCAAAAAACCGGCAACAATTTATGTGTGTAAAAAAAAACCCCAAAAAAAAGAGGAAAACATTTTGGCGAACGCGATCCCAACTACAACGCAAATGACCATGGACATTTTTGGCAGTGAGCAGGTCGTACCCACACTTGCCCCCTTGCCCCTGCCCCTTGACCCCTTGGCTTTTGCAATCCAATGTGGTTCTCACATTGCACCAAAACAGTCAGTGAACAGTCAACTTTTTTGAAGTGGTTTGTTTTACGGGCAGCTAACAATTGCTGTCCACCTTTTTACATTGCGGTCTGTAACTAAATGTGAACTAAATAAAACGACTACTGGTTGCAGATTAGTTGAATTCGCAATTATTTACATGATTTAAAAATTTTAATAAATACAGAGATAAGATTCACTTGTTTCTGATAACAATTAAAGCACGCGTATTCAACAGTTGTAAGTCGAAGGCAACTTCTTTAAATGCAAGCATTAATTTTGTGCGCTTCTTGCTGTTGCGCCCAGCTGTCTTCAAATGGGCCACTAAAAATATTTTCACACAAAAAATTTCCCAGACTACAAGTGGCAAGCAACAGCAGCAGCAGAAGCAGCAACTGTGAAAATACAAAATAAAAAAAATAAAAATGTATCATGTAATTTTACATTCAAGTGAGCGGAAAATATAAATAAGCAGCAGGTGCTCATTTCCTGTTCCGCAGCAAACATGGTACATTGGTGCACATACGAACACACAAATACCCTCAGAGAGACAGACTAACATACACATTCACACGTGTACATATGTATGTACACTCACGCAGCTGGCCAGGCATATCCTGGCATTTGTAGCAAAGACAGACGAGTAAGAGCAACCAGCGAGATGCATCCATTTGAACTATATTCACCACACACACACACACACACTTGCAGAGACCTTGCCAGCCAGCTGGGAACTCATGTGAGTGGGTGAATTGCGAAAAGTTCATTTATATAACTGTCGCTGACATTAATGTTATTGTATGGGCGCCCACTTCCCCCTACCCATCGGGAATAATGAGCTTGGGCAAAATATAAAAAAATAAACAACCGAAAAAAAAACTAAACAACTCCAAAGTTAACAAAGGTAATTACTTTCGCAGGTGTCAAATATGCGTACATGCATATTACATAGATGATGAGTAGTGTATAGTCGTCGCACTTGGTCAGGTCTATAATTAACAAATGATTAATTATGCATGACTTTTGTAGCTTTCGCTCGTTATCAGCAGGCAGGCACACGTGCCTCGTCCTTGTCCCTATCCCTGTCCCTGTACCTGTCGCTGTCCCTATTCCCACCTCTCAATCTCAATCTTCGAATTGGGCGCTGTCGGAGTCACAGTCGGTGTCATGGGGTCAGAGGGCTGCGTGCGCTTCCTGTTTGTTCCCTTGAAGTTGGCAGAAATTGTTGGCCATTATTGCCTTTGATTCATTAACATTTGCTCCTGTGTGATGGCAAAACGCCCAACACGACTCGATGGGGGCAATCTAGCAGCACACTTGTATGTCCCCCTTAAATGGCATCGCTATGTTAAGGTTTCTGTTTTGTTTAGCATTTTGACTGTCAGCTTATTTGCATAGAACATGAGAGTCAATAACAATGTTTGCATACAATTACTGAAGGAGTCATTACAGGGGAGTAAAGACAGAATGAGCTGCAAACTTCGGAGCATGGAACTTTAATTTGTTAATTGACATATGTTGCTTCACTTAAATATGAAACTTGTTAATGTTTCGTAATAAGATATTAAGGCCAAAAATGTGTACTTATTATATTTATCAATTGAGGAGTAAGAGGTGAATGCCTTAAAGGACATTTTTGAGTGATAGATAGAGATATTCTGGCATGTGGCTGCAAGTTTGCTCAAGTTTCGCTTGGACAGCAACAACAATAAGAGAGTACAAGAGCAACAACCAGCCCAACAATGCACCGTCCAACTAACAACAAAGGCATGCATGGAAAAAGCCATGTACAATGTACATTTTACAAGTATTAAGCTATGCAGGTTAATTTGACTAGAAACGCCGTTTGCAGCACTACTATTGTTGTTGTTAGATGAAGTGCCCGCGGGCTGCTTGGACACAAAGTCAGAGCTCAGAACAAGGCGCAGGAATGTTGCCTACACCAGCTAAAATGTGAACAAAAGGCAATGAATGAAGACAGTACGAGTATGAGTACGAGTAACGGCTAAAGTTGCAATATGCCCATGTACAATACATAAACACGAACATATATTGTGGAGCCAGTATTGTTGTTATTGTTACTATGCCGTTACTGTGTCTAATGTACGATGCCACTTTGAGAAGTTGTCTTCCACTTGAAATGCGACCTCTTTAAAGTGCAACGATGCGTATGCGCAATTATTAAATGCTGCATAAGGCCGCTTTGGCATTGCATTGAATGTGTAAGTAAATGTAAATGCAAATTTCAATGTAATTGCTCACAGCCATTTGACACGATTTTGTCATGGCGTTAATTCCATTAACATTTGCCAACGCAATGAAAATTGCACCAAAAATTAAGTATCAACTCGTTGAAAAAAGGACAGGCGATAACAGAGAGATTACAACGAGTGAAAGTATCTTCATAGGCATTGAAATCCTAACAAGTGGAAATTAATAATTAAGCGAACTCACTACTAAATACAGAAATTATCTAGAATCTGAGCAAAAACCTGGCAATAGTCAACACTGTCAATCAATTGTTCTTTTAGTCATGCTTCATTTGAATTTCTCACATTTTGTAGTTAACTTAATCTATTCGCCAACGGCGATTAAATATTCGTCCTTTTGGACTTTGCCCACGTAACCCGTTACAATCCGTCAATTTTACATATTTTTAAATATTTCTCACCATCCCGGGAGCAAAGCACGCAAATCCGATAAAAGCCTTGTCAAGCCGCCATCAACTGGCGAATAAAAAAATAAAAACGCAGGCTTTTGTCGAGAGAGTCCCATTACAAGATACCCTGTATTTAAGTTGAAAGTAACCTAGCAGAAAAATAATTTAAAGTAGTATCTTAAATTTATTTAAAAAAAGGTAGCAATAAACTAACATTTATGCAGTCATACAGACTGTAAGATGAACTAACTTTTATGCACTGAAATAAAAATTGAGATTTTGAATATCATATCATTGCAAATAAATGCTTTAATTTTTAAAATATGAAGATAAAAGATCTTAAATTAAGACGAAAAAGGCTCATCTAAGAAATTCGTCGCTCACTGACCTTTTTTTATCAGTATACTCCATGATTGTACTTTTATGTGTGCATCACCTTTATATATCAACATTTGGGCAACTTTATTATACCCATTTAAATGGAATTTTAATGGGTATTGGATATATATGTTAAAAAAAGGAGCGCCGAAAGCGAAACATTTGTAGCTGCACAGCATCAGCATCAGCAGGGGTTGATTGCTGTCCATGCGCCGAGCACTTCTTCACACTTCCTCCCTTTCCACGGAGGGGGGGCGGGGGTTAAACCTTTGATGCTTCATCGTTACCAGAATTCAGTTACAGTTACAGTTACAGTAACAGTTACTACGCTGGCTTCCTCGTCCCTCGCCGCTCTTGATGTTGCTGTTGCTGCACACTAATTTGATTTTTTCATACAAATCGAGAGGAGTTCTTGTATTTCGTTATCGACTTTTGTTTGTTAACGCTTAGCTTGCCGATTTTCGGGTTAGTTTTCTGCTATTTTTTTGAAGGGGATGTTTTGTTTTTCGTTTTTTGTTTTCACTTCCCTCGGTAATTGCTTCATAGTTCGGTTCGGCATCGCGTTGTGGAATTTGCATTCAATATCAATTTATGCAAATTACATTGTCAGTCAGCTACCGCATATTGAATTATCTGTTACCGAGCAGCATCATCACTCGAAGGACAAGACAAAACTGTGGCCAATTGTTGGTCTATTTCGTTAATTATGCGAGGATTGCAAGTAGCAGGAAAACTGACGATGCTGATAGGATAGCAAAAATTTAATTCCATTTCTATTTGTTTTGCAGGGAAAGAGCCGAAATATGAATGGGTTGACCGAACTGGCAGCCGGTCAGACCGAAGGTCGAGCCAGAAGTGAGTGCGCTGGACGTGGCCGACAAAACGAACAATAGAGCGTAAAATAAGTGCAAAACGCAGGCTGGCTGGCAGCGGCATAAAAAGAAAATGGAAAACTTTGAGAGAGAGCGCAGAAAATTCAGCGAAATGAAAAATGAACAAAGTGCCCTAATGGCAAAGCATGCTGAACGCGGAGGGGACGAAGTGGGAGTGAGAAGGGGCCATACAATGTACACCATGTACTTATTCAAAAGAAGAAAAAAAAGAAAGGAGGATGGCAAAAAAGCGACATAAGAAAAAAGAAAAAGTCTGCTTCAATTGAACAGTTAAACTTCCATTAATTGTACGCCGCATCTATACAGATGGGGTCCAAATAGAGGAGGGGAAAAAGGTAGAGACGGAGGAGGGGGAGAAAGTTAGCCCCGCGTGCCAACTGTGTCAGTCTCAAATTTCAAATGCATGAAACAGGTCAGATGCCACAACTGTGGCACTGGCCAATTGTAAATGTGCCTGTAACATAGTATAAATTGATCGGGGGTCGGATGGGAAAAAGACGAAAAGCTGAGCAATTCAATTACATGATTGTGTCATTACTGCCAACAATAAGGAGCAACGAAATTAACCAACATTTGGGCAGCTAATTGGTTGACTCAATGGCCCAAGCTGCTCGTGTGGAAATCCAATTGGGACATTCCCCCGGTAGCTTCAATGAAGCGCAGGACCTAAAGTGTCGCTGGTCACACTTCATTGAAGACTGTCAAAAATTTTCAATTTACCAAATTAGCAGGCAGACAAAAAAATAGAAAAAAATAAAGCACGAACAGCTAAAACGCTCCACTGGACAGAGGGAACCAAAAGAAACCCCAAACCAAGAAAAGTGAAGCAGTGACACCAAATTAGTATTAAGTTGAAAGTAATGATGCCGGTCCGGATGAGAATCGCCAGCTGCTGATAATGAAATACTCCTAGCCAACAAAAGGCTCACCAAGCGAATCCATAGCGATGGCTAATCTGCCAACAATCATAAAAAGCATTGCCTACATTAAAGCGATGTTTCAAAAGCAAAACTCTTTAAAAAGCAATTTGAAAAAAAAAGATATTAATATTAAAACCAATACGCAAAAGAAATAAATATAATGGATACATACCCGTAAATATATTTAAACACATAAATACAGGAGAACAAGTGCGAACAGGCAACATAAATCATTGGCAGCAAAATGAAAAGCTTTTGCGCAACAAGTCGACGAAACAATAAAAATCTGCGTTAGAGGCGGCCTGCTTTTAAAAACCAAACCCGACCCATGACACCCAGGTTGCCCTGCCAGCTGCCATGGAGCGGTTGACCGACGGAAAAGAAATACAGGCTAAATTAATATATATTAGAATTAATGGCTGCTGTACACGGAGTGAAAATGAAATGATTGCGACTTTACGGCCAAGTAAATAAAGAAGCTCATATGAATTTAAACAGTTTACAAACATACTTCCACACAATGAAAGAAACTCATATTTTTAATACTTATTTATGAATGAAATAAAAATAATAAGACAAACTCAAGACAATGTTGAAAATTGCAAAAAGGTGACATTATTTAAAGTGGTAAAAAACAATATTAAACAAATAATATTTTTCTTTTTGTCAAGTTTGTCATACATAAGCAACAGCTTAAATTGATTTGATTGGATTCATATTGGTAGCAATTAAAACACAATTTCACAATTATAAACCAATCATACTTGGTATTTACACAGTACCATAAAGGTAACATTCAAAACGAGTTTGTAGCATTATAATTTTTTATTAAACTCACAAATCGGGCAATTTGTAGTTCACGCTTTTCTGCGGAGATCTGACATGATTTATGCTTTCAACGTTCAAAACTCTTTTTTGTCATTACAGTGGTACAATTATATATATACACGCGTATGTAAAATAATCTTTTTTGACGCTGTCACTTTTTTTCAGTTTGGCAAAACGGCTTAAATGTTAAACTGGTGTATTTGGCTGTTTCTCTTTTTGTGACATGGAAAAATCCCATAAAACGAAGTGATATGTTTTTGGTAATATGCGAGTCAAATTTTCTAAAAATGTTGTGGATAGTGGTTATTTTAAATGTAACTAAAAAACGTGAAAAGTTGTTGATAATTTCGATGATTAGCTAGTAAGATGAGTAGTCCAAATATTTGCTTATTAAATGTAGATATTTTTATTAATTATGTTAAAAAACACAGATTTCCATGAAAACTGTTACATATATACGATTCCATCACCAGTAAATAAGGGAGTTAACTTAAAATTATATCGACGTTTCCATTCAGATGTTTTGGTCAAATGCAGCAAAGCTTTTGGGTTTAGGGCAAAAAGTAATGCTAAGAAATTTAAAAAAAACATCAGTTAGAAATGTTAACAAATCTTTGAATACAATGAGCTCACATTGGGATCTGCCTTCTTCCAGCACTGATGGAACCACCAGGCCTTCTGGCACAACGTGTCGCCCTCGGGATGGATGCAGTGCTTGGACATGGCAATCAGTTTGTCACGAATCGAGTGGGGCACCGAGTGAAATAGTGTTTCCAGATGCACATCGCCGTTATCGTCCACCACTTCGAACTCGTGAAATAGGCAATTCATGTAGCACTTGAGCTTCTCATCCTCGTGTATCTCACCATCGCTGAACTCTTTGATCGCCGCTGTCAATCGGATCATTAAATTAATTGCAGGCAGAGTTAGGGAATCTGCAACTCACCTTCACTGACGCCGGTTTGTTCGATGCATTCGTCACGGAAGATCTTAACCATTTTGAGTACGTTTGATGGGGGATACTGCAATTAAGATGCATGGCTTAAGTTGACGTGGTACTGTACTGTATCTTGCACTTTATTAACTCACGTCCTCGGCGCGTTGCGCCAACGTTGGCAACAACAGCGCTTCACTGAGCACAGACAAGACGATTAAAAAGCTGGCTGCAACAGGACGACGTCGACGATTTTGACCAAAGTCACTCAAAGCCATTTTCATGTAGCTCGTCTGTAAAACAAAACAAAAAACGCTTGTACATTCACTCGGCCTTGTTTGCGAGTTGTGAAAAGGCGAAACAAAAGCGACAATGCATAGCAAAACCATAAAAATAAAAAACAAAGCAAGAAAACAAAACCTAATTGGGTAACGAAGAATGAATACTCTACTTTGACAACTATATGATCAAGCCCTCTTAAATTCAAAGTATTTAAGGATCATTAAACTTCTTACTTTTGATTGGAATAGGTTCTAATAATTAAGTTATTTATACTTAATCAAAAATTTGCCTACTTCATAGTTCGTGTAGAAATAGCAATACTCTTTAAAAGCGTATGGAGACTGAAAGCAGCATGCAGGATGCAGGGAAATGGATGGAGAAAGTGGAAACAACGACAACAAGGATGAGGACGAGGACGTGCCATGCGTGACAGCTGGACAATGACAATATATGAATGTATGTGTGCATGTTTGTATGTTTACATCTGTGTATGTGTGTGTGCGACGGTTTTTCTAAGTGCGCCTTTTTGTAATTTTTATTTTCAGGAAGCCATGAGGGGAAACCAACAAAAAATCATTTGTTTCTTGCTAGCTCAGCGCACGCTAAATTAATTCCAAAACCGCCAGCTGAACAAAAAAGCTCGCCAAACGGAAACGGAAATGTGGCTGAGACGTCGGGGCTTCAGCGCAGTTGTCAACGTTCCCTCATTCAATGCACAATCGTCGTGTTAATTTTGACAAGCAGATGCCCACGTGCGACACGACAGACTCCAAACCCCCAATCTCAAGACCCAAGCTCCAAGTTTCAAGCCATATATATGGGTGTCCCTTATTTGGTCAAAGTCAATATTTTTAAACGCATACGGGCTAGTTCTGTTCATTAGGTCCTAACGCACTCAGAAATAAATTTTTACCTCATTCGGAGTATGATAACCCGTGCCGATTTGGATCGGAAAATTTAAAGATTATATGGGACAAAAAAAATTTTTTTTTTTTTTAATTTTTTATTTTGTTTATTAGGTTCAAAGAACTCAAAACAAAGTTTTCACCTTAATCGGAGTACGATAACCCATTTAAATTTGCATCGAAACATGAAAAATCATCGTAAAATGTATAATCAGTGTTAAAATATTGTTTTTTCATGTTTCGGTGCAAATTTGAATGGGTTATCGTACTCCGATTAAGGTGAAAACTTGGTTTTCAGTTCTTTAGAACCTAATAAACAATATAAAAAAAGAAAAAATTAAAAAAATAAAAAAAAATTTTTTTTTGTTCCATATAATCTTTTAATTTTCCGATCCAAGTCGGCACGGGTTATCATACTCCGATTGAGGTAAAAATTTATTTCTGAGTGCTTTAGGACCTAATGAACAGAACTAGCCCGTATGCGTTTAAAAATATTGACTTTGACCAAATAAGGGACACCCTAATATATATGTATATGCGATGTATGGAGCGAGTGTTAAATTTACCATTGGCCCCTCGCTCTTTTGGAAATTGCGCACCGAAAACAGAAAATACAAAATACAAAATACGGAATACGAAATACAATACAAAGTCGTCAACTTTTGCACAAATGTCACTTTTGTTTCATCAAATGTCAACGCAACAACCGAAACAAAGCCACAAAAGGACGTTGCCTCATCCACACTCGCACACACTCAACCGAGGGCATTCATAAAGAACGAATGAAATTACAATAACAGCAACAGTTAGCATGTGTATGGACATCACAGTTGGCCATGGCAGAAACGATGGATGGTTTTTTAATTGCCATTTCAATTTTCGTTATGCGAATTGCCGTTGAAAGTTGACGCGTTTCATTTTTTTTTGTTTTTACCCTGTTGGTTCCCTTCAAACTATCAAAAAATGCTTTCGCCAGACGAGACACAGAAATTGTTTGACAACCGCAGTCACAATTGAATTTGCTTTATTGACAATTCAAGCGGCGTGCTTTATATTCGTTTCTGGCCAAGTTGCCTATTGCTGTTGCTTTTAAGGCGAAACTGCAAAAAATCTACATATACTATTGCTTGAAAACCAATCTCTATATTTAAGTAGCATTCCGCATTACTTTCAGTTGTCGGTTGTCAACTATATTATTACTTACTCATTTGAATTTGAATAAGACATGCATCCGAATCTACGAGTACATCACGCTCACCTGCGTGTGCCCAATTGCTAGTTAGGCATTTGAAAAATATTACCCAGAAAAATGCATATATGTATGTAAATATTTTGTGTATCAAATGCAGAATTCGGTTATTCATTCATTCATACTTCATTCTTATTTATTACTTTATTGTAACCTACACACAATATTAGCATATTTGATTTCCCATTGAATACTGTTGAAAGCTTGATTAATATAATAAATAGGGCTATTTAATAGCTAAAAAGTGTAATTAGGCTATCTTAAAAACCAACCATTAGTAAAAATTGACTTATTATATGCTAAATATAGAGGTCTCTTTTTTCAATGTCTATTTAAGGTGTTTAGAAATAAATGTAAAGCTTAAATTTATGTCTATTTAAAAAACGTCAACGAAATTCAAATTTGCCTACAATAGCCATATAATCATAACGATAGTACAATAAAAAAATGCAAAATAATTTAATTTGCTTCTATTTTCAAATCCAAAAAGAATATTGTGATTTTTATTGTTTAGAATTTAAGCACACTAAAAAAATAATAATTTTAATTTTACAAAATCAATTAAACTACTTTACTTCATAAAAAATTGTGTCAGTTTTATTTCAGCAATAATGTGCAATCCTTTCGCTATTCGATATTTTACAATAATTCACAGCTGCAGAATTTTATGCAGAATTAGAAAAAACGTGAAATTTAATCCCACTCAGATTAAGTTAGTCATTTAAACTACAGTGGGCAAACAAATGGCGTTCAATTGGGTGTCAAATATTTTACAGTTGGCCTTTTATTGAATCGATAGAAAGAAGCTCTTTTAAAAATTCCACTCTTTGCCACTATTATTAGAGAAATGGTGTGAATAAACAACTGAACAATTCATAAAACATTCCAAATTACAGTTTCAATTACAATTGTATTTGAATTGCCAGGTATTTCATGAAATGTATCCTTTCATTAGTCAATGCATTGATCAATTAAATTTTGATTGACTGTTATCATCGCAATTGTTTTAGAATAATGTTGTCAACTGAAGTTCGATTTATTCATCAAAATTATAGATATTATTAGGTGTGATTATATCTTAAATTAGCTAAAGTATTTCCTTAGAAATAAATGATTAAATTCAATCAAACTGTAAAGGTTATTTAATGTCACAAAAGTGCATTGCTTTCTTGACCTCGTCTATCAGTGAAGAGCAAATGAAAATGGGAAAAGTGCACTGTAATTATTTATGCAATCATCAGTCGCATATTAATTTTATTACGACTCCAATGGTTGTCGATCCATAAAATTATAGATGTGCTCTTTAGACAGCGCTAATTAAATAATTAAATATGCTTTAGGCCGTGGCAGTCGACGGATTTATGAGCACAATTCATCAGCCAGAACAATTATGGCTGCAAATATATTACAGTATTAATAGGAGCATTATATCCAGGGCCCCAAGGCCAATTGGCAACAGCTGCAAACAAAAATGCAAGCGTCATTTCATTTTCATTTATTTACTAAATGTTTTTATTTAATATATTATATTTTTTTTGGGTTTTTTTTATGAATGCTTGTGCGAAGTTCTATTTGCAGAGTAAAATATAAAAACAGCTAATACCAAAATATATAAACATAAATCATAATCCACAATATTATTTGTATTTTGCAGGTCCGTGTCGCTTTGCCCTCGTCAGCGCTCAAATGAGAAAGTAATGCTGCAAAGGTAATTTATTAGGATGACAAGCCAGTGCTAATCAGGTGCAGGACACTCAGGACACTCACCTTGGGATCCGCCGTCTTCCAGCAGCGGTGCAACCAGAAAGCGCGCTCGCATTTTGTGTCGCCCTTGGGATAGAGACACCGTTTGCCCATGTTGACCGCAATGTCGTGCATCGAGTCAGGCAAGCGATCCAGCAACTTCTCCAGATGCACCTCGCCATCCTCGTGCAGAACATCCGTCTCGTCAAACACACAGTACATGTAGCATTTCAGCTTCTCGTCCTCGTGAATCTCGCCATCGCTGAACTCCTTAATTGCGGCTGCAGACACAAGTTGCAAATGTACAGTGAGAGATGGCAACCGGAATCAAGCTCAAGTCTTGTTCATCAGTTTACGGAGCTCATTAGCCAACTGCTTACCTTCTGTGACTCCGGTCTTCTGCACACAACTATCGTGCACCGGTGCCAGTTCCTTCAGCAGCTCTGGCGGCGGATACTGTGGACAGTTTTCAAAATATATAATATATATCAATATCTCACACGACATTATCTGGGAAAATACATCCAAAATCAACAACGGGATGACATTCAGCTTGAAAATCTGATTTGATTTTCGAACTAAAAATGTTACAATTCAAAATTTACTTGCATTTTGCATTTTGTAGTTATGATTATGTTTTCTTTTAAATTTTTTTAAGGAAAAATCAACAAACTTTCAAACTCGATTCACATCACTAAATTAAATTGATTAGTCGATCATATCTGTTGCATCGCAAGCTTAAAGTCTTAACCATTTAATCGCAGATTAGATCGATTGTGATGAAATAGAACTTGGCACTAACTTACAGTATCGTCTCGACGCAGTTCAGCGGAAATGCTTTCGCGTCCCATCAGAAGACACAGCAATAAAATACTAGAAATGTTAATAGTTCCACGCAGCGACATCGTGTTGTCGCAGACCCGAGTTTGCTGGTCAAGTCAAGTTGCAACGTGACACGGGTAAGTCCGAAGTCAGTCAGGTCCAAAGTAGCGGTAAGCAACGGAAGCACGTGAGACGCAGGATATCAAGGATCAAGGATTTAGTGACACTGCAGGCAGCTTACTGTGTACGTGTACCCAAGGGTATTAGTCGACGAAATTGAATGACTTTGCCCGTAGCAACCGACCAGAGTTTAATGCCAAATGCAGTAGCAAAGTGGACCCTTTATAAGTAGAAATGCACTCAGCACAAGTATAGCTTGATCTGGGCAATTAGCTGTCATTAATCGCCAAGCAAGCCTTACCTATATAATTAAGACTGCCAACGGAGCTAGTAATTAGTCAATGAAAAAGCAATCAGCAAGGCGCGAAAATGTATGGCTCGAGCCACAATAATCATACGCCATGTTTGACGGCCGATTGCCAAGATGGCGACACCCAAAATACACGCACACACACACACAGTCGCAACAAGTTAATAGCAACTATAACAACAACAAAAACAACACGCATACAACGATTAAATATAATGTGCACCCAGTCTCAGTCTCAGTCCAAGTTCAAGTCAAACCCTCCAACCGTTATTTTGTCCCACACGAAACGCGTTAATTACGGCCATTGCAGTTTTTTTTATTTTCCTATTTTGTTATTGTTCTCGCCATTCATTAATTATTATGCAAGCTAAGCGCTTGGCAAAAGTTTCGGTTGGGGGGGGGCTCTCTCCGCATACTTTGACATGCAAGCGCAACGTGTCAAATTAATTTTTAATAGCCACCCAAAAACCAAACCCCTCGCAAGCCCTCGCACCGCCCACTTTCGTTTGAATGTTGCCAAATAATAGATTTAAACGACGGCAGCGGCAGCAGCAGAGGCAGCAGCAGCAGCAGCGCAGCTGTTAAGGGACTGTGCATTATAATTAAAGTTGAGGCCACGTTGGGGTCACTCTGTCACAGAGAGAATTTAGAGAACACACAACTCGCACTCCTCACGCAAATTTGTTGCGAGTACATATAGATATATACGCATAAAGGCTTAGCCAAGTTGCAGCATTCAAGTTGATATGTGGATGTTGCTAGTGTCGGTTGTTGCTGCTGTTGTCGTTGCCGTTGTCGTTGTTGCTGTTGTCATTGTCCTTGTTGTCGTTCTGTTTGCCATAATTGCACAGTGTGTTGAAGGCGTTTAATGCAGCAAATGGCAGCAGCTTTTGTGTGTTTGTCTCTGTATGGGTGTGTGTGTGTGTGTATTGACAGCTGACACTTGCAAATTAGATGCCGGCAGGCAAAATGGTCAGCACTGCAGCACGGCAGACTGCATATGTTGCAACACAACTTATTGACACCTTATTTGCGCTCTCACAAAACGCACAACTCGTTTTGCGGTTTGCACATGCAATTTACATGTGTAATTTTTCCAGGGCAAGCTGAAAGCATGAAAAGTTGCCGCTCATCGTCAGCTGAAAAACCGCAGTGACAGCAGCAACAGCAGCGGCAGTTACAACATTGTCACTGCAACACAGCCAAAAGTAGAATGAGTAGAAAGCGAACACAGGACAACTTCGTTAAGCGAACTACGAGTTACGAGATACGAAAATTGTGCAGTTTGTCAGCTGAGGAGACAGTGGCGAAGGGAAAATTTGAATGGCGCATTTGCTGCGGCCATTTGTATGGACTCTTGTGGTTGCTGCCGGACATAATCGATTTACTGTTTGACCAGTCGCCGCCTTGCTACGCATTTCATCAACAGGCAACTTTGAATACTGAATACCGTAAACTGAATACTGAATACTCGTACTGGTTACTGAATACTCGCACTGAAAGGGTGACACTCCAGAGGTCTCCAATGAATTATAATTAATGATTGCGGCCTGGGCGATGGCTTAGCCTTTTAAATTTATAGCTGGGCCAGCAGCCGACTGCCTCGGCACAATAAATTTAAATTAGCACTAGGCAAATAAATACACAACAATAAATAAATGGCAAGGTCAACAATTTAGGGCTGCCCAGAAAGAAGAAGTGCCAAAGGAATGGCCATTTGATATGCATTTAACGTTGCGTTTAACATTTTATTGCTCATTATTATTATTATATACTTAGTACGAGTATCGTCAGATGTAATTATTATTATTTGCTATTTGAATTATAATTAGGTCAGCATAGGGTCCTCATCTAATGTTTGTTATATTGTGCATTACATTTTTCTGTACTCAAAGTGCCGCTCAAAGCAAATGCAACCTGCATCATTAACATATTCACAGTCTATTAATTTTCAGTGCTCACTCAACACTCAACACTCAACAGTCGACACTCAAGTCTCAAGTCAAGTTGTCGATGGCAGTTGGTTTTGCCGTTCAGCCTTTGGCAACATAATTAGAAAGTTTTGTACTTAAATGCAAGTTGAGTACGCGGCCAGTCTAATGAATGCATTAAGCCAAAGTGCAGACCAAGTACGCGTTTGAAATGTGCCATTATAAATAGCTATGAGTACGCGTACATGAACTGGAACTGCCAGCACACCCTCTTTCCACCTCTCAGTCCCTTTTTCTCTCTCTCTAACTAACTAAATGTATAATGTTTATGTTAGTACGAGTAATCGAGGTCATTACATTAGCTATCTTTCTTTTCTATTGAAATCTGTTTGAAAAGCATGTCATTCAACTAACATCGGGCTGAGTCCTGTGTCAGTTAGCTAGAAGCATTAAATGAAAATCATTGTTAATTATTGTTACGCCATAAATGCAGCAAGTGCGTATAATTGACCGATTTGGCCTGATTCTGATTGCTCAGTAATTGGATGCAGAGTCAGGTGAATTGAGATTGTTGCAATTTAAATACAAACGCTCTCTCATCTTTATGCATGACCCATAAAATTGGTCATAAATGCATGTCATTAAAAATTAATTATCGGGAAAATATATGCATACATACATACACAACATTATTACAGTTTTGATATTAAAAGCAACAGGAATGATATTTTGTGTGAAGGATGATGAATAACATTTCGATAGCCGACAGCAACAACAATAGGTGCATTCAAAGTCATTGAATACGAGTGTACTTGCCAGCATTCAAATTTTAAATGTTAAGTACAAAATGGGCTTAAAAATTAAACGCATCAGCGAATGGCAAACGCTTAAGTAAAATGGACAAGTAAAACGGACCCATCGACCCCCCAAGGCAATGTCATTGATATTCATGAGCCCCGGGCGTTTGAACTTGACAGTGATTAAGATTTGCCTGTCCTAGCCAAAACACAAAAAAAAAATTAAATAAAATAGAAAAAAAACACCAAATGAAAACAAAAATAATAATAAGAAGTGGGAAAAAAAAGGCTGCTGGTATTCGCTTTACAAATGTAAATTAGACCGCCATTTTTTGCGCTGTGGCAGAGATATTTTAATTTAGTCTGTAAAAATGACACGGCCACAAACAAAAAGGCAAAGCGGACTGTGATGTTTGCCCTTTTGTTTTGTTAGCTCAGCCAAGCATCTGGGCCAGGCCATCTTTTGCTCTTGGTCCCTTTTGCATTTCGGCTGTGGTGATTTTCAAGTCAAAAGTGCGGCTACATCAAAAGGGTTTGGCCGTGAAGCAGGGCGTGGGCAGTACGAGTATGGAAATTTTTTAGCTGTCGAATTTTTATGCGAAAATGTCAAGCAGCTAGCGTACAAAAAAAAAACAACAACAAAACAAAAATGAAAAAAATGTAATAAAAACCCAAATAAAAAGGCAAATGACGGCAATTTAATGGTTCAGTCGCGAAAACAATAGTGTTGTTTTTGTTGTTGTTGTTGTTGTTGTTATTGCTGTTCTTGTTGTGGCGAAGAGAAATGTGAAATGTGTAATGTGTTTTTGAAAGCCAAAGTTGGCTACAGCTCCTGCTGACTGCTGGCTACCTATGAAGTTTTTTATCTGCAAGCTGCAGTTGGTCTAAAAGTTGTCGTTCTCGTTGTCGTTGCTGCAGCGGGCAGTGCAAAAGTAAACTTTAATTATAGCTGGACAGCAGTGCTCCTAATGAATGCCCTGCCTGCCCACCCTCCCACCTTCCCATCAAACCACCTGGCCACAGTGCCACCAAACTGTACTCTGCCGCACTTGCTGCGATTTCTATTTGCCAGAATTTGCCTTATTAAAACTTTTCGTCAACTTGAGAGTCTGGCGATCCATTTTGGTCTTTAAACTCGGCTGTTGCCATAGCTCTGCTCTGCTTTGGTCTTATGTAGTATTTATATATTTATTTGCATGACAACAGCAGCAAGCCAAAAATTTAATTAGATTTAAATTCTTGGATGTCTAATGTGCCGCTTGACGTTGTTTTTTTATCCACTTCTTACTCTCTCTCTCAGATTTTTTTCCTCACGGAAATTTGTCTTTACAAGTTTTTGGCGTTGCCAGCCCAGAAATTGTTTAATTAAAAGTTTTGTACCGCTCTTGTTGTGCTTTTTATGAACATACTCTCAGTTTCGTTTTACTTTAATTTTTGTTCGCTCATTTTTTTTTCTCATCCTGCAACACTTAAACACAACACTGCAACGCAAATGTAGGCAAACTAAAAATGATTTAATTAATTTGACTCGACGCGGCACGCGACGGTGAGGCACGGCTCGTCTTTTTGTTGTTTTTGTAGTGAACCTATTAATATTATTAAATACCTTTTCATTGAGCTTCGGACGAGGTCTTTTGTAATTTTAATAGGCAGCCATTCAAGTTAAAAGTGCTTAGATTTTAATTAAATAAAAAATTTGTGTATCAAAATACACATCAAAGTCATTTTCAGATTTTAATTAGAAATTAATAATTCCAGTTTGTCGAGCTATTGCCTTGGAATAGCAATGAGCTTAAACAATTTGAACAACCTTTAAGTTGACACTACAAATTTGAAGATTTTCTTACAAGCCATGTTACAAAACACAATTTGAGTGTATTCAAACCAAATCAAGGATAAACTGCAGAAACAGTTAGGAGCATTGGATTGCATTTGATCCCTCAAAAGACTCAAAAGACTGACCATTGAGTGCGGACAAAGGCCTAGACAATATATTTGCCTTTTTACCCGGCATTCGAAGTACGCAATTAAAACGTAAAACCAATCAAAAAATTCCATACCCAGTGCTGAGCGAGAAAAACCAGCCGCATAGACTGATAATGCCAACGATACTGCTGTGCACATACACATATAAAAACCCACACACACATATACATACAATGTATATACAAAGTAGCAATAAAAAGTATTGGACAATTGGAAAAACCAAAGTCGACTGAACCACAGAGCATAAAACTTTTCCAGTCATCTTCATCTCAGGTTGACACCCAGTTTCGAATATGCCGGAAAACCTGTGCGAAAACGAAACTGATACAAGAACAAAAAATACAAGAGAGAGATTGAGTGAAACGGGTGCTCAAACAAATTAGTGAAAGGAGCAACACAAATAAGAAAACAAGAAAGAACAGATGTTTTGAACTAACGAATTTCAAATTCACTAACTGTCATCAATACATAGAATTGTTCTTACATGTTGGAAAATGTTAAAGGTACGAGTATCGGGTACTTAAAATGATATATCAAGTTTTCAAATCTACATATAAGAGAAAAGCTATCAGTGTAAAATTCAAGTTAGCTCAGTTTAAAAAATTTCGATTTTATCCTAGAATACCGGATTTATTTTCTCACTACTACAGGTTTCATTTTATTTTCTTGAAGTGTAAGCCGATATTAAATTTCAATAAACGACTTAAATTAAATATCAAAAAAAAATTATAATTCTTGGAACACTCTGTTTAAAATGATTATGATGTTATATATTTATTTTGAATATCAATAAGCGCCTTTAATTAAATATCATATTTCTTAGAAGTTTCTGTGTGAATATTTTATAAGAGATATCTGGGTAAATTGCAATAAATTCGACAATCGAATTATTGTAATTTATAACCACTTAGTATGCATGTATGTGCATACGAGTATTGTGTTTGTTACAATTGTTGTGACCAAATAAATTGGCCCCTTGCAAGGGTATAACAAGCACAAATAAAGCTCTTATATACGGCAATGTGGGCGTCATGGGTCATGATAGTATTGGTAACGTGAGCTGCTGGTAACTGTGCGACTGCTTTTCAAATGTGCCAAAGTTAATTAAGATCGAAATCAATATTGGCCCTTTAGCTAAAAGCATCAAACAATCCCAGCCATGGCCAAAGTGTCCAGCGTTCGTATCAACAGCGCCGAGGGGCGTCAACAACAACGTGCAACGTGCCGCTGCCCAACAACAACAACAGCAGCAGCAACAACAGCAAAAAAGAAAAGTGTCAAAGTATACGTAGCAAAGTTCTGACTGCTAACGAAATAATTTCAGATATTTTGTGTTGCTAATTCGAATGCGGCGCAACTTGGCCAAGAAGCCTGTGAACGCATGTGCGCATCTTTGATTTGGTTTGGGCACGAGTCCATCTATCTATCTATCTAGGTCGTAGCCTCCCTCTACCCAATAGCCATCACAACTCAACTATGTAATTTAATTTGCCTAAAGTTCGCTGCCTTTTCTGTTCTGTTCTGTTTTGGGGTTTCCAGTTATCTGGAGCGCACCATTACTTGAGTAAGTATTTTCCGGCGAAATCCTTTTGTACTGCCTAATTATATAAGAACTTTTTTGGCTACTTTTGTATTATGCACAAAAATGGAACTTTTGTGTTCCAACTAAATGTGCACTTTTAGCTTTTAAGTGATCATCTTATCACGTGGCCACAACTTCATGTTCATGGCCAGCCAATTTTGCAGTGATTTAATAAACCTTTAATCACCATATAATTCCGGGACATGTGTTAAATCTGTTAGCTAAATGCTTTTAACGGACATATTATACATAAATTGGCGATTTGTTGTGTTTGTTGCGGTGTCTGGCATTAACATAATCCTGGCGATAATTGAAAAACACGTTTGTGGCCATGTTAATGTTCAGAAAACAATTTACGTTAATAACAATAACGTTTTTGGCTTTCGCGTTATTGCAATTTAATGAACAAGAACAAGAGGACGACTACAGCGTTGTACAAGTATGTTTTTGGCCCGATAAGCGATGGGCCAACATTGTTGCCGAACAGCTCTCACCAAACAATGTTGGCTGGCTTATAAAGATACTCTCTCTCTCTCTGCTGATAGGCAGGGGCGAGGGCTTTAAGCGCCAGCTTATCAGGCTTTCGCTTATGCCAAAATGTCCAGCAGGATCGTAAAGCATGCGAAGAACCCTTCTTCTACTTCTTTTTCATCTTCTGCCCGTTTATGTCTGGCAAATCAAAATTAATGGCTAACCATAACCATCGCACAAAGTTGCACTAAAGTCTCGAGCTGCCAATGCAGTTGATATAATTAGGGCAGGTGGACGGCATTGAGAATGAGAATGAAAGAGAGAGAGAGAGAGAGAGCGTGCCAGCCCCGTCTCATAAAATTCTCAATAGACAGCTCGAAATGCTGCCCGAATTGTAACTTGGCTGAAACTAAATCGTGCTGTTGTTGCTGTTGCTTTTGCTGCCTTCTGCCATCACGTTTTTAGTCGCCGAGCGCTTGAAATAAAATTAAAAGTTTGTGTCGCCCGCCAATATCCGCACCACACACACAGTGCCTGCTAAACGTAAGCCTCCACACGGTACTCAACCCAGTTGCTTAAATGCATAAAATTTGATATTTTATGTGGAGCTGCTACCTCGCAGCGCTTATGCTGTGCCAACAACAACAACAACACTAACAACTTGGCTGTGTGTGTGTGTGTGTGTGTGTGCGCAATCTCTGCGCCATGATCCCATTTCTGTTGCTTTCCCCTTTGCCATGCCCTCGGCTCCCATATCCCGTGACAATTGCAACCGGAAACGCACATAAATGTTGGCAACTAACTCGATTGTTGTTGCTACTGTTGATGCTTTCGGTGCTGCTGTAAAATATGGCAACAACATTATTGCTGGTGTTTGTTGTTTGCAATCGGAGTAAGTGAGTGAGCGCAAAAAGATTCACTTAGAAAGGTACTACAGTTTTGATAGCAGAATTGTAACGTGCTATATCCGAGGTATACTCTTTCGACATGTCAATTAAAATTTAGTGAAGCCACGAATACGTTTTCAATACATCACAAGCTTTCCTTTAAGAAAATTAATTAAGCCTAGAGTATTTTGCAGGTGTCAGATTGAGAACAATATATTTTTTCAAGTTATTAAAAATCCAAGCACATCCTCGCCTTCCCACACACACTCACATTCACACCCACACACACACAACGATCATCTGATTGTTGCATGTGTCGCACAGCCCGTGGGGCATTTAATACGATTTTGTAGCTCAACAATCCGAGTAATGGCACACATACTTAATTCCGATTACTTTACAATAGGCCAATAATCATAAGCGAGTTAATTGGCAGGACATAAACAAACTCAACTCGAAAGTCATCAAATTATTGCAACAGTTCATTAAAATTGGCAAAATGTGCATAATTTTCGAATTAAAATTCAAAAGTTTGCGATGCCAAAATAATGAACTTGCCTCGCAATCTGTTGCCAATAGCCAAAAAAAAGCCATAAATTTCCAATGCAACAACAACAACAACAGCAATAAACAAACTGAAAATATGGCCAAAGTGTTGAGTAGGAGCCAAGAAATGATTTCTTCTGACGACTCTTGATTTTGGTTTCATTTTTGAAAATATTTGCTCTGAATTGTGCTGAATTGCGAGGCTGCGAGAACTGCTTTATGAGTGTCACACCATGAGCTCCGCGGGCGGGCTACCAATAATAACAATAATCATAACGGCAACAACTTTGCGCCAAAAGTGCCAAGAACATTTCATTGATTTCATGTGCCGCCATCGAGTCGAGTCGAGTCGAGGCGGCTGCTGTTGCAATAATTTTCAAATTTTCATTTGCCGTTGCGCCTTGAAAGCAGAAAGCACAACGCAGATGTTGCTCTCCTGCCTGAAGTCTAAAGGCAGCACCCAGGAAATATGGTCACAGTTATATTCAGAATGCCCCCTTAACCCCTCTCTCTCTCTCTCTCTCCATCTTCGCCACGCGGTAACACAACTGAAAAGCGATTTTTCTTTTATGCCGAATTTTGTGAATTATGTGGCAGCAATTGTGTTTGGGGCTCGATTTTCGTTTCTTTGAGCAGTTCTCTGTATTGAATGCTTCGCTTGAAGGCTAAAAGAGCAACATAGAGAGAGAGAGAGGGAGAGAGAGAGAGAGAGAGAGAGAGGGAGAGAGAGACAGAGAGTGAAGTGCTGCAATATAGCGCATAATTAAGTCGGCCAAGGCGTCGCGGTAATTGGTTTATTATGCAAGTCCCCTTAGGTAAGCATCGACTTGGCCAATTCTAAAGCCTATGGGCTATAATGAGCTTAATCAACTGGATCAACATGGAACTGTTGTGACCTTCTTGGCTCTTAATGCTGTGCACTGCAATATTCAATATATTCCATCTATTATAGTTTGATTTCTAAAGTTTTGCCTTGAATTCTGTCACTTTTCATTTTCGGCAAGTCATTCAATCTTTTATATTTAGTTTGCTTTCATCGAAGGACAAGCATGACTTTTGTTTTCAGCGAATTCTGATTAATCATCAATTAGTTGTCTCCATCTTTTTATTCAGATTCCTTTGGACGAATGCTATATTTATATTCAATTATAACGCATTGCATTCTCTAATGGCATTTTATTATTTGAACTGCATATTGTGTGTTGGTTTTGTTGAGTAGGGGTTTTATTTTTATTTTATTTTTTGATTCCATTCTATTTCTGGTCCTGTTTCTGATGATGCTGGCTGCATCTTTGAACCGTCTTCTACTGTTCGGTCTGCTGTATGTTTTATTACATGCCAAACATTTTTCATATTTTCCGCATTACTTGCATTTATGTATGAAGCCTCGGCCACACACACCAGTACACACACCAGTATACACACCAGTATACACACCAGTACACACACAATGTTATCTTAGCGCTTCCGGCTGAAAGCATTTCTTGGCACTCTCTCTTTCTCACTATCTGTAACTTTCTCTCTCGCTCTCTCTCTCTCTCTCGTCTTTTTTCTGGCATCATCAATGGCCAACGTGACCACCAAGTTGTCTTGGAAAATGGTCAAAAAATAAATGGATGATTGAATGAAAACCCCGCCAGCTGGCAAAAGGCGAAAACTCAAGCAAAAACTCGAGCACAAAAAGTGGCCAACAGCAAAAGGCCAAGTCATCGTCTTTAAAACCAATGTTGGCAGCGCCAATTTCCGGCTCTGCTGCCCTGGCTCTGGCTCTAACAAGATGTTCAGCTTGGCATTGCACTGGCAATATCTATGGCAACGTCTTGCATTCATTGGCCCATAAGCTTAAAATTTGTATGCTCCGCTTTACTTCAAGTCCACTCACTTGGCCAGCAAAATTGTCTGGCCCAATTTGCTGCATTCTTCTCTTAGGACTTCGAAAACCAGCTGTCTTATTAAATTTTCCCTTTTGCCGTGGCAACCGAAAACTTCAAGTCAATTGCTAAATGTGCTCCACTAAATTGTATCTGCGCCAATTTCGCGTCTCCTTACGAGAGAAAAACCAAAGGAAAAACCAACTTGAGGTCGGATCATAATTACGAGTATGCCTGTTTTTGTTGCCTCTATTATTACGTACAGTACATAAATATTTTGATATTTTCTTTTTGCTTATTTTTTTGTGTGTAGCTCGTTGTCATCTCGTTTGCCTGAGCTTGGGCTGCAACGCGCCTTCGGGGATAATTGAAATTGTTTGCGCAATTTTACACTCGAAAGGCTAATGGAGTAGTCGACCGAGTCGACTGGCCGACTAACTGAAGCGAGGCCAAAGTCAGACAGTCAGCCAGTTAGACAGTCAATGGTTTCGGTTAGCTTGCAACATGCTTCTGGGTCAGGGCGGAATCTGATGATTCACAAAGCGAAGCGCTCGAGGCTGTGCCGCCAGAAGTTGCCAATGAAATGTTTAGCAAATTCAATTTGTGCATAACAAATGCAGGACAGATCATTTCAGTTAGATAACAAGTCCAACAACAGCCAACAACAGCTTAGCTAACCACAATCAAGGCCAGCTGCTCATTTCTTTTGCGGCTTCCTTGCCTAATTAACAATAAATTAAAATCCAGAAATATTCATAATTTCCAAAGTTTTTATATTACACAAATATTAAAAGTGCACTCTACAATTTATCTGTTCAGTTAAAACAAAGTCATGGATGCAACTTTCAATTTGTTGAAAATGAAATCATCGTTTTGAGGTAAGAGAGTTGCGTACAATAATGGCGAAAATTCCTCATTAAGTTTAACACGAATAAAGAATTTCATCAGAAAGTTGGAACTATGCTTATACAAAAGTGTGCAAAATAATAAGAACCACATAACAATGTTTATAATTTACTTATAACATAATTGTATATATGTTATGCGTTTAAGGTTTTTCAAATCCTGTTCCGAATTTATTTAAATATGCTGAGAGCTTTATAAAATATCTCTCATTTTTTAAAAGGAATTCAATCGACTCTATAAATAAATGGTACGCTGTTCTTATAACTTTGCGCTCGTCTGTAGCTGTTTTTTGATTGGAATGCAATTAAAATTGCTTGGTTTCAGGTTGCATGCATCATGTACTCGTAAATACACTGCGTGGCCTTGGCCCATGACTTGTATCTTGTATCTTGTATCTCTGCTCACACAGACGGACAGAAGGGGCAATAGGGTGAATCCATTTGAATATTAGAAGTGCTTTTCACACCTCCAACAAGCGGAGACAGCACTTGCTCCTCTTTTTTTTATGCATACATATTTATTGTGTTGTTGTTGTTGTTTGTGCACGCATGACGCCTGCAAATAAAACAGAAATTACAGCTCATTAGAAAAATGAAACAAAAATGTAAATAAAAAAAGGCAAAACCAAAGCAAAAAGCCTTCAGCTGCAGGGCAAAAACAAAAACAAGAAGACCAGGAGCAGGAGCAGAAGCAGCAGGAGTAAGTAGTAAAAGCAAACAGCAGGCGGGCGCAAAAAGGATTCAACAACAAACAGGATATGGTAAGGCAGACGACGAGTGAAAAATGTAAATAAAATATTGCACAATGTATGGGTTGGAAATTGTGGGGCAGACGAAGGAGCTGGCAGACAGGCAGACACTTGAGCACGTTGTCAAGTGTGTCATGGTGTTGGTTGGTTGGTGTGTGTGTGTGTGTCTGTCTGCCAACAACAGCAACAGCAGAGAGAGAGGAAGCAGGAGCAACAACAACTGTAGCAGGACACATTATGCGTCGTTTAAATAGCAATAAATCTTGCATAAAAGCAACGCGCCCAGTGGGACGGCAACTTGGTTGCAACTTTAATATGAAAATCTGTTGGCCTGGACTAACGATGACGACGACGACGACGACGACGACCGAGTTCTGCGCATATTTGCAACGCTAATTTAGCATCAAGTCAGCAGATTGTGGAACAGGATACAACAGAGCCAACAACCCAGCAAGCTGGCCAACTGGCAAACTGGCAGCCTGACAACTCAGAAGGCCATCAAGTCATCAGCCGCGCACCATTAAAACTTGAAAGAAAATTAACTTGACCAAGTCGCAGTCGCAGCAGCATTAAATTGAATTCGCTGCTTTGCTTTGCGAAGGCGTCGGCATCAATATTGACTCAAAAGGGATCAGAGCTAAATGTAGCACGCAACGCCAACGCCATCCATCTTACTTAATGTCAACTGCAGCTACTAGCCGAAGCAGAAGAAGAACGACTAAGGACTTGGCTAAGTCGCCCGCCCAATGCCTGGTAGCACTTGCTCATTATGCGAGGACAAAGGAGAATCTATGCTGCAGCAGAACTTTCACGCTTTTATGATTTGCTAACGACATACGAGCTGAGTCCAGGCGGTTGCTGTTTAAAAATCAATTTCGTTACCACATGCAGCCCTTGCACTGTTGCCAAAGCTGCAGCCTGCCACCTTCCTCCAGCTCCCTCTCTCAATTTCCCCTCTTCGCATGCAGTCTTCTGTTTATATTCTTGTCATGTCACTGACTGCAACAACGCTGCCATCGCCCAATCCTGCGACATCAGCACAACAAAAGCCAATAGCCGTCAACGTGCCTTCGGGGGCCCATATCCCCACAGATTCGCGCTCAACTGGGTAAAAGGGGGGACTTTCGGCCCTCTACCAGTTCCAGTTTCAGCCCCAAACCCTATGGAGTCTCTAGGAAACGCCAGTCTTTGTGCACGACGGCTGCTGGCATGCGTCAGGTGTGCCATTTTAATAAATTATGCATCCTGCTAAATGCTTAAACAATTGAATTTTATATTTACATAATATGTAATATGATGTGACATCATTATGCAAGGAGGGAGGACCAAAGGGCAGAGAACGGGGAACTGGCAACTCTGACGCTGCTTGCTTGACGCTTTATTGAATTATGTTTGGTGCTGAGTGGCATCCAAAATATGACATAAAATTTAGCAGCATTGGGTCTTAAAGGGACGGCAGCGCACAGGACCTCATGTCTCTGAAATATTCAATTGCTCAACCCTTATTCTCAGAAACATCAGTTTAAATTAGTATACGTGAAGACTAACGCTCGATATCTTAAGCTCAGAAGGTGAAAGCAAGTTGAAAATATTTGATATTTTCACTAAGTTTTAAATTTTTTCTAGAAAAACCTTTATAAAATTCAGGTGTTAATAAAACCTTTCTTGAAGATGATTTATTTTAAACACCTAATTAATATTTGTTTATAAATATAGATTCAAATTGAATCACATGCTTTTAGTGATGTAAATTTATATAGTGTTTATACACTTTCGATCAACTGAATAGGTACATGATCACCGCGGTAGGATTTAGGCTGTGATTCCTAAACCAATGTATTGATTTACATGCAATTTTTTTCTATAATTCTCTGATTCTTTAACCCTCTAGTGCCCAAGACCGCCTTTAGGCGGGGTAAAAAAAAATCTTAGTTAAAACTTTAAAAATTAATATAATTATATTAGATTTATAATTAAAAGTATATTTCTACAAAACTTAATGAATAACTAAATATTCCATCAGCCAGTTTTTAGTTTACCGCTCTACGATAAGATTTACTACGAATTTTCTATGTCTGAAAATTAGTGATTAGTGAATTAGTGCTCAAATTTTTTTTTTGCCTGGGCACTAGAGGGTTAATAATTAGATGCCAAAGTATGATTTTCATAAACTTAATATTTATTGCTTATTTATTTTTTCTTCTGAAAGAGAGCTTTTGGTAAAAAACCATGTCTAAAAATATAAAAAGGGCAAAGATCAAATCCAATTCAACATAGCTTTGTCAAAACTGATCCGATTTCCAAGCGGAAATTTAAATTTTATTATTTATTTTTTCGTTCAAATAATTTTTTGCTCAAGATATCGATATTAAAGCAAAGGGTTTATCTACTTCGAAAATTCTAAATTTTAAATGGTAACAGTTTATTTCTTTATTAGTGAAAAACAACATTTGAAAATTGATTTCAGGCTATATCAAAACTGATTCGATTCCAAGCAGAATTATCAAGTAAAGACAGTTTAATGTACCTCAAATTTTCGATTTTTCAATGTAGTTGTAGAGCACTCCATAATTTATGGAGCTAATCGAAAGTAGATGTAAGTAGATGTCTTCCGGAAATTTATGCGTCTAGCAGATATTACGTATACGCCACTTTGTTAAACACGTAGGATTTATGTTGGGCGCACTCAGTCTGTTGACTGACTGAGCACATTTATGGGAAAGTGCTTAATTACAACAAAAGCGCCACGTGACTGCCACATGTGTGTGTTGGCCATGGCTAAAAGGGAGCGACGGCAATGGGAGGGGAGGATAGCATGCGTCTAATCAAAACTTTTATTTGCATGAAATTAAATTCAAGCAATTGCACTTAATTTGCCAAACAGCCCGAACAGGCGGTGGGCGATGGTAAATAAACAGGGAGAACGCTCAAAATATAAAAGAAAAGATTTACGCAGAGCAGTCAAGAAAGAAGGAAGAAAAAAACCGAAATTAAAAAGCAAGCAAGCGTGGGAAAGGGACAGAATCAGGCAAAAGCAAAGGCAAAGGGACAGGAGCAGAGGCAGGAAGTGTAGGAGAAGAAATGCTTTAGGGAGTTGGCGAGAGGGCAAAAATTATGAGCACGCTGGAGAAATCTAAGATGCTCTCTCAGTTGCTGAGGCGCGCCGGGCACTGGGCGTGGCAAACACACAGCCGCAGCCTTTTGAAGTGTGCACAGCAACAGAACACACACATACAAACACACGCACACACCCATACAAACACACACACGCACACACAGGCAAACCCGCTTAAACATACACGCACTCTAGACGCCCATAAATAAAGTATTTGATGTGCATGAAGTTAATGTCTTATTATGCCCAAGTTGTCAAAAACAAGCGTCCCCCATTCCCATTCCCATTCTCATTCCCGAGCCATTGCCAGCTCAGTTCCAAAGTAGTTAAACACTGGCTTCCATCCTGGTTGTTAAAGCTTGCTTAATGTGTGTGCGGGCGATGGGCGATGATGGGCGTTGGATTTTATTAACTTGGTTGGTGCTGCTCCTGGTCTCTGATTTGGCTAAAGAGCAGCCCGCGCAGCCTGCTTAATGATAACAAACTCAACACAAGTGATAACGCGTCAAATTACCAAAGCGTCGCGCCCGCTGCACATGTGTGCGAGGGCGACAGGGGGGGCGTGGCACGGATAGGTTTCCAGTGGCGTCGCGGGTGTTGTAAATACAATCAATGAATTTCAACTGGTTGTCTTGGCATCTCATATAACCCGGATTCTCATTTACTTCGTTGGCGACTGCCAGGCAACGTCAAGCAATTGTCAGATTGCAAGCAAATTTTCTACGAGTGTATGTTTACAAATGTGTGTGTGCGTGTGAGTGTGTGTGTGTGTGAATGGTGAAAACGAAATTAGGCAAATTTAATGAATTTATGCTGGTGGCGTCTCTTTTGTAATTTGAGTGCGCGCGCAGCGATGTAAGTGACCTGCTTAGTCCTCGGTTAAGTGGCACTGCTTCTAGCCAAGTCTGAAAATGGAGAGGGGGAGGGAGAGGGGAGCTGTGTATAAAGAAGAGAAGCAGAAATGCCATCGAGATGCGTGTGCAGTGAGGTCTGCGGACTAACGGCAATTTGCCAGCAGTTGGGTTTGGGTTGGAAAAGCTATAAATGAAATGGGATAAGTGTATGTGTGTGAGTGTGGAGTAAGATGTAATGTTCTGTGGTTCCTTTTAATGCTGCTCCAATAGGTATTAAGTTAGATAATATTTGTGGTTGCGATAAGAATGATACTTGAGATATGATCAACTTTAATAACATATTGTGATCTCATGTACCAATCGTATCTTACGGATAAATAATTTAAATCAGTGTATTAGATTTTATTTTTTTAAGTTGTTTATAGTTTGGTTTGAAAAATCGGGCAGTATCTACAATATTTTTAATGTAAATTTTTGAGACACTCATACCCAAATTTTATTTATTTATTTTTAATGTTGCAAAATTTTAGTTGAATGTAAAAAGCCGTATTTAGCCATAGGTATATTCGAATAGATTCTAGACCAACCGAATCTTAAAGATTGATGCCTAAAGTATTAAAATCCTTGAAATATTTTCAGAGATCTTTCGGTATACTTTCAGATCAGGGTTGTCATATGTAGTCAAGATTTTAAGGATTGATGCATAAGAAAAATGTATGTTGTAATTTAAAAATATTTTTCCTTATACTTGGTCTACTCTCAGAGAACACTTTTTAAACGGGTACAAATGAGGTTTGCAATTGCCTAAGATTCCTGATGCGTTGCAGAGACGCCGGCTTTACGCGATGCCACATAAGGAACCACGGATCCACATAGGGGAATATGCGATAGTCGCTAAACAGTTTGAGCAGCGCTGAGATAAATCCCGAGCTATATCCCAATTTGCAGGTGTATTTGTCGGCAGCAAACTCAAATTTTCGCATGAAATAGAAGACAATCCAATTGGTAATTGTGAGATACAGGGGCATCACATATTTATACACCAGCCAGTATCCAACAATGGGTGGGTAGAAGGTGCTCGGGAATCCCGCGGCCTCGAACAACACGGACTGTCTGTAGCAGGTGCCGAATATAAGCAGATATATGAGAAGCGTGGCATGCACCATGAAAAAGGCCAAGCGATGGTGCTGAAAGTACCAATGGGACAGTTCGTGTGCAATATAGGCGACCAGCTGGCCATCGTTCAGGCCTCTACCGATCTCATCCTCCTGCAGTTCCGACTCTGGCCTGCCCTGGTTCAGCAATAAGTTCTCCAGTATGACCACTTGTCTCTTGCAGAGACAGCCCAGGGCATAGGCCGTCGCGTTGTAGGCATAAAATGTTCGAAAAACGTAGACACAGTCAGTTGGAAATTTGAATTTGGGCAGCAGATCCTTCAGGGCATCGTTCAAGGGTCCCGCTGGTAGCTTTGATTGCTTACCAATTAGTCCAATGCCATACAAGTTGACTATTGATAAGAGAAGCAACGATGTAAGAAACAGAAATCCCCATATCCAAAGAACAAAGTATCTGCCTCCATGACTTTCGATGAACAGAAAAACCGTCGTGAGTGGAATGAGTATCACCTGCAGCAGGACGATGAGGAGGGCAAACGAGCAAAGGAGACCCACCAAGGGTATCGATTTATCCGGACTGATATCATAAAACGGTTCCAGCACCAGTTTGGCATAGAAAACTAGCGGTAATCCGCGTAATACCATGTAGGAGGTGAACAGACCCACGAACGCAATACTCTGCCAGATTAGATCATCAACAATACTGTAGGCGCTGATGATGACTCTCCACAGAGCTGGCAGGATTCCAAAGTACAGCTCCATGCAACTAAATAAGGCATCAAATACGTAGGCGATTAGCTTCTGCTCAACTGCATAGCCCTCGTCCACTTTTGCCACTTGAAACTCCTCCGACGACATGGCGCCTTGCATCTCAACTGGCAGCTCCCTGACCCATTGGACCAATCGCAGTTGTCGCCAGCAAAGATACACATGGAACATGTTGCGTACCACGCACATCATGACCAGAATGTGGCGTAGAAATACCGGATCTGATAGACTGAAAGCGTCGGGCACCATGCGGAAGCCTATGCCGGTGTACAGGATTACCATCGGCTGGCTCTGCATCGGGTCCTGGTATAAGGCATCACTCATCGCTACAGAAATCACTTGATTAATACTTGAATGGAATTCTAAAGAATGTAATCTCCAAGCAACTGATGTGGAGCAGGAAATTGAGAGTTTAATTTAAAACTGACACCTCATCGAAAGTCTATTCCAAAGTGTGCTCAAATCTTTTTTACTTTTTGGTAAAATGGTAAGCACCAAAATGCCTATTTCAGTCGGGCCTATCGATATCAGCCAACAACTTATATTTTCAATTTATAAGATATAAATCAAATTTAATTCTTATTTTTGATTTTTATTGAAAGTCAAAAATAATTATTAAAATTCAATTTTCAATCAAAAGTTGTGAAATAACACTTATTTTTGACTTTTTCAATAAAAATAAAAAATAAGAGTTATTTTTGATATTTTTATTAAAAGTTCAAAATAAGAGTTACTCCGTTACTTTTATTTTAAAAATAAAAAATAAAAGTTAAAGTGATACTATTTTTTGGTATTTCTAAGATTTCTTTTATATATTTGGTATTTTTAGTATCAATTGACAATTAATATTATTGGTTATAAATTCATCTTGGTTTGGATTTACATCAGAGATTCTGTTGCCAAGATGACTCCCTCACAAATCATTGTACTTTAGTTACGTTTAGTAGTCCAAAAATCATGTCAGCAGCAGACTCATTACCAACGTTTATTGACCTAAATGGGGTAAGGATCTGCAGCCATCGTCATCGTCTTCGTCACAATACAAAACTTGTCATAGGAATTTTTGAACGTCTTGCAAAAAGTGACCACCCTCCCACCAACTTCGAAAGTGAATTGGCTTCATTGCGTCTAAATGTGGTGTCCGAAATCGACAGATGCCCGAGGCTAACAACTTGCCACCCGCCAGCGACATCCAGCAAGTTTCTTATCTGGAGAGATTCCTGCCTGCTTCTCCTTCCGTTGAAATTGAACTGACACTTTTCACGGCGACCAAGAGTTACATTTAATGATGTCTGCACAAATATTTTGTGCCTTCGCTCTCGGGCCATCTTTAAGCCGCATTGATGGCGTGTCGCTCCACTGGCTTCTGCCAACGTTAAAGCCTGTAATGGTTGAGTAATAAAACTTCAACTCTTGGGATGCGTTGGCCCTGGTTTAAATTGAAAATTTGAATTAAAACTTGCGAAATGTCCTTGCTTTGTCCATGGTTGGTATACACACTCATTTATTTTCCAAAACATAAAATCAAAGGTGAGAAATTCTCTCCTTAAGAGTACATACATATTTCTTTGTATTCTGAGTTTAGTTTTTGTTGTGTTTGTGCCATAAAGTTATCCAAAAGTAAATTGAAGAATTTTGCAAACAAAGGCCACACAAATTCTTTTGCCAGCCTTTGCTCGTTGTCATCTTATCATCAAAGGAAACGACGGGAATGATCCTTTGCTCTTTTGCGGCTCCTTCTACTTACACACGACGCGCTTCGTTTGTTTTAGTTTTAAGTGATATATTGTATTAAATTAAAGGATTATCACATTATATTTTAAAAATTGAATTTGCGATATTGTTTAAACAGTGAATTGATTTTCATATTTCTCAAGTTGTTTGTTAAATATCTTTAAGTGTGGCAAAATAATGCTGCCGTAAGTGGCAGCGTCAAATATTAAACAAATTACAAGTTGCTAACATAAAATGCTATGTTGATATTGATGTAGTTTGAGTTCAAGAATACATATAACCTTTATCGGGTTCTGTTGTCTTTCAAAATGGATGAAAGTTGTACGAAAACTTAATTGTAGCTATTACTTAATTTAACTTAAAATCTAGCGCTGCTTCTTTTGCTATTCAAATTAACTGATTCTAAGTAGTTTGTTGGTTTTGGTTAGCTTAATCGAAGCGCGTGTGTCTACCGCCGCCGCCATCACCGCCGCCATTCCTGTTGCCGAAGCCACCGCCATCGTTGCCGCCGCCGAAGTTGCGACCATTGCTCAGGCTGCCCTTCTTGAAGCCACCGCCGCCAAAGCGACCACCGCCGCCGCCGCCACCACCACCATAACGGGAGCGTCCACCGCCACCGTCGTAGCGCGAGTTGCGGGCAAGGTTCTCCAGCGCGGGATTGATTTCCTGTAATAATCAAAATTACAAGATTTAATAATCAACTTTCGTAAATGAAGTATTCATTAAGCATACTTGATTAGCCTCTTTTAGCACATCGACAAGCGCCTTGGCCTGTTTGGCATTGTTTTTCGTGAAGAAGGCAAAGGATGTGCCCTTGGTATTTGAACGTCCTGTGCGACCAATGCGATGAATGTAGTCCTCGCTGTTTTGTGGATAGTCAAAGTTGATAACATACTTGATGCCATCGACGTCTGCATGTGGGAATAAAGAATGGAATATAGGTTAGCATTCTGGGTTTATATAATCAGCTTAGTATAATGTCAACAACAGTTTTCAAATTGCCAAATGGTTAATTTACTCTTTGCTCGCTTGCAACAATTTTTAGCGTTTTTCCGAGACGTTTTACACTTTGAACACACTTGTCTTTTTTGATTCGCTTTTGCATAAAGTTTATTGATATTTGTTTTAGATTTCTTTTGTTTTTTGGTATATTTTTTTGTTTTGGTCTTTGTTTTTACGAAAAAAAGAAAATGTTTCAAAATGTACGTTACCTTCTTGGTGCTACAAATTGTTTCACTCAATTTCTCTCAATCAAAATCTCAAAGTTTTGTGGCGCCGCACAGCTCGTGATCCAAACTCTCCCCAAAAGGTCGCATGACGTAAGCGAGCGGCGAGAGTTTGTTGCATTGAGCCGCGTGCGCCGCATCTGAACTCGACCCGACTCGACTCATTAGATTTGGGGGGCCAGCCAGGCCAACCGATATGGATATAAGCGCATCCTCCCTCCGTTCAGAAGGTGGAGACGCGATTTGTCGACCAGAGAACTTTAAGCAAGCGGCGTGTCCAGGATCAGTTGCCACCGACAATTACGACGGGCGATGGCGGCGCAGGCAGACGGGCAGTGGGCGTGGCGGCCCAATTGGTAGCTAGGCACTCAGCATCAGCAGCAGCAGCAGCGACGACGACGATGACGATAACGACGACATCACACAGCACTCTCTATATGGCATCTCGATCCCAAAGAGTCCTCTCTCCACATACATACAACTTCTCAGCTTGTCAGCGTGCTCTCTGATGGTGTGTGGACATAGCGTGTGTGTCATTGTGTGTGTGTTTCATGTGCATGTGTGGAATGGAGCGGTGCGTCGCGCATGTGCATCCTCCGGGGAATCGTCGGTTGTTTGATAGACTCCGTGTTGCTGTTGCTGCCTGGCTGAAATTTGCGGTGTGTGCTTAGCAACCTGCCGGCCGACGATGTCAGCCTCCCAGAGATGGTTTGCCTGCTTTGTAGCGCCGCCTTCAACTTTTGGCTTTGATGCCGTCTTGGTGACAAAACGTGACTTTGACCGTTTGCTTGCTTGTTTTTGGTATGTTGGTTGATTAACTGGTTGGTTGGTTGGTTGGCTTTATTGTGTTGTTGTTCGAGGGCAACACAATTCAACTCTTTCTCAAAACAGACTGCAGAGGCCACGTATGATGCATGATGTTGGGGATTTTGCTCGTCTCGTATGCGAATTCGTTCACGTTGATCGCGCGTCCGTGCGGCAGCCAAGCGAACACGACTCGATCATGTCAACTTTATACCTTTTGCTCACTGATAACTGATAACAATTAACATTTATCATTTTCATTTCATTTTGTTCTTTACTTTTCATAGCAAAAGTCGCTCAAGTTACGAGTACGGGAAGTATTGGAACTTGTCGATTGTCTTTTATCCTCCCCATCATACTACAATAAACGGCCTCTGTAAACGAGAAAGAAGGAAGAGAGAGACAAGAGAGAGAGAGAGGCAGAGAGAGACACGCACACAGATAAAATGTGTGTGCAACAAATACAAGTCACATTTTTACATTATTATTACATGGTCGGGGGCGGGTCGGGTCGGGACGGGGTGCAAGGGTTGGGGCGGGATAGGAATAAAAAATGTATGTTGATTATTAAAGTTTGGCTTTTTCGACTTATGACTAAAAACTGTTTTTTATCTTTTGTTTTTTTTTTTAATAGCTATTTTAACTGATGTCGCACACGCTAAGTTGTTCTTGTATTACGTCTAGATGCGGATGAGGGGACTGGGTTTCTGGTTTCTTGGAATGGCATTGGCAAGTGGGTGTATGTGGGTGTATTTGTGTGTGTTTGGGTGTATGTGGGTGTATTGTGTGTCAGTTACGTGCGTGTTAAGCAATGTTTGTACGGTGATGGCGTGGTGTCTGTTATTCGTGGCTAATCCACCGACGACAGCTACATATACAATTTGGCTCAACTGAAACTTACCCAAGCCACGGGCCGCCACATCGGTGGCCACGAGAATGTTGGACTTGCCGGAGCGGAACTCGCGCAGCACAAAGTCGCGCTCGGACTGTGATTTGTCGCCGTGAATGGCGCCGCAGCGCACACCGAAGCTGCGAATGAATCGCACCAGGTTATCCACGCGACGCTTTGTCTCCACGAATATGATGATCTTGCCGGGGTTCTCGCTGGTGTCATATATGTCAGACAGAAGGGTCTTTAATCTGTAATGAGATAAATAGATTATATAACAAATTCATAGAGAGAATCGTTAATTTGTCCTTACTTCTCCTCCTTGCTGAATTCATCGCACACATCGACCACTTGGCGGATGTTGTGGTTTGCGGACAGCTCCAGAGAGCCAATGTTGATTTGAATGTAGTTGCCAAGGAAATCCTCAGCCAGCTGTTTAACCTCTTTTGGCCATGTGGCACTCCACATAAGCGTCTGGCGATCGGGACGAATCTGTGATACAATCTTACGGATCTGGGGCTCGAAGCCCATGTCCAACATGCGATCAGCCTCATCTAGCACCAGATATGTGCAGCGCTTCAGATTGGTGGATCCAGCTGAGAGGAAATCGATGAGGCGTCCGGGTGTGGCAATAACAATCTCACAGCCACGCTGCAGATCTCGCATCTGACCGCCCTTCGGGGCGCCGCCAAAGACGCACGTGTTGCGCACATAGGAGGACGAACCGAACTCGGTGGCCACCTGCTGGATCTGCTGGGCCAGCTCGCGGGTAGGCGCCAGCACCAATGCGATGGGTCCATCGCCGCGCTGCAGCGGCTGCTGGTTGTTGATGTGTACGATGGCGGGCAGAATGTAGCCCAATGTCTTGCCGGAGCCTGTCTTGGCAATGCCCACAAAGTTGGCGCCGCCCATGGCAATTGGCCAACCCTGGGCCTGAATTGGCGTAGGCGATTTGTAGCCTTGGCGGCGAATCTCCTTCACCACATAGTCGGGCAGGTAAGCCTCAGAGAAATCCTGAATGGGATTGGCCGCCTGACCGCGCACTGTGATCTCGTGCTCATCGCGATAGCGCTGCACTTCGTACGGTGATCGAGCGGATACCGTGGGATGTTCCTGATAGAAGTTCTTCTTGAACGGCGTCAAATTGGAGAAGTCCACTGGGCGCATGGGCAAGTCTTGGCTGTTGCCTCCACCGCGACGATCACCGCCGCCGAAGCCACCACCGCCCCCGCCTCCAAAACGTCCACCACCGCCTCCACCACCACCACGATCATCGCGACGTTTCTCAATGCGACCATTGCGCACACCGTGATAATCATTTCCGCCACCGCCGAAGCGACCACCACCTCCGCCGCCGCCGCCGCGTCTATCGTCATCGCGGTCGCGACCGCCACGTGCGCCGGAACCAAAGTCACGGTCGTGAGGTGCCCTGTAAAAATTATAATATGCATAGTCAATTAGTTAAAGTTTATTTATGAAAGAAAGTAATTAAAAATATTGTTCATGGTTTTATCACAGCTGAGCGAGCGCGCACTTTGATCGTCGCATGCTGTTCGATAGTCCAACGATTTCTGACTGACTGGCAACGCTAAACGTCTGACAAAACTGATGAAGAGCGCAAGCGAGGCGTGCCAGAGGGAGACAGCAATACAACCGCAATAAACTTAAATAAAACTAATTGCGTGTTAGGGAAATTAAATAAATTTCGAATAATGCAAACAGTAAGGTAAATTTGATTGACAACAACATGCAATAGCAACATATCCAAGAGACATATGTATACCAAATGTAAACACACATACAAACATCAATAAAACCCGCCCCTCAATTGCTCAACTAAACAACTCGGCACCTGGCAGTGGCAGCCAAAACACAAATGTTACAGCTCTGACATTAATCAATTATACATATATACACACACATATATAAATGTAGCTATATAATTGTATATATATATACCTTAATGTACGAAATGCAGCCCATAAACTACCTCCCAAAATACAAATGCAAGAAATTGGGTTGTCCCTCCCTCTACATATATTTGTAGGCAGCAACAGACACGCTAACTTGGCCAACTAACAGAATGAAATGCTGAACGTTTATTAGACAGCAAATGTCTTGCCTTTGGTTCGTTATTGCTTCTCTGTACTTGTGTTTGTGTGTATGTATGTACATATGTATGTTTCTGTCTCTCTACCTGTCGCGCTTTGACATGCAAAAAGGCAAATCGTGCGCGCACACGACAGTCATCGGGCGGACAGACTCTCATAATCAATTGGCGTCATTTGACATTTTAAACCAACAAACTGCAAAGGATAGACAGAGACAGACGACAAACCCAGCAATGGTATCAGATATGACAGCTGACAATATAAAATCGTGGGCACACAAACTGTGCTACGAACTGTTATACGTGTATCAAACACGCGAAAAATGCCGCCAATACATACAAACGTACACTTTCACACACACACACACATACAGAGCACGCTGTGTCTGCGTGTTCGTGTTTAGGGCATACAGACAAATTAAAATGCTATAAAAAAGCAAACGAACTTAAGACACGTTTCACAAATCAAGCCAATTTTTTTTATGACGTACACTGTACATTCTCCTTCTTTAAGTTATTGTTCTTGTTATTCATTAGTTGTTATTTGAGGTTAAAGCACCAAAAAAAAAAGAAAGATAACCAAACTGTTTCCGTTATTTGCTTTTTCTTCGTCGTTTGTAACTCTCCATTAATTACTCATCGTTTCGCAGTATACAGAAATTTACGAACGCTGAGCCCAAAGTGTAGGCAAGAAAATGGCGACGGAAAAAAACCAACAGTGCTTGTATATAGTATACATACTACCCACGTTTATACACATGCACACGCACACATGTTTCATTAATTTGATTTAGTTTTGCTTTTTAGTTTACTTACATTATTCCTTCAATTTTGATTTCCTCTGATTGCTCGTCTGGGTCAATAAAAAGTGATTTCCTCGTGCGTCTGGACTCAGTAGTCTGCTTGTCTGCTGGGAATGCCTCGTTCACTGCTTTAAACGTTTCAAGTCGAATCGACGACGAATGAAAAGCACGCTGTGACTGCTGTGACTGGGAGCAACTGAGTAATGTTCTAGTTCTAGTAGATACTGCTGACTCCTTGTTAAGCCGGCTCCCTTGGAACTGTTGTGGTTGTTCTCTGCAGTACGAAGCAAAACTGCTGTCGCTGGTTGTTCTGTTGGTCAAGCAAAAAAGAAAATGGCGACGTTGCGTTATACATTTCTCCACGCTACTTGGTGAAATCAATAAATTGCGCCAGCTGCATATGGGCAGTGTGGACACTTCGTATGATTTGCGCGACACATATTGCACTAATTTTAACATATTTAACTAATACTACAATACTTTTTAAAATATTTTATTTTTTTTCCCTAATTATTACACAAAACTCGTGCAAGCAGATGCGCGCGTGTTCTTACCTAACCTCGTCCAAAATGGAAATGAATCGGATCTTTCTGACCAAGTTCGATTGAGCTGTTCACTAAAGTGAATCAGCGAACTAAATCCCTGGTTGTAGTTCATTTAGTTCAGTTTTTCGTTCGTTTTGTTCTTATTTGTTGATTCTGCTTGCCAGTGCTGCCATTTAAGTTATTGAACGAGGCGTATTAATGTTTCGCAAAACAGGCACAAGGTGGCGCCACATAGTTGGAAATGTGTGGCAGCATAGGTGCCCTGAAAATTGACAATATCCATTATTGGTTCTTTATAAAACTGGATGTTGATTCTGAAAAACAAATAAAAATATGTACTATATGATGACAGATTCGCTAGTTCATCAAAATTGAACGACAGACTAAATATAAATTTAATTTTAATTAAAATTGATTTATTTTCTATCATGCAAATCAAATAGCTGGCGCCATCTGCCGCTCTTTTTTACCAAAGTGAACGACGAGCTGATCAGGCTGTTGCGTGCTATATCAGACAGCTTTTGTTTAATATTGGTTCTTTTGGTTCTAATTTTGAATATTTGAAGGAAAAACAGAACGGATTATTTAAATAATTTATTAGTTCGGTGAATCAATGTGATTCATAACATAATTCATATGTACAAACATTTAAGTACCTACAAACCTAGCAAGTGACAAAAGCTTCTGTACATTTTGGCCCGTCGTCCCTCCAAGCAGCCATAAAGATCGTTAATCTTGAGGCAATCGATTTTGCTGATCGTCTTCCGCTGTCCGATCCGCACGCCCGGCTGCAGCGGCGTCATCGTGGGCTTCTGGCCCTTCTTCTTGCTGAAGTAGAACTCGCCGTAGTGCATCACGGAGTTGTAGTCGTAGTCGAACGAATACTTGCCGCGCTTCCGTGACACGAGCTTGAAGTTCTTCCTGAACCGCGGCACGATGTTGTCCCAGTGGATCTTCACGTAGTTGTCTCGGTCGGCGCGCGACTGCTCGTGGTAGATTCCGATGGCGTGCATCAGCTCGTGCATGATGCGACCCTCGCTGCTGAAGCAGTGGGCGCTCGTCTCGTCCGGTCGCTGCAGGGCGACCACCTGCTCCCCGCCCCGCTTGCCCACGTACGACCAGCAGCCCTGGGGCCCGCCCTCGGGTGGCTCGATCAGCAGGTAGTCCTCCACCTCGCCGTCGTAGGGCACGAACTGGATGCAGGTCAGCGAGTTGAAGGTCTTCAGCGCCCGCACAATGGCGTCCCGCTCCTGGTTGGAGTAGCGCGCACTTATCTCGAAGGGAATGGTGCCATTGGGCCAGAGGCGCTTGGGATGCCGCATGGGATTCACGCCCAGGCGCAGGGTGATGTACGTGTAGGGATCGATGGCGATGTCGCCCTGAAACAAACGTGGCATTGTCTCCGGATCATCGATGCCCAGATCTTCATTGCCAATATCGGGTCCAAACGGATCATACTCGTCTACCAAAAAGAGAATTGCTCTAGAGGATGCTTGGGATCAGCTGGATCTACGCACCTGCTGCCACGCCGGTAAACTCGTGCTCGAAGAAATCCACGCCAGCTGGATAATGGAGACTTTCTCTGGCTGGCGGGGAAGCCAACGCTGCCATCACTGTCCAGAGCAGCAACAACAGCGTTGCGATTTGTGGCCAAAGTAAATGTTCACACATTGTTATGATAATGCCTCGATTTGTCTATGTTATTAATATTGAAATTTGTTTTGTTTGCTTTGCCTCTTAGAGCGATTTGTCCACTACGCCATGCCGATTCCCCAATCGAAGCCCAATCGAAGCCAAGCCAATCCGAACCGCACCGCACCGAATTGAACTGAGCTGCTGCACATAAAATCGTCAACTAAACCCGCCAACGAGTCTTGGGTTGGTTACAGAGCGGCTGCGATCGACGACATCCAGCCAGCTTGTATTTAATTTATGCGAAATGTGCGAAAATAAAAACTAAATAATGTTGGGCATCGTCGCATCGTCGCATCGACGGCATCCGGCGTCAGGGCAATGAAGGTGGAAGTGGAGTTTTGGTGTCGATGTCGATGTTGCTGAAGATACCTTTGTTGTTGTTGTTGTCGAATCTAACAGCTGCTCCGACCGATCGACGACTACTCACATATCCAACTGGGCGCTCTCGTAATTTAATGCCGCAATGGAAAAAGCGATGGGCAAGTGAATGGCCTACGTTTCCCATACTCTAACAATGGGCATATCCAAATCTCTACTATGTATTTATTCTTTTTATTTTGTAAAGTATTAATGTAATAGAATCTCCTGTTTTTAGGCATATCTGTTGGGTAAGTAAGTTTTCAAATTAAATTTAATATTATTTTTAAAATATAAATCTCTTATTAAAAAGTTGTATGTCAACTAAAAACGATTTAAATTTAAAATAAGATTAGGATCTACTTTTTTTTATTAACAATTAAGTAACAAATTCGGTCAGTTGATTTAGCATGATTTGCATCAAACTTTGGCTTTTACAACCGAAAACAATAAAAAATTTCAAACAACAAAAATATCGATTATAATGAGCTGTTGAACTGTCTATTCTTATCTTATAGCAAAAGTTTATTATTTTATATGGTATTTTTAAAAAAATTCTTTTTTATTTTATATGGTAGTTCAAAATAATTTGAATTGTGAAACACTTTTCTGTTCTTAGAAAATTCGCTCTTAATATTTTTAATTTTGTGACGAATAATATTAAGCTTTATATATAAACTGCCCAAAAAATCAATTTTTATAAGGTATGAAGAATTGAGACGTTTTAGTGCAACGTACCGAGTGCCGAAATTTATTTTTTTTAATTATAAATATGTAAAACTTAATATTAGTCGTCACAAAATTGGATTTCAGAAATTTTGATTTCGGAAAAGAGTATTCGAGATTCGACATGCAAAAGATGCGTTTTCTTTTTCTGTTGTTGCTATTGTCGCTGGTCAGGTTTACGTTTTAATATTATAAATAAATAAATTTCGCAAAATTGATTTCGTCGACCGGAGGCACGACCCGGCACGCTGCATTTCGTAAACTTTTAGAGCTGTTGTGTTAGTTGTCTGTCAGTCTGTTTGTTGTACAAAAGTCGTTGTTGTTGCTGTTGTTGTTAATTGTCTTAGTCGTTGCTTAAGCGCAGCCCAAAGAGCAACATTTAAGCCAACACTTTGACACTGCCGCCTTTGGTGGCAATCAACTAGAGTCAAATTGTAACCGACTGACAGACTGACTTTCTGTTTGTCTCCCAGTCTGTCAGTTGGATTCTGTTTGCCTATCTTCATCTTTGAGCTTTGCATTTTAATCGTTCATCATTAATTAGTCAAAACTACTTACGACGTATTTCATCTCAATTAGCACAATAACAACAACAAAAACAACACGTTAGTTAAGTTAATCACGATAAATTTGGAATTTAAATTCATTTGTAAATTGAATGTGTATGTTTGGTAGGTGGACTTTGAATTTGTTCGTTAATAAATCATTTCGTTAGTGCACCCAAATTACTTTCGAGATATGCAAATACTCAATTAAAAGATATCAATGGGCTTAAGCGCTTGATTGTGTTGCACTAAGCTTGTACTTGTAATATTATTACCATATTATTGTTAATATTATCTATATATGTATATAACTATTTGACTGAATGACATATCAACGTGTAGGCCAAACGGTTAAGCCTAGAAAGCTGAAATTTTCACACAACATAGCTGAGACAATTTTATTGTGCAATAAGGCGGCGACCTCTTAGTGGGTCAAATTCGGAATCAAGGAATTGCTAAGTATGAAATCTTTTTGTTAGTTAAGATATATTAACCAAATTCAGAGATATTTTACTGGACAGCTAATGTACTGGACATATTATTACTGGTAAACTTAAAGTAGTTATTTTGATACTCTAGTCAAACATACTAGCGAAGTTATTCCCAGCGATTAAACTCTTGGCCCGTTGATACTCTTATTTGACCTGGCCACTTGGCCATAAGTTGTTGCTCCCCTTTTGCATAGTCAACAGCAAAGAAGTCTGAAAAAAATCCAAACCAAGTCAAAGACAAGACAAACGACTAATTCAAAGTTGTCACGTAATAAAACACCGAAAGCTAAAATAATGCGCTGAAAGCGAGAAACAATCGCTTCAAAAATAATAAAAATCAAATAAATTTGCATTTTTGTGCGAACAGCAGCAACAACGACAACCACGACAACGACAATGTACAAATCGTTATTTGATTTGATTACGTAATGACGTCACACACAAAAACCATGCCCCCCATTTTGCTCCCTCCCACCCTCTGAACACTTCACCCTCTCACCATTTCTTGGCCGTCTGCTGACAGTTTGTCGTCTGCCTTTTATTTTGTTTTGTTTTTATTTTGATTTTTATTGTTTGTTTTGGTGTGATTTGACACCAAAACCGATATCTCCAATTAGATTTTGAATTGAATTAATTGAATTGCATTAAAGCATTTTGTGATTTGTGGCTGTGTTGATAGCCATGACAGCTCCCTTGTCCCATGTTCCCCTCCCCACGACTGCATTAATCTGCATAATACAAAGATAATATTTACCATTTCCATATCAAAATGAATATCTTAATTTCTTTCTCAGCTGAAATTTGCTTCCCTTTTGTTGCGTTCCAAGAGGAAAAGGATATCAGTGAAGAGAAGAGAAGAGTAGCGCAAAAGGATTTGCGTATTAATTATTAGTTTGGTGAAATGAAACTTTTATTCTTTTGCACTCAATACAGCGAAAGCGCAAAGTTTTCCCTTGTTGTCATGGAGAATTCTATGCTGCTGCATAAAATGCAGAGAAAGGCCAAAACTTTTAATGCCGCTAATGTCGATTTTTAGTTACATGGCCCAGCAAGCTTACAGAGAATTACAGAGAACGTGAGTGTGTCGGTGGTTAAGCTGCATCCGTCCAAGTCGGCTTAAATACTTAAATATTTTTGGTAAAAGAAAAGTTCTGTGCTCTTGCCCTTTGACTGTGACAGCCAACGGACTTCAGCATGTTCCTTTCATATTTACAAATACAGCGAACAAAAGACTAAATATTTATTACTATTAATAAATAGCTTACATTTTTTGTTGCTCAAGCTTGATGGACTTTACTTTAATTTAAGAAATTCAATGAAAATTTATTAAGTTAATTATTGACTAAAATTAACTTGTTTAAACCATTTTTAAATCAGGTCGGTCACATAGCAAGAATATTAAATTTGCTTACAAGAGTATATTCCTATATTTAAATGTTACTCAAAAATAAAATCTCAAAAAAGGGTTAGTCCTTAATTTTAAACAAGCATTAGAATGCTCCTATGACAGCAATATGATGTGGTAATAAAATACAGATTAATTTAATTTAATAGTGACTGCAAACATTTTTTTTTCAAAAATCTCTTTGCTAGTATTTTTTATAATTTTTTGAAAATCCCTAAAAGTTACTATTTGAGCTCCTTTTTCCTCCTTTTCATACAAAAAGTAGCTCAAGGAACAATTTTTAAAAAATTATAATAAAAATACTAGCGAGAGATTTTTGAAATTTTTTTGCAGTACTACTAATATTGTTTGAAGAATTTTTTTGGATCCAAAATTTTTTGTTGGAGCCCGACAAAAAAATTTTCTAAATTAGACTTTTACAAAAGTTAGAAAATTTCAATGGGTACTTAATGGGTTAAGGAAAGTTTTGTATCATTCAAACGGTCCCTAGGCCTCGTACGTTTTGCCTATGGTCGAATAAATTAACACATAAAAAAACGCAAAAGCCTGTACATCACTACTGTACATCATGTAGTCTGTCAAGCCTCCTTTTATTTCCTGACAAAATTATAATACTCTCTATAGGTTAATAAAAATGAGAAAATAACTTTTAACCGCTAACATTTTGACTCTGCAGTTGTCAACAGTTTCGCAATATTCAATTGAATTCATTCCACATATAGATAAGTTAACGATTGTCAAATTCCATATAGGAGATGTATATTCACAGTTTTATAGTTGGCTGACATTTGATGTCACTTGAAAGATGCCACACGAGGCACTTGTTCTTCTCTCTCACTCTCTTTATCGCTCCATCTCACACTTTTTCTTGTTTCTTTTGTTGGGAATATTATCAACATTGCCATGTGCACACAATTTCATTCTGTCCCGTTGGAATAAACAAAGAGAAAAACAGAATAATAATAATAAAAAAGAAATCGCTTACGTAGGCATTTTGTGAAGTATGTAAATCGATTTAACGGCGCTGCTGGAAATCGTGTAGGAAACTGCGAATAAATGCCACATAAGAAATATCGTTGATAACGCATCACAATTCAGGAATTTGCATTATAAATACTCTGCATATTCGACATTATCGGGGGAGAAGTGGAAACCTGTGAGAAGTGTGAATGAGAAGTTTCTCGCCTTGCGTGGCAATTATAAATTATTTACAGTGTCACAACGCACATCAATGGATGGTTATCCTTGAGTCCTTGGTCCTTCGAGTCCTTAGTGAATTGCTGTCCATTGGGGGCGGCGCACGCAATGTTCATTTAGATCCACGCCCCACGATAGCAAACACTTGGCATTGCCTACTTTTAGGCAAATTAGGCATCACCAAAAAAATGTTGAGATTTTATAAAGCGTTTAGCGCGTTTGCCACACAAAATCAGAAGCCAAACTGACTGCAGACTGACTGCTTAAGTCGGAAATTAAAAGCAACTAAATGTTCCGCTCTATCTGGCTAATAAATCAACAACCTGGCCCGCTCCAATTCTATGTAGTTGCCAGCGAGCTGCTTTCAACGTTGGCTATAAATTCAATTTGTTGGCTCGCCAACTCCTTGGCACTGGCACTGTGGACACACGTACTAATACTAATACTAATGCACAAACCTGCCGTCATTTGTCTTAGCCGTGTCTGTCTATGTGTGTGAGTTTGTGTTTTTGTGCCACACGTTTATCACATTTTATCAATTGTCCAAATGTATACGCTGCTCAATCAGTCGTCGTAAACAGTCAGAGAGACGGACAGTGAGAGACACTTCTGACATTTGTATGCGACACCGCACAATTAATGAAAATTTTAGAAATTTTAGAATTTGCCAATCTATAATTACATCACAGTCAAGTCTAGAGATACTTGTACTGGGCATTTGTCTGCGGTTTAACTTGACTGTGAATTATGTTGCTGCGGTTGCTGCTTCATTTGTTCACAGGACACTCAAGTCTAAGGTCTTCCGGGTTGCCCAAGTTGGCCAGCCAAGCAGTGTTTAGAGGGGACTACGCTAAAATCAAATGAGTTAGCTGCGCCCGCGATGCTCTCCCTTGGGAGGCATGAATTTGAGTTATGAGTGAAGCGCCACTTTTACGGGCAACCGTAAATTTTTGACGCTCGTCTCTCGTTCCAATGCTTAGCTTGTTGAAGGGAAAAGGGGATCGACTTGGTGGTCGAGGGTGGCTTAATATTCACACCTTTTGTTTTTTGGGCTCAGGTCGAGTTATTTATGCGCACGCATTACGCTTGATAGTGATGGGGGCATCACAGCCGCGGGTGTTCCCCGATGGAGAGGGGACACGATGTTGAATTGGTGGCGTCGTCTTCTTGCTGGATGGTTGGCTGATTGCTGATGGGTCATGCTTTATTATTTACTTTCTGTTTATGCCCCACCGCTGACGCCGCCCTCTGTGCTCTTATTGTAATTGAAAGGTATAAATAACATTAGGCAAACAGCAAATAAATTTATGTTGAGTGTATTGTGTTATGTCTGTGTGTGTGTGTGTGGGTGGCCTCTGACCTTTGTACACGGGTAAGCACCCGTTTGGGGCAGTTGCGTGCCAATGCCACTGCCAGTGGCAGTGAAACCTTTAGGCTAATCTCTCTTGGCCATCAAGGACTCGGCTGGGCTAGCCTCGCAGTCGGAATCGGAATCGGGTCTCATCATATTTTATCAATTTATTGGCAGTGTTTTGTGGCTGACCGGGTAGGCTGTATATCAAATTGTTATTTATTATTTACACTACACATTGATTACTATTATTGCTAATATTATTATTTGTATGTATGCATGTCTGTCCTTCTGTCTGTCTCGCTTTGGGTCTCTTATCAAATTTGCCGGCTTTTTTTGGCCTCTCACTCTCTCGACATTTTTCGCTCCATTTTGCCAATTTTTCATCTTATTTATGAACTCTCGACGCTGTGCTCGGCCCTCAAGGTATTTGCCAAATGATAAATATTCCTTTTTCTGTTTCTGCTGTTGTTTTTGTTGCTGTTGCTGTTGTTGTTGCTGCTGCTTTTGAAGCTTTTGCTTTCTCTCTGCTATTTTACATACAAATATATCTATAGCACAAACAAATACACATACACATTTGCATACATAAATGTATATAAATTTTTATTTATTGCGTTTTTTTTTATAATTGAATTTGAATAATAAATAGAATACAACACTTTGCCTTCCGGCTAGACGCAAATGTGTGTGAGTTTTTCATTGTCGTATTGTGGGTTATTAAATTATTGTTGCATTTTCTTCAAGGCGCAAGACAGGCGAATAAATACAATAAATGTGTTTAAAATTGACAAATGATTTGCATCGTAGACAAATTTACAAATATACCCAAAATGTTGCTAAATACAAAGTTGATAAATGTGTTTCAGCAAATCATTCATGTATACATATTTATTTTTTTAAATATCTGAGTCACTTTTTTATTCAAATCTTTTTTAGATATTTTAATGATTAATTGTTGTACGAGTCTATAGGATGTAATTAGGAATTGAAATATTTACCCCACTACAAATCTGTTATTGAACAGCTTTTTAAACACATATATGCTAAGAGCTAGACGCACAAAACTTGCTATGTAGATCTCGCTGTATGCCAATCAAATCAAGTTTGTTAAATTTTTAATTACAGTTCTGTAAGTAAAACTGTAATTTGGCAGAGATTTTAGTATTTAAAATTTACCGCTTTTAAATTTATTTATTTAATATTTATTTTAATTTTTAATTGGATTTATTTTAGAGAAAAAGTTGGGTTTATTCAGTATTCTTTTCTACTAGTTTTTTTTCTAATTGAAAAGGAATTAAATTTCTGTCTTTTGGATTTTCGAAGCATACTAAACCGTTGGACTTATTAGTATGTGTTTTTTTTGTATGTGAAAAGCCCTAAAATAAAACTAAATCAGCTTTTCGTGTATAGACTCGTGTAATGCCAACCTGATGAGAATTCCGTATAAAATATGTATGTATGAAAAAGTCGACGTCAATTGCATTTGTAGTGGCTGCGGCCGCGACGTCCACAGTGTGTGGTTGCGTGTTGTCAGCTCACTCACAAGTCACAAGTCCAGTCGAGTTCAGTCGAGTCCAGTGGAGTCCACTAAACGGCTATTAGCCCCAACTCGATGCGCGCTCTCGCCCGGCTCATGCAAAATGCATGGCCAATGGCTAGACGGTCGACCAGTCGACGGGGGCTGGTGCAAGACAAGTTAACGAGCCGTCTCAGTGGAGCAGCTCAAAGTGTTTGTGGCTAATCAACGCAGGACGGTGATTGTGGTGAGAGCCCTTCGGTTTGCCTGTTTAGTTTATGTGTCGTTTAAATTAATCACGAAATGTGATGAAAAGTTTGGCCATTTTGTGTGTGTGTGAAATCTGTCTGAGTGTTTTTGGGTGTGTGAGTGTGTGTGTGGAGAATGTGTGTTAATTAATTGACGCACATATTTGATTATGGGCCAAGAATTATAAACAACACATTAGCGGCTGCCGACGCTCCACTGACCGCATTTCGCAATGTGTGTTCCAATATGTGCCCAGACTTCGCTCTTTACGCTCCAATTGCATTGAAATTTCGCTGAGTTGGCCCTGTTCGAAACAAAAGACCATGCAAAACCACGTAACGGAAGTGAAAATCGCGACACACACACACACACACATATAATTTAACTAGAGCACAGGAAACGAGGGGCGAGGGTGTGTGTGGGTTGGTCAATTGCCTGCTTACCACAATTTGACGGCGACAGTTGCAAACTAACATCCATGGCTCATTCCCGCTGATGAGGCGCCAACGGCCATTGCATCTGGCAGCTGAAAAACGCGATATGCCCGCAACGCTGCTCAAATATTGCTGGCATAGTAGACATGGATTGCTTGCTGTCCGTCCGTCAATCAGTCCGTCTGTCAATTGTCGCTCTTTCGCCCATCATCGTCCATCGTCCCACAGCCCACATCCGGCAAGTACTTGGACACTATTATTTGCTGCACATGCTCCGGCAGCAAAAGCGGCTTCTGTTTCTGTTTCTGTTACTGTTTCTGTTGTGTTGTGCATTCTGTATGTGGCTGCGAGTATGCAAGTGAATGCAATCCTATTCCTATTGACTCGTAATTCTGTAAAATGCCGTTGCTCTCCCATTGCCATTGCCAAGCAACGTTACATGATGATGACGATGATGAGTTACGCAAAATGCGTTTCTATTTTATCCCTTTTTTGTGGGTATGCCTCTCAGCCTACAGAGCTTTGTACGCAGCATTTGCATTGATTATACCAGAACTGGACATGGCCATGTCCAAAAATGGTCCATGGGTTATCTCTTGTTGCACATTCCGCGCTCTAATTGAAATCTTCGTTGCCGTATGCAATAATTCTCCAGCTTCAAGCTTGGTTAGTTCAGGTGATACGGCAATTAATAGTTGACTATTGGAATTGCATATGAAATTGAATTGAAATCCCAATAGATATACTCGAATGCTTATAAACAGGTTGAGTGTGCAAATTACAATTTGAATTTTGTTGAATTTTTATGAAAACCAGTAAAATAAACTAAGCAATAATTGAAATTTACCAGCAAAGTAAAGATGGACCCAATTAACTACTTTCTTAATTAATTTGTTATTGTACTCCCATTAAAAAGTAGTGCTAATGAAAAATTTTTAATAATAATTGAAAATAAAAAGTAACTCTAATTATTCTTTTGGCATAAAATAATTATAATGAAAACTTAATACAAATATGTAAAACTTTTCTTTTGTTTTCAAGCTTCAATTAATTTAAATAAAATTTTGATAAAAATGTTTGGAAAAAGTAAAAATTTGGTATTTTCAAATTTTTGAAAAAGTGTTGAAATGTAAGAAAATGTCAAAGAATCATTAAAAATTTTAAGATGTAAACAGTTTAGCAAGACATTGTTTTCAAGGCCTTAAGATATTTATCCATCAAACACTTTAAGCAAGTTAACTTTAAAATTACAAATTTTGTTTTCTTTAGTAGTTTATCTATTGATTTGACTTAATCATTAACGTGGTGTCGATTTGCTTGTTATGTTATGCACGTTTTATCACCTTCTGGCGGCAAAAATAATAATAATAATAATAACCGGCTATTAGTGCTTTATGGTTAGAAAATTGCTGTTAATATGCGCCCGTCTGTCTAACTATTCCGCAATCTAACTGCAACTAACTCGTATGTTGCCGGCGTAACAGCTGTCATTTATGCTGTAATTATGGTTTTTATTACCTCGGGCAGTATTGACACTCCCACACTAGTTCTAGCACCCCATACATACACACAGACACACTCTCACACACACAGAGTCACTGTCAGCAGCGGGCCATAAAGTCGATTGATATTGGCATGACCGTTAGATAGGAGTACTTCAATCCGAGTATGCTTGGATGCAAGTATATATATGTATGTATGTATATTAGACTCTATATGTTTGTATGTAAATGTGTGGGAAGGAAGGGTATTGGCATGGCATTGGCTCTTTCTGCGCTTCTGGTCGTTCATCTGCTTTATTGGCCACTTGCTTTAAATTGTAAATCCTTCAGTCAGAAGCCAAGTCAAATGTCATATGACAGCAGTTCCCACCAAGTTCTACTCCCACTATACTTTCGACCCTCTAACTGTCTGTCTCTGTCTCTCTCTCTCTCTTTTTCTGTCTGTCTGTCTTTCTCTCATTCTCTGTACTGGCAGTGGCGTAATTGATTCGTGTTAACTCTTGACTGGCAATAGACGAGCATGCCAAGCAAATGTGGCTCGTAGTTGTCCTTCGACTGGTTGCTTCTGCTCCTGCTGCTGCTTCTGCTGCATTTACTACTGCCACTCCAGTGTGTGTGTGTCCTGTGTGTGATGTGCGGTGCCAAGGGACTTAGCGCTGCCTTTGTACGAGTACGGGACACATTTGCTGTCATAGATCATGCACTTGGTTAAATCAAAAATTCTTGCTGTCAACTTGCGTTTTAACACACGACTGACTGCAGTCAATGCCTCGCCATCCAACATCCCAGCCATCCAACCCACCCGCAGTTGGCTGGATTTTTAGTATTACCCACAAGTCGTAATTTGAATTTCATTACGACAAACCTCTAAGTGATGTTTAATTACATTAAATTGCTCGAAAACCGAATGTGTGGCAAGCCAGCCTCTCAAGCGTCTCTAAAGAATCCATGAATTTGTATGAAGTGTCGCGACCTAACCCAGTTTAATCCCACCAAACGCAAAAATATTCACATTTCTTTTGTCATTCCTCTTTGGTTAGCATGTTCTCACAAAACTTTGCAACTCGAGCCATACATTGTGTATACCCTGCGACCAATGAACTCGCGAAAAGGGGTATAATCAAGTTTATAAAATCCACAGAGATCTCAGCAGATTTAAGAATTAAGGTTACTTTATTAAAGGGCAGGGTACCAAACCGACTCAAATATCGGTATCAGTTACAGTTTCCGTTCAGTTTGAATTTTGAATTTCGGTTATCGCTTACGAAAAAACTTTGGATTTCGGTTTCGTAACGGTTTCCGGTTATTTGTTTGTTTCGGTTTCGAAATGCCGATAAAAGCAGAATATATTAATATATACTTTGATTTCGAAAATGGATATTTTAATTTAATTTAATTATTGATTGAACCAAAACAAATCGGTTTGCATGAATCGGTTACTAAACGGTTATTTCGGTTTGAATAAATTTGGCTTTTCTGTTTAGGTATATCAAAAAAATTTTTTTTTATTACGCTTACAGTTACGGTTGCCAATTTCAATCGGTTAATATCGGTTAACGGTTACGGTTTAGGTAATGGCTTTAAGCCCTGTTAAAGGGTATTACTCAGTTGAGAATTGTGCTGCACTTTTGCATGTTTTTTAAAGGCGTAGCACTCTGCTCGGCTTACCTCGCGAATATGATAACTAACGATGATTGAACGCTTTCGGTTGCCTGATTTTACGGGCAGATACGAGTGCAAAAACCTTGCATACAAGAAGGCGGCTTTATCATCTCAGACTTCACGCTTACACAGATGCAGATCGCACACTTGTGCATATATTTTCAAAGCGACTGTTGAAGCCTTGACATACACACACACATACTCACACTCACACAGTTGGTAACAGTTTCGAAAGTTTTGCATGCATTTGGCGCATTTAACGGATTAACGTCATAAGCTTTGGCGCAACACACGCGATGACAGATGAATCTGCCATCTGAGTATGTATTTGTGTGTTAGTATCTGTGTGTGTGAAGCTTTTATGCTCTGTGGTGTGTTTTTTGATGCTTGGGAAGCAGCTACAGTTGCTGCCGCACTCGCAAAACACTGTTAAGTACAATTGCAGATCTGTACTTGACTTGGAGGTGACTCGTTGCTTGACATCAATCAAGTGGATTAAGAGGACATGATAAGATCGAATTTCAAATTATTGTAAAATAGCTTAAAATGTATCTTAAATATGTGTCTTTAATTTATCGCTTTACGAATGCTGCTAATGAAACCGGCAAAACCTGCATAAGCCATTACAAATATACGAGTATCTGTTTGTGTGTGTTTATATCATCCATTTATCACAAAAATGTCCGGGCCTAAAACATTTGTCTGCTTAAATAATTTATTTGATTTAAATATAAAAGTATGGCACACGCAAATATACTGAGACTGAGCAGAAAATTTGCACATATGTATTTATATAAAATGTGTACATACGTTCATTTGTTTGAATGTGTGTATATTTTTATTACATTTTATTTTTATTTGTACATATATATATATATTTTTTTTTATCAACATATTTTGCGCCATTTGAACGTTTTAACGCGCGTTTACTTTCGGACTGCAAATGTTTTTGGTACGTCTGTTGCTGTTGCTGTGCGATGATTTAGCGTGTGCAATCAAAGTGATGTGTATAACAAATTTACCGTTATTTATGCATACAAAAATTGCACGGCAATTAACTTCCGTGTGGGTGGCTCGTCTGGGTTCACTTGCTTGTGACCTGCTAAAAAAAACACAAACACAAAAAATAACCTGAAACTTTGCTCCAATTTAGCCGACCGCAAATATACCATATTACAAGCTTTCGACTTTTTTACGGTAAATAACAACATGAGTTTAAATTAAAATTGATTTTAATTAATCAAAAAAATAAATTTATTTGTACAGCATCGATATAGAAATCTAAGATCACAGATTTTAGATGCTTTTCTATTTCATTACAGGGTGTAGAGCGTTCAATGTGTTGCTTTTTAAAATACTAAGTTGCATATTGACGACCCCCAAAAACCCCTGGGAGTTGCTCTTCCATGTTGAACAAATAGCGACAGCAGCTGCTGCTGCTGCTGCTGGCAACCCCTCACCGCTGCCTTTCCCCTTGCCCTTCCCATCACCCATCACAGTGCTCATACATATTATTGGTTTAGTCACATTTGCATGTGAAACTGCGATTTGCATAGCGAAAATAAAACGCTAATCGAAGCGATGTGCGAGGGCAAGTGAACTGGACACAATTCGCTACCGGAAGATCATAATTGCCTGGCATTTTGGAATACTAGAAATACTGTTTGGTCATCTGATTTTAGCAAAATATGAACAGTTAACGGGGGCAACTGCTGAACTAACTGAACTGTATTTATTTTAAATATTCTTAAATATGGGAAATAATTGCGTGAAAAATACAACGATTGAACAAAAATCAACTTGAAATCAAAATAACGCTGTTGAGTACTCCTGTTGTCTGTTGTCTGTTGCCCAATCCAATCAATTTGGAATTAATGTAATTCATCGACGTTTTCACTAATTGCTAAACAATGCACAACACTTATATTTGCATTTATCTGTTCTGCTTTTGCTTTTGGCATCACTTCTCCTCAGTTGATTGGGAATTTCCATGGCAACTCGAACTAGAGTGTAATTAAAAATTGGACGAAAAGTGTGGATGAGGTGAGGCTCTCGTGTTTTGCACTGATTTGTTTACCCAGGTTCCACTTCATATTTGCGGCATTGTCCGAGGTGATTCAAAGCGATCAAGTCGAGGGAGAGAGAGAGTGAGAGAGAGAGAAAGCACTTCAGATGGCTATTGGTATGGTATGAGGGCAATGCAGTTGTTGCTGTTGTTGTTCTGGTGCAACATGTAAGGTGAAATTCCTTCGCGTACGCTGCAAAGTAAGCACGCCACGTCCAACAAACAGACAGACAGACAGACAGACATTCGAGCTGTCTGTATATATGTATCTGTATCTGGGCACAAGGCAGAAGCTCTGCATGTCATCAGCTAACGAAAGTTGCAACCACTTTCCGACGCTGATCCAGTTGTTGGTGTTGCTACCGTTCCATGATGTTTGATGATGATGAAATAGCGTGCTCACAGATACCACTACACTGCACAACACTAGACAACTACGTACTACACTCAGAAAAAGAATGCATATTAAAAATATATGGAAAATTAAAAGAACAATTGAGTCTACCATATTGCATTTAAATATAAAAAGTATTAAATTTAACTACATAATTGTGAAAGTTAACAATAATATTTATTTTGTAAAACCAAAGTGTTAAATATAAATGTGTCATGTTTAGTAATAATTAAAATTAATAGTTCTCTGAAACTACCTTTTTTTAAGAACATATTATTCTTATGACTTTGATTTTGACTTAAGTTTTTAAATTTAAGATTGAACTACTTGAAAAGTTTGTTAAGAGGAAATAGTTTTGTATTTAATTTCATTATGTTGGAATACTTTGAATTATATCTTACTTAAGTTGGGTAGTTAAGTTAATTTACTTAGTTAAATAAAAATGTGAAAATTCAAAAGCTACCAGACATTTTCTCAAAGTGTACTCGCACACACACACACATGCACTCAGTTGGCCTTCTTCTGGCTTTCAGCTCTCTGTGTGTCGGTGCAATGTGTGTGCGGCACGCTAGAATGGAATGTGCAACAGAAACCAAAAATATGCGATATAATTCCAAAGCACAATACCATGAAGTACATCATCAGTGCAGATTTATGGTTGACTGCTAGAATAGGTCAGCAGCCGCATTTATTGAAGAAGCAACGGCAGCAACGCCTGCCACATGCAGCAGCAGCAGCAGCAGCAGCAACAGTAACTGGAGCTGGAGGAGCAGCTGGAGGGATGAGGTGGATGCTACCGGCGCATCGAGCGTTTGGTAAATTACATGCACATGCCATTCCCCATTGCCCATGCCCAGAATGAGGCTCTGCCATGTTGCGTGCATTGCATAGGAGTATACACACACACAGAGACGCACACACACACACACACCCACGCGCACGAACGCGACTCTCAGCCATCATCATCACACGATGCAGATGTGGTACTATAACATAGCTTTGTTGCCTCTGCGGTTGGTTCGAGCACTAGAAAATATTGAAATCTCACTGACTGACGCCGCATCTCTAATGACGTGTGTTTGAAATGAAATATTCATATGTGCGGTATGTAGCATGAGACGGAATGAGTTGGTCCTGCTGCTTGTTGGTTGCCTGGTTGGCTGGTTGACTGTGGATTTAATGTCAGCAGCAGCAGGCCCAAACACGGCTTCAAGCCAGCCGGGGTCTTTAAAGTGTCACCAAGTTTAGGGCACCAAGTGAAATGCAAAAGCTTGAAACTCAAATCGCTGGGCATTAGCTTAATGGCCAGTCCAACTGGCGCTTGTTGGCCTGGTCGGATCGGGTCTCGGGTTGGGTCGGGTCTGGGCCAAGACGGCAGCAGCTCGCACATATTATCGTTAAACGTCATCAGCAACGTCTTAACTTAAATTTTCGGAGGCGTGCGACCGACCGTTTTTGTTAGCCTGATTTGTAATTCAAAACCTGTTTGCCGTTTGCCGTTTGCCTTCGTTGGGGGGCGAAACATATGTTACGAATTATAAGGAATTAGATTCATAATAAAATAAAGCAGCCAACGTCAAGCTGTAATCAAAACAAAACATTTTTTGGTTGCCCGTTTCTGTTTCGTCTCCAGCTCCATCTCCGTTTCTATTTCCTTTCCTTTCGTTGCGTTGCTTTCCTTTCCTTTCATTCCCACTCACGCACGCACGCATCCAACGCTTGGTTCTGGGACCATTGGCCAAAGCATGGCTCTGGGGCAGCAGCAATCAGTGCACAATGTGTCCATGGTTTTTGGAATCAAAAGCAGCAGCAGCAGCAGCAGCAGTGTCCCATCAGGTGAAATTTGATTAGGGTCGTAAGGGCAATGATTGAGAAAACGTGATCAAATATGTTGCCATAAATGTTTAAATGTTGCTATAGTTTTTGGTCCTTTCTTTTCGGTTGTTGTTGTCGTTGTCATTGTTGTTGTCGTTGTTGTTGTCGTTGTCGTTGCTATTGTCCAAGCTACTCAGGGGCGACAGTGCATATGAAAATAAAAACTTGGGTTTATTATGTTGATGACTTTTAGCTGTGATTATTATCGTTACCCATTTTATGCTTGTCGTCGCCCTTCGGCTTATCCCGTAACGAAGGTTCACTCTCTTCCTTTCCTTATTATGTAAGCAGTTTAGGCTGTATTCAGTTGTTGGGTAATCCTTTTCGATACACGCAATTTACAATTATAACTTAATTTCCAATTAATGGTCATATCATTTACGCGTAAGTTGAATAAACATACGGACTAATGACACGTCTTTGTTTACCCCAAGAATCCATTTGATGGCCCCCGCGGTGTAGGGATACAATTTCAGTAATTTGTTGTTTAACGACCGCAGGATTTGCTTGTGGTTTGACTTAACCGCCCACTCTCTGCCCTCGCATACACAGCATCCTTTCTCAAGGACTTAAGAGACAAATGATATGCTAAAGGACCAGATCAGCAGTGCATAATTACATTAAACAATTGCTAGGTAAAGTAGCTTAGGGTTTAAGCCATTTCACTGCTTCGCTATTGGAGTTCGATGCAATGCGGGGCATTAATTTATGATTGCTTAATTAAAGCAATTAGAATGTTGCGACAAAGTCAACGCCAGCGAATCGTAATCATTGCCATTGGCAGCCCCGTCGGTTTTGGCTCTCTGCTCGGCTTTTGTCGCCGACATAAGCGCATTTGCATAACTTAAGCTGCCTGCCCGTTTTCCTTTGCCCCTCTTTCCTCTATTTACCCTTCATCCCTACGCTGAGCTGTTTTTATGACTGGCGCTTTGGGGCGCCATCATTTCTAATTTATAAACCTAATGCGGTGCTGATGCAGCTACGACGAGGAACAAGACGCGCTCAGTGCGTGGAGCGAGAGAGAGAGAGAGCAGAAGTTGCGAGGCTCCCATCCAGAAGTTTGTATCGTAGACAAGGAAGAACCGACTGCCTGGCATTGTCTTCACTATTTAAGATCATTTAATATGCAAGTGTCTTTTGTTCGGTGCGCGTAACCAGCTCCGTTTGCTGTCATATTTATTTTTCATTTGAGTGCAGGCACTGAAATAAAACTTTGCCATTTGGCCAAAACAAAGGCTCGAATGTCGCGCGAATGTCTTGGATGCGAACGAGAATGAGAATAAGGAGAACGCGGACACGGACACCGACAAGGACACCAACACGGACAAGGACATAGACAGAGACGCACGTCAGCTGGCTGCCTTTTTGGTTCACGACGACGACGATGACGACGGACTCTGGCATTTGAAATTGGCGCAAAAAGTACATGCATTTTCATATAATGCTGCTACTGCAGCAGCAACAGAAGCAGCAGCCGCTTCCTGAGGAACTGTAAATTATTTAGAAGACGACGTGGAGGCAGCGCCTGAATAATTGAATAGACTTTCTGCGTAATAAATGCTTTTTACTATAGTGACAAACTGAACGCGACGGGTGAAAGTTTTTGCACTCAGCACACACACATACAGTAAGAGGAACTTTTCTATTTTGTGCAATTGCCTGAACCTTCTCTATCCTTCTTTATTCTCTAAGTGAGAGCCAACCAGCTTATTAACTAATCAGTTGCCGATCATGCCACCTGTCAAGCCACTTGACATGCAATTTTTAGCAACTTTTTATTTGAAGTACGTGTTCATCTACATCACATTTCGATTAAGACAGCGAAATGTAATGAAAGCTAAAGCAATTAGCTACGGTTTTAGACTCCCCTCCCATAATGGAAATGGGGCAGAGCGGGACGGGGCGGATACCTGAATTTAACGTCTGTGCGTAGGACTCTTTTTGGCCAGCAGGATTTTCCACTTGCCAGATACTTTTCTGTGAAAAAAACTTTTTCGCTGTCGACGTATAACATTACGAGAGGGGAGAGAGAGAGCTGTAAAAATTAAACTTTAATTTGGAATGGACAAGGCTGTTTCTGATTATCATACACGTATTCAGGGGAATAATTATTTGACTCTTTTTTGGAAAATATCCAACATAAGTATTTGATTAAATTTTTTAATAATATTTAGAAATTCGACAATGTATGCAGTCCATTTTTTTAAACCATAAAATATTTGATGAAATAATATTATATTTTTCTGATTTTAAAAGAAGTAATGAGTAAATGTTTTATTATTGCAAACTAAATTTACTCAATGTTATTATACTGAAATGCTTTTATTCGACAACTATAGTTGCAAGTAAAGTTATTTTTTAGCTATTTACTTTGTTAAGAAACCTGTACGGAATCTAATATGAATGATAACAAAAACAATAAAGCGTGCAGCCAAAAGTTAAATGCAAAGTTCCCAATCCGAAAAGTGGGGAAAAAGTGAAAGTTTTTTTCTTTTGCAGCTCCTGTTGCCTGTTCCTCATATTATTATTATCTGCCTTAATTGTTTTTCTTTCGACTTATTTACTTCGTTCGGGCCTCTTTTTTGGGGCTTCCCCCCGGTGTTAAGTGCCCATTTCAACAACTGCGTTAGAATCTATTATTAGCCTCGGCATTTTTGGTTACACGGCCGCTTTGTACAGTTGGACTTTCCGCCACGCGGACTCGTTTATTTCCGCGCGGAAATTGCTCGGTGACAAAGCGCTTTTATGAACCCGCTCGACATGGCTGCGATGGTGGATGGGCAGAGAGAGGCCCATCTGTCTGTTCATAATAACAAAGCATTTCACCACCATCGGCCTCGTCCCCAAGCTGCCTCCGCTGGTGGCACACATGCGAGCAAGAAGACATCAGGTGTTTGGATGATTTGACAAAAAGTGTTTGGCGTTTTGTCGAATCGCGCCCTGTGAGATTAGTGCGGATTTTATGGACTTACGCGTCGCCGGCTAAACTGCGTGCGAATCGCTAGGACACTCGTCCTCCATTCCGCCTTGCCACCTTGCCACCTGTTCCAAATGTCCTTCTGTGCAACACCTGCTGAACTTTTGTCGTTTCATGGCTAAAAGTTTTAGCTGCTGCCAGTTTTTGGGACTTGTGGTTGTCGTTTTTGCGTTTGCCGCCAGTTTGTTGTCTATTTTAATTTGTTTGCTTTTGTTATTGAGCTGTCCGTTTGTTGCTTTCTGTGTGGGGAGGATGTTTGATTGGTCCCTAAGCTCACGGACAGGTGCTTTTGGTTCTTGCTAACAGCTGTCTGGTCACACCATTTGACTTTCACTTTACTTTTGCTGTTAATTGAAATTCATACAAGACACAAGATCAAGATGTCACTGGCAGCAGCTAAGCTAAGCTTGTCTGCTTGTCAGCCATCAATGTCCTTAATACCAATCAATGCTATCAATTTGGAAATGCCAAAAACACAAAGGCAACGCTCAATACTCATTTACCAAATTTTTTCTGTAAGCATAATTATGAAAAACAGGAAACGGAAATTGCAAAAAAAAAAAAACAAAGTAAAGAGTAGCCAAAAGCAGCTGCTGTTGTTCACGACGACGATGCTGCACTTCACTTTTAGAGTACATTGCAACTTTTACGTCATCATCGTCATAAGAAAGAACATCGATGTCGATGTCGATGTCGTCATCGGCAATAGCCTTTGCTTGGCACTTGGCAACTTTGTCTGGTATAAATAAAACGCTTCTGTGGGTCCAAGCAGGGCAGCCATGGCCATAACTCTTTGTCCTGCTCAGCAGTTATTGAACATTTTCAATTACTTTCAGTTGAAAGCATAAATTTTTAATAATTTGAAACATGATAAAGGGAAATTAAAGGCGAAACTTGTCAAAAACGGCCAAGGAGCAAGAACGGCAACAACGGCAACAACAGCAACACCAGCAACATCAGCAACATCGACAGCAGCAACATCGACGGCAGCAACATCAACGGCAACAGCAAAAAGCGACCCACAATGTGACGACTCTGTCTTCTCCTCAATTTGTTTTTGGGGTTGAGGGAAGATGTTGCCGGGCAGGAGGAGGAAGAGGAGAGAGGGTGAGGGGAGGGGGATGACTGCTTGTCGCGCACGATGTTTTACCAAACTATTATAATTACGTTGGAAAGACAAAAATTTTAATAAATGATAACTTTTTTGTCGTCAGCGCGTCACAACTTATTAAAAGTATAACGCATAACGCTATAGGGGAGCAAAGGGAATGGCAGGAAGAGGGGAGTGCGGAAGGGGGCTGAAAGGTTTTCAAGTTAAAAATTTTGTTATCAAAGTTTGTAATGCGATGCGACGGATGGCAACGTTTCGTTTTATTCCTGGTCACGGCTGCAATGTGAATAAGTAAATAGATATTCAAAATAAGTGGACGCTTCTTTGATGAAGTATGAAGAAATAAATACTGAGAACTTAATTGATATATTCCAGCACAATATTTATAAAAAAAGCTTGAACGTCAAAGTATTTATTGATGGCAAATTGAAAACCCGTAATTGAATTAAGGACTTCGTAATAGTTATAGGAAAAATCATGGCCTTAGATCAGCAAACTTGTGATAAGACTTATCAATTTGATTCTAATTATCGTCAACCACAAATTCTTCTCCGTAAACTGAATCTTTTGCCTCGCTCCCACACTTTTTTGACCACATTCATATATTTTTAAATATGGCTAAACATTTGGCAACACACACATTTCTTGCTCTAGAATTGCTCGAATTGTATTCGGTGAGCTGACAAAATGGCAAAACTTTGCGACAAATTATAATGGCGGCCGCTGCGCACACTGAGAAATATATTTGAATTTAATTTTGAGGCGTCTTTTGGGAGCTGCTTGGAGAGGCAGCTGCAATGGCGACAACAGCTGTTGAGCTACTTTAACAGTCTGCTAGCTCATTAAGTTTTCCTACACACACACACACACACACACACACATAGGTTGCAATATAATGCGACACACAAATAAATTTGTCACAGAAAATTTCTGCAACTTTGTGTAATCCGCAGGGAATGCGATGTTGGGCGATGGCGGCGCCCATGGCCACCAAAGGCAACCGCAAAGGCAAAGGCAAAGGCAGCGCACAGAATCTAGAAATCAACGAGTTTATCTCATTAAAAAGTTATTTTCCGCAGCAGCTGCAAATACGCACACACACACAGAGAGTTATTCTGAAAGTCTTATCCTACACATGCCAAGGCTCACACAGCAATATATACAGAAAGAAAGAGACAGACAGAAAGAGTGAGAGAGAGAGAGGGAAGTTGCCATGTGTACTTAAAAGTGAAGGCAGGCAACGAGAAATATGTAAATCCACTTCATTTAATTTCGCATTTAGCTAAAATGCTAACAGTAAATGACAAATATTCTTGTTAAGAGGCATAAATGCAGCAGCTGGAGAGAGAGAGGGACAGAGGATGAGAAGCAAGTCTTTGACTTGGCGTCTGTCCAAAAAATGGGGAATTTCCCCTCGCTGACTGTTGCCAGTTTCTTGGTAGTAGCATTTTGTTGTTAGTGCAGCTCGACATACTTTGCTTCAAGTATTTTGCAACAGCGTCGCCGCGTTGCCGCCAAAAAGACAAAGTACATTTCCGCTGGCAGTTTCCGGTTTCCGGTATTGTTTTGATGCCGCCGCCATCGTTAGGACAATAGTACAACGAGAACATTGCATGAGGCATGTGCCATACAAATCGAAATTAATATAGCTAAGTGCAACACGAAGCAAGAATTGCAAATCAAGCCAACAATTCACCACAATTCATCGAACTGTGAACTTTGTCATATGAGTACTTAAGAGTTGCCCTGGAATGCTCCACGGTTTCATCAATCGACTATATGAATAACTGGATCAAAAATCAGACCACCTGTGATGGCATTGTTGCTGTTGACCGTTTGAAAGCAACATTCAGACATTTTGGTCAATATTTGTGCTCCGCTTTTGCTTTTGTAGGTTTGCCTGTTCAAAATCCTGTCCGTCACCGACGTTGGCTTTGCATATGCATATGCCGTAGCATGAAATGCTTTTAGCCAGCTATTTTTTTCCCCTTTTTTTCTGAAGTGGCTTTCCCTCTCTTTTTTCTTTCAACTTAACAACAATAAAACGTGCTTACAACACACATAACCACAGACACAGACTCTCACACACACACTCACTAGTATTTTTGGTTTTAGCAACTAGATTTGAGAGTTTTATATCGGTTTTTGGTAGTTTGGTTATCCATTAGATTTACCTGATGCTGCTGCTTACTGCTGTCTCTGTTTGGGTTGCATCGGGTTTTTCCATCCATTTACATTTCTCTCTTTTTGCGAATTGATTGCAATTTTCATTTAAGCATATTAAACCAAATCTTGCGGCCTTTCAGCCTAAATACATCAGAAACCAATTTAATAGTTTAGATTGTCTGGATTTGATTGATTAATTTGTTGGGCCAACATTTTGTATTTCCTTTTAGTCGACGAACATAAATGTTTACCCTTTTGCTCTTATCTCAAAATGTTATGCATCATTTGCATTGCAAGCTCTTTGATAATTGTTAAATGGAGAGATAGTTAACAGACCTCTCAGTGGGCCTTAAATGGAAATCAAATTTTTCCTGAAAGTAAAACTCTGACCAATCCAATCCCTTGTCCATTGATCGTTTCAATGTTACGCATCGCACAACATTTACATCTCCAATCGTACATTGGTAATTTGTGTTTCGTTTCCTTTCGGTTCACTTTTGTATTATTTACTAAAAACTTAAAGGGCTCAATAAAAGCGCCCAGGGATACGTGTGTTGGCCTCTCCTTGATCCTATGCAAACAAGCGAGGAAGGAAAAAAGTAAACCCAGAACAAAACTAGTCTTACTGGATGACTGACTGAATCACTGGGCGACATGCCAACATCAGTCCGTTTGTATATATGTACATATATGTATTTGTGTGTGTGTGTCTGTGTGTGTGTGTGTGGAAAGGTCAGCCTTTTATGTTTGTTTCGTATTTTGTTTATGCAAAAATTGCCAGAGCAATTTCATAATGGGTCAAAAGAGAAATCAACTTTTGTTGAAAGTGCTTTAAAATGCACGACAACAGCAACACAGCAACAGCAACAGTAGCAAGAACCACAACAGCAACAACAACAACAAGCAAAAAAAGAAAATGAGTAACAAACAAAAAAAAAAAAAAAAGAACAGAAAATAAAAGTAGCAGGACATGCGCCTGATTGTTGCCAGGTCGTCGCTCAGTCCATTGACTAAATGGAGCGGATGTCAAAAACTAAAGTTGCAAATTTTTGGTACGCTTTTTGTTAGTGGTACACACACAAACACAAACACATATAGAGAGAAAACTGGCCAAGCACGTCACTTGCATGCATCGTAGTAGAGGATGTCGACAAGGACGACAACATTGTCCTGGCACTTAAGCAACCTTTCCTTGCCAGGCGACGACTCCTAACCGCCATTTGTGTTGTTTGGACGCCGGATCCGTTAGGTTCGTTTCGTTTCGTTTCGTTTTTGGGTTTGTTTGCTGCTGCCCTCAGGAGATTTGCCTTTTGCCCGTTTGCTGTTTGCTCTTTGCTGACCATTGAAGAGGTTTTCTTTCGAATTTGTTAAGCTGAGTCCTCCGAACATGTCAGCCCACATGCTATACAATAGTTGTTCGCATAGTTTAATGCTTTTAATTTTTGACATTTCATTTGCCAAGTTTATATCACGCAGTCACCCAAAAACTATTTAATTGTCTGGTGCGAAAAGTTTTTGCCTCTGCCGGCAACTGTTAATGTAACAATTCCCATTCCCCTCATTCTCCATTATAAGACCTTTCAATTCAAATCTGTATTCAAGGGGAATGCTCTAAATTTTTAGTAAATTGACTACAAATTTGCATGACAGCGGTTCTATTTGGTTATTTTCGTGAAACCAATTCAATATCTTTGAAATCGAATCAACTCGTAGTTGCAAATGCTTGCGAAATTCCTTTTAACCAGCAAATATGCAATGCATTTTCCATTAGCAGAGACTGTCACACTTTCCCCAGACATTTAAAATGGCTTTTTCCAATGCCAATACGAGTTGTACAATTACAATGATATTAACTTGGTAATTTATATTAATAATCATTTTAAAAATAAATTTAGTGAAATTTTCCTTGACATTCAATGATAGAATATGTGGATTTCTATTACAATGTGGATTGGCCAAGAAAAAATCCATAATAATTAAACTGATTTGATATTTCGCAGTCAATGTGCCAAAGACAGTTTTCTTTTAGCCCATCCATCATGTTGCTGGCCAAATAAGAACTTGTGCTTTAACATGGAACTCATCTTCCATTAAGTTAATCAACTTTAATTTGTATTAAAAGCCAAAAGTGGTTGTCAGAACTACTTCTTATATACGAGTATTTTATCTGAATTGAATAAGCTGCAACGACCTCTTTGGTTGCGGCCAAGATGGTTCGCAGCAGAATGTGCAACATTTTACTGTCACTTATGTATGTCCACTTGTCACTTACCTGCTGCACAATCTGCACACCGTGTTTATGGCACTATTAATATCCGATGGTTGATTGACCGTTGGCCAGCGAGGCCAACGTGGTGCACATGCCACATGTGGCGTGATCCTTTTCCACCAGTGAATTAAATTGCTCGCATTTCTCTTGTTGTTTTACCTCCATATTACGAGTCGAGTACAAGTACGAGTATTATCTGTAATTTTTGTTTGTCAATCCCAGCAGCTTCAGTTATTTTTGTTTCGGCCAGTCAGCAATGCGAATTATTAAAATAGCTGTTGGTTATCATGAAATGCAGCCTGCAATGAGTGAAATGCTCCCAAATTGAATGTGTTGATTAATAACAAGTAATTACAATGGTGAGACGAACCGTTAAGCCAATTAAGCCATATATACAGAACAAGTATAAAATTAAATTACGTTAAAATCAGATACAGATACGTATCTGATGATGATCTGCATTTGCGGTGCGTTGCTTTGATTAAACTGACTTGAAATGAAATGTTGAAAGGAAACTTGAAACTTTGTTGGCATTGCGTAATTGACTTCATGTTGTGCAACATTTGCTTCTCTACCTCTCCCTTTTTCATTTCCTTATTTGTGGGATTGTCAGTCCCCTGGTAGATCTGTGGCAAACAACTGGCCCCTTGCCGGCAGCTGCCATGTCATAGTTTTCTGCGTTGTACTAGCCAACTCAGCCATAGCTGGCTTTACCTTATAACTTGGCTTGTTCTGTTCGCTCTCTCTATTTCTTTTCTGCTTCTTTTTCGTTTTCTTGTTATTTTTTTGGCTTCTTGTGTTTTGGCGCTTACTTACGATAACTTTATGACGCTTATCGCTACAAATGTGCTTGTATCTGGGCACTCTGTGTGTATCTCTGTATCTTTATTTCGCCTGCAAGTACATTCCGCGCGCGCCACATAAAAGTAAAGTGTAGCCAAGTTGCCGATGCAGCCAAGGGGGGTCGGTGAGGTGAAGAAACAGGGCCAACTTGCGTCTAAGTAACTTATGCCATAATTTCGTTGCCAGCGCTTCCCGCGCGAATTCTTTATTTGCTGCTGGTCCAACAGCGTCGGCGTAATCGCAAAAAGGAGTCTGGCAAATATTATTTTTTATATTTATTTGAGTTTTTTGCGCCTTGCTTGCTTAATGTTTATTATGAATGTTACTCATGAGCGTATTTAGTTAATTTTATTTCACACAAGAGAAGTCAGGAAAAAAACCAAAGCAAAGCAAAAACCAAAGCAAAGCAACCAAACCACCCACATTTGCCTAGTTTGCGCCTCTTTTTGGAGTTTTTGCCCAGTCGGGCATAGTCGTAGTAGAGTGCTGGCTGAAAATTAAGTTGACGCCATCAACACTTCGCCAGTGTGTCTCTGTGGATGTGTGTGTGTGTGTGGTGAATGTGCGAGGGCATCAACAAATTAGAAGTCAGTAAACCCGGCAGAAAGCAAAAACAAAAAAAAGGGCAGCCGCTTATCTGCGTTAAGTAGATGAGAAAAGTTTTGTGCTGGGAATGTTGATAAGTTGAATTACATGTTGCCATATTTCCTTCATCAGAATGGCAAGGGTGTCGGTTGGCTAGTGACTCTGCGAATCTGCGGACAGAAGCCAAAATACTTACTTGTGTACTTATATACCGACTGTGAATACATATGCATTAATGGCTTTATGTGCCAGAGTTAACAAGGCAACTCCACTGACAGCTTAACCAGTTTTACGGCCAGTTGCCAGCAGCAAAGAGCCAACAGCGATGTTGACAGCATTAAATTGGCGACACTGTTGCCCAAATCTGCGCTCTGCGCTGCTTAAATGCAACCTGTCCAACTTTGTTGCAATTGATAGGGTTATTCGTGAGGAACGTGCTCTTTAAAATGACCTTCAACTGCAATGATTCATCAGGGAATCTGCGTTAAATCCCTCAGCAAGGGGAGATAAAGACATCGTATCTTAATTAGATTTAAGATACACTATATTTGAGACCATCAATCAGAGTCTAAAAATAACTGATATTGATTAAAATTTTAACTAAAAAAATAACTTTAAACATTATTTTTGGTGAATAAAATAAAAATAAATATTAATATTATATTAATATTTTTAGGTATTCCTCAATAATATGCTTTGAAATTCTTAATGGGTCTAAATAAATGGATATGAAACTCGAAAGATTTAAATATATATATTTCAGATTATTGAGAATATTTCGCATTCGGCGGCACGTACGATATAACACGATTACCTACAAGTCCCTTTGCCTTTGCTAATTTATAAAAACACTTCTGGTAAAATTCGCGTTCATGTTTTTTAAACGTGCGTTTACTCGAGAATTTGCCGTTAATGTGTAACAAGCACTCGAAGCAAATTTAAATTAAGCCAAACTAATTGAGAAACGTAAGAGAAGCGAGACAGAGAGAAATGAACAAAAACAGTTTCGTTTTTGTGGTTGGCTTAAAGCATTTGATACCAGCGCTTGCCTGTTAAGTAGCGTTTGTTTGGATGGCGACTGTGCTTTCACCTGAACTTTTAGCTGAGAGGCTATTTTTTTACTTAATGAAATCAAAATAGATGTTCCTGCTGCTTAGACCGTTGTTATCTGTGCAAAATGCGAACGATTTCAGCGCTGCTTCCTTCTAGTTGCCAAGTCTAGATATTCGTATTCCATTTTTTAGATGGAAGAGAACTGAACTACTCGTACAAAAGGAAAATAAAAAAAAAACATTTACATTTTTATATTTGTTAGAAGAAGAGTGTCTGCTTGAAAAGTGCATTTAAAATCTGCTCTGAACTTAATTCAAGATTCCACTCCCCTTACACTCACACACTCACACACACACACACACTGGGAGATACATATAGAGTCTTGACAGCGCAACGACAAATGCATTTGGTAAGAAAAGCTTTGGCCATGACTTTTGCTTTTGGTTCGTCAATCACCTTTTTATCTTGCAGGACATTACCAAGCAAACCGCAGAGCTTTGCTAGCATTATGTTCATGTCCTTCTTCTAACCAACGAGTGTTATATTTTTGTGTGTGCTGGTGTGTGAAGTGTCCTTGTGTGTGTGTGTGCCTGTGCACAAATTTATTACAACCTTTGGGAATTCTTTTAAGTAGTTGCTCGATTCAAAATAATTTTCCATTTATCACTGTGATAACAAAACAGTTTTTCCTCTACTACCAAGCGCGAAAATGGCAAAAATAACATCAGCAGCAACAACAACGATAACAACAACGACAACAACAACAAAAAAATAGCATGGAACATTATGAGCATGCCTGGTTTGTGGTTCTGGGGGCGTGCCACTGTCCAGAATAAAATAAAGTACTCTTCGCAAATCTTGAGCTCGTAGCTTTAGTCATCCAGGGGGATGCGGAGTTCTCTATGCTCGTTAGGGAGTCGTCGTCCCAGTTCCTTGACTTGCTGACGAGACGAGCAGCGAACAACGAGCAAGGAGCTCTCAGCTCTAATGATAAATGCTGGGCAGCAGGTGATTTAAAATAATTTCGGTCAGAGCGCTGAAAAATATTTGTTGTTGTTTTCAAATTTTTGAAATTTATGAGCTGCCGTTTGTCCCAACCCCAAGAAAAAGCAACAGACAGTGAAAGAGAGAGAGAGAGCTAGAGAGGCAATTCCCAAAAGTTGTGTAGGCCAAAACTGTGTTGACTAAAACTGGGTGGGGTTTGTGTAGATTCGAGCTTAGCTCAGGCACAACACATGCACACAGGTCTGTTCAAAAAAAACTTCACTTTTGGTCGCGACACGTCTTTGCAAGCACCTCAACTTGATGCCACAAAAGATGTTAGAGGTTAGAGGCCAAAACTTTGCTGCTTTTTGCGATTCTGGCAACTCATTTACCACATTCGCTCTTACTTTGGCTTTCTCTTTTGGCTCTCGAACTCGTTCGTTGGCAGTTTCTTTTGTGCGGACTTCTCTGGTGAGTTGATTTTATAAAGCGCCCGGTCCTGGTCCAGGATACTGTGGCCGTTGCCAAACCGTTGCATGTCAGTGGCAGGAGAAGGAATTGAAACAAGGCTCAACGCTGTGCACCGCAGGCTGCCAGTGACTGCAATGTTCGTGGCTTCGTTTCCACCCCCACAAAAGTTTCATTTGTGTTCGAACCAAGTTTGATGAGCTGCCGCTGTTGCCTCTGTTACAACGAGTACGGCGAAAATGATGTGCTCGGCCCATTGAGCAGGCCGTGTTGCGCCATTAAGCACAGGACAGACAAGAGAAGAGAAGATGCCATGTCCAGTCAGACAGACAGACTGACAGACAGCCAGGCAAACCTAGTCAAGTGCATTTGCATAATTTGCTGCGCTGCGTAAAGTTTTTGCATATTGGCCAAGTTTTATGGCTTTAGCCTGCCTGTTGTTTATTAAGCAATCAATTATAAAGATTGGCCTTAGTACTACATAGTACATCGAGTATATTGATTCTATGTATATGCACTCAGCTTTTAGTAGGTTCATGTTCAAACAGGTGCAGCACGTGGGTCAATCCAGTGATCGGCCAATTGGCAAATATTTGGCCAGGCCGTTGCATTACGAGAGATGTGAGGCAACCACTTGAGCATCTCCATCTCGGCTAGATACTACAATGAATGTCCTCGGTCTGCTGAGTGCCTTGGAGTGGAGTGCTTGATAAATAGATTAAATGGCTGTGGAGTGGCGTTAAGCAGCAACTTGGCCCTGTATAAGTAGTACGACGAGTAAACGATACCCTTGTTGTTTACCTTGCTCGCTGCCAAACTCATTCATATTGCGTTGTGTTTAGCTGGTTTCCTATGCAGATGCTGCTGTTGCCAGTCTCAGTCTGTGGGGGATGCCCCTACATAAAATTTAACGACATCAGAAACCGATCGAAATGTTGCTCGATACTTGGCTTCGACTGTTGGTAACATTTGCATGCATACTTTGGGGGAATTAAGATGAATATATAAATACATATATATATTTTTGCTAGCTATTTACATAGATATATATACCATACACACATAGATATATATATATAGAATTGTAAAAGTTTAGCATAAAGTTTGGCGCTTTACATGAAAACTTACTGAGAGAAACGTGCAGTCTTCTTCTGGCTGCATCAAAGTTTCCGTAAGCTGATAGGATTCTTTGTTTTAACGACTTAGTTTGCGGTCACTGTTCGCCACCTCAGAAGCTGCAACCTTCAACTCTTCTTCTGGCAGCTGCAACTTCTGTTTGTCACTCAAGCTGCAAGCATTTCTGCTTTATACTTAAAAAAATTGCCACCTTTTATACATATCCGAAGTATAAGGTTTAAAAAAGATAAACATGAGCATTGGATTTTTGTTTTACATTCAAAAATGTTGAATAATGTGACAAATTGATATATTTTGGGTTTGTAAAAGAGCATTTAATCTGGTTCATTTAATGTTGTAGCAAAGTTATGCGCTGTTTATTTGAATAACGAACTTGTCCTTGTAGCTAGAAACAATTTAATCCTCTCAATTGCAGGACATTCGAAATGGAATGCGTTTTGCTGTCGTCCTCGCTGCTGCTGCTGCTTTGTTCCAATTTCACCCATGATGAGTAGGGAGTCTGGTCACAGCTGCCGCACGTCGAGGTCGCACTCTGCGTGCGGTTGGTGCTTTCAATTAAAATTTCAGCGTGCACGTAACAACTTTTATTGAAATTACGATTGCAGGTAGCTGCACACACACAATTACACACAATCACACACACATGCACACTCATAGACGTGCATTTGTAAGCATTCAAACATGTCCATTTAGACTGCATACTTCATGGCATTCCTTATAGGACCGTGGCATAGGCAAAAGGTGTACTCTGCCATTTTGTGGCACTAATGAAGCTTAAACACAAAGCTGCCTCAGAATGACATTCATGAGTTAAAGCGCAACAAACGAATGTATTGGCATCGCTTGGAATTCAAATTCCATAATAATGGAATACGCTCGTAGGTCAAGGGGCGCTGCATTTTGGCATTTTGTGAATATTTGATTAATGTCATAGGGAAATGGCTCTTCCCGTCTCTCGTACTAAACACAGACTGAAAGCGTGAAACAACAGGACCAACAAGAAAGCATCAACTGTGACAATAAAATGTTCCTTTCTTGCTATTCATGTATTCACATAATCCAAGATGAAAAATAGATTTTACCAAAAAATTTTACTGCATAAAATGCTGACAAGGACATTCCGCCATACTGAGCTCAACATCCTGATGGTTGGGCGGATGGGCAGCTGGGCGTGGTCGGGCGGTCTATAGTGGAAACTGAGTGGTTGGTTGCCCGCCTGGGATGTTACATCAGCTAAATGGTTAAGCGCACTACTCGGAATGTAAAAAAGGCTATAGTTTTTGTAAAAACACAAAAAAAAAAACAGAGCGACTTGCGACCGGCAACCGACGACAGCTCTGAACATTCATAGAACTGAATTTGTCGTTGCTTTCTTTGATTCGATTCTGTCGCTCTCTCTATGTTACTTTCACTTCCATCCTTTTTGTCCGCTGACTTTGCTACATGACAATGAAAATTTGCATTGCTTTTGGCTTAACCGCCTTCTAATGCCCTTGTCATGATCCTCTTAACTTGGTAATAAGCTATAGCTTATTATATTCTTACAGGTAGACTCAGCTACACATATCGATTATTTTTATCGATTTGGCGCTAAGTTCCGATAGATTTTAGACCCTTTAACCTTCCCATATTTTAATTAATTTTTAATATTAATAGCAACGATTTCGATCTCCAATTTACTGTCTCATTTTCTTTATAGGGTATTTCAACTTCGATGGCTTTGCATTGAAATTGGCTGTCTGTTTTTCTTTGCTGCCGCTTCGATGCTTCGTTTGGAAATTGTCATTTTAGTATTCCGAATTCCCAGCTCTGCTGATTTTCTGCTGTCTCTGCAGTTTTCCCCAGTTTCCTTTTTGCCCCCTCCCGCCCTGCATTTGGTTGGCATTGCTGAATTAAACCAATCACTACTATTTTCACACTTAACTTGCAATTTGCATAAAATATTACCCAAGACCCAACAGTCAAGCAGACGTTGTCGCTGGGGAAAACACTTTGGGAGGCACTGTTGGGGGTGGGCGTGTGTGGGGGGTTTTCACATGCTGTTTGGGGTTTGCAAATAAGTACGCAGCCATTGACAGTTGCGTGCGAATTTCTTTTATTTCTTTATATGTACTTACAAACACACATAGTAAACACACACACACACATTTTACACTATTACATCTATACATACAAAATCACCAATACATTTGTAGACACATTGAAATTGTGTTTAGTTTTGCATTTTGCTTTAGAAATATATATTTTAACATATTGCCAAGTCCTTTTATCGCGCAGTGCAGTTTTTAGGTTAGTTGAAATGATTAAGTTTTAGTTGGTGAAGTTGTATTTAAGTAGTACATACTTATTTATTCAGTGGGCGTGTGCACTCATTAGTGCGAATGTCGGCCACAACTCAAAACTACGAAGCTTACAAGTAACTAAACGCAATTCGAAACGAACCATTACGCTACATTTAACAAATGGGTTAGACCCTGCCAGGCCAGGCCAGATGCTGGGCCCGGCCAAAAAGGAACGGAACGGAACAGCTTTGGCTTTAATGTATGCCTTTGACGACTCCTGACAAAGGCTTTTGAGCAGAAGACATTTTATGCCCGTTTTGCACTTGTCCGAAACAGAGAAATGCTCTTCTTGCCGCCAGTGTACTAGAAAAAGGTAAAATGTTCAGAAATCAACAGGAAAAAGCGTGCATTAAGAAGGTCTACATAAAGTTGAGTCAATGCACTCAGTGACTGTAAAAGAGGGAGTTGACATGGCCACTACTATCTTTCTGTTAAGAGCCTTAAGTATGTTAATTTATTTATTTTACTTATTATTATGGCAGAAGTTAGAGCAGTAAGAAAAACGTTAGTTAAATATTAACCATTAAAATAAAACTAATATTATAAAAAATAATAATCAAATTTAAAAAATCCTTAAGTTATTGACTCAAAAGAAAAACAGCTTATTGTTATAATATATTCGGCACTGCGTAAAAAAGATCTTTTTATTAGTTACGAAAATCGGGACCTTTTTGCGTAATGTGACGAATGACAAACTTTTTTTAAAGATCGTTCGTCACAAAATTGGATTGTTCAAATGCTCTTATTCAAAACGATTAAAGGTTGAAAGTTACATCATCAACACATTTTAGCCTCGATTTGTTTGAGTGGAACAGAACTCAAATATTCCGTTGTTCAGTTGTTCAGCTTTTCAGTTGTTTAGTTGGACTGTTAATGTTGCAACGGGCTTTGTTCTCGCCGCTGTTGCCGCCCCGTCAAACCACTCTAATGCAAACATAATATACATACATGTGTATGTACATGCACTCACACTTGGCAAATACTTGGGCAAACACATAATTTCGAGTATTTAACTAAAATAAACAGGGTGTAAAACATTTTATTGCATGTGATGGCCCCCTTTTCCCCGTTGTCCTGTCACTTCTTCACGTTTTTTTTTTTATTATTCCTTGTTTTCGCTTTGCATTTGAACAGTTTGCACTCGTACGGACAGAGACAAACAATCGGACACCCACATACACACACTTATACACACATACACTCACTTATACTCACACTCACACACTTATACACCCACACAATATTTGCATTTCAGTCACTTGCACTTTTGACTGCTGATGCTTCTGCTCGTAGCTGTTGGCTCTGCGTTTGTCCATGCCCCTCAGCTAGACTGATCCATTTTTGCTCTCTGCTCTCCTCTCCACTTCTCTCTTCTCCTCTCCTCAGTCTTTCACTCGTTTTTCACTTGGCACTTTAGCACATTTCCATTTGCAATTGTTATATCCTTCTTTGTGCTCACACATTTGCCTCTGTCTCTGACTCTGTGTCTCTGTGGGTGTGTATGTAGGGTGCGTGCCCGAAGCATTTTGCTTTCTTGCTTTTTATTTAAACAATATGCCGCTTAAAGAGCACGCGTAAATATTCATAAAAAACTTGGCATGCGGCTAATTAAAAGAGCTGTAAATTACGAGGGATGCGAAGCAACTAAATGCAAATGCAAATGCATAGGGAAACTCACACTCAAACTCCAGCCCGAACTCGAAACCAAACCCGAACCTTAACTAGCAGTCGGGACGGCACTTGTGCGTGGCGTGGAACGGTCACCTTAATTAAAATGCACAATTTTGCACTTTTGGCCAGCGAGCGGCGTTTGTGCTGCATTTGCATTAACAGCTCCCAACGATCCTACAACCTACAACCAACACCATCAACGGCGACTTGCCACTGTCATGCAATTTATTTGCCAACTACTTTACACTTTTTGCATTTTGCAGCCGCTCTTTTGTGTCCTCTTCACTCTTCTCGTATTGGGTTTCATTTTTTATGTGCTCCTCTTTTAACTCCCGCTTCCTCCTCCTGCTTTCTTCTTCTTCTGTTGTAATTTTGTTGCGGTCTGCGTTCATTTCGCGTATGAGCGAACGGTGCACTCGACACCCTCGACACCCATTGCTACCCTCGACTGTCGGCCAATGGCATTCACAATTAAAAAGCTCAACGCAAAAATTTACATTGTCGCTTGATGGTCTGGCGAGCAAAACTCCGCACAGAGCAGACGGAACAGACGGAACAGAGCAACAGCAGTTTGTCCAGAGACAGTTGCAGTTGCAGTCATCATCATCATCAGCTCTTAGTTGGTCAGAGTGGCTGGAGTCGATTGGGCAAGTGCTCATCTGATGTTCAAACATGGTATACGAGTTTACTCCTCTGTTATAATAATGGTTTTACTCAAAAATTGCAAAAGTTTTGTGCTGTAAATCTATTTAAAATCTATTATTATATATAAATAAAATTCATTTGTAGCCGTCTACAGGGTATGTGATGGTCCAGCATAATATATTGTTGGCTCTTTGGTTAGGCCCGAATATGACGTTGGTGCGCCATAAAATTGTAACGCTACTTTATGCGTTTTATGCTTTATGACCGCAAATGAGCGCACACAATGCTTCAGTCAGACAGACAGACAGGGACAGGGCCACTATCTTCCTCCCCCTTCTTCCCCTCTCACTATTAGGTGCAACTTTTATGCACACACACACACACTCATACATAGAATTTGATTATGGCACGCTTGGCATTTGCCTCGGTTTTACTTGTGCTCTTTTACTTGTGTTTCCATGTTGCATAAATGCTGAACTTTTTAATTTTAATTGTTAAAAGCTTTTTTTACTAAAAACGTCCTGGATACGCTGACTGCATTTCGTTCGGTCCGCTTTCTCCCCCTCTCTTTCTCTGACTCTCACTCTCGCTCGCACTCGCTCTCACGCCTCGGCTTTGACTGAAAAATTCAGGCAGCATTAATACATTAAAATGCGCTCGCACAATCACAGCTGCCCCCAAAAAGCAGTTGAAGTCCCCAGCTTTCCATCTCTCTCCTTCCACAGTATCCATGGTCAGTATGTTTCCAGCTGGTGTCGCACAATTCACATTTCCATATGACGGTCAGTGGTACAGTAGTAGCATGTGCAACAGTTTGGTTCACTGATAAATTAAACAAAAGCACAGGCCAACAGACGCGACCCAATCCAATCCAATCCAATCCGTGAACAGTTAAAGCATTGGCTTCTTTGTTGGCCATAAACAACGCACCTGGCCACAGTGCCAGTGTCTGTCTGTCTGACTGGGTAACAGGTTTATGCAATATTAAGCATACGCCATGAATGCCTGCCTGCCATTCATAGATAAATTTCCATCGCGTTTAATATGAAAAGTTATGGCACCTACAATTAAAGCCCCACAAACATGAAACATTTTAAAACCAGGCTACTTCAGCTTTTATATATCATAAATTAAATTAATTTATATTCTTAAGTTAAAGTTTAAGTTTTTATTCAACAAATTAAAAAATGTGTAAATAAAATAGTTTTCTTGTAAATACATACATATTTAATTGTTGTAAAGAACTGACATAAATTTCTGCGCAAGGAGTTTTTTATTTTTAAATAGCATTTACACATTGAGTCCGATTGTGTTTGCCTTGATAATTTACATATTTCCGCAAGTTATATACTATGTATCTGTTTTTCGTTTCATTTGTATCCATATGGGAACACAATCGCTCAGCCACTCGCTCAGCAGGGACTCGTTTACAAATTTTTGTAATCCTTTAACGATGCCAACAACTTCCGCCATTTGCTCTTGCGCACGACTCCACAGGCGGCTTGACTGGTTGCCTGGTTCTGTCATTGTCTTGTGTGGCATAGTATGTATTCTTGCGCCTCATCATCGGATAATTAATCTTCAAAAAATCATCAGTCGTCGCAGGCATTAATCTTTGTTAAAACGTTTCACGCAACTTTTAGTCCATTGTTACACATACGACGTGTGTGCCGCATACAAAGCGAGCTTCAGAATCTCCTTGCTGCTGCTTCCTTCATATCATAATTGTGTAGCATCGTTGTTGTTGCTGTTGTTGTAGTGTTTGGCATTGCTAAATATGAGTGCTTGCTTTCAAGCCCACTTTGTGTTTTTATTAAACAATTTCCTTGGCTAAAGACTTAAAGCTAACTGATCCAACACACAATTTAAGCACTTTATGAGTGTATGCTACATATAAGTGATATATGAGCATGTGCTAATGTAGGTGTGTGTGTCTGTGTGTGGTATATAGTCATAGAACTCGTGCAATGGAGTCAACTGAGTTCACTTCACATGCAATGATAAATGATGGCCTCACATTCTCGTAATGCAACTGCTGACAGCGTCGGGCTGCTTGAAGGGGAAAGAAGAAGGTATTGGTATGGTTGTTTGCACAAGTCGGTGTCCTTATAATAGAAAATAATGAATGATATGTTTTTGACACGTTGCTGCTGTCATTGCGCCCATTCAATTTCACATTTTGCGTCATTTTATCGCGACGCTTTAAGTTTCATCGGCGAATCGGTTATAACGGAAGGCATCATCATTGGCATTGACACTGCTGACTACTGACAAAAAGCAACAAATACTTACTAGCAGCACTGTGGAAGCGACAACAGCAACAACTGAAAAAAAAACAACAATAGCTTGTGCTCTTCATCATGCTCAATTTGCGCGAATTGTGTTGTCTTGTCTTGTTTCATCTCGTGTATTCGTTGTCGCTCCTTGCTGCCAGTCTGTCTGTCTCTCTGTCTGTCCTTCTGTCTGTCCCTCTGTCTGTCAGTCAGTCTGTTGTCTGCTCTGTTGTCAGTTGTCTGCTGTTGCTGCTCGCCTTGTTTTCGGCTGCCTTGCCGCGTACTTATTTGCCTTGTGCTGCTCTTGATTTAAATATTTTTGACACTTGGATCCAGATAATTGCAAACATTAATCATTACTTAACAGCAACCATATCGTGCATATCTGTTAGACTTGCCTTTTACTATGCCCCTTTCACTCTCACACTGTCTCTTTCTTTCTTTCTAGCTTTGTTTATTTCATGTGATGACGATATTTATAATTTTTGTAGCATACTTTTAGTTACTTTTAGATTTGCTTATTTTGGTTTTAATATATGTATAAACAGTGCAGTTTATATACCCTCTCTGAGAGTATTATAAGTTGTCTTATCCAAGTTTTTATTTATTTTTTTGAAATGCTGACCAAACATAATATAAATTGGACTTCTACATATATAATATAGCTGGTATAGAAATAATTTATTATAAAGAAAGATAATCTGTTGGATAGAAAAGATCAGTCGAAATGTCAATACAGTGTATCACATTTATATTGTGCTGCAAATATCTTTTCTTATCTTTTTGTTTTTAGATTTATTTATTTGTTCACTTTTTTTTTGCTGCTTTTGATGATTACCTAGTCATTGACAGAGACTTGGCCACGCCCATGTAGCAATTAGGCATCTCTCGTTTTTTTTCTTTTTTGTTTTTGCCAGCACATCCATCCAAATGGCAGCAATCTGTTTGGCGCTTCAATTGCCGCCTCGTCAATTTATCACCAAATCAATCAAAAGACTTAAGCACGTTGACTGTCGTTTTGGTGCTGCCGGTCTAGACTGTAGAGATGCTCCTAACTGCCCTTTGCATGTGTGAAAAATGCTTTCAAATTGGGGCCAAGAGGTCGCAGCGCGAGCTGCTTGGATACTCTCTCTGCCTTTGACCGTTTGCCGTGAAAATTTATTTGATTGTAGGCCATAAGCAACTGCTAATATGACACAAGCTGATTCCCTGCTCTTCAGATTCTCAGATGCTCAGATGCTGATGCTCTGATGCTGATGCTCTGATGCTGATGCTCCTACTGATGTCAGTCAGTGCGACAAACGTTGCTCACGTTGCTATTTGAACAGTCAATGTTCGGTTCAGTGACTAATGCTAGCTGTCTATGTGTGTGTGTGTATGGGCGTATGGGTGTGTGGGCGTGTCTGGACTCAGTGCTGGTTTGGTTTTATGAACTGCCTGTGAAGTTGTGCACAGTTATTGGGACAGGGACACGCAATCTCAGCACTGACTGCTTGCTCTCTGTGTGCTGTGTTTGCTGGCCAAATTGCTTGTGATGAAGACAGTCAAGCGTCAATCAGTCAGTCGCTGGATCCGGATCCGACTCTGGCTCTGCTTCTGCTTCTGCTCCTGTCTCTGTCTGCATCTCCATCTCCATTTCTGTCTCTGTCTCTGGTCCCAGTCTATGTCTCGCTAACTGTCTGCATGTCCTGCTCTGTCCAACTCTCCTGCTCTCTGTCTGTCTGTCTGTCAGTTAACATGCCTTTTGCGTTTGCCATCTCACAGCTCTCTGGATTTTAGGGGGCAATGTCAGCCTCTCAGCCGCTCAGTCGCCCAGTTCGCTTGGCTCGTCGAGAGATAATCACTTTGGGAAATTGCTCATGAATGATTTGTTGGCATAAATCAATTTGATTGATGAGCGTCAATATACTTATATGCCGCTTTGATGTGGGCAATTCCACAACTCGAACACACACAGATACGGGCTGTACACATACACATTTATACATGTGTGTGTGTGTGTGTGTGTGAGGGGCTTTTGTGTAGGCCAAATAATTGATCAATTAAGCATCAATTGCTTGGCTGCCCGAGCTGCGGGTCGACGCTTTCAGCAGCCCTCATCTGCAAAAGCACACTTAGTGGCCAACGTGGTGCAATTCGGTGGGTTGAGTTGGTGGTGGTGGTGCTTTGGGAGGTACGAGTTGAAACTGTTGAAACAGTTTCATTGCAGCAGCAACAACAACAACAACTAGAGCAGTTCGCTCTATAAAACAAGAAGCTGGCGTTAACTTTCTGCTATTTCAACTTGAGTTGTTATGACACTTTTAATAACTTTATTATTGCATTTACATAGTAGTAGCAGGAGGGCATGCAGGCCACGCCCCTTTTTCTGTTGCTACTACGCCTTGCGCGCAACCAAAACAACAAGCAAGTTGCCATCTTAAGCGCCATTTTCTCTCTCCGAAGGTGTGTGTCTGTATATGTGTGTGTGTGTGTTGCCAACTTCCTTGTTACTGCATATGCTTGAAGTTTTCTCTCTCTATGTGTGTGTGTGTGTGTGTGTGTGTGTGTATATATCTTGGCTGTCTATGCAATTAAAAGTTTAATATAATTAAATGGTTTTATGACTTTGACTGCACACCGGGCCACAGAGTAGCTCCTTAAGCAGCTTTTCAGTGTGGTTGCCTTCTGGCAATTGCCCCACGTTTTGACACGTTTTTGAGGTCGCCTGTAAAGCTGTAAACTGTCTCCTCTTCTCTCTCTCATTCTCTGTCTTCCCATAAGAAAACAGATAGACTGCAAATTGAACTTGCTTTTAGCTCTGCTTCTATCAAAGTGATTAAACCATCAAAGTTTGCACTCGACACGCAGCATTAACGCTTCGACCTTCTTAGTTCTCGCACAGGGACTGTGACAGCGAATCCCGAATTCCCATCTCACCACTTCCCTCTCCCCTCTCCCAACTTGAACTAGAGGAAATCCAAGTGCAGTCATCACTTGGTTGTGCACGAAGATGTCGATAATTACTTGGCCAGTGCGACATCAGCAGAAATTGGCTGACAGTACTCGTAGTTACGTAGTCAGGACATCGACATCGACGAGCAAAAAGATTTTCTCCCAAAGTCGTCGCCACAAATCTCGTGTGACAGATTCAACCAGAAGAGAAGAGCAGCATCCGGATCCGGATCTGGGCGTTGCTTATAAATGATACCAGCGAGCACGCCCATTGACAAATACGAAATTGGTCTAATTTATTTATGGCCAGCACATGTACAACTTACACTTAAATACAGGCTGTCAATTGGCCAAACTAAGCCTTAGCCTTTAATCGGAAATGTTTTCTGATATGTGTACTTGTCAATACTGATGTTAATCGAGCTAGTAAATCGGGCTTTATATTAAAATATAAAACTCGCAAAAATATTAATCGGGCTGTCAATATATTATACTACAAATAAAGAAGATGTTCAAAAAACTGAACAGATTTTCAAGCGGAGTATCATTTTGATCACAGTTTCATGATGCATTTAAATTTAATTCATTGCTTTATAATGTTTTTTATCCTCAAGATATCGATTATAAAAAGGTAACCTTTACTTTTTCGAAAATTCAAAATATTAAATCTGCAGTTATAACATTTGATCAACTGCTGTCATAATTAACTGCACATAATTCTACAAATAAACTACGATAGTCCAACTCATAAAAATATCGAGTTAAAGTGAAAAAGTATGAAAATCGCTTTCGCGAAAATCGAGTTGTTCATTTTTAATGTATTTTAAATTACTATTTATAACCTCAATAGACAGCTGCTGCTTATCTAGAAAATAAATATATTTATGGGATCTATTTTCTAGTTCTCTTGCTTAATAAAAATATTTCCTATTTGTAAACCTTTTTTTTTACTTACATGTAAAGCGCATTAAACCTCAATTTAAATGCTGTACAAAAAAAACCTTGTTATAGAAATAACAGAAACATGCATAATACAAATTAATTGCCATCTACTCAAAAGTTTGGACCAGAAACTTTCGTCCGTTCGGACCATTTTCTTGTTGGTTCTGATGCTGACCCCTTCGCTGCGTCGCGTCGCGTCGCGTCGGTTTATGGTAAATTAGTAGCTCGTGGGCATTTTAATTGTGTTTGTAATGCGACGACTTTGACGCTGGTCAGACCCAGCCTAGTGGGAGTTGTGTGTGAGTTTAAAAATTAAATGAAAATGAAAATGAATTCATTTGTACCCTTTTCAAAGCCGCATAAAAAATGATAACGAGCGACGCTTTGTAAGATGTGGCACGAGGCCGGGCCCAAAATGACTTAACTCATTTAATGCGCCTCTAATGGGATACAATTTAAATTTAATTGATTTGCCCGCCAAGCTCTTTTTATAGCCGCAAAAATTTCTCTAAATTAAAAATGCCTTTTTCAAAAAAATAAAAAAATGTGAAGCGCTTTAAAAGGGCATACAGATTAATTTATGTCTTATGCTCTGACTATTGATTAAATATGCTGAGCCGGGCCAAGCCGGGTCTAGTCGTGCCGTGACGACAACGATAGTGCTTCAAAAACCAGGAGCCTGACAACACTATGTTTTTCAGTAGCTCGCTGATTTATTGGTTTAATGCACCCGGCGGAGATGGAGGCAAAAGGTAGAGGTAGTGGCAGAGGCAGAAGGACAGAAGGGCATCATGCAGCAGGCACTTTGCCACCCGCATAAACATGGCGCAACAAACCGCAGCTGGATCGCATAGCTGCTGTTGGTGTTGATGTTGGTGTTGGCCATATCAGCGAGACACCAACTGGCAACAATGGTAAAACCATTCGCCAGCCGCGAGGCGAACCTTTTGCTGCCCATGGCCATTTCTTAGCTTGGCAGCTAATTTATGTGCGCACGCCGCAAAGAAAATGCTGGCAAAAGGATACGCTAGTCGGCCGAAGCAAGGAGAAGCTAGGAGCAAGGACCTAGGAGGCAGCAGGCAGCAACCACTCACCCATTTTCATAGTGCGAATTATGCGCAAAATGTGGATGAAGCAGGACGGAGAGACGCCAACGCGCAAATGTCAGCGTGTATAAAAATTCGCATTTTAATATTTGCCAGTTAGCTGCGCAGCGTTGGCAGCTGATTTGCCAGAGAGCAAAAGAAAACCCTCTCCACCCTCTACGCCATCCTACTGAAGGTCTCTTACATACTGTTCCCACCCTTTTGGTTATTTGCCTGCCATTTTATCTGTGCCCAACAGCTGGCGTTTGTTTGCGGTGCCGACGACATCGCGTGTTGACTTTTGCGACTGAGCCACCTTTTCAACTGCAACTAATTTATTTTATTTGCAAGCAAGCGACGCAGACATGACTCGACTCTCTCTCTCTCTCCCTTTCTCACCCTATCTGCATCTCGTTCTGGTTGAATATGATTCAAAACAAGCATTATAAAATGTATTGCATGGCACAAAGTGCCTGCTGCACTTGATATAAAGTGCTGTGATCTCGAGCTCCAATGTTGCTGCCTCCTAGGTGCGATTCTGCATCATCATCATGGACAGGCTGTAAATGAGTTTTGTTATCTGCAAACAAATTGCATTATTCGCTGTGCCCGTTGGAGTCTATCTCTGGTTGTGGCCAACTCACCTGCAGAGCCGTTCGCACACTCAATGGCAAAATGCCGAGCATTATGATAGTTTTCGAGTTCTGAGCCTCCTTCAACATCATCCGGAACATGTTGCGCTGTTTTCCGTTTAGTTCGTGCCAACTAATGCTGCAGATGCTTTCATAAACCTGGTCATACTGTTTAGTGGAAAATCGAATTAGCTTTTGGGCAAATATGTAGTTTGAGCTCAGCACTGACAGCGTATTCGATTTTAGTGCCCACAACGCAGTAGACTAACATTTTGTAGCCACTGACCACAAAATAGATGACACTGATCAAATGGAATTCGCTGAGGTTCACGCAAAAGGTGCTCAGCATTGAGATGGCTGAGGACAGCACCTGTCCGGCAATCAGGATGTGGTATACATAGTCCACATGGTGACAGTATCTGTGGCATAAAATTGATTAAAATGTAAGAGTACACTCAAAAAATAATCTCAATTTTCGTACTTAAACAGGGAATATTTAAGTACAAGTGATCTTAAAATAATTTCCAAGACTTAGTTCAAAAATATAATTTTGAGTTCGCTTTTCGCAAAACCGAAAATTTTCGAAAATAATTTTTTTAAGGATTAGATAATAGATAACTATAAAAACTTTTTTTTTTCTGACGGTATTTCAATGAAATTCATTGATTAGAATAAAAAACAAATCAAAATATTTTTCGAGTATATTCGTATTTTTAAATTACGACTGTTCGCATTTGAAACTTACTCAGTGAACCACTGATGCCATTTAATTGATTCCAACAGTCGCTTTTGCAGCTCGTCGTTTCCGTCAAATGTGGCCCCTACGATGGCCGTTTTCCGCGCTTCTACCTTTTGGTCTAGTACAGCATTTAACTCGTCAATTTTTATCTGTAAAATGTCAGAATATGTGAGAATCTGCATGAGAGCAAGGCAGCCCATCAAATCGCCCGCATAGAACCCGACTCCAGCGATGAACATTGACACCAAATGTGCTAGATACGTGAATGCATAGCCATAGTTATCCTGCAGGGGAACACCTGGCAGCTCGTACTGCACGATCGTCACTCGGGTTCCATCGTAGACCAGAAATATTAGAGGCACTAGGCACATCACCAGGTAGGAAACAATGTAACCAATGCGAAGCAGTTGCAATATATCAAGCAGTCGATCGACGCCCAAGTTAAGAGCATCACAATATGCCGGATTCCTTTTTTCGTACTCCTCGAACAGTTGCCGAGTGTCGATCATCTGACGCCTTATTTCCGGATGTCTTAATAGTATAGTAACGATTTCAGTGGCTCCATTCAACATGCCACCCATCATGATGCTGGCTTTTAAGCACTCGGTCCAGCTAATCTTAGCCTGTTTGATCATCCAGTGAATACTAAATATGCCATAGCAAGTGACAGCAATAACTGTGATCCAGGTGCGATAGTTTAATCTCAAACGAGGCACCGCAATATAAAAACCAATGAGATTCATGTAATAGTTGATGTGCTCCGTGAGCTGCTGATATCGTCGTGAAGGTTTCATGTTGACTCTTTACTTTACACTCGTATCTCGTATCTGATGAAAAGCCTTTTATAGCCCTATAAGTATATCGCATGTGCTAATTATTGTTGTCGTTGTCTTGCCAATAATAATTGCATAAAAGTGTAATTAATGCTGAAATTAATGCAGAACGAGTATTTTGCAGCTGTCTTTTGTCCCATGGCCAAGGGACAATAAATGTTACATTTCGCATGCAAGGTCGAGCCAGAAAATCAATGGACCAATGGGATTCAGTTATTGACTGAGTATTCCTTACATACGGCAATAATCTACGTATTAATGCTGTAATTGCTTAATTTTCTCTTAAGACCTATTATTGATCATTTGTTTTAATGATTTTATTTACTTCACAACCCAATTAAATGGGGAAAGCTGGAATTTAATCTCGCATATTTATTTCAGAATATGAACATAAAATTTGTCATTGTAATTCGACACTATTTAAAAACAAATAAATGTTAATAAATTATTAAATTTAATACTATGCAGGAGTACGAATTAATAGATATTCCCAACAAAATTTCCACTTAAGGCCTATTATTGATATTTTATTTTATTCTATTGTGTTTACTCCACAGCTCAGTTAAATGGGAGAAGTTGGAATCTCGCATATTTACTTTAGAATGCTCATATGAAATTTGTAATTATAATTAAGCATTATTAAATAAACAAAGAAATATTCATAAATAACGCAATGTGCCTTTAAAACTGCAAAGTCGTTGATCAGACGACGCCCACCTATTGTCCTTGCTGTTGATTTTATTAAAACAACACAAGCAATAACGGCGCACTTAATTACAACTGCATTATTATAACGTTAAAATAGTTATTATTACATTAACCAACCGAAGTCGCATCGCATTTATAAAATGTGCATTAAAATATGGCTTGAATGCCGTTATTATTGTCAGCAAATGGAGTTGAAAGGGGGTGAAGGAAGCGGGTAGTATTCCAAATATAAATTAAAATTTTATGTTCATGTGCGATAAATTTTATGTTTTGCCCAGAAGAAACGAGACATGTCACAAAAAATTATAATAACGAGGACCACAATTAATGTATTGTATGTTTTATGGAGATTCTCACATTTATTACGTATACGCACAGTAATTACTTGCTCCGACTTAAACCGAGCTAAAAAACAATACCAGAATTCATTTAATTCTCTTAGAGAGGCATCTAAATTTGAAACATTTATTACATTAAGTTAAATGCTCTTATCAATTCATAAAAAATGTAATACATAATATGTTGAATACGTATACGCATCGTTGTCACACGTTGAATGCGCTTTTTGTTATTTAGTAGTTGCCACACACACACACATCAGTTTATTTCTACGGTTACTTCATTGTGGGCCCATCATTATTAATTTCCAAGCTATAAATTTCACTTTGCCACATTCCTAAAGGCCAATTCATCTAACATAGAGAGCTGGCTTCTGTCTTCGGTTCGGTTCGGTTCGGTTAGACTCACTCACCTTTTTCCACGCTCCAATGGATTTTTGGGGAAGGAGTTGGTATTTTCTTCTTTTTTTTTGTCAGTGGTGTTTTGTTATTCTGACCGATAGTACTCCTCCTTTCAGTCTTTTTCTTTTAGACGCCATGCTGCATCTTTTGTTTATGCCGCACAATGGTGTTGCCGCAGGTTTTTAGTGCCTGCCATTGTGTTGTGTGCGTCTCTTTCTCTCACTCTCTCTCTCCACTGTTCAGCCCATAAAATGCAATGGAATTTCATATAGCACCATTGTATATGTAAGCATTTATGTTCGTGTGTGTGTGTGTGCGTCTGTGTGTGTATCGCAGCTGGGATAATGCTTTGTATAATATGCTCAAACATTTTTCGTTGCGGCACGTAAAAAATGCAAGCCAAAACTTTACAGCCACATGCACAAACATGATATATATGTATATATGTACATATATGTAAGTATATAGTATATGTGTATATATGGTATTCTCTTGTGTCTGTTTATTAATATCAATAAAGTATATGTCACTGCATTTGATGTTTAATCAATTGAAAATTCAGGTGTCTTTGTGTGTGCGTGTGTGTGTGTATGTACTTACAACGCATATCGAGTCAATTGTTTGGGCCAAGAGCCGAAGCTCACCTCCTGCTGTTGCTGCCGATCCTTTGCCCGACTTGACTTGACTTCCGCATTTGGCGACTGTTTGCCCAGCACAAACTGCACCCAAGTGCGGCAATCTTGAAGGCGCTTAGGTTAGGATAGAAACATTATCCGGATTCCAATGTGCGTATGCGGCTTTGACTTTGTCGGCACCTTCAGGTGCAGAATACACCTACACATACGTCTACATAGATTTCTCTCTTCAATGGAAATCTATCGTTCAGCTTGACTTGGTCGGTCCTTTTGCATAGGCGTTGCCTCAGCTGCTTTTGTGACTTGTTGAAGCGTTTGCCATGAAAGAGGAATAAAAATGACAATATTGACGCTGCAACGCAGGGCAACAACACATGCACACGCACGAATACACACATGCAAAGACAGAGAGAGAGGGAAAGAGAGTGAGATAGTATAGAAGGCAGGAAGGAAGCCTGCTGATGCGAGAAGCTCTTTGCCACAGACTGCTGCCTGAAGTTATTGTAAGGCGCTTTGAATGCGTACATAGTGTGTGTGTGTGTGTGTGTGCTATTGTATTGAAACTTCCTTTAATGGTTTCCGGTTATCATTTTTGGCGCTACCCGCTTGCTGTGACTCCCTCTCTCTCTTTCCTTCGCTGTCTCTTTCGCTTGTGTGCTGCGTGTCAATAAAGATTAAGCGCATTGTTCTTTGCCTGATTTCTTTCGTCATGCAAAGAAATTAATATTCGCAATCCATTACGTTTCTAATAACAATCCATATGCCCACATGCACACTATACATACAAAACAATACAATACAAGCAAAAGGGCAATTTTTAATAACCTTAATGGGCTGCTTTAAGCCTTAAAGATGTTTGTTGCTAGCTAGCTTGCGCTTCTTCAGAGTTTTTAGCCACAGTCGGACTGACCCTCTTTAACACACCAATGCCCACATTTAACCCACGCAGCCACATGCACACACATAATCAATCAATTTAACGCTTTAAGCTTTTGACAAATACTCGCCAAGGCTGCAAAGGCAACTGCCGCACAATCTTTTAAAGAGACGCTCGCTCTCGCTCTCTGTCTCTGTCTCTCTCTCGTACATACACACGTTGATAGATAAGTCTGTGCTTTTGTTCAATGATACACGAGGTCCTCTCCCCTTCGACTCGCCGTCGCATCGTCGGCTAATGATGACAAATTTTTTATGGGCGTTATGAGCTACATTGCGCTGCGCTGCTCCAAAGTGCATGGGCCGAAATGAAAGCAAAGGCACATGGGAGCTTTGAGAGAAAGAGAGAGCGAGTCCTGCCATTGTCACATTGTCTGTCTCACACACCCAACCCAACCCAACCCAACCCAGTCAATCCCATTCCATTTGGCCCGTGGGCTCTTTATTAATTTGACAGCATCAACAGGGGCTGCCCAACTCGACTCGATTCGTCTCTGCACGCTAATGATTGAAATGAACTCCATGTCATGTCTGGTCTTAGGCAAAAGCCAGTCGGCGTCCAACGAGTAACGCCTCCCAGCTTGATTGATGGTTATCACTCACTGGACTCCTCGCTGCTCTTCTTCTTTCCCGCTTTCCCGCTCTCGCCCTCTCCCTTCTGCAGCAGTTGACAGTCGCCGTCAGATTAAATGCTGTAGGTGTGTCATAACTTTTTGTTCCTGTGCCTCCTCTTTCTATCATTTATTGTATTGCTCTTTTGTTGTGCGCTTGAATTGCCAGGACAAATGCCTGTCCAGCTGTCCTCCTGGGCACCCAGAGGCCGCTAAGTATACAAAGTAAAAATCAAATCTAAAAGTAGTAGGTATGACAATCATTACACATCGGTCATGTTTAAAAGCGAATAAGGCCAATTAAAAAATGCAAATACGGCTAAATAAGGACAGGCATGAATGATGAATGATTTGAAAGTGCTGCACTGAAAGATATCCTTTAGCTTTCAATATTTCAGCCAAAGAAAAATAAATAAATAAATCCAAATAAAAAATAATGAATATGGTCAATATATGTTATGTCTGTATCTTTAAACTATGACTAGTTCATTAACTAATAAATACGCTAAAGTTAATAAATGCAAATACAAATAAAAATAATAATAGCCTGCTTCCCTCTCAAAATAATATTCTATGTACGTTGTTGCTTCTTTAACTGTCAAACAATTATTACTTTTGAGCCATTATTCTATTTTTATTTCGCGTTCAGCCAAGTATTTGGCCCCAAGCGCATTCCATTGAGCAGTTTGTGGAAATGGCATCGTTTAGTTGCCGCCGCCTAAAAGCTGACAGCTTTGTGGCCAGTTCGCTTGTGCGTGTGTATATATGTATGTGTGTGTCGTAATGAGCGCCAAGATATTTTAAAATCCCAGTCCCTTGCTGAGCAGCGACTCACCTGCCCACCTGCCCACCCGACAAACTGCCCGACTTCTCACGACCCATTTGTCGGGGGCGTTGTGAAAATTCCCACTCACTAAAAAGTCAAAATCTCAAACAATTGTAGGCCACAAACGATGCCAACGGGCAAAAGCAAAAGCAACAACAACAAAGTTTTATAATATAAGAGTAAAAGTACCGCACAAAGCGTGGAGCACGAGAGCAGAGTGCGCTCAATTCCAATGCGTGTCAAGCCCAAGGGAAATTTACTCTTTGACTAAAGGGAAATTTGTGCTGAATGGAAGCGGTTACGGAGTGTGTATAAGAGTGGCTTAGGGAAATGCAAGGGAAATAAATGTGGGACATTTCGCAAGTGGGAATTGTTATTTTGAAAATGCTTTAACGGATGAGGAGTTAATTTGACCACAGCTTTGCACTTGTTGCCAATTCGGTAAATATGTCAATGATTATGCATCAAAATAATTCGCTGACATTTAAGTAGTATATTTTTAATTGATATGATATTTGTTGTTTTTTTTGTAATAAGGGCGTAAGAGACGAAGGCAATGGGCAATGGACGGTAAACGGAAGCGGAAAAATGAGATTTATGATGTGTACAATGGAGAGAAAGGAATGAGATGGGGAGTTACAGGTGCTGATGCCGGAACAGGTTGTTGGATGGGGTGTACGAGTATGTATGTGTATAAATAAAAGTATCTGTGTGCATGCCATAAATGCTATATGAATTATTAAAATAAAAGTAAAACGGAAACATAACAAAGGTTCAGCAACATTTATGACAGGAAAACGCGAAACGCGTAGCCCAAAATACAACAACAACAACAACAACAACAGTACCACAAAGAGATTGCCGTGGCACGCATCTAAAACGAGATACGCCACGCCGGAAATAAGCGCCGTATATAGTAGCCAAAATGTTCACACACACATATAGACTCATAAGCGCACACACACTCACTCGCATAGTGTTTACACACTGCCAATTTAAGATCCCCTATAAGTAGGCTTCATTTACCAGGCAAACGAGAGGCAAAGCAGAACCAAAAAAAAAATACAAATACGAAACACGAATCAATGCAACAATTTTGAGACAGGTTGACTGGAAGATACCCAGCAGACTTTATACCATAAATTTTTAGTCGAAACTCTCTCTTCCTTCTTCCTAGATTTTCATGACAACTTTCGAATAATTTCTGAACTGATTGTTTTTTTCTGAATTTTCATTAATAATTTTGTGAGTATAATTTTATCAGTGCTTAATTGGGGAATTTGATAACATTTAAAGGAATATTTTGACATGCATGGGAATAAATATAAAATTTAAAATTAATAAGACTTCTTTAACTTGTTTTATTTTTACTTTATTATACTTTACTTTATTATAAATATTTTTACTTGAATATAAAATTTAAAATTTATAAGACTTCTTTAACTTGTTTTATTTTTACTTCATTATTAATTTATAATCTCTTATGCTAACATATAATTTTTAATAGTTAATTTAAAGTCTTTTCCAATTTTATCAAATATTTTGATTTTTTTTTGTTTTTTTTTCATAAGTTTAACATATTTAAAAAATATATAAAAAGTTTAAAATATTTATTGTTTACTTTTGATTCAATACGTAAGGAAGCTGTTTAATTAAACACATTATTATAAGTACTTAATTTTAAGTTAATATGTATACTCGTATCTCCCCTTTTTTTTTTTGCTTTGTCTACAGGGCATCGTTAAATTGGCAGGCTGTACAAGCAGACTAACTACGCAACGTTACTCACTGCTGTTGTTCTTGTAGTTGTAGTTGTTGTTGTTGTTGTTATTTCTGTTATTTCTGCCAAAGTTAAATACAAATATGCATGTAAACAGGCATCTACTTAAGCAGCTTGCCCCCCACCCGCCCCGCTCCCCTACCATCAAAATCCCCTCCTCTCCTTCGATTTGTGCCTGTTCTGGCAGTGTATTAATGTTCATTGAAGCGATCAAAATCAAGTCGACTACGGCTAATGCCACGCACATTTTTTTTTTCCTCGATCCTGTGAACTTTTGCTTGTTATTTGCAATTTGCTTTAGCAACAACAACAACTTCAGTTACAGTAACAACTACAACAACAACAACAACAACCGACAATAGGAACAGCTTCTGATTTTATACTACTATGTATGTGCAGGCAGTTTTGTTTGTTTTTTTTTGCTCCCCTCAGTTTTTTAAGGTCGTTTACAGCAAACATTTTGTCGGCGGCAGTGGACGGAAGACTGAGGGAATGGGAATCGGAGAATTGGGCAAATGTATGTTATTATTATGGGGCATGTTGTTAACTACCCATACGCAAACTCGCATTTATTTTTTCTCTTTTTTTTTGCTCGTTGTGGTGTACGTTTTAGCATAAAACGGCTTTGTGAAATCGTTTGGAAAAAATATAATCAAAATTGTTTTCAAATGACTTACAATTGCTTAGTCGAGGCCCAGGCGTTCTCGAAATTATGCTCTTGGGGTGTTAACTGTCAGCCAATCGGCATCCGTTAGCTGGACCCGTAATTTAAGCCACGCTATTGCTGTTGACAACTAGAAAAATTGCCTTTTTATGGCCATAACATAGTTTAGTGGATGGAGTTCCGACTCCGCCTCCATTGGAATGTGTCCACTCTGCTCAAGAACCGAAGCTTATACCATACTATTTTTGGTATGCGTCGAGTTAATAGCAAAGCGTGGAAATACCAAGCGACTTTTGTTATTCGCCGACTACGGACAGAGGATTGGCCAAAAAGGGGAAGAGGAAGTCGGCAAAATGTCCATTGGCAATTACTTTTAGTGCCATTGTTTGGCCCGTGCTTCGCTTTGCACATTTTCTAGATCCAATATACGATATTAACTGCGCATCATCATGGAGGACGATTAAAATACTAGTAACTACTGTCAGAAATTTAAATCTCTCACTGGAATACGAGAGAAAATGGCCGCGTTCACCAGAACTAATCAATCAGTAATCATGTATTTTGTTTGCTCGATAACAAAGCATCACAATCAGAAAATTTCAGCGTACTATTTTGGTGATGAATTTTCAGTCATCATAATCACAAAATTTGAAATCATGATTGCTAATCACTGCATTTCACCAGAATAATCGTGCAAATTTCATCGATTATCTGTTGTCGATTTGTTCTGGTGAACACGGCCAATGATTTAGACCCGGTTTTTCAATGTACAAATAATTTTTATTTAACATATACATACTAGTAGTTTTTTCAATAGTTATTAAACACCTTAGAGAGATTGAAAAAACGAGCCTTAAAATAGTTATTAATGCATTATTTGCATGCTGGTTAACTTCATCTTTGATTCAATGTCAAATCAAGATTCCATATGCGAAAGTTTCTTCTCCAACTCTTATCTCTTATTATCTCTTATTCGTGCCGAGGCGTACTTGTCATTTTCAATATTTTATGACGGCTGCCATTGAACTCTATATAAAGAGCACATCAATTTGCCAAATATAGCCAAAGCTGGACAACAGTTTCTTAAGGCGTTCCTTGAGTTGCCGTTACTTCAACAATGCAGCAAAATGTTGTAGAGAATTGTTACTGTACTCTCGTATTGTTGCGGCTGCGACTGTCCTCGTTCTTGGCATAAAGGACAGCGAAGACAAAAAACTACGTACACATCATCATTGTCAATTGGCGGATGTGGACCAGTTCCAGCTCCAAAGATCTGGGATCGGCAATGGGAATGGGACTGGGAAAAGGGGCGACCAAGCGAGCAATCGCTGCTGCTGTATTCATTGTTGCCACGTAATTGCATTTCGCTATCGCAGATATTTATAGCAGCACTCGGTCAAGAGCAGCTCCAGCCAGCAGCCAATGGCCAATAGCTGGCAGCCAGTTGCCAGTTGCTTCGAGAGGTGGCCATACTTTGGCAGCAACAGATTTTTTTCACAGTAAATGCGGTCAACCGCAAAAGCGCAGCAGCAGCCACAGTAGAAGCGGGAACAGGAGCGGGAATAGGAACAGAAGCAGGAGCAGAAGCAGCGCCAAAGTCGTTACAAGGATAAGGGCGTTAGAGCGCATTTGGTACTCGAACCGACTGTTGTTGTTGCTGGTGTTGGGCATTAGTCCTGGCCAGGCAAATAAAAATAAGCAATGACTGGCCACGCTTTGTCATTGCTGCTGCTGCTTCTCCTGTTGTTGTTTTTTCCATTTCTATCTTGTGATCATCATGAAACACATTGAACAGCAGAGCACTGAGTACAGAGTACTGAGTACTGAACATTGTCATTGCATTTCACATCGCAGACAGGAGCCATGCAAGTTGAATACAACCATTTTTTTTTTTTTGCTGCTCTTGCCACTTATGTATACGCAAGGCACTTGCCAATTGCAGCGCATTAGTGGCCTCCTTTCCACAATGGCCAACAGAGGCCAATTTTTATTGAAAGCGGCGTCATCGTCATTCTCGAGAGCCCCGATTGTGCTCTGGATTGTTGCCTGTTGCGGCAATGATAAGCCAAGTCTCAGCTTTAATTCCAGAACGAGCTGAAGTTAATTCAACGAAACATAGAAAAATAAATTTATTGATTTTAGTCATGCATTTTTTAAGCATGTACTCAGAATATTATTGTAAAATTAAATTTGTCAAAAATTACGAATCATTTAATTTCTCTGCAAAAATTTGTATAAATTGTTACTCATAATATTAGCGAAGAAATAATTGAATATTCGTACTTGAATCTAGTTTTAAGAACTTTGATTTCTTTTTTATTTTTTACGTAAACGCTTAAGTAAATTAAAAATTGCATAATTAATGTTCTATCAATTAAATTATAAAAATCTATTATGGAGATTGTTACCTGTACCTAAAGTTTCTATTTGTCTTTTCGATGCACATTTGGCTGAAATGAAAATTTGACCTCTGCTGGCTGTTACAGTCAGCACAATTGGTGTATAAATTTGGCACACACACACATTCAAACACACTCGTCCAAGCATGTAAATCCCTTCAGACACATTCACAAAGGAATGTCAAAGGAATCCATAGGGAATGTTTCCCTATGCTTAAGGAATCCATAGGGATTTTGTATGAAATTCCTTAGGGACTTTAACATTGCGAAGTCCTACGATTGAGGAAAAGGGAACTCTCCATAGAGATTCCCTTACGTTTCCCGTTAGGGAAACCTTAGGGAACTCTGCCGAGAATTCCCCAATGATTCCCTAACGATTCTTTTGCCATTTTCGCGAGGGAATCTCCCAGGAATTTTACTGAAAATTCCTCAATGATTCCTCAACGATTTTTTATAAAAATTCCTTAAGGATTCCTTAGCGATAAAAATTAAAAAAAATTAAGAAAAATTAAAAAAAATTATCTTTTTATCTATATATTTTTAACTTGAATTTTTTATACTTTTTTATACTTTTTTTTACATTTTTATTTAATTTTGTATTATGTATTGTATTGCTAATTAACGCAGTTTATGCAGCTTCCACCATATGCCATCGACCACTGCCTTCAGAGAAATTCCAGACGAAGCTCCTTGCATGCTTCCAAAATCCATTCATATTCTATATAAAAGAAATAAATGCATTAGTTTTGTTTGAAAAATTAATAAATTATATTATAAAACACTTACGTTTTGGTTTAGCAGTAACAGCAGCCGGCAGCGACATTGTCAAATATTCTCCTGTTTTATTTTTCTTTGACACGTGCGTTTTGTTGCACAAATTCTGTCGCGCTGCCGGTAGCAGCGTTCGACGTTTGTTCGACAGAGACGGAAACAACAAAAAACGAAAAGACACAGCCTCTTTCTCCGTCGCACAATTTTGGTCGACGTCAACGTCGGCCGAAAACTTGTACGACAGAGAGGGAAAGAAACAAAAAGAAACGAGCAGAATCAGCCTCTGCCTGCGTCGAAACAAAAGAAACGAGCATAAGCAGACGAAAATTAACTCTGCTTGCGTCGCTCGAGCAGCGACTGGTCGACGCTGGCAGAATTACTAGAAAAATGACAACAAAATGTCAAAAAATAACAACAACATCAGGCGGCCGCAAAGGAAAAGGAATTTTATTTCTGAAGGGATGTTATTGCAAGCATAATTTCCTTAGTTTCCGAGTGAGTGTGTGTGTGTGTATGTATTGTTGTTGTTGCAATTGCAGTTTTTGCACGTTACACGAGCCATTTGCAGTGGCAACTACATGCGACTGCATTGCGGCAGTTGCTGTTGCTGTTACCTCTGCTGTTGCTACACAGCAATAAAAATCTAATTTTAAATTCAAGTTTGAAATTCTTGATTTTATCATGATGTTTTTTAAGTTTGAGTTCAGGATAGTATTGTTAAATGAATACAATAAGCTAATACAAAGGTAACCAGCCAGCATTGAAAAGTGAAAAAAGCCTAAAATATTTGATTTCACTGAAAAAAACTTCTCATAGAGGAATTGAAAAATTGTATTTGAACAAAGATTCCGGGCTTACCGAACTTCTGACAGCGCATTGGATTGATTATATCCCGGAATCCTGCATTATTTTTCTGAGTGTAACTCTGTTCTTACTGCCACTTGGAGAAACGAAGTCAGAGCCACGGTAATTGCTAGTGCACCACCAGGGGCCAAGTTAGTTTTAGGTAAAAATTTCTAAAAATAACAATGAATAATTTACATTTGGCCAAGTACTCGTATGTACTCAGAGTCGCACTCGTACCAGCTGGCAATGGGAGAAGTATGTTATGTATGTAAGTGTCGCCTGTCAAAATAATAAATAAGTGTAAGAGAGAGATATGTAGTGTGTTGACCAAAGGCCGTTATTGCTCTTGGTTTTTCTTCTTCTTCTGTGAGTTTATTTTTGTTGTTGTTGTTGTTGGTGCTGTTGTTGTTGCTGCTGTTGTCATTAGCCGTTGTGCAAATAATTTACTTTACCACATTCACTTCGATAACTAACCATTGTGATGTTGCTCCTGCTGCTGTCCTGGCTGCTATTATAGCCACTGTCAACCATGTGGAGGATCGTACACACACACACACACACACACACACTATTATCTATGTATGTGTGTGTGTGAGTCCTAGGCGAGTCGTTGGCTTTGGTCTTCTCCTTCTGCCTCTCACTGCCGCTTGTTTCACTTATTGATTTCAATTAACATGCAACAGCATGTCTCTTTTGTGTATAAGTGTGCAACACACACGCTCACACACACACACACACATGCACACAAATGCGTAGATAGAGGCTGCATTGTTGTGGACTCGTGCTGCATGCAACATTTACTCGATGTCGTCGCTGTGTTGGCATCGTCTGCTGCTTTTCAATCTTTTCGTAGGCTAATGTTACACTTGTGCATCGTTACAATTTTGCAGTATCGACTATAGAGTGTGTGTGTGTGTGTGCTTGAATGGATACCATTTGCAGGATACTAGAATGTGAGAGGTCACTGCTGTTTCTCTTCTTTCAATAATTATCAATTTGTGTGCGCGTGAGTATGTATTTCTGTGTATGTGCATAGATTTGGCATGCTTTGTTTATTTACTTGTTTTTTGGTTTAAGGCATTTTTGTTGCTATTTGCTTAGCAAACAGTGCGTATGCGTATTGTGTTGTGCAGTGTTCTGTTGTGTTGTGTTGTGGTTGTTTGCTCTTACTGCTCAGTAAATTGTCCATAAAAGTTGGGCTATAAATTGTGGGCCTAACGTTTGACAAACTCGATACTGAGAGCCTTAAGCCGGTTACAGTTGCAGTATTCGAAAAGTTTTTCAACTGATTAAAATATTTGTTTTATGTTGTTTCATTTTCAATAACAAAACATGTCCTTTTCTAATGCAAAGTAAAAACGTGAAGTCCGAGCAGCATTTGACAATTTTCCATTAGGAGGATTACATTTAAAGTCTACTTAGTTTAAAGAATTCAATTGGATTGCATTTATAGTTGGTTTTTATTATCTTAAATTTAAAATGTAAATTGCAATTATTTACATTACATTACATATGTATACTTATGTTCCTGGTTGTGTGTAATTACTTTTTTTTTAACATTTGGTTAATAAGTTAAATTTGACTTTGCTTGGATTTTGGTCTATATCATCTAAGACTTTCGGGCTTCTATAAATGCTAAAAGCCAGTTTACAGTATTTTGCGGGTAAATAGGGCTTGTAACATAATTAAGGAAATTTCTTGGCTTTATTCTTTAGGCTTAGTATGTACAGTGATGGAAAAAATAAAGGAAACGAAAGGCATTTTGGCATATCAAACGAATTTGCAATAATATAATATAATAAAATGTATTAAGTAAAAATTATGAAGCTAAAAAATATGTTTTTTTCCGAAGCAATTTAAAAAAAAGTTTTTTTTGAAGCAATTTAAAAATATGAAAGAATAAAAAATGATCGTTTATCTTATTTTTAACATCACCGTAACTATGAAGTTTAAGCTATTGTCTTGTTGGATCCATTTGCTTTCGTGTTAAACTTGCTTTCATGTATAGTTGAAGGTTTTCAGTAATTTTAAGGCTTCTTCTCCTGAATGTGTCTACTTTTGTGTTCAGTCTTTAAAGTCAACTGTTTAACAATATACGAGTATTTCTTAATATTCTTTGTGCATACTTAACGCTGTGTGGCAAGCCTTTTCAACCCGCTGGTATGGCGGCATTTTCTGCTTTTTGCTTTCAGCTTCTCGCTCATTGCTTCCCGCTCCTCTCTTGTCTCTTCTGTGCTCCATGCGTCCAGGATTCTGCTATCCCAACTGGCATGGCTTTTGTATGCTGGTATTGTATTATTAAAAGCCCAGTTTTTTTAAAGCTTTGAGGTCTACATCACCATAGTAATCCTCGCTATAAACGGGAAAATACAAGATATTAAAAAAAATAAACACATACATAAAATAAAAAAATGTGTTTTTATATTTTGTTTGCCTGCGTATACGTAATATTGACAAGGCACGCTGATTTTTGCTTTGGATTTGCTTTGATTTGCTTAATTAAATTCTTTTTTTATTTTGTTTTGACTGACACGTGCATCAGTGAGTGTTGATTGTAATGGTTTTGTAAGGAAATAGTTGCAAAATTTGGCTAACAAGTCAAAGTTACAGCTGAGAGATCCTTTTGAGAGATTCGGAATGACGCTCTATTCTGATTGCAATTTTTTTCTTTATTATACGAGCTATTTTCCTTTTGCGGGCTACTAAATCAACAAAAGAAATTTTTATGAAAACCATAATTAAAAATAATTTCGTTAAAAACTTGTTGGGAGCGAGACAAGGGCTAATGAAAGAGCAACTAACACACAGAAGCGTTTGTTCCATAGAATAAAAGCGAAAGGCAACAGGACATCAAGGATTAAAAGAAGCTGCTCTTTGTTTCCTGACATCCCGCAGTGGCAACAATATCAACAGCCATGGCCACAACTGAACTTCCATACATACATAGTACACATGAACAGGGCACGAGGAATGAGCAAATTGCCTGTAAAGCGCAGAGCACAAGGACAAGGACGTGAACGTGATGTCAGGCGGCAGCAGGACATACTCTACTATATGTACTAAATGTATGAGGAGCTTCATACAGAATGCGCGATGTGGTCAGCAAATGACAAAAAGCGCAAGGCTATTAAATTAAATTAAATGGAATTGGCCAGAACCCAATGACAAGGCATTGAGTCAATGTGTGGCATGTACGAATAAGATACGAAATATATATAGAAATTATTATAAATTCGTTTTCGTTATTTTTTTTTAAACTGTTTTCAAACCTAAACATAAGCTCTTTGTATTGCATGATAGATAAGTCCATTACATGTTTTATATATATTTAAGCAGTAACTGTGTCTCTGCTGTGCGTTTCTATCATTAAAATTAATTAGAGTCAAAACGTTAAAAGGATTTTCATAGCTAACACGGCAGCTGGGAAGTAGACGAAGAGAAAGCGCTTAGCGTGGTTATTATCCATCTGGAGCAGCAGTCTTTGGTCGACCTCAGGACATGGCTCTGCTTTCATCTTAATTCCAAACAGTTATTGTTGGTTGGCTACTGCATCGGTCGAGACAGTTGTTGGTCGGATGGACAGTTGTATAACTTTTGTTTAATCATTTTTGTTTATAAAACACTTTTATATGCTTTGGGGTTTCTCTCTTAGCATTTCCCAACATTCTGATCAAATCTGCTAACCTTAGTCCTTGCACAGTAGTCGCTGCAACTGTAGATGCTGGCAGCAACTTTTAATTGGAGATTGCTCATTCAAAATAAAACAGCAACAACAAGAACTACAGAGTTGTGTAGACCAGGTGAAAGGCAAAGATGACAGAGAGCGGTTTACAAATGTGTTGTTGTTGTTGCCAGGATTTACATCTCTCTCTCTCTCACTCACACTCTGTGCATTTATATAAACTGTTTCTGTTACCGCAGTCTAAGTAGACCAACAGCAACAAGCAGCAAAAGAGAGCCGGGTACGAATTATGTGCATGCCGACCACTTTGTGCTAATTTTCCGAAATGTTGTAGTCCTTTTGCGCGGGCTTTCATGCATTTCCCCAGCAAGTTTAACCAACACACACACACACAAAGAGAGAGAGACAGAGATTGAGGCATACTTAACACAACATAGCTGGAAATTTCCTTTCGCCGCTTAGGCAACTTGTGCAACGCCTGCGCCTTGAGTTTGTATAGTTTTATAATTTTTATTTAATTAGTTTTAAAACTTTTTCAAAAAATGTGCGTGTGTTGAGGTCCTCACACACACACACAACCACACACAAAAACATACACAAAAGTCAACGCGAAACTAGGAAAAGTAAAGTTTGTCGGCTTTTATGATGTAGTAGCGACATCACACCGCATCCTGCCTTACTTTCTAGTGCCTTTATCGAGGTACCACTGCCCACGTTCTAGTACCAGACTTTTTATGCCAGTGTATGTATGAGTATGTGTATGTGCTATTTGGTTCTGCCCTGCAATTGTGTTGATAATTTGAAAATTCATTTAAAGTTTTTGTATCGCGTTTTTGTTTATAGAATCTAATGAATAATTAACAAAGTTCTTGTGCATTTCAAAAGATGTCAACGACGTCGACAACATTGCCAAAGACTTGCTGCTGGGCGGTCGAAAAGGCTGCCAACTTTTCATTTGCGACAAATATGGCTGGCGTCGCAAAGTTTTCTGTTTGCTTATTATTTACAGACTCTACGACTTCAGACAAAAGTCAGCACAAGAAGTAGCACAAGAACACACACTTCCCCATCGCAATCCCATTCCCGCTCCCGTTCCTCCACTGCCTCCTTCGAAAATACCCCAATGGCAAAATTATAAATAATTTACGAGTGTTTACGAGTTTGCTATTTTCTGCGCGCACTTTTGCCAGCCGCGAAGCCCCAAAAATTGTTTGACATTTAGTTGCATAAATAGAGCTTTAAATCGTTGGTCTGGGTAAACTTTGCCTAGGTTCAGCTTGCTTTCACTTTTAGAGATTTTGAGATATGTTAGTTATGATGCAGAAATTACGATAAAGTGTCATAGCGTTTAGTATAAATAGTAGATAGTTGGACAAATTAGTAGACCATAAAATACAGAATAGGAATGAAAGATATGCATGTCTATAATCATCTTCTTGATCCATCACTCTTTATAAACATAATCAAAAAAATAAACTATTGTTTTTTTTAGGTTTTTGTGTATATTTTTTGTTTTTTTTTTTATGTATAAAATAAAATTATAAGCTTATAAACAAAGATCACTTAAATGTAAAAATCTCTCAATTTTAACTTCTCATTACGAAAGATTTTTTCTCTCTCCTCGATGTTATTTTCTGTTTTTTGTTTGTTTCTCGCACATTTGATTACATTATTTTGCGTTTGGCCCTGAATGGACTTTAGATTTAAAAAATTTGGAAAACAGAAACCAAGAGATTTTTAATTTCATATCAACAATTTGACTCGTGAATAGACAGAGCAAAGAAAGTACGAAAAGAATTCAGGGCATTGAACTGATATGATTAAGCTTGTTGATTTGAGGCTGGCTGAGTATATAAATTTTGTTAGGTGACTTTGTGATGTGAGAGTAGGAAAGTTGGGCAAAGGAATTGAGTTGATATTTGTTGTTGTTGTAGTTGTTTTGTTTGTTGTGGCTTTTGCATCTCAATCTTGTTTAATAGTATTTGCTGTTGTTTAGTTATTGTTGTTGTTATTATGTTTATGAGGTGGCAGCTTTGGTTTTTTGCGCGTTCTTAGTGCGACCTTCAGTGTTCAATCCAGCTAGAAGCTCGCTTTTGCGGATGCTCTTCAGATCCAGATCACCATAGTAGTCTTCGCTGCAATTGTAAAGGGACGAGGTAAAGAGATATATGTGAGAATAGGCCAAGAGATATGTATGGTATGTAAATGTGTGTTTTTGTGAATAGTTAAGAATGTGAAAAGAATGCATAGAGCTTAGACAGTGCCTGCTGATTAGTGATTTTATTAAAGGTGGGTCTTTTAAAGGCTCTTTAACTATATTCAGAGGTGGGTCTGTGAGGTGGGTCTGTGGTGCAGGCGTGGCAATAAAAAACAAACTCAATCAGCGCTCCCAAGCAAAACAAAGCAAACCAGGTGCTAATATTGTGTATATAAATTGATAATATAGTAATTAGTCAACTTACCAGCCGGGAACATCCTCGGGATCCTCGCAGTTGCCAGTACCGTCGCCATCGCCAATCTTGAAGACAGTGCCAATGGGGCAACCATATTCACGGGCAACGCCCTCCAGGCAGATGTAATACTTGCGGCAATCCTCGGGATGTGCGTGACGTGAGAAGGAGCCAGCATTGGCGATCTCACCAGCAGCAGGACAGGCAAAACCATTGGCAACCTCTGCAAGGATCCGAAATTAGTCGGGTGAAAGATGCCTTTTTTAGTCAGAACTTACCTTCGTTCTTGCACTCGGGCACCTGATCGGCCCACATGCAGACACGGGCCTCGCGATCGTAGGCCAGACCGGGAGAGCACTGATATCTGGATGGTTCGCCGTTCCAGCAATTCCAGAACACATCGCATTTGTTCTCATCGGGGAAGATGCCGTACAAGCGGGAACAGTGTGGTGTGGTAATTGGTGGTTCTGCAAGTATATATAACCATTAGTTTTCATTCCTTTTACTTCAGAATATTTATTTGAGAGACACTTACCCAACTCTGAGCGCTCACCGCACTCCACGTTGTGCAGATAGTCACAGTTCTCCGTGAGGTATTTGGAATCGGAAGCGTCAAAGGCCAAACCATTGCCGCAGGTCTTCAGCTCGGAGACGCCATTGTCGCACTTCCAGTATTTGTCGCAGGACGTCTCATGTGGGTAAAAACCAAAGTCATCGGGGCATTTGAAGCTCTGTTGGGCCACGGCTGCAATCAATTGATGAGAGAGAGAAATGCAAAATTGGCCACATGAGTAAATTCAAATTCAAATTCAAATTCAAATACTACATCAAAATGCACTTGCAATTAATTGAAACGCATGTGTTGATCTAATCGTGCATCATTAATGGGGCAGCACAACAATTGTAGCTCCCACTGTTGCGGCTAAAAATGTGCGAAATGGGGCACATAATTAGCCCCACAGAGCCAGTGGGCAATAACTCAAACAGGCAGCAGCAGCACAGCAGCAGCATTTGCTGGCCATGTTGTAATTGCATGGCTTAAACAATAGCCAGCGGGCGGTTTGCTGCTTAACTCAATAACTCAATAGTACTAGTAGCATGATTTATACGAGTACTTTTGCTATATATGTATTTCAATTCATGTTGATGTGCACAACAATTTGTCATCTTGGCCAAAAGGCATTCACTTTAAAAAGTCGCATGTCTGAGACGATGGCTGCCAATAAATCTTGTTGGTAACTTTCAGCAGACAGCTCAAGAGAGACCCGAGATTCACAGCGATACCGACACACAGATACAGATCGACAGAAGGACAGCGGGACAGACATACACAAGTATGTTGAGCGTTGACAGCTCAGGGCCAACTGCATTTACTTTTTGCACAGCTTTTGTTTTTTTGGCGATGAAATTACAGCGTCACCATCGCCAACAACAACAACAACAATATCGACATCCACACCGATGGATGCCAAACCCTGTGGCAGAGAGTTGAAGCACCTGAAACCTTGCCACCAAGGACTTATCGCTGCCTCTCTGCTTTGTACATCTGTCCCCTCTCCCTCTCCCTCTCTCTCTCTCTCGAGCCGAACTGTGAGCTGAGTACAACCGCAAAGCGTAACGAACTAAATTGCATTTATACACCTAACTAATGTGGTATTTTACTGGGATGCTATGTATTTTATTTAATTTCGTTTAATTTTGTTTCATTCAAATTCGAAATCAAATGTCCGCAGGCAACATATAATTATCCATGTGTGTAACACAGTTACAATTTTCTGTTGAAATAAACAAATACAAAATATATATGACCCCCAACTCAACTCAACCCGATTCTGATCCCGACCCCTTTTCGCTGTGTGATAATCTAATTGCAAAGCCGCAAAACTGCGGTCACACTTCAAATGCTCAATCAAAAGTGAGTTGCATTGCTGTAAGCCTGCCGTTCCTGCCACGCCTCTTTTCAGCCATCTGAGCGCATCAGCGGTCACCTCAACAACAACAACAATTAGTACAAAAAATTATAACCCCCACCTGGCCAAAAGAATCCTTTGCATAAACGATGTGCAATTTGATGTTGTGCGAACTAATCAAATATCAAAAATGACTCTGCTGTGCACATAGTGTAAAAATCAAAAATTTGCAAAATTTTAATTAAAAACTTTATTTAGCTTTGGAATTTATTTATACATTTTATTTATACATATGCGCAGTTGTTGTACGCAAGTGTAAACAAGTTCATAATTATTTTTTGAATATTTTTGTTAGCACTTTCGCTTAGCCAGTTAGTCAATTGAATGTAATAAAACTTTGAATTTGTTTTAAACTTTTGGCAGTCAACATTTGTTATTGATATTAATGAGATTCATTAAAAATATTTAAGAATTCTTTTTCAATTTACCCGAAATATGGTATAAATAAAATAAAAATAAATTAAATATTGCTTTTAGTCACTTAATGGTTCATTTTGTGGATTTATTTGCAGTCTGAGTCTAGCCAACGATGCTCAGGTGTGCTGCCAAACAAACATTGCAAACAGGCACTTTCATGTGCAGCAATTCCAAGCACTTAGGAGCTAAGCACACACACACATATGTGTACACACAACATTTAACAACTAGCAAACAAAAGCAACTCTCAGTTATAATAATTTAGTTTTGTTGCAGCAACCGAAGGCAGCGTACAAAAAGCGCATTCCCCTCAAACAGGAATGGGAGTGGAAATGGGAGTGGAAATGAGAATGGGAATGGAACGAGCATTGGGGTAAAGTGTATGAATAGAGGAATAGGAATAGGTATTGCCAGCGGCAGCAACTCTGGCAACTCTGGCAGCCACAGCAGCAGACCGCAGCACTAATGCGCTTACATATGTATGTACATAGTTTCCTGTGCCCACAGTGATGATTACATTAAGTTATGTACGTAAGTATGTCACTGTGTATGAGAGCGAGGGTGTATATGTGCATTTGTCGCGCACTGTAAATACCACATGTTAACTAAACAATTACCTCTGAGCAGAAGTTTGCAGGCTAGCCAACTAGTTACTACCATCCGCTGGCTAAATAGGCGAAAACGCAATAAATTGTTGTACAAAAGAAAAACCAGACGGCAACCATCTGGGAAAACGTTAATCGAATTATGACTTGAAATGGCTAATATCAAAGGCAAACATTATCAACTTGTTTTTGGAATTAGTAAATGTATTTCCTTGAATTTGATTGACTAATAATAACCTTCGCTCAAATCTGATGTCATTCGAAAATATCTGGAATATTTTAGCTGTTAATTAATTCGTTCTAGAAGCAGTGCGCTAAATGAAAACGAAAGCATAACCGATTCTAGGCCGCATTTGCGACGGGAGTATGATGTGATGTAAAACCGGTTAAACCAGAACAGGCAACAGGCAACAGACACTTACTAACCCACTCTGTGGCTGTGGCTAAGATCGGGCATGTATTGTTCTTATTGTCACTATTTCGACCGGCGCACCTTTATCTCTTTTACCTTTTTTTTTTATCCATTCACATGGCAAATGGCCAATCTCATAAATTAGCAGCTTTAGTTAGACAGATTGCCGCATGTTGCATGTTGTTTAATTTGCTGTTTGCAATAATTGTTTTATCTATCAATTTTGCGCGCTTAATTACTTTTTTTTTTTGCTTTTTCTTTTAGCTGCCATATTGCGTAAACAATACAGTTGGTGTGTGTGTGTTTGTGTATTTAAATAATAAATTTTTATTGACATTTTAACAGTAAAACCGCCAATTGTATTGGTCTTGTCGGTTGAATGCGCATCATTGCTACTCTGCTTGATGTTCATGTTGTTGCTGTTATTGCTGTTTATCTACTGCTGTTCATCCGGTCGTCCATTAACATAATCATTTAATTAACCAAAACACACACACGTACACACATTAATTATATACTTGATAAAGCGACTCATAATGCAGCAAAGGAAAAAAAGAGAGAAATGAATTAATTTATGTTTCACCTAAATGACAGACATTGTCAAGATGCAAATAAAAACTATATTAATAATTTAACTTGAACAACAATTTGCAGGCTACATTATTTATTTACAATGCAATGCAAAGTGATATGTGATATTTACATGGCAGAGCATTATTAAAACTTCAGGCAATTAATTCCTAATTGTCCAGGGAATAAGAGCTATGTTTATAATTAAATATTTGCAGCAAATAAATCTGGTATCCACTAGTTTTCGATATGTACTCGTATTTGATATGCTAAATATATGCACTTCTTGATCATTCATCAATGCTGTCTGTCATATTCGTGACGTTTCTCCTTGCTAGATCCATATCCATGTCTCCTTAGCTACGTGTCTGCAAATATCATGACAAATAATGGCAAATTTGCATTTCATGTCATGCAGCCTGCGCAACAGTGACTCATAAATTTGAATATCAACAGTGCAACGAGCATTGAACCCCGTTTAGAAATAAGTATACTTATACATACGTATAAGCACTCGCAACCAAAGGTTTTCCAATTCCAATGAAAAACACTTGAAGCCAACTGCTAGGACTTCACTTCTGTCTATACTATATCTATCCATCTATCGTTGGAACTCATAATCGTTAACAATCACAGGTTTTTTCTAGCAACCAACTTACAATAGGTGTCTGCGGCACTTGTAACTATCTATCATTTTGTGCCTGTGGCGAATTTTGTAGTCGTTGTCGTTGTGGTTGTTGTTGCCATTGTTGTCTGCAAAGACATTGCCCGGCCATATAAATCAAGAAAATTGCTGACATTTAAGCACGTTTCATTTCCATTCCATTCCATTTCGTTCGTTGGACTAGACTTGGCTAAGGGCTCAGCCTGTATTGATATTTACACAGCAACAGCAACAACAGCTCTTTTAGCAGCATTTCCGCTAAATGTTGTTGCTGTCTTGGTCTTTTCCAAAAACAGTTCTTCCATATTGTACATTGTATATACAGGCCCCGTAATGATATTTAAATATTTACCTACATTGCTGGCGGCATGCAACGTATGTAGGTTAATCTGCGTTTGAATTGTTTGCCTATTGTTGGTTGTTGTTGCTGTTGTTCGAGTTGTTGTTGTTGTTGTTGCTGAGAGGTAGCGCGTGCAGCGTATGCGTCATCATGCTGAATCCTCAAATAGTTGTTGTTTGCGCCGTCATATTGAGCAATAAATCCGTTTAGCTGAATATGCTTTAGCTATGAGCCTCAAAAGTTATAGATTTATTTTCAAATTTACCGCATCGACGACAGTCTGAGCAGGCGCCACAAAGATAGCTGCCACGAAAAGTGGCATGCAAATTGACTTTCGAGAAGCGTCAGTCAGCGCATTTAAGAGTTGTGTTTTGTTCCTCCACCTCCCAACCAAAATATCACACACACACACACACACACTCACTCATGCACACATATCTGACCCCATAAATCAGCACAGATACCCAGCTATGTGTGTTTGTGTGTGTGTGTGTTTTATTTTTGAACTCCTAATGCAACCTATAGCAAAACCGCGCAGCTGTATGTGTTAGCCATTTCATTTGATTTTGTTGCCACAAAATAAAAACTTTTCAAGCGTTACTTGCCGCTGCCACCGTTGTTGTTGATGTTGTTATTGTTATTTTTGTGGTGTGTGGCAATAACAAAATGGCAAAATATACAATACATACATATATTCTTTGTATTTGCTACGCTTTTTGCTGCCACTTTTGCTGTTGCTGTCGCTGTCGCTGTTGCTTGATACTAAACCGCAGCAACAGCAGCCAATGCAAAAAAATATTTGCTTTTTTTGAAAGAAGCAACAAAAAATAACGAAAAAAAAGTAGCGCAACAAAACAGCAACCAAATGCGGAAATTTATTGTGTTTTTCGTCGCTTTTCGGAAATCTTTTGAACGCTTAAATTGTTTATTGCTGTGATTAGCATGCTTGTGGCAACATTTGTGGGCCCAGCTTCACTTTGGACCTAGTGTTTGCTTACCACTATATTTGGGCAGCCTTTGAGCTCCCATTCAAGCCGAACAAGTGCTGCTGTTGCATAATTTATGCCCAACATTGCTGGTAGCAGCGGCAATAATAGCAACAACGGGAACAGCAACAACATCAACTTGAACTTGACAATGCGCTGCATTCGTTTGGCTTAGGCCCATTAAATGTTTATGCGCTGCCAGGCGTCGACTCTGTTGTTAAGTTTAATAACTTTAAAATTGTTGGCAATTAAAAGTCAGCAGCGAAATTGCCTTGCGGCCGAAACAAAAATGCATAACACGCAATTAGCTAGCGGGTATAGCAAATTTATTTTCGTTTTTTTTCTGTTTTGAGTTGAGTTGAATAACCAAAAAGCAAAAAAACGTCAACAGTATGACGGCAACTCACTTTGATGGCCCAGATGAAACGAGTTTTATTAATGGGCAATTGGGCGCGGCGACATACTTAAGATTCCTACTGCCTAACCCTCTATGTTATCTCTCAATTAGTCGGTATATTTTTTGAAATTCGTAGTTATTTTTGCAATTATTGAAAAAGCCTTTCAATGTCAATGTCATAATGTGCGGCTAGAAAAAGTGATTGAGCTGAGATCTAAGGATTATCTTTAAAACACTTGACAGCAGCAACAAGATCAACAACATTTGATTGTGAAATAGGAAAAAAGCAGCAAAGTCGAACCAGACAGACAGACAGACAGGCAGAGAGACAGACAGTGTCTGTTGCAACTTCTTGCACTTTTAAAGGCGTCGCCCGATGAGGTAATGAAATCGAAGCGAACCAATAGATACAGATGCAGCAATAGATACTCAACTAAAGATACAGGTACAAAAATATACGAATGCGAGTGTTTGGGGCACTAAAAATGCAAGTAAACGTGTCGGGTTGCTGTTGCTGCACAACAACATGGTCTATTGGCTATTGGCTATTGGCTGCTCTACGGGCTAGCTGGCTCGATTTCGATTTCGATTACGCTTATGGTTTGCATTTGGATATGTTGCCTTGTTGCCTTGTTTTTTCCGCCTTCTATTGAAGTAAAAGTGGGGCAAGCTGGGTGATAGTTGATCATTTTGGTTGCACAAGCAGCGCTTAATGTTATAACACTCTCGATTTTATCACATTTTAACACATTTGCTGCTGCTTTTACTGTTTGCTCTTTTTGTGCTTGCTCTTTTCAAGTGTCCTTCAATGAGTTGCAACTCGTTGATTACGCAAGCGGAAAAACAATTTTGTCTCCTTATGTTGTTGTCCATGTCCATGTCGATGTTGTTGTTGTTTGTATGTTTTTATTTTATTTATTTTTTTGAAGTATCATCAAATAACTATCAAGTAATACATACCGGCTCCGAATAATGCCACAAATACAACTAAAAATCTCTTCATTGTTTTTGCGGTTTTATTTTTTGTGTATTTGGTGAGTTTTTATAGCGTTTATAAACGTTGTTGTTGTTGTTGCTAGTGGCGACGAAACGTAACCGTAAACTGAGAGGGGGCGTGCGGTTGAGCACTTGAACAAAACTTGACTGCGCACCACTTGGACCGACGACTTGAAACTGTGTGTGGCTGTGGCTGGTGCGGGAGCTTTTTATACCGCTGCGCACGCGCACAGGCCGCGAACAATCCACACGACGCGGCTCGAAGCGACGCGACGCGACGTTGGCGTCAACGCCAGCAGCGCTGCTCGCGTCGACGGCGACGGCGACGTTCACTGGCAACTGGCAACTATTGCAACGGTACAAGCGCAGTAAAGCTAGGCTCATAGCAGTCAGCTTTGCTGTAACTCACATTCACAGTTTCTCTCTCTCTCTCTTTCTCTCTCGCTCTCTCTCCTTCTTTTTACAACTATCTCAGTCTTAGTCTATTCATCTCTGTCTCTCTCGCTCCCGCTATTTCTCTGGGTGTGTAATTGAAATTGTAAGCGTCGCTTTAACTGTATTTGCTCGTTTTGTATGCAAGCAGCGAACTGTCGTCGACAGCGCCGTCAGCAGCGCAGCCAGCGTCAGCGTCAACGTCTGCGGCCAAAAAATCTTAACCATTGTTGTGTGTTTTTGGGGCCGCAAAACATTCGTCAATTGATCAGCGGCATTACGTTTTGCATTTTGAGGCGGGGGTTGCAAATGGAATTTTGGCCTGAAAAATCAGATAAATGTGTGTATGTGTAGGTATTTATGGTATGTGTGTGTGTGCTCAACTAGCATCAAATTTGTGTTGATGTTGTTGACGCTTAAAGCTAATTATGGCTGGGGATTTCGTTCAAGTGCCGGCCTGAGGGCACGGCTCTTTCTACCTACCCGAAAAAGCAAAATTCATAGTTGAACTTCACCTCATTGGCTTTGTGTGTGTGTGCGTGTGAGTGTGCCTTTTTGTGGGTGTGTGTGGCTGAGTCATGCAACTGGCATTTTTGCCAACGGCTCTAGCTGCAAACGTATTGCGCATACGCCACGTTGTCTGTGTAGAGTAGCTCAGTTCTTGCTACTCAGTCTTATTAAAATTAAATCAACGCAATTAACATGATTTCTTAATGTAAATGCAATGTGATGGTCAACCGGTGACCGGCAATGTAAGCAATTGAAATAATGCCACCATCGCACATAAACAAATACGCATTCAGTGCGGTCTCAACTGGCTGGCATTAAAAACAGGCCGTCAACTGTCGATGCGTGCAAGTAAAAGGTAGGCCAGCGAGTTGTAGTTGCAGTTGCTGCTGCTGCTGCTGTAGTTGTTGTTGTTGCAACGACTATTAAAACTGACCCAGCACGGCGGTCAACGGCAGCCACTCAACGGCGCCGTTGTCGTTTTTCATAAGAAGAAAAAAAAAATGAAAATGTGTGCAATTAAATGCAAGAAATGTGATTCAAGGTTTCGGAATGCAGGAAGAATATGAAATTACAGACAGAGACGACAAGAGGCGGCTTGCATATTGTGACCAGAACAATTACAGCTGCCTCGCATGCTGAAACAGAGTCTGAGACTGAGACTGCGGCCGAGACTGAAACTGAGTGTATAGCTGAGCATGGGCATGACTTGGCCAGGTTTTACTGTGTGTGCTATTGAAGTGGACTCTAGAAAACTTGAGAGGCTGCCCACAACGCTGCCAGACAACGAACCAGTTTTAGAAGTGCAAAAAAACCGACAGCAGCAACAATAACAACAACAATAAACACAAACTAAGCTACCTTGTCAGTTATGCTTTCGCTTTCAATAGCTGTTACTACTGTGGATAGTTGCATGCTAAATGCATACAGACTAGTTAAGTATGCAACCACATATACTCATACTTATTTAAAAATAAAAGGCCAGGCCGCTGGATGTTGCCTTCGCAGGAGCTGAAAGTTAACATTTTTAGGGTTTGTTTGGCTAGCCCAAAAAAGCTCTTAAACTTGTTTGCCATGCAGCTGTCTGACGTCTGGCTTGTTATAGATTTAGTTTTTGGCCGGGTTTTTAATCGGGTTTTGGGTTGGCATTTCGGGGATTGTGCTGCCGAGGGCGAGTTAAATAGTTATAGTGGCAACGGGTCGCCATTCCAATCAAATTGAATGCCAAATTGTGTCAGAGCAGTCAAAAATTCTTACAGCCATTGCAGTCGCTGTAAATGCCCAAGTAGCAAATAGTTGGCCAACACCGCCAGCTAAGCAACTGTAATTTGTAGACAAGAAATTAAAAGTATTTGAAAAATGCAAAAATTGCATCAGCGTCGCCGCACACTTTGCACAGATTGTGAGCAGTGGTTTTTAATTGTTGACTTTTGTGGCCCATTTTGTGGTGGGTGGGTGCGGCGTTAACGTCAGCGTCGCCGTCAGCGACCGCGTCAAAGTTGCAGCCACGTCGCCGTCGCATGTGCAACGCGGAAGAAAAGTTGTTTTGGCCTGGCCTACTCACTTACCACCTCAAACCGCTCACCTTGTTGAATGCATGCCATTTGTATGCTATCTGATTCGTCGCACACCCATGTAGTAAATACCATATGTATGTGTGTGTGTGTGTCGCGTTCAATTAAGCAAAGACCAAAAAACTTGGCCGGTAGTTGTTGCGACTGAGTCTGATTTGGCTCGGCAAGTTCTTAACTCGTATTTAGCAAGTGCATTTCGAAACGGTAATTTGTCGTTAACTGTAGCTTCGTCAAGTTCGTGAGTGGAATCTTTCCCTCGTCATATGAAACTGAAAATCCGTTAAAGCGGCTTTTATTTTATTTATTTTGCATCTTACTCCCTCTTGGAGTGTTATTGAAAATAATCTATTTAAGTTATAGCTATCACACAGATTTGTCAGACAAAACTAAATTCATTTCAGATAATTAAGGTTATATGCAAATAGTTTTTAAATATTAGAGCATTTATCTGAACAAGGTTTAACACAGTAATCAATTTAAAGGACGCAATATGATAAAGTATTTTTAAATTGAATCCCATTAATAAATGTACTATTTTCAATTAAGTTTAAATAAAAATACAAAATTCAAAATCAATCGATATAACATTCCTTTCACCTGATTTAGTTTTTACTCGCCCGGAATGAAATAAATACGGCATTTGAGCGACAAAAATTTACATAAGTTGCCTATATTTTACTTTCGGATTGTCCCCATCGGAAAGTGCAACAGTTATTGAAACCTTTGAGTTCATATGAAACTGCAGTTCGATATGCAATGCTGTGGTGTTTTATTCAAACGTAACGGCATGATTTCTATATATTTTTGTACAATGCTATTTCTCATTTCACAGTTCACAGTTTTCATTTATTAACTAATTTCGGATTTACGTAATCCCCAAAGCGTTCAGGCCTCAACGACGCCGTTTACACGCAACCACAGTCGAGGTCAATGATCAGTGAAATTTACTTTCAAAAAAATCTGCTTTTCAGCTTTTCTGTTGACTGAAAAGCGCTTAGCTCGAGCGGAAGCCTAATCATTATTTAGATTAATTTGTAGGTAATATCCAATACCAAAAAAAAAGTTTTGTTTATCTTAGAGATCCTTTGTAATGTGGCTTAACTTATGGGACATGTGGATAAGTATTATGACCAGCTTGTTGAAAGAGGAGAGTCATTATAATCACCATCATTATCAATGTCTGCCCACCACAACTACATACTTATGTAGGTATGCATATACGTATAAATCCATTAGCCATCTTAAGCCCCAACCCAACCCAATGAAATTACGACAATGGGGCGCTGCATTTTACCACACTTGAAATCGCAATACAATGAATACATCTGCATAATTAATTCCCACTAACGAAGATGTTGAGTTAATGAGTTGGATGGATGATGTTTTGCACCAAATTGAAGGCAACAGAGACGCGCAGGTTGTTGACTTATTCGTCTTCGTCTTCGCCTTCGTGTACGCCTTTATTGTTAAGAGCTCTACTCATTTTCTGGGAGTTAATGTTGAGCCCACTTTCAGTTTCGGTGCGCTATTGTCTATGCACTTGGGCACAGCTGTCGCATTTAAGCCACTTGCCACACAGATCTATTTTTAATTATAGTAATTTGAGGACTTGATATTTGGTTAACATTTGGCCAAAAACCTAACCGTGTTCGCCATCATTTTCTATTTGCCCAAATGAAACTTTGTTTTAAATCGCATCTGATGTATTTTTAATTATTTATTTCGAAACGTACGAATTAAACAGACAAACAGATGTTTAGCTGAAGCACTTATCGTCATTGTCCTGCTGCTCCTCTCAAATAAAGAGTCTAAATAATCCAAGGGCGGCTTATTGTTATCTGTCAATCGTGTGGCTTTTATCACAAGACCTGCAATTTCATTTAATGGATTCAACATGCACGAATCGAATCGAGTCGAATGGAATCGAATCGCATTCGAATTCGATTTCAACTCATTTCTCACCATAAAATATGCATTGTTTTTTGCGGCAGCTGAACGCGCCTTTGCCAAAAACTAGGTTATAACCTTGAAATTCACAAAAGGAACGTTAAACATTTTCAAAGTTATCAATAAATTCACGGCACTGCGACACAAAGGGGGCATCGTCGTATCAAACGAAAGAAAGCCAAGCCACACAAATCGAGCGAGAAGAAACAATAAAACAAAAACAAAAACAGAAACAGAAACAAATAAATATATTCAAATCCATGCTAAGCCCCATTAAAATGCTAAACAGTCGATGTCACAGAGATGCCATTGCGCAATTCCACTAAAGCATATTTCAAAAGGCCGGGAAACAGCTGTGACTGTGACTGTCACTAGCCGCCTAGATAGCTCGCATTGCATTTGAAATTGCCAAAGGTCAGGCTGCAGCAAGCGCATCCCAGACCAGTCTCTGGCCAAGTGTCAACACCACCATCTCCATCTCCAGCATCATCATTATTATTGTAATCATCATCATTATTATTATTATCTGCGTTGTTGTCATCGCTGTTGCTACATAGACTGCATTCATACGCCGCCTGCGTGGCGACTCAAAGTTGTTTGGCAACAACAAACCGCCGCATGACAATTAACTATATAACGTAAAATTTGTACAAATTGACAACGGCCGCCTGTGAGAGTGAAAGAAGAGAGGAAACAAGCCGAAAAACTGGATTTATAATTTCAATGGCCAAACACGCAAGAAACCAAGCCAAGGTCACTCCACGAGGCGGCGAAGCTGCGAAAGAAATTGTGGAATCATGGAATAATTGGACGACAACTCACACTCACATACAAACGTGGCTTGCTCTCTGCCATTCAGGATTGTATTGGCCAGCATCAGAGAACCACTTTGTGTTGAGGCTTGTAACATGTACACTTGCAATTATTCAGACGGTAGCTAATGATGCTGATGATGATGTTGCCGAAGATGAAGATTCGCATTCGCATTCGCAGAAGTAACTGCGACGTGTTAAACATGTTTTGAACACTCAACACAGTCCCAATCGCAGCTCTGAAAATCCGGTTGCTCAAAAATGCGTAAAGTGGGACGATGTCGCTCCTTTGCAAATAGCAATAACAACGTGCAGTATTATTATTAAATGCCTGACAAGTTGCCGGGCAAAATGCCAAAACACAAAAACATCAAATCAATTAACAACAACACACAAAAATGTTCAATCCAATGATCGCAGCTCTCATATTAATATTGCGACTGCTGTTTGTCGTCGTCGTTTTAAGTATATTTTGTGTTTTTTTTTTTAGTTTGTTGTGGCCTCATTGGGCAGGTGTTGATCAATACCAATAAAAATGCAACTATCTTGGGCCAGGCCCATTGACGAGCATGTTGCGTAAATTGAAGCATCAGCTTCAGTTTTGAGATGTGCGATGATCGCACTGAGAACAAGTTGCCACAGCAGTTGCCGCCACTTTAAAGTCTTGCGCAAGCGAGGCCTAAACTTGAACTACACTGCGGGCAGCTGATAATGCTAATCGCTTATCGCTTCTGGGTACGAGTTATGTGAACCTGAGGTAGACCGAAATGGATTATCAACTGGCAACTAGTGAATTCACATCTCAAATTCGTAAATGATGCTACTCAGTTTTTGGCAGCTCGTTAGTATTTGTTGGCACTTGGAACAGGAAAGAAATTTACAAATCATGCGTGTTATGCTGCTGCTGGCAACATGCTTCTGGATGGCAGGGGTAAGATCGAATATCAAAAGATAACTGATGGCTAATTTGGATCAACAACTGCAGGTTGCGAGCGCGTCGATGTTGAATGGGGAAAAGCGCAGCATTGAGAAATGTCTGCTCAACTATGGAGGCCTAAATGCGGTGAATGCGGAGCGTCTGGATCGCTATACGCAGTGGTCGGACAGCTACGAGGAAGTGCCCTGCTTCACGCAGTGCTATCTCAGCGAGATGTTTGACTTCTATCACGACCAGGCGGGCTTCGATGAGCAGCGCATCAAGAAGCACTTCGGAAATGCCGTCTACGAGGCGTGCAGTGAGCGCTTGAAGCTGGGCGACCTCAAGCAGAGCAGCTGTGAGCATGCCTATGCGGGATTTCATTGCATCGTCAGCGTAAGTGTGATAAGCGTTAAGTGATACGCGATAAGAACGTGACCACCAACTGATTACAACTGATGTGCGTCTATTTTTGCAGCTGGAAAATGATCCGTTTATATTGATTGAGAGCATGCAAAATGCGACGCGTGCTGCCAAGTCCGTAATGAAGGAATGCCTGCAGCAGACGGACCAAGTCGAGTGGAATCGACTTGGCGATTATGCGCGCTTTCCGGTCACAGAGCCCATTCCGTGTTTCACGCGCTGCTTCATTTCCCAGCTGCAGTTATTCGACGAACGCACTCGCCGCTGGCGTGTCCCGGCCATGCGTCAGGCTCTGGGCGTGCCTTTGGTGGGCGCCCATGTGGCTGACTGTGCCAAGAGGCGTGGTCGCAATCCTTGTTCAACCATTTACTCGCAGTTTACCTGCTTTGTGATGGCCACATCGTAGGCAAAGGCATGGCTCAATACATACTTATCATGTAAATCGAAATTATAGAGTTATAAATCGAAATGTTAAAATCGTCAAAAAAAAAACTATCGAGTTAAAGTACTTAAAACTCGCTTCGCTTTACTTTACTTTTCGATAAGCACTAGAATACTAGTTATTTCGTTTGGAAATGGTTCATTTGGTGATCATTTTTTTCGATTATTATACAAAAATTAAAGTTTTAAAATCGTCAAAACAAAAATAAATCGTTCGATTTATCGTAAAAATAATTATCGAGTTAAAGTACTTAAAATTTGTTATTGCGAAAACCGAGTAGTCGATTATCGATGTATTTTAACACTTTACTCCATTTTAGTTTTTGATAAACAGTTGAATTCTAGTTATATCGCTATTTCATAAAAATGAATTTAATCAAATTGATAAATCGTCAAAAATATAATCGAGTTGAAGTGCTTGAAAATTGCATCCGCGAAAATCGAGTTGTCGGTGTATTACTACATCACCAATACATGCAGTGCTTAATTTAAAGTCCTAAACTAGTTTGGTTGTTGCCTTTGTTGTTGTTGGCTCTGCACGGAGATTGCCATTTTGTAGTTCCCAGCAGAGATACTCCTCGTACATCCAGGCGCATTGGCTGGCAGCCAGGCTACGCTGCTCCTGACTGAGCCGGCAGCCACTGTAATCCGGCTGCTGATCCTGCCGACTGGGGCCAAAGGCTTGCTGCCAATTCAGCAGCTGCCAGTTGCCGGCGTCGTCATAGAAGTGCAAGGCATCAGCGAAACATTGAAAGAGACACGGAATCGATTCCTTTGCCGTGAGTTTGCTGTACTGCAGCAGCTGCGCATTGGTGGAATTCAATTTGCGGGTGCACTGCAGCAATGTGGTGATGCTGGTGCCGGCATGGAGCTCCGCCTGCTTGAGGCAACGGAGACCGCGATGCGCATAGCTGCAACCGTCGCGCGACTTGCGGTGCAGCTCGTAGTGGCAATAGTTGTAGATGTCAGCGCCCAGCTCGTCGACCAGTCGCTGCTTCTGCCACTTGTTGGCCTCGATGTCGAACCAGCCCTTCTCGCTGGCCAGACAACGCATCAGACACGGCACTTCCTCATTTCTCCACTCGCCATATCGTTCGAGTTTCTTCAGATCGTTGCCAATGCGATCGGGGCTACTGAGCTCGTGGAGGCATTTCACCAGTATCTGCACATCGGCTGTTAGATCGGCGAGAGTCTGCGAAGTTTGGGGAATTTTGCAATTTGAATTCGTTGGGTTAATGCCACTTGGAAACGCACCGTGCGACACAATGCCAGCCAGCTGATAATCAGACATAGACGCATCTCGACACTCGGAATGACCAGTCTCAACTGCTGTCAGCGAGAAAAGTCACTCACTGCCTATCAGAGTCAGAGTCAGAGCCAGAGTCAGAGTCAACTGCAACTCAACTCTCGGCTTATCAGCGCCTTGAGATTAGGCCAATGAACGCGAGTTCAATGAATGTTAAATGCAAAGATTGTGTGTATATGAAACCACAATTTATAAAACTGCAATTTATTTGGGCACGCTATCACATAAACAATTGAATTTTAACCATAAATCTTGCGCACCACATGGCGATTGATGGGCAGCCAGCAGGAGAAGACACGATTGGCCCAGGTGCAGACATCCGACTCGGCCTCATTGTGATCGATGCACTTCTCCAGGCCATGACGCACTGTCTCCAAGTCCTTGTAGTTGTTCGATGTGAACTGCGCTATCATCGCATTCTCAATGAAACCCCTGCGCTCCGTGAAGAGACCCATTTTCTCCACAAAGCACTTCACATAGCAGTTGGTGCGACGATGATCGGGAAACTCGTAGTTCAGGAACTTTTCGTAAATGTCATCGGGCACATTATTCGCCTCACGGCATTCCTCATGTGCTTGCACCGCATCATCCTGGGTACGAATCTTATACTTGGCCGCCTGAAATACAATACAGAAGAAGAAAAAAATTAAAATGGTCTGTCACCTGGATCGCCAAGGACAAGTGAGTTGAGCTACAGTTACCTGGGCAACGGCTACGGCAGCGACCACAACTAAAAAGGTGTAAAATTTCATTTTTTATCGCTTGCTGGATGCTGCTTGACTGACTTCTGGCAGGGCTCGTGTGCGAATGTGCCAAGAGGCGACATCAAGCGACTAAGTCACTCCAAGATTTTCCATAATTTCATGCGAGTCAATCGGCGCCAGCAAAGCTAGAAAAAAAGCAAAAGCGAAACCAAGACGCAGTCTGAAAGCAGAGTAAATAACATGCCAAACCCGTTGCCGACTGAGCTGGATTGTCCAATAGTGCAAGTGGTGCGGTGGTGCGGTGGTGTCAGTGGCTGAGGCTGAGGCTGTGTCTCTGGTGGTGCTTGGCGGTACCCTTGCGTCAGTTTGCTCTTAAAAACGAGTAAGTGAAGCAGCGACGTCTGCGAAACGGGTTTGGGTTTGGGTTTGGGCTTTGAGTTTGAATCTGAGTTTTTAGCTTCGCTGTCAACGGCATTGTTGTTGGGCGGCGTTGCTTATATAATCGACGTCGACGCTGACTTCGGCGTCGACTTCGACGTCGCTGGCGATTTAGTACGTAGTGGTTACGTTTTGTTTAAGCCAATTAAACGATTTGTTTTTGTGCCACAAATTCAGTTGGCCTGTGCCACACACGTTTGTTGTTGTTCTTGTTATTGTTGTTGCTGTGTTATTGTTGGTTGAAAAATGTGTGTATTTTTGGTTTTTCCGCCAGTTTTACTATGTACAGCAAATTCTAACACCTCGTCGTCGGCAGTTTGCCGCACACTTCCGCAATGAAAACGGTGGCCTGGTTCGCTCCGTGGCAGCCATTTTTACCTGCCACATAGTGCAGCACAGAGCACAAATATATCGTTTGTTTACTTAATGTTTTTTTTTCTTTTTTTTGTTTGTCGCGCGAATGCAGACCCCAAATAAATTAAATAAATTATTCAATTGAATTTATTTATTACCGACCAATTTGGTCGCCCAGCGGACTTTTGCATTTGTGTAATTAACGGCAGGTGGTGAAAAATGCACAGATTGCCAGCATACCAGAATTGGCCAGGGTGACGGTTGTCAGTTACACTGCCTTGGGATTCTTTACCGAATGCCCATATATGCACAGGCGTAGAGTAACAAAGCAATCAACTCAATAAAATAATCGAAAAGTACATCATCCGAGCGGGACTTGCAGTCAGTAGTTGATTATCACAATTCATATAAATGCATAAATATTCTTTGTATACAGTGTTAGATCCCTTTGGGCAGCAGCCTCTGTTTTTAGCTGCAAAAAAACAAATGAAGTACTTGCATGCACTCAAAATATAAAGGTTGAAAAATATATAAATTTTTCCTCTTTCCTGGGCATGGTAAAATTGTATGGGAGACACCCATTTCTGTCAAAGCCCAACCGTTCTAATGGCCAGCCTTTTTTATTCAACATTTAACCTTTGATGCCATAAATTGAACAAACTGCCGGCATCATAGGCCCATACCAAGAGAAGTGTGTAATATTTATGTAACAATTCAGAAATACATATTTGCGATACACTTCACGAATGCATTTTTTGTGAAGCTATTTAATGAAAATTCTGATAAACTACAATAAATGCAATGAAATGACATTAAATTGAATTTCACAGGTATTATAAAATGTTAATTTTTGAGCGCTATTTAAATGTTTCTGGTTATGTAATTTAACGCTTGAAAATATTATTTATACATTTTGAATCAGCAACTTTAAGTGTGTACTGCACTTAAAAATAATGAAATAAAGGCTTTATTATAATTAAAATATGCTTTTCAAATAGTTTCAATTAGAGTCTTTAATTCTGATAAAAATACAGTTCTTTTGTTTTTGTAATTTGGGGTCTACTTATGGTATATTTAATATTGTCGATATGAAACGATTTCATCATGTTTTATGGTAACAGTCTCTTAATAATTCATGAGAGAATCTTTGTTAATAATTTAATAGATGCTGTTATTGATGTTTAGAGCTTTAACATTTTAGACTTTGGTAAAAGTATCTCAACCAGCTAGAAGCATAAAGTAAACATCGTAGAATTTCATTGTTGTTCCATGGTGAACTAGAAAAAAAATCAAGTCCCAGTGCAATTAAAAAAACAAATTCCAAAAAGTTACATGCAAAACTACACGGTGCTTTGTGCTTGTTTGCATGTCAGGGTTTTTGTTGTTGTTGTTGTCTGTGTTGTTGTTGGTTTTGTTTTCTTTGTTTTCTTTTTTTTTATAGCAGAAACCAAATGCAAATTCAATTGCACGTCGTATGCATGCAGGCTGTGTGCCACAGGATATCCGACTGGCAGCCATTTTAGGCATATCGAAAGCCTTGACCAGCAGCGACAGCCAAAACTCAACATTAAAATTGCAAGGCTTTTGCCTGGGAAACTAAAACAACAAACAACTATGTATGCACAACAACAAACAACAATCACACTTACAGGAGAAAACACTTATGCTCCTATGTATGAAGAGGCTTGCAATTTTTGTGGACTTCTTTTCTTCGATGCCAATAAATCACAAATTGAGCTTCATTACTTTCCAAACGCCTATTCCGGTTTCCATTTCCATCCCTCTCCCTCTCGATGTATGTAACTGTCCCTTTTCCTGTCGCTGTCGCTGTCTCTGTCTCTGTATTTCGCTCGTATATTATGAGCTCATATTAAAACATTTTACACACAATTTCGTTGCAGTCGCCTGGTGAGCATGCGGCCTGCCTGCCTGCCTGGTCCAGTCATGAATTATTATGCACCTAGGCGTATACGCAATGTTTAATTTTCAACTCGAGCGGCAGAGCGCGCGCTACACACATAAATTCTACGGCCGCCGACAAACGACTTGTTCAATTTCTCTATATATTTTCCTGTATACTGTTCCCTTTGCATTCCTTACCCCAGCCAAGACTTACAATCACCATTGCCAGAGCAAGAAAATATGTCCGAGTTGGCTAAGGAGCAGGAACAATTTTTTCCTTTCTTTTGATTTCATTTCTTTTTTCTATTTTTTATTTTGTGTAACTCTCGCCGCGTGCCCAATACTGATGCAGGCCAGCCACGTACACATGTCGAGAAGTAACTGCAGTCCAGCCAGCGACGTTACCGATCCATTGCTGTTGCCGTTGCCTTTGCCCAGTGGCATTGTTGCTCTGCTAGTTGTGGTGGTCGTCGCCATCATCATCATCAACAGCGACGTAGCAGCAAAAATTTCAGCCATTTGTCCTGCATGCTTGCGGCATAAAAATATGCCAGGGCCAGCATTTTCATGCGGGTCATCTACTCTCAGCTACAGTTCCCAGCTCCCATTTCCCAGCTCCTGCTCCGAACTTGCAGCATTTGAAAGTCATGTGCCGCCGTCCCTTGTCCTATGTCTGGTGTCCACTGGGCGTTGCTCTCCACCCGAAACGAGAGTTTTGCAGTTTTTGGGCAGCTTCTCGAGCCCTCTTCGACTTTGTAGGTATGTTTGGGTAGTCTGGCTGGGCCACAGCCTGCAAAAATCACACAAATAAAAAAAATACTTCTTGTTGGCCCAGGAAGTATTGTGAGCTAAAAAAGGACAGGGGGCTGGAGCCGACAGTACGTTTAGCAAATGGACTCTGGCCTCAAATGCTGCTGGCACTTTCACAAAACATTTGAAATACAAATAAAAATCTGCAGCATGTGTGGACGAGACGAAACTGCAGCTTGGAAATCATTTCAAATGCAAAGTAAAATTTCATTTTGTTTTACTTTTACAGTTGGTCAGTACACCCCCTCGTGCACCCTACGATACGATATTTGTACCCGCAATCCGCAGCACTGTCTGCAAGTTGAACATGTTTGCTTACGCTTCATCATGTCGTCGTTAGTTGCTGGTTGCCTGCCAGAGTTGCCAGCTCGCTGTGCTGTGCTGTGCTGATACTGGTCTGGTCTGGTCTGGTCTGGTCAGGCGTCTGCACCATTGACACGATGACATTTTAATATGGCTCGTAACTTTTGTTTAGCTTAGATGCTTAGCCCACAGCCTCCCTCCCTCACACCCTCACTTCGTGCCTAGCTTGTCCAGCAATTGACGTCGTCATTGCTGTTTAGCTTGATGGAAGTTTGTGCTGATTTTTTTCTTTCTAGCTTACGTGCGTGTCATCAACCATCGCCAAGTGATTTGTATAGAGATTGAGATATACTCTTTATGTACACATATAAATACATAAGATAAAGCAGCTGTTGCAGTTTGATAGGATAAGAGAGACCGTTAATTCAATTCAATTCAATTCAATTTGATGCAATTTTATTAATAATTTCCTCTGCCCTTTCGCCTTGAGTAGGGGCATTATCATTTTGTTGCTGTCTTTTATTTAGGTAAATTGCTGCCTGATTTGTATTGAATTGAAATCCAAAGGTAATGTAGTGCATAAAATCAGAGTCATGCAGACATATACATAACACGTTGTAGCCACCCCACCCACCCGTAATCGTAATCCCGCTTCACGTGCTTCGGTCTGGGCTGGGCTGGTCTGGTATTGCACACAGGCAGCACCTTTCGCCTGCTAAAATACGAATACGCGTTCAATTTTTCATTACTCATGCTTCAATCAATCACAAAAATACGATTTTATTTCAATTTTCATGCGTATTATAAGCGCTGATATTCACATTTCTTTTACAACTCACATGTCGCGCGCTCTGCTGCTGTTGCTGTTGCTGGAGTGAGGCTGGATTCGACGTGGCAACATGTGGTATGCGCAATGTGCTTTGCATATTGCCAATCCAGCTGACAGCGACAGTATGTGTGTGTGCATGTGTGTGTGTGTGTGTGTGCACAAATTGAAATTTATATTAATTTAAATGGGCAATTAAGCGGCAGCTATTTGAAAAGGTTTAGCTGCACCTTTACCAACTCATAAAACGATGGGCTATAAAAATCGAAAAATCGAACCAATATTTTGCTGTGTCATCCAATTGAAAGTCGGAGCGATTGATGCTTAATATATCCAATGAGATGAAAATCTGGCGAAGCAAATTAACAACAGCGATACAAAGAGTAGTAAAGTCTCATGGATATTAAAAAAGAAAAAGTGAACAAAAATAAATTAAACTATTACTGAAAAAGCAATAATAGAATTTTAAGTATAGCTATTTTTGTTATTTGTTGTTTGGCAGACAACTTAAATGCTTTAAAAAAAACCCACTGATGCCTATCGGAACCTTTCTCAATGCGGCAATCATTCAATATTGCGTGTGTCTCCGCGTGTGATGTCAACGTTCCTTCAATTCTCGTGTATCAGCAACTAAGTAAACTCCATTAGCAGCTGAGACCCTGCCAAGCCAACATCAAGTGACGTGTCGATCACTACTTTTGATTCTCCCGCTCCCACACAAAAAGACACAACAAAAAAACCTGGGCATGGGTACAGTTTTTTTGCTCAGAAGGCTGACAACAACTTTTGGCGTTGCTGTCGCCGCATCGACAACGCCTTTTGTGATTGGAATATAAAATAAGATACAATATATTTTGTGCGACGACGACGACGACAATAGCGATGAATCTGTGGAAGACACAGTGGCAACAGGGCATTGGGAACAACACAAATCAAACGCATCTGCTGGTGAATTCGTCAGACAGCTGCTGGGAATTTCAAAAGAAGTCGCAAGTGGCAGAACATTTTGGTTTGGTTCTAGTATCTCTCTATGTATCTGAATATATACTTGTTTTGTATCTGTTCGTGTGTATATGTAGACATTTGTCAATTGATGACGGCTGTTTAGTAATTACGTGACGTTTTTGATAAATTTTGATTCCCAACGTGATTTGCAGACGACCATTACTTGAGACTGATGTGCGGCATGCTCCCAGAATTGGAACAAACGCTTCAACTTTATGGCTTTAATGCATTTCTATTAACGGTTTGGCTACCACCACCGCCACCAATGCCACATGGTTGCTGACCCAGTTCGTCAATGGAATCGACAAATACGCGACAATCGGACGAATGACCGGCCCAACCAAACAGTCGAGAGGTTATCAACCCAATGCATTGACACAATTTTTGGCCGAAAGCCAGCTGTGTATGCAGAATTTTGAGCTGCACCTAACCAAATTATTATTTATACAGTTAAGAGACACACACACACACACACCTACATAATTATATAGCATACCGAATATAATTGGCTTCTTCCTGCCACCGAATGTTGCATTTACCGATGTCGCTGCTGTTACTGTCGCTTGGTTTATTATAATGTCATTATGCTAATTTTACAGTTCGATTGAATCGAACTAAAAAAAAAAAAAAAAAATAAAACAAAATGTGAATGAATTGGTGGGATGGCAAGTGAATGGCAGGCTGGCAACTCTGCTAAAATGTTGTTGTTGTTGTTCCTGTTGATGTTGTTGATGATGTTGTTGTCGCTAATGTCGCATCGATGTTATGTATTCTCTACTCTACTCGATGACTGCATTTGACATTTTGTTCATTGCTTTCTTGCGAATGTTGTTGATATTTTTGCTCACCTGTTTAACTTTCAATAAAAATCGTTGAATAATCAGCAGCAGCAGCAGCAGCAACAGCATTCAAAGGTTCAATGTGTGGAAGAAGAAAGCGTATTGCGAATTTTGTGCGACTTGATTTGCGTGATGTGCATACTGTCAAGACGATGCCTGACAAAGACTGTACTGTTGCTCGTACTTGTAAGTATTACATAAGATTGCAAATGCTATGGTATCTCAAGCACTATATAAATAACAAGCGTGTGTGTCTTAAAAATGTAAAAAGGAAAAAGGAAAGGGCGAAAGTCACAGACAAACGAGATTAACCGGAAAATGTGTAAAGGGGATTAACGAAGTCATTAGTGGGTGTGTTATTGTTGAATTGCATGGTACTTACACCCTTTATTAAATACTTATTAAGTAAACAAATATAAAGAATTAAATAGAGTTTTTATTTTACTTATCCGTAGGATCAAATCTTCTTTATAATCTTTAGAATCATCAATAGCAGTTGAATTCAAGTAACGAACCAAAACTTTTATTTTGTACAAAAAATGTAGACAAAAGAGAAAAGCAGAAAACCCCCCGACTGCTTATAACATACTGCCCTCTTTCCTGCAAGTAAGCACTACAATTTTCAACAACAATTTCGAGAGCTTGACCCAAAGCATTTAGTGCTTAACAGGAAAATAGGCAAAACGTGCCGGGCATAAGTGAAAATTTCTAGGCAGCACCATATTAGATGTCGCCCTGACCATATTTAAAAAACCAAAAGCCAGCAAAGTCACAACAGATTGTTGTCGTTGTTGTTGATGTTGTTGCTTTTTAGCCTAGCTTAGCTGATGTTGCCAGTTAATAAACTTAAACCGGTAACATGCTCGTAAAATGCCGCTGGCTGTCTCACCAGTGCCTGGCTAGTTAGCTGGATGACTGGATATCTCCGGCCAAAAGCACTTGCAACAGCCAATGTGAGTTTGAATAAAAAAAAAGGTCAGACGTCCAGAGATGGCTTGGAAGGCATTTGATTGGGCTTAAACTGTGCTCAGAACGCTTTTCTTTGATAGTGATTTTGAGACAATTTGTGCATTGCAATATTTCGTTGCAATCGTTGGACAAAAGACGCTTTTTCCTTTTGGTCTTGCCTGATGTCAAGTTAAAGGTTCAATGCACCGAGGGCACTGCATTAACTGTAATATGTAGCCATGTTCAGTCGCCATCAGCTGCCAATTAAGTGTAAATGTCACCGGCTCAGTTCGAGGCATTAATCATAATTAGTTATGCCACACGACAGCAACAGCCACGGCAACAACAACAATACCAACACCAAATTGGTCATTGATATGTAAACAATTAGAGTTGATTTGAAAAGGCGATTTGAGTTCAAATAAGTTGAGCATAAGTCGAGTTTAAGTGGCAACATGGCAAAGCGCTTTTGTTGAAAGTTTGTACAACAATTAGCAAAATGTAGCTCAAAGGTTTTTTTTGTTTTTTATTTGGGATTATTGTGGTTGTCTCAGTTATTTTTATTGTTGTTGTTTTGCATCTACGTAACGTAAATGAGTTAACAACAGCGAAAAGGAAAGCAATAATGGTGCACATAACCGGCTCTGGATTTGAAACGATTCACTTTGCTAGAGAGACAATTGGAGCAACGCGGCGTATGCGTAATGTGTGCCTTTGGGTGGGTTCGTGTGTGTGAATGTGCGTGTGTGCGTGTGAGTTGTTGTGCTTTGTTTAACCCTTTCGAGAAGTTATCTAATCCAATTAGGAGCTGTCGCAGCATTAAAGTTTTTGAGCGCAACATTGCGTAAATTGTACAATGGGCGTGGCACAAAAGGCAACAGCAAATGTTTTGGCAGACAAATTGTTGTTGTAGTCGCTGCTGCTGCTGCTGCTCTCGATTAAGTTTCGAGCGCCAACTGACAAAATTCGTTATAAAATTGCAATGCAATGGACGTTGGCAGCAAACATTTTAAACAATTATAAAACTTGTTTTACGCTTCACAAAACTACACAAAAAAATAAAAAAAATAAAAGAAAAATTGCAGAAAAGTGCAACAAACAATTTGCCATCAAATGCGCCGCAGCTGTCAAGTGCAGCGAATCCCGTCTTCTTCTTTTTCTCGCTTTTTATATATATATGTATATATATTTTTTGCTTTAGATTTTTGTGTTTTGGGGAATGGCCCGATTCGGATTTCACTTCAATCATTTAGCAAATCAACGCTGACTAGTTGCTGTTTGTTTTACTAAACTTATTGTTCGAATATCCACCTTAGTCAGTTCAAAAACTAATTTGATAAGTGTGTCGTAAAATCTTTCTTAGTGTTTGTTTTCAAATCAAAGCATAATCAACATTGCTCTGTGTTTATTTTGAGTAAATAATTTAAAAGTTCGTCGTACTTAAATAAATGCTTAAAAAAGAGACGAAATAAAACATGTCAAATCGATCAATTGAAGACGGTAAACTAATGGCTGTCATAGGCGACGAGGTCAGACCATATTTAGAGTATTCAGCTTTAGTTTCTGTACTTTGTTCCTGCAGGACACTTGCGTAGGATTTCTGCTTGGCGGCATTGGCGAAATCAACGAGCAGCGTCAATCCAACTTTATGGTCGTCGAGAAAGGTAATTTAAAGGTATTATAAGTTCATTTGGAGTCATTTATGTCTGTTGTAGATACTAGTGTGGCTGACATAGAGGACTGCTTCAAGCGTTTTCTGTTACGCGATGATATAGCCATTATAATGATCAATCAGATCTATGCGGATAGAATTCGTTCGACTATCGATAAGCATTTGTTGCCAGTGCCCACTGTGCTGGAAATACCCTCAAAAGAGCATGCATACGATTCAAGCAAAGATTCTATTCTTAAGCGTGCGCATGTGAGTTACTATAAATATTAAACATATTCCTATTAATACAAGCTAAACATTATCTAGGGCATATTGAAACCAGCTGTGCGACATCGTTAGTTTTTTATGAATTGTAAGAACTATTTAACATTACTTATATGCTTTTTGAAATAAAATTTGCATAGCTTTTGGCAGCAGCTTTCGACATTGTTACGAACTTGATGGCACAATTGATTTGAAAACTTTCAAAATAATAGTGAAAAAGAAATAAAAAACGTGCACCACAAATATTTCATACAACTTTTCAAGTTTGCGTTTTAGGGAAATTGCAAAAAAAAAAAGAAAAAAAAATAAAATCCGCAACAACACAAATCTGAAGAAAAGTAGCGTTGCACGTTGAACGTTGCACTGGCAACCGCAACAACAGGACCACCAATAACAAAAGTAACAACAAAGTGAGCGAAAACGATACAAATAAGCGCTGAAAATGCCAATACATGGCAAAATGCAAGTCGAAAACAAAAGCACCAGAAGAAGAACACAACAAGGCACAACCGAAAACTCTTGAAAAGACAGCGCACATTGATACAATTTACGTTGCAAGACTTGAAACTCTGCGTAAGGGGGGTAGTGGGTGGGAAAGATAGGGAAGACAAAAGCATGCGAAAACAATATTTGCGCAAAGTATTTTACAGCAAACTTTTCGCACCAAGAAGTTAACAAAAAGGCATTCAAAAAGTTGCGACAAGTTCGTCTTTTAGGAGGCCTAGCTGTACTAGCTGTGAGGGCGAGGCTGCTTCAAGTCGGTTGACAGTGCTGCCCAAAAGTAGACAACGCCATTAAGCGCTCAATTCGAGTCGCGGCCTGCAAGTATGCAACGATAAAATATCTGTTGAATCGCACTGTACTCGTCGTAAATATCTGCACATTCGCCCACTGAAGAGGCCCTATTGAAATTTAATGAGCCATGCAATTTGAGAGCATCGAATTGGCTGGCTGTCAAAAACCTGCGCTGCAGGTACAAAATCTCTGACAACAAAATGGCGTGCAACATTTGGGAGCCTAATTAACCACAGGCCTGACACACAGTATCTCCCCAAATTTCAAAGCGACACACGATGCGTTTACGTAATCGCATTTCGTTCGATCTGCCAAATGCATTCGACTGCAATTCAACAGTAAACCCATCGCACACCATCGCCCCAAACCTGCAGTGAACGTAACCAAAATGTGAACAGATGAATAAAGTGTTTTTCATTATTTAACAAGCTGATTTCCTTGAAATTAAGCTATATAATCATAATTGCAGTTTGTACTTTGTAATTTTATAGAATCAAATAGATGTCTGTGATCTCATGTGTCTGTACCAGATTATTGGCTTACAGTTAGGTAACAATAGAGCTGAATAGTTTGAGGGTAAGAAGAATCAATAATCAATTATGATTGTTAATTATTGCACGGTTATACGACTTTATACAGTTTCTTTTCTTTTCACACAAACATCTGGATCGATGTTAAGTCATTTTTAATTAAAATACGAGAACAAGTCCTTGCGCAATGCAATGTTGCAGTCACATAGTTCAGTTCTCAAAATGGCATCAATTGCCTGGATGAAGGCAAATAGAGTTTAAAATGGCTGCGAGTTGGGTGGCAGGAACAGAACTTGTGACATACGACGACAAGTCTGGAAAGAAAGAAGAATAAAAGAAGGAGGATAACTAAATAAATAAGTTAATGACAAAAGTCGAGCCAGTTGCAGTGGCTGCAGCAAAACTTTTGCCCGAGACTGTGTAAGAAATAAATAAATAAAAAAATTGTAAAAGTAGCTTTGAATTCTCACGACAGCAACGTTCATAAACAAACAACTGAATGCAATTTAAAAATGAAAGAATGAAATGTGATAATAAAATGGCTGGCGATAACAAACACTGAGACAGACAACAAGGACGCCTTGGTCAATGTAAATGAGATGCATAGCTGTAAAAAGATCTGAAAAGCTGGTTGAGTATATCAAGTGCTAATTGAAAATGATGATGGCATTCCAATTTCAATTACAATATGCATTTCTCTTCATAATAGAGAGTATTTTCTTTAAATTATTTTTTCTTAAATTGACCAACAAACGAATGCAATATTCTGAATGCAAATTAACAAATGAAATTGCACCAAAGAAAATTAACAGGCAGCTGGCAACTATAGTAGAATAGCAGAGCAACAAACTCTCGAAAAATTATTGGATTTGGATTTGGGCGTTGGTTGCTTCAATCAGCTGCACAGAAACAGACACAGAGAGCACAAAACACACAACGCCCACATAGACTCATAGACAATTGAAGGCTCTTGACACTGTGGCAGAACGACCTGCAGAACCAAACTGGATGTGCTCGAAAACAAAGTTAATTAAATGATCTGATCTCCATTATTCCCAAGTGCTAATCTCAATTACAAAATTGAAATGAGCAAAGCACACTGGACATACACATAGATACGGACATACTATACCATACATACAGACTCGAGGGATTTTCAACCTTGCCACTCTTCCAAATGTGAGAAACTTGGCCAAAATGTAACACGAGTGTCAAAGAAAGCAAAGCAAGGAATGGAAAGGAAAGTGAAATGAACTCAGTAGATTGAAGTGCAATAGAGCAGCTGGAAGTGGAAATAAAACGAGAGTATGAGACTGATGGGTAGGGTTAAGCTCTACATACATATTTAGAGTTCGTTTGGCTAGAGATTGGGGTGTGGGGTTGCAATGCAATCGGCACAGCACAAAGCGTTTCATTAACAATTGCAAATTGGTATCAATTCATGACAGACATTCAAATGTTTCACTGCGTTCGTGTACAGCATGGCAGCGCATATATATTCAAACACACACACACATTTACACGCATGTATTCACAAATATATACATGTATATATGTGAACATATGCGTATGAGCACAGTTGAACTTAATTCTCCGAATCACTGAGCTAAACAAAATCATTGAAACTGCCATTGCCTGAGTACGAGTAGAGAGAGAGAGAGGCAATCGGATGATGATGATGATGATATTCGTATTGGTGTGAGGTATTTATACTAGTGGGATTGAGGACTTTGTCCTTCTAATACTACTGTGATAGGCATAAACCAGACACACAAATTGGGCGTTTAATTAGCTTAAGCAGCGACAGAAGTAATGGACAAGTACAGGTAGCATAGACAGGTAGAGATGACTTCATTGCATTGCCTGGGAGGCTGAGTATCGAGCATCTGCGTTTAATTAATTAGTTTGAATTTAAAATAAGTCGATTTCATCAATGATTGCGTCGACAAGAATGTCGATGTCCTTACCAGTGGAGTGCAGGAGACACTTGATTGGAGGCGTGTCTTGTCTGTTTGGCTCTTGGTTGTTGCATGTCGAAGACGGCCATCACTTTGCCTAATTTGTATTCAAAACACAGAGCAGCAACAAACATTGAACATTGCTATGCCGTTACAATTACAGTTACATTTGATTGAATGATTCCCCTCCACCCCTCCCCTCTTACATCACAGTCAACGATTAGACATTCGAGCTGATTTTAACTGTGACGCTTCCTTGGGGTTTCCTTATTAATTGGTATTGAGCATATCGATGTTTCGAACGGATTAAAAAGTATGACAATCATGCGACTGACGAGTATATTCATATACATATTTAACTAATCTTAATTGTTATTGGATTATAATTATTGAAATCAGAAATTGCATTGATGAAATCAGTTGCAGATTATAAATTAGGCACACGATTATTACAAAAGGATTACAAATTTTGGTTTTGATATAGTGATTTTGTGCCATTCATATTTGGATTTGTGGTGCAAACGGAAACCACGCTCAAGCACTCCACTAATTTGCCAAGCACTTTGGCTGCACCGCGAAACACAAAAGTTAGACAACTAGAGCTGGCAACAATTCCTTTGTTGTTGCCACCAACCACAGTGCAGTGCAGCTTTGGTCTACTTCATATGCATAACAAATGAATGGCTTTTGTATTGTGATACTCCGCAGTCAGCGCCGAAAAGCTGAAAAAAGTATTATAAAATAAATAACTGATATACTACAATTGAAATGCTAAAAATGTTAAAACGAAAACGAAAAAGAAGTCATAGTAAATGCAATTGTACATATAGAAATAGATACAAATATATGTACAGCTAACCATTATAAATAGTTAGCTAAATAAAAGAGGAAACTCTTTAGCTTCAGGCTGTGTGCAGCACCACAATAATGTTCAAGTCGCTGGCAAAAAAAAATGTATGTAAAAATGCCTGTGGAAAAGTACTACATACATACAGAGTGAGAGAGAAATAATGTTACACTAGCACACACACAAGCACACATGTACAACAATAAAATGGCAGCGGTGGAGGCGCTGACTTGGGAAGCCGCCACCGACGCCATCATTTTTGGGGTAATGCAAAATTACGTTATAACGGCATAAATTTAAATAAATGCCGGTCTCGGGATTTTTATGCATTTTTACCGCATAACAAATACTTGTGCTGGCCTCCGCGCTATCGCTCTAATGCGCCTTTGCTGCCCCCCACACGCCTATACATCCACATACACACAGATACACTTACATGCAGACACCCACACAGGCACCTGCCCTTTACCTTTGCCATGGACTTCTGTTGCTGCTGCTGCAGCATTTGGCTAGTGAAATTTCCTTCCGTTTTCATTGGTGCACCAGGTACGGGCTAAAGAATCGCTGCCTGTTATTTGTATGCACCTAAAATTATGCAAAGTAATCCTGTCTGCCATACTCTGGTTCGCTCAAAAATTCTCATTTCGCGCCGATATTTGCAATTGTTGAGATAATAAGCGGTTTTAAGTGCGAGCTGCACCTGTCCGATCCCCTCTCTCTCTCTCTCTTCTTCTGCTGCAACCTTCTTCTGGTCGCGTCTGTTGCATAAGCAAATATTGGGCCACCTTAAGCGGCAGACAGTGCAACAGAAACAGAAACTTGGCCAATTAAATGGCTAGCCGTAAGCGAAAATCTGGATGCTCATCGCTGGCTGTCCGTCTCAGTCATAGTTTCAGACCCAGCTGCAGTATTTGCTGTAGTTGTAGCTGTAAGCACTGACTGCCACCCCCCCATTCCCCCATCGCTCCTGCTACTGCCCCCGCCTCGCCGGATGTGGCAGCGCCATGCTTTTCGGTTTACGTAGTAAATTAACTTCCGTTTTATTTGTAAGATTTCCTTTTCGCTCTGCTCGTCGTTCGTTTGCCTTTTTTTTCGCCGATTCTGCCCTGTCCGTGGCCCTGGTCGGAGTTCTTTTGTTACTTTATTTTTGGTTTGGCTGCTTGGCTGCTGCTTTTGTATATTTTTAAGCGCTTTTTCATTCAATTTGCGAAATTGAAGTGGGAATTGAGAAATAAATTCCGTTTCGTGTGTTTCGGCTGGCACTCTGAATCTGATACCAGATCCGAGTCTCGACTGCAGCTCTGGCACTTTGCGTGTTTGCACACGACTGCAGAAAAACGGATGTGGCCAAGGCCTCTGACTCGACTCGATTCGACTCGACTCGACTCGCCTGGGCGGAATTAGGTGAAATGCAAACGTTTTACTTAATGAAATAATTGAGGCATCTGAAGGTCGGCAACGACTACTGTCCGGAAATGGGGGCATTTAAATGCTGCATAAAGCGCATTTCCGTTTGCTGTCCAGCCGTCTTTCTCTCTCTCTCTCTCTGTCTCTCTCACTCCTTATTCTTTCAGCTATCTTCCCATCTATGCGCTACTTTAAGGCGCACTTGAAATGTCCAAACATAAGATAAACTATATCCAAATGCAAATTTCTAGCTTGACATTTATGCAAACGGGGAACAAGAGCAAAATGAATGGACAACGCGATATTTGGTTTTCGCTCAGTATCTTATATTAAGTATTAGAATCACACAATGCTGATTGCACCAATATATGCCACTCCTTTAATCGGTCATTCGTGTATTCATACAACAGCCACTATATCTGAAGTGCTTCTTCTTGAATCTGTTTGAGCATTGGCCTTTTTGTGCCCCAGGTAACTGACAGTTCCCTGTCCCCTCAAGCATTTTCAATTTGTATTAAAAGCTTTTTCCACGAAAGGGGAAGTGTAGGGTGCAGTGTTCAGCTTAACATATGCATTAAGATTTGCTATCCATGCCAAAGAATGAAAAGAAATCTGCTCTCTCTTTTCTCTGTTTAGCTCTCAACGTTATCGTCCAATTTGGGTTGATAATTTCACGGTTTGTTGACAACTCAGGTGGACAAAACATTGTGTGTCTACTGCCTTTACTGTGTTTCTACCGACTGACTGACCCCGACATTGGTTCGTCTGGTTCATAGCAATGCGAGTAATGCCTTTGAGTGCTCTGACTCAGACTCAGACTCTGACTCTGTCCCCTATCCAGAAGCCATTGTCATGGCATTTACATGCACTAGTGACTGCCGTTAAGCACTAAGTCCTAGCCATGCAACCATACCAAATCATCACAAAGCAACTACTACTAGGAAAGACTTTACTTTGATTCAAGCATCCGAATTTCGCCTCAAATGATTGCCTTGTCAATTGGTTTATGGCTCAGTGTGCCAGTAAATGTATTTCGGCTCACTATCATGAATTCAGTGGTTGGCTATGAATAGCTCTTAAGGACCCTACTGAATCACAAAAAAAAAATAGAGAAAGTAAGCGATTATAGTGTGTATTGGAAAACTACATTATTATCTACTACAATAAACTCAAAGGAAATTCTGAAGTATAGCTGTACACTTGATCCGAGATCCGAGTATTTAAAGCAATCTGAGACTACTTGTAGTTATCTTTTACTCCATCAAAAATACCAGTAAATCAAGTTCCCAGAAATGTTTATATACTTTCGATTGGCAATGACCAATCGGTTACTTTTTGCTGCCCGTTGCCGGTGTCTCATTACAAGAGCAACATTTTTATTTAAACCGATTGAGTGATTTATTGTAATTTATTTCATTTAAATCGTTTGTCTGACACAAACGCAGCGCGGCTCAATAAAAAAGGCAACCCACACAGAGTCAACCGAACCACCATCCAGCCAACTGACGAGCCGAAAAAACGCGTGAAATTTACAATACATTTTACAGCTGGCGGTGGAGCACGCACCGCTGCCCAGGACACCAGGACAAGCGATACGAGGGGCAATACCCGGTCCCGGTCCAGGCCATCGCTTGTTGTACGCATTTAAATGTTGGAAAGCAAAAAAAAGAACACCTACGTCTCTGCTGACGGGCCGATGATCTGTCGTTGGGCGACACTTCAGCTGCCTCTGCTACTCTACAGGGTGACCAGAAAAAACGGAGACAAACTTTAATATGTCCGTAAGCAAAAGTATGTTACCGGATTTAATTAAATGTTATTTTATCGTATTCTTCATTCTTTTTTGTACTAGTCACAACATTTTTTATCCATTGCTGTTAAATTTTCCTGTGGTTTCAGAATGTCAAGTAAACGTTGTGCAATTTTAGAGCTGTTTCATCAAGAAAAACGTCAAATGTGAATTTGTTCGTTTGCTCGAGGTGCCTAGGTAGACTGTGTCCAAGGCCACCCGCCACTTTAATGAGATTGACCATGAAGGTTATCGTCCGGGAAGAGGAGAAAAAAAGCACCGTCAATACTTCTACCAATCGTCAAATCATTCGAAAGCGGGTGATGCGAAATCCGAGGGTCTCCATGAGGAAAATTGCCCGTGAGACCGGAATGAAACGTGATTCTGTTTGGTAAATGGCGAAGAAGCACCTTGGACTCAAGCCGTACAAGCTCAAAAAATTTCAGATCCTTACGGATGAAAACAAGCGCGTGCGGCTGCAAAGATGCCACCAACTCAAGCGTCGGGCCGCAGGTCAGCGATAGGAGCGCGTCCTTCTCACGGATGAGAAGCTGGTAACCGTCGAGCAGGCTCACAACCACTAAACTGCAGGATCTGGTCCGCCGAACCTTCGGGTACGTCGGCCATTGCCAAACATCGCCAAAATCCGAAGTCCGTTATGGTCTGGGGCGGCATTTGCGCCAGCGGCAAGAAACCCCTGGTTTTCGTGGATCAAGGGGTTAAAAGAAACCAAGAAGTGTACCGCCACGACATTCTCGACGCCGTGGTAATTCCTTGGGCCCAACTGCACTTCGGCGATGCGGACTGGACTTTTCAACAGGACTCTGGCCGGCTCACAAGGCGAAAATGACGCAAGACTGGTGCAAAACCCATTTTCCGGACTTCATCTCGTCTGCTGAATGGCCACCCTACTCGCCGGATCTCAACCCGATGGACTACAGCGTGTGGTCGATATTGGAGGCCAGGACCTGTGCTAAGCCTCACAAAAGTTTGGAGGCGCTGATGCAATCGCTGCTCTTGGAATGGAACCGACTGTCTCCCGAGGACCTGCGGCCCATGGCCTACAATTTTAAATCACGTTTGGACCTGTGCATGGCAGCTGGAGGAGACCATTTCGAAACCGGCTGAGAATCTTACTACTAGTGATCCACTCTATCGTTACTAATTGTTGCTTTGCTAAATTTCTCTCGTTTAGTAAAATTATAGTTAAAAATGTTTGTCTCCGTTATTTCTGGTCACCCTGTATACCCTGTATCGCCGTTTCCAACGGGTATAATGGAATGCTTGATTACTGTAATAATCGATTCTAGAGTGTCTTCTCTTCGAGTTGCCTGTATTCTCAGTTCGCGTTGTCACTGTTTTGTTGTCATTTTTGCGTGCTCAGTTCAGTTGCTTTCGCTTGTATTGACTTCATTTTAAATTGGCGGTTAAATCTGTTTGAAATTGTCACGCAATCACACACACATACACACAGCCAGACATCAACATCACACACACACACATACACACTGCTTGGGCCTCTCTGTCCTCTCTGAAAGCTCGGTCGGCTGCTGTTTTTAGTGATTTTACTTTTGCCTTCTTTTTGTATTGCATACTTTCGTGCGCTCTGTCGACAGCGACGCCAACTGTGACTGTGACGTCGACTGCGACGTCAGCAGCACTCGGCGCAATCAACGCAACGAGGCATTAATTTGTTGTACACTGTGACATAATTGGGTGACAGTGCGGCAAAAAACAAGTTGTGGGCCAGTGTATTTGCAGAGTACGAGCGCCTTTTCTTTCCCCTCTCCTTCTTCCCACTCTTGTTCCTCTCCCCTTGCTCTTCATGCTCTTCAACCGGCCTCAGTCTCATTGCTCGCTTTTGATATAGCATTCAAGTTTATTAGCCTATGAACAATTTGTTAGGTGTGCGCTTTTCTCTTGGCATTGCATTCAAATTTTTAATTAATGCAGTCACACCTCGACATTCCCATCGCCAGACGTTGCTACCTTTTTGGTAGCTGCTGCTGTTTTTATAGTTTTTGGTTTAAAATTGATTTTGACAACTCAGCCTGCAGCAAAGAACTGCAGTTGTCTGCCACTCACATTTCTACTAACTATTTGCATACGTCAGCGAGTCAGGTCTACTTTGTGGAAGAGGAAAACCAAATGCAAAGGTACGACTCTGACCCTGACTGCAACTTGGCCTCGTGTTGGGGTTTGCTCTCGGCAAAATGTTGGCAAACCACAACAACATTCTTATGTTATGCCGCTGGCTTCTGCTCTTTCGCTTTGACCAGACTTTGGTCAGACTCAACGTTGCGGTTGCTGGTGTTTCGTTTGAAAGCCAGCCAAAAGAGTTAAAAGACACATATTCTTTCGTGTTTCTCACTTCATATTTTTTAATTTTCATCTGGAACTCTTTGCAAAGGCAACAGACCATCCTCCTACCGATCTCAGACAGTAGGAAAAGAGCCAATTTAAGTCATGGAGCTGCCAAACGTAATTATGGTGCTCGTTGGAATTTTTATGATTCATCTTATTTATACAGCACATGCAAATATGTTGTACTCGTTAATGATATGATATAGTGGACCGATTTGAGCCAAATTTGGTCAGCATGTATAGAAACATATTCTGTTAGATTAGTTGAAATATTTCGAAATAAAAATGTTCTGAGTCGAGAGCTGCTATGGCGATATACTTAATACATACATATATAATTAAAATAAAAATAAACTTGAGCTTCGTCTGGTACACAGGAAGTAGCAAATTAAATTTGAAGTCTCTGGATTTTTTACGGACAGAAATTTTCCATAAAATCATTATACCCTTTTTATCCCATTTTGAATGTGATCAGGGTAATAAAATGATATGGAATTAAACTATGCTTTATTACAAACAATACACTGTTGGTGCTGAAATGTATATTCCCTGTCATAAAACCCTATCTGTAGAGAAAGTTCACAAATAACTTGAAACAAGCAAGTGAAGTACACAGAGCAAAAGAATCAAGTATTTCGTACCTGAAACAGCACATTTCGAACTTGATTTCTCACTAAGAATGAAAATACTGAAGTCGAGGATTTTAATCTCAATTCAAGTAAGTTCTAAAAATACTTAAAATGAGCACAAAAACATTTCAATACTAAAATTTTCAGTCTTGCTCCAAGCTCTCTTGTACTCTAATAGGTATTGATATTGATCCAAGTTTTCTTGCACAAGATTTAAGTTTGAAATGTAAGTATAGTAAGTAAATTCTTGAAATAGGTATTTTTTTTCCAAGCTTTTTTGTACACGATTTAAGGTATTATGTACTTGAGTAATTTATGCTTAAATCAAGTATGTATTCTGACTCAGAAAAATAAAATAAAATACAATAATAATAATAAAATACATAGTTCGAGATAATTTTATCACGGCTTTTTTCTCTCTGTGCATGGTATTTATTTAAATGTATATTCTCATACCTATTTATTATTGGTTATTGAAATTGAAATCAGCGCTAAAAAACCACAATAGAATTGTGAATATTGTGAAATTTACACACATTAATCGGAAGTGTGTGTGTGTTATTATGTGTGTGTGCGAGTGCATGTGGGCACTTAGCGAGGAAACAATAGCCAATAAAGTGCATGAAAAACTAATTGAAAATTTTGTACAACAAAATTGAAGTATAAACAATGCGAACCAAAAGTGCATATTAAAAATACGCCGTAAATCGGTCAGCTATAGACTCATAACAATTACAACAACCAAAAAACAACAGCAACAACAGAGACAACAATAACGTTTGTGAGTTAAGTAAATACAAAGGGAGCAGCAACACTTATAACAACAGCAACAACAACAAATTCAGCAACAACCACCGCAACAACAACAACAACAATACCAGCAGCTTCACGACACGAATTAAAAATTAATAAAATGCATAACTTGGTTGCACATTTTATTTACATGTAATAAATAAATGATTGAAATTCCATAATGATGTAGGTGTAAAAAAATGGATAAAAATATGGCACGGCGTTTTATCGTTGCGCGTCAAACGGATGTTGAATACAGAATATTTTAATTGTTGCAATATTCATTGCTTCAACATTTGATAGTAAATTTTTTAATCACTTACGAACGAGTATGTGTGTGTGTGTGTGTGTGTGTGTGTGTGTGCAGTTGCCGAGCTAAGCAGTGCCACCGGAAACCGGAAGTGGCGAACGCCATTTGTGTTTCTGCCGCGTTGTGTGTGTGCGTGTGTAAATCACGCTTTTGAAAGTGCCATTGTCTGGCTGTCAATGCAGGCTGAACGACGGAACGGACCTTATCGGCAGCCGGGTTCATTCTCTTCGGCATAATTGTTTAACCACGGAGCTTCGCTTTTACAGCATGTTATTGAAAAGTAACAACATCAGCACTAACAGCAACAGCAACAACAGCAGCTGCCACAACAGCAACAACAAGAACAACGACACGCATTACTGATATACACTACATACAATCATTATGATGATAACAACAATTACAACAACAACAGCATCCACTGCATTGACCCCCGTGTCGTGAGCGCAACAATTGAAAATTCAATTAAAAGTCTTTATTAAAATAAAATGCGCTATAAACTCCCAGTGACCAGACCCACACTACCAGATGCCCTTCTGTGCTCTGATCTGCACTCGCCACTCGCATGGAAGCACTTGGTGGTCGTGCCTTTTATGCCCACCTGCTGTGGCACAGCAACCGACAACAACCGCCAACAACAACTCCGCGCCCCCCTCGTTTGACCCTAACGCTCTGCTGTGGCTTCATTTTTTATTCGCATCTGAAGCGATGCAAAGTTAATTTGGGTTTGTTGTTGCCAATTTTAAATGGTGGTTATTATTGTGATTTTTGTTGTTGTTGTTGCTGTTGTTGTTGATTCGGTTTGGTTTGCTCGTAAGTGATTTTAATTAATTTAAATTCGAATTAAAGCGGTTTGTCCGATTAAAACACAAAAACCTGCAACACTGATCGGCGCCATAATTAAAATTTAACAAAATATTTCGTTCGCAATGCATTTATACAAATTGTGCATAATTTAAATTGGCAATAAAGTATAAATAAATGGTGTAGGCCAGTTTATTAATTGGCCATGGAAACAAAACCAATATTCATAGCAATTTCGTCACTGGGAAAACTCTGGCAATGTTTGCGTTTTCTCTTGGGATTAACTTTCACCAGAGAAGCGTCTCAGTTTTGTCTACAGATTTTTACCAAACAGTTGGTCGAGTTTCTAAAAAAAAAAAAATAAACACGATATCGTAGTTGTCAATACAAAATACACGCGCAAATTTTGACTACATTTTGATTTTGGCTTCTAAATTTGTTCAGCATTCTAATTTTAATAGATTCTTGTGTTTTTTCAAAAATTTAAAATATTTAAAAAAAGAAATGTTGTATGGTATCATTTGCTATGATCTTCCTATTTACGAGTATTCCTAGCACTGCGGGGTCTAATTTATTTCGCTGGATGCATTGCAAAATTCACGACTAACTTATTGTACTCTCTGCTGGTTCAATGGATTTGCACAGTGCAGCTCAAAGCTCCGGCTAAGTCGTTGTTATTGCATTCACAAGATAAATGGTGCTCCCATCCCGATGCTGCCTGCCTGCCATTACTGTAGTCTGGCAGGATACCAGCTTGGATCCTTCGTGCAGTGCCAAGGTAAACAAACATCTCGGATTAACAGTGGACGCTGGTCAGTGGGACAGTCGACAGTCGGGCCATAGAGGAATAGAGGCATAGGGACATCGGGTTAGTAGTAAGAGCAGCACATGGACCTGAACGTGCTGCTCCTGTATATGTGTGCTCCTGTATATATGTATGTGTGTGTGTGCTGCACACACCTTGCACTTGGCCAAGCGCCCAAAGTTGTTTACACTTTTGAAGGCAGGACATAAGAGGCATGACAAAACACGAGGCAAACAAAACTAAAGCTGTAAATAGTGGACCAAAAGCAGGACCAGAAGCTGGACCAGACCAGACCATCCAAGAGCTAAAAAAAACGCACCAACGACGAAAACTTCAGCCAAAGCTTCAGTCCTCCATTAGCAGCGCACTATGGTAAAAAAGTCGAACATTTAACTTACTTTAAATATAAAACCATTGACTTGAAATTTACCAGGAGAATTTTGAACTTTTTTCGCCATCCGACTGTGAAAAAAAGTGTAAAATAATTTTATTAAATCTTAAAAAAAAGCTAGAACAGGATCACATTTTTTAGTTTTATGTTGAGAATTTACCTTGAGTATTCAGATTTAGAAAATCACACAATTTTTAAGATTCAAAATATTTGACTTAATGTTAAAATTTCGGGCTTTTCTACCATAGTGCAGCGGGCAGTCGCCGTGGAGGGAGGAAAGGCGCTTGACCAAACTAACTAAAGTTGACTAAAAGCAGTTTATCCAGCTTCACAGCGAAAGGAGCGAAGGACGCGACGTGGGACGTAGGGCGTAAGGCGATGGGCGTAAGGCGTAAGGCGTGGCAGTGTACGTGCAAGGCGCACGTGGACGTGTATTTGGCACTTGGCCATTGTTACCTTTGGCTTTGTCTCTCCATCTTTGCTCTGTGACTGAGTGACTGTGAATGTGTGTGTGTGTGGACTTTAAGACTGGCTAAGCAAGCTTTTGTGGTGCCGAGTTAAACAAGAAAGTGGCCAAGTCAGGTAAGTGTCAGGTAGGCAGTCAGTCGACGGCCTTTGAATGGCAGGCAGAGCCTAAAACAAAGGGAACTAGGACCTAGAAGCATAATCAGCACTCTGCAGCAGTCGTCGCGCTTTGGCCAATGCAATTGCCATGGCAATATGGCATTTATAATTCGCCAAAAACCCCCCGCCACAGAAATGCTAAACAAAATAAACGGATGCAAAGGATTGCAGGACTGTTGTTGTTTTCTTGCGTAGCCATTAGACAGCTCCTGGCAGCGTTTCCGCCACCGCAACAAGACTTTAGACAAGTTTTCACGGCTCGCTGAAGGCTGAAGACTGAAGGCAGCCCTCATCCAACTCAACTCAACTCAGCTCAACTCAACTGAAGCAGACCAGAACTGATGCCTGCCCGACTGCCTGTGACTTCCCCCTGCCGAAGGGGTAATAGAAATAGAAATGTTCTTTTCGTTGTTTTATGCCTATTTACGCTTCTAACAGGACATCCGGCAAAACGGGGCTACAACTTAAGCGGCTGCCTCGACTCATGCTACCCTGTTTTGTATTTCTCACACGCTCCAATTACATACATACACATACACATACACACACACTCCCACTCCCACTTGCCCAACACATGCCTATTTCCCGCACTTGGCTCTCTGCAAAATAATAGCGTGCCAAAGAGCTACTTCATCGTTCAGCGGAAGTGATTGAAGGTGTGCCGCTGTGTGAGTGTCCTCATGTGTGTATATGTGTGTAAGAGTGTGTGTGTGAGTGTTGGTATTTTCGCATACAAAAGTGCCAGGCCATTGGTGAACTTTGAGTGCAGGTCGCTTGAGTCACTTGGGTCGCTCGGCTCGCATACATTATACATATACGTATACATATAAAGTATAGAAGCAGCCCCAACTCGACCCCGACTCGGTCCGGGGTGACGTTTTGATTTCTTGGGTAGCATACTATACCGCCGAGCTAGACGACCGGCAGCCAAAGTGCTAAATTATGTTGCCCGGCTTTTGAGTGCGGTCCTGGCACCTTTTTGTTACCTTATTCTACGCACTGCCAAGCATTCCACATGTGTGTGTGTGTGTGTGTGTGTGTGCTGTGTATCGGCTACGACAAACGTTTTCAATTAGCAGTTCATGAATTTTTAAACCATTAATGAAATATGCAAAGGCATTTTAAATATGGTAACAAGTGCTGTGTGTGTGTGTGTGCTGTGGGTATAGATGCGGGTGTGTTTGTAAAAGTGAAAGTCGCCTTTTTATGCGCTGCAAGGTATGCAATGTCAAATGGCTGCAATTTTGAATCGCAAAGCAAAACCGCAGGAAAGGCAGCCACGTCAACCGGAAGTTGCCTCGATTGGCAACGACTTCCGCTCGACACGTTAGCTAAACGAGCTGTCGTTCTGCATTTTGTTGTCGTTGTCGTTGATGTTGTTGCTGTTGTTGTTGTTGCTGTCATTTGACATGCCAAAATTGCGTTGGCACATAATTAACGCTCTGGCTGCTCAGCTCGAGATGCAACTGCGACTGACAACAATTACAAATGTAATAAATGTAACGGCAAAGTGCAATTGCTGTTGCCGTTGTGTGTTGACAACTTCAAAAGTCAACGAACTACATGCAAAGCAAGCCACACACACACACACACACCCACACACCAAACTACACACTCATACACTTGCACCTGCATACATTTGCACCTCGGCGCAGAGTTGCCTAGTTAGAAGTTGCTCGAGTGTTGCTGTTGTTGCTGTTGCTGCCGTCGCGGCACTGCAGCAATTGGTGCATATGTGTTGTTTAGTATATATGTATGTTCACAGATACAGGCACAACATACGTACGTGTGTGCTTGTATGCAACGAGTCATACAATTTCATTTACATATTTGTGCTCGTTCTTTGCCCAGACGACGACGAAGTCGACTTTTTCTTTATGTAACATTTGTGTTTGGTTTTGGTTCCTGCGGTTTGTTTTTGTAGCCATTCCCCTCTCCCTCCCCCCCTTTCTTCCTTCAACCTCGGCCCAACTCGGTGTGTTGTGGCTTGTCTACACACACAGAACTTGCCACTACTCGACTCGTACACACAGAGCGCTCATTTCATTTAAATTTTAATTTTAATTGTCGAAAAATGCCATACAGAACACCATTGAGAAAACTTGGCTCAGCTTCTTCGTCCTTCTTTGCTCTGTTGCCTTTAAAAAGTCGAAGAGCAGGCCAAGCGGCAGATTTCTTTGGGCGCAAATTTAATTCAAATTAAAGCCAAGCTTGAAAGCTAACAGGAAACTATGCCATACTGACATGAGACTGCAAATACCGCATTCCTTTGCCTCCAGACAACAGGATTGAACAAAGCGAAAGCAACTTCCCACATAAGTGTGTATGCGTGTTTGTATGAATGTGTATGTGTACATATGTGTATACAAATACATATGTACGAGTAGCTTTTAAATTGCAGAATTTAATTAAATTTACTTCAAGCACTGTTGATTGCATGCTTTGATAATCTCGATGCCAAATATTTAATACTCGAACAAAAATATTATATTACTCAATTTTAATAAGAATATTATTTTGTTTAAGCGGTTTATCATTGAGAATTATGACACCAAAGTAAATTGAAATTAAACATTTGTATGCATATGAAACTTACTTTTATTCTTAGCTAAACTTAATCAGTGTACATTTAATGAATTGTATATTACGCCTAAAATTCAATACATTCATTTTGAGATAATTAAAATGTTACTGCTAAAAATGAAGCATTATTTATTGAAACAATTAAAACATGCTATTTGTGTCTATTTTATAATTTGATTAATTGTTAATTTATTTTAACGTAAGTTCAATTAGCATTATCATATTAATAAAACCAACTGCTGCTTAGTAGTTTAACTGTAAGTCTTTAAAATCCCAGGACAAAGCCAAAAAAAGAAGACCTTTTGGCCGACAGGACAGACACTGTGTAAAGAATAATGAATATTACATTCAAATTGTAGGAGTGCCACTTAGGCACGCGCACACACAGACACACACGCACACACACATAGAGAGGAGGGGACACAGAGGGACATAGCGACAGAGACACAGAGTACCCGCCTTCTGTATGTTGTGGGGTGTGTGTATGTGGATATGTGTGTTAGTGGGTGTGACTTCTACATCTTCATACTTATGTTGCAAAAGTCAGGCAACTTGCATAATGCCTCTTCTAGCCATGTTTATGCCACTTTATGCAAAAATAATTGCACAATTAGTTTGAAGCTGCCAGTTGCCGGGTGTTGGTTGTCGGGTGTTGGTTGTTGGTTGTTGGGTACCCAGTGCTGGTTGTTGTAAGGTTCCTGCTACCTCTTGGTTGTGCATGTGTGCAACATACACGTGTACTTGCCTTGCGTTGCCTCGTCGTTGTTGATGCCGCACATTGTGAAATTGGTTCAAGCGTTGCCACCAACGCCGCGCCGCCGGCAAGGTGACGGCAGCTGAAGCAGCGTCCGCCCATCGCCACCTGCTCGACCTGTGCCGACGCCCAACTCACCTTCGCCTTTGTAGAAACCTTCCCACCTTCACTCTGCTCATTAGTAAGAGTTCTGAATGCCATTACAGCGTCATCTACTCGACTAATGCCACACAGCTCCTCAGCTTCTTCCTCTCTCTTTAGCTTCTTAGCTCCTACTGTTGCCTTCTCATTTTCTCGCCTGTTTGTACACATGTGCATAAGTGCAATGCAAACAAACACACACACATATAGCACTGAGATGCCCTAGGCACTTTACTTTTTGCGCACTCGTTGGGTTTTTGCCTTGTTCCACCCACAAACAATGGGCGTTGCCAGCAGACGGAGGGGACAGAAAAAGACAATGTGCTTCAAATTGGTCAGATTAGCCTGAAATTTCGGCATTGCTCGGCGTAGTTACCTCATTGCTCAGTGGCACCCTTTTGACATTTGGAGAATTACCTGCGTATTACCAGCTAAAAGCACATCTGAGACTTTTCCAGAGCTGGGAAGTTTTTTCTTTACTTTTGAAGTTGTCATTTAACTAGCTAACTTGGTATGCATATTACAACTGAAATCCTCGAGATGTAGAAGGATCAACTATGCGACAGATATATGATCTGCGATTAGAATTTATTAAATGAGTTAAATAAGAACTATTTTGGTATTCAAAAGTCCAAGTGTCTTTTAAGAAGCTCAAAAAGCCACATTATCAATGTCATGGCTTAAGAATTCCAAAATTACTGACAGAAGTTACAATTTAGAGTATTGAAATGTATAGCATTATGTGACTTTTTGATCGGGTCGGCTTTGCAGCTGGTTATTAAATTTATTATAGTTTATGAACAGAACACATTACTTGTGAGCTCTTGTAAGCCGATTGCACAAGCCGCAAATAAGACACACACAATCAATTTACTTGGTAGCAACTAATCAGATGATTGATATTAATCAACACCCTCAATGCAAACATGGATCATTACCAGCTCTTGTCGTACAAAATCAATAATCAAATTAATTAGAAAACGAGGTATTCGACTTACCCAAACAGAACTGAGCTCATTGCAAGGCTTTTGTCAACACACTTGAAATTTGAGATGTCAGTGCCATAGATGAATAATAATACTATGAACTTCTCTCTGTGGAATTTCATTTGGTTTTCCTGAGCAGTTTTCAACAGGCAACGAGTATGACATGGCACTTATAGAATCAATTTGCGTAATATTTTCCATTACAGTAGGTCGAACACACATACAAACGCACAAAGAAGGATACTTACGCACACACACACACACTTGCATAAGTATAAGTGATGTGCATAAAGAGACAGACATTGGTTTGTTTTGCGTCAACCTCGTTCGCATGTGCTTGTGGCTGTTTGTAATTACTTTAAATTGATATAAACACTTTTGAAATGAAATCGATCTAAGCTCCTTGTTAACAGATTAACATGTGCACACCCGCACACACATGAGTGTGGCTTGCAGTTTACAATTATTATTTATACCCACAATGTGTATAGATATGGCAGATATATGTATGTTTGTATACAGATCTGCCGCCCACTGTTTCTGGCTTTGAACTCCTGTAACTGAATATGTGTGTGTGTGTGTGTCTGTGGTTTGATAAGACTCGTATGTGTGTGTATGTGTGTGTGGCATACAAGTAATCCTTGAAACATGTTTTTGATTTGCAATTTAATCAAGATAATCAAGTTTTATGTGTTTTAAGAAAATTGAAAGTGTGCCTTGTGCCATGTTAAACATTGTTTGCTTTTGTTGCTGCTGTTGCTGCTGTTGCTTTTGCTTTTGCTGTTACTGCTACTGTCGGCTGCCTCTGGCATTTAACTGTAATCTTTAAATCGTCCATTATATATATTATTAAATGCGATTTAATAGCTACCCGTTACTTGTCACTCCCTCTCCCTCTCCCCACTCCTCGCTCCTTAGGCATTAGAAGGCATTGTGGAATTTGCGGTCCGTCGAGTGCTTGGGCAATTAATTTGCATCGAGAAACTTTGGGCCCGGGCCCAGATGCTCATTTTTGTGGCATATGCAACGGGTCAGAGTTTTCACACATTGCCCAAGTGGGAAGCAATTTAGATGGCATTACTTTTCATCGAAATGTAAAACTTTTTCATATTTTTCCACTTGACAAAGTCCTTATGCATCTTGCAAAATAGTTTTATGTCCGTGAGGAAAGAGCAAAACTTTGCTTTCCTAGAAAATCGCACGCCCCTTACTTACTCCACACTTTTCCACTTGCAGCCCTTTCAATAACCATTCAATTCAGCATCTGCATTCCCCGCATCCTGGCACATCCTGCCACATCTTCCCCAGTTGCGTCTGCTGCAATTGCAGTTGATGGCTTTGATTTTATTCGTGGATGCACTTTTCTTGTTGGCTGCCCCATGTTCTGGTTGCTCTGGATTTTCTGGATGGCGCATCCATTGTGTGTTGTGGCTGTCCCTTTATGTGCTGCTGCTGCGTGCTTTTATTATTAATATTTCTTTTCTGCGTTATTATTTATTGCTGCTGAAAAATGTTTACCCACAACTCAGGGCAAACTTGACTGCAACTTCAACAGAAGACAAATTTTATTTTCCACTGACTTTCTTTCCTTTTCTGTTCTGTTCGCCTTATTGTGTTGGCCAGGTCATTATGTGAACTGATGCTGATGGAATTCGCAGTGAGCTGAGCTGAGTGCCAATGCACTTATCGGCTAAGCTTTTAGTCAAGCCAACGGCTAACGCGGCGTATGCGTAACTCTTTAGCTGACATAACGCGCTTACGTGCTCCTCATGCCAAGCAGCATTAGCAACAATGGAAACAACATCAAATCAAATCAGAGAGAAATTTGCGGCATATGTAAATAGAAAATTTATCAAGCTAGATTCACATCATGTTTGTTGTCAAATCCAAGACGAATTCATGCCAAAAGGTTCTACGCAAACAGACTGCACAGCCTATTAAGGACAGGGCCCACGTCGACATCAAACACACGCACCAACGCAATCGGCAAATCAGCCAATCTAGACACGCCCACTCCCCTGTCCCCTCCACAACCATTGCCATCTGCTTTTGCACATTGGCAGCTAATATCGTTTAATATACAAGTTTAGGTTCTTTGGGTCGAATGGTCGAGGCTCCTTTGGAGCATTGGTTAATTTTGGCTGTGGAATGCTTAGCCAAATCTCAAGGCGCCCATCATCTCCATCTCGTGTGTGGCACGCCCACTACTGCCCCGGCTAGCACACACATTTTGCATAAATCAAACAAGCAAATCGGCATGTAAACAACAATTTTTGCCAATTCAATTGAATTTCCAGTTAGAGACGTGAAACTGAAACCCAGACCAATACCAATGAACGCCCTCAGGAATAGGCACAATCCGTACAATTTTGGCAACAGCACGACACACGTGCCAGCCAGGCTAACATCAGCCGTAACAACAACAACAGCAACAACAACAACGAGACAAACAGAATAACAATAACAACAACAACAAAAGCACGCACACTCAATTATTTGCTAAAAGCTTATGTAAACGCCTTCGTGTCAAGGGATTTTATTAACTGTTTCTTTTTTGCCTGGCTTCAGATGGTCTCGACCAAATTTCAAACTAGCACACCTACACACACACACACACACACAGAGAGAGCACTGAAACACACACATGCACATGTATATAATGACAGTTGAAAATTTGCACACAAATCGCTTGGCTGCTGAGAAGCGTCCTAGATAAAAATCGCAACAGAGAAAAAAGAAAAAGAATCGAAAAAGAATTCAATACAAAGAAATTGAAAAATGCTACAAAATGAATCAAAGTGAAAAACGAATGTGCGAAACGAAACGGCAGCCCAAGAAAACCTATCCATCCCATCCCATCCCTCTGTCAGCTCCTTCGCCATCTCCTTCATATCCCTAGACCTTTCGTCTGTGTCTTTGTGTGTGTTTGCCAACGTGTGTGTGTTGCGTCCGCCTAACGAGCAAATCGTGTTCAATAAATATTTGCCAGTCAGCCAAAGAGTTAAACAGAGATAGACTAAGCGACATTGAGTGTAAAGAAGAGTCCAAAAGAGAGAGGTTCAAATAGACAAGACATGCGGGCAGGTGATCCAAAGGATGCCAAAATCGAAATCCAAAACTCAAACTGGAATCCGCTCCCAAAACTGTCCGACAGCTGCTGGACTTGGCTAATACTGCAGAGCAGCTATTTGGTGTGTCTGCATCTGCATCTGGGTACGAGTCAGAGTACGAGTATGTATTCGCATCTATGAAATATTCATTCATTTACAACTCCCAACAGAGAATTGACTCGGCAGCGGTTTCAGTTGCTCGCAAGTCGCGCTTCAAACTCAATTTATGAGCGCCCTGTGTGTGCTTTAATAGTTCGCAGCTGAATTAATTGACTGCAGCTGGGAATGGAAATGGGAGGAAGGATGTGGATACGCATGTATTAACCATATATCTTTTACTTACCATTAAAATAATTTAATCAAAATGCTGTTTGCCCAAACGCATTCGAGTTGAAAGGCAAACTTTCGATAAAAGCAATCGGTTTTTTTTTCCGTAACAAGTATCTAGATAGAAGCGGATCGATTCTGTGTCTGTATCTGTTTGAAGCAGATAAAGCGCATAAATTTTAATCAATTGTTTACTTACTTTTAGTCGCACTTTTCCTTTTTTGATTTTATTTACTGCGTGCAACTTGTGAATTGTTTTGTCCCAAGCTGAGAGTATTCAAACTGTCTGATGTCGTTGGCAACAAAGTTGGTAGCTTATAGAAGATACTCTTTTTAATTTCTAAGAAATATAGAACGAAATCTGCTGTTTATAGAATTGCCATTTTTTTGGGCTCCAGTTAGAGCTAGAATAGGCAAATGCGAGTCGTAATATAAATTTGGTTGTCTAAATAATCGGTTTTAGATGAGCATTCAGAGTTCAGTGTGATCCAAAGCTATGCAGCATCAAATAGAAGACACATTCCAAGTCCAAGTCCAAGTCCTGATTGTAACAAAGTCAGATTAAAACTTATGCACATCCTGAAAGCGTTCAAGTCTCTGGTTGACTGGGCTATTCCATAATGTGAGCTATGTTAGTTTTATGGGGTTAGAACACCAACAACAACAACAACATTTAGTACAACAACAATACATAGTATGACAATAAAAATGTAACTAAGCGTCGCTGCTGGCGGGCATTGCAAGCATTGTGAATGCTTTATGAGCCTTAGGAGTGCCATAATTTTCACTTAATAATCCGTTGAGTAGCTGCCCGTGATTTGTAGCCCAGCCCAGTGACTGTAATGAGCTGCTGGGCGGCCGGGCTCATGCTAAAAGGGGCGGCAAATGGGCGTGGCGGAAGGTTGTGGCAAAACAATTTCAAAGTTTTTGTCGAAAACATAATGTGTTCCTAATTTTATTTGTCGCCAATTGGGAGCAGTGCAAATAGCACACACACACACACACATACTCTCACACACAGAGACAAATTTGTAGTGCGCGAGAAAACACCTGCGCCAAAAAGTATGCAGTATTAGGAATAAGCCCCATTGCTTTGGCTACATATTAGAGCCACTGCCGGAAAGTATGCCAAAATAATAATGCACACAGAAGCTGAAAAGGCAGCAACAACAACAACATGAGCAACAACAAAATATTTAATGACCGAAATGCACATGAAATTGCGCGCATAAACTAATTACGGCGGATAAAGTTAACAATGGCAGTAGTCGACGGAGGCAGGAGGCAGTGTGCCTTTAAAAGGTTTAACTGCCAGCGAGTAGCAGTTGGGCCAACCAGTCAGCCAACCGTTGTGTGTGGATCGCTGCGGAACTCAAGCTCGGCGACAGGTCCTGGCTGCCAGAGTCCTGGCTGCCTGTCATCCCAGCCAGTCCTGCTGTGGCCACAAGCCGCTCAGCCTCGATGCTGGCTGGCGTTTGCCAGCATTACCGGCATTTACAATATTTATTTTAATATTGCACGTTTTTTGGCAGTCACCCAATGGGCCACCCCCTGCACCCCCAGCACCCCCCGCAGTCTCCAGCCATCGGGCCATAGCTCATACCCCTTTTTTCACTTCCCTTCTCCTTCCCCTTTCCATTGCCACATTGTGTGTTATTGTGCCAAATTGTTTATGAAAAATTGCGTATGACGACGACGACGATGGAAATGCCGATGCCGTCGGCGGCGCTGTTGGCGCATAAATCAAGTTGCCTTGGCTGAGGATTTGGGCCAGTCGCTCGGTGGTTGGCTCGGTGGGTCGCTCGGTGGCTCTCTACTCGGTAATTACAATGTAGCCGCCTGTGAATTTAACGATCCGGGGCCAGTGCTAACAGTCGCCAACAAGCAAATGCGAATGCGGAAACACAACAATTTTAACAGCGCCCCGCTGATGCTGATGTTAAAGAAGAAGAAGAAGAAGCAAGGGTCAACTGGCCTGGTCAGTTGGCTGGTCCAATTGCCCAGTCGTCCTGTTGACCAGTTGTCCTGCCAGCCAGTTGACCAGTTGGTGCGTGTGGGCGGCAACTTAACAAAAGTGTGAGCCAAGTGGAAAATAACATTTAAAAACGCCATAACAATAACTAACAAAGACACCAAAAGCAAATGGCAATGGCAAAATGGGACAGACGGACTGGCATACTGGGAAACTGGGAAACTGGTAAACTGTAACTGGAAACTGAAGGCTGAAAAGGCTGAAGCTGAGGGCTGAGGCCGACAGAAATTAAATGGCGCGAGAAAATTGCACGGTCAGTGTGGAGTCAGAGTGAAGCAGGTTTACATAATTGCCACCAGAACAGAAGAGGCATAGATGAAGATAGGGACAGAGAAGAGCCAATAGAGAGTGTGGGAGGAAAGTAAGAAAAAAGATATGCGGAAAACACAAGTAAACTGCTGTTACGAGTAGTATACGTTATTCAGAATGATTCTAATAAAATTAAAGAAAAGAAAGATCAACAAAAAGTATTTTGGGATTATTAAGAAAACCAATTGTTACGTTGTATAATCTTCAGTCAATTACGAATAAGAAAACCACATTGAAATAATACAAAATTAATGTATTTACCTTTACTATTAACTACTTAAACCTAAACATGGTTAGTTGGTGTTTTAATCATTATTTTTGACTAAGCTAAGCTGATCTTATAGGTAATTGTTTAAAAAAAATGCAAGTAATGCACTTAAATGCTACATATAGTATATTCCAGGGCTCTCAGCAGTTGTGACACTTGACCAGTCCCACTTCGTCGCAGTTCATGCATTTGAGGGCCACAAACTCGGTCGTAAAGTGATTGCGATGCACCGACTTCTTGGAGCCATTGCAGGACGGACATGGCAGCAGTCGATAGCCACCGCAGGTCTGGCAGGTATAGTTGCTGGCAATGGACTTGTACGGCTTGAGCAGCTGTCGCAGTTCGCCCGACTCGTTCATCCGCTCCACGGTGTCGGCGTCGCCAATGTGCTGGCCCTCCACATACAGCTGGGGCACTCGGATCTGTGAGGTCTGCATCCGCTGGCGCATCTCCGCCTGATACTCGACGCTCATGAAGACGTCCCGCTCCTCGAACTTGACCAGCAAAGTGCGCAGAATCTGCTTCACATTGGCACATTTGGTGTAGGTGTCGCGAATGACGCCCATGCTGGTCGTGTAGAGCACCACTTTGCCCAGATCTTTCTCCTTGTAGCTCTGCAAAATGCGAAAATGTGAAAAAATAAAGAAAGAGATTAGTGGAAGTTCCAGTTCTCCAACTGTGTGTCTGTGCCTCAGTCTGTCTCGGCGAAAAGCGGGTCACCAAAAGCTTGAAATTGACACAGAATTCGCCACATCGAGCGGATTTTGGCTGTGGCAACGGCAACGGTCATGGTCATGGCCTAAACATGGAAGAATGGGGCGAGACCAAATGGAAAAGGCTAGCAAAGAAAATTAAGATCAAATAAGTCTTCAAACTGGCAACTACTATAAAACAATGCCATGACCAAATATAAGCTCGACAACAAAGCGACATTTTCAGCGATTGTCTGGTAATCGAGAGAAATCTCCGTATAAAAGAATAACAACGAAAAACATTTAAATGTTTGGAATGTGTAATCTCAGATGATGATCGCCAACAACTTCTGAAGCTGTAACTGTACAAGCTGTTGGGTTCATTAGCTCTTGGATCTCGTAACCAAACAACTCTGCATGTCACTCAAAATCCTATTAATCAATTCAATTAAGCAATAATGGGAAAACTGCTAGTCAATTGACAGCAAATGGCTCGAATACAAAACAAAAACACACACAATGGACACAACGTTTGACGTTTTTCCGACTGTTTATTTATGATGGCTTATTTTGTAAGGCTGACGTCGAACCGGTTTGGGTTCACTCAAACTCATTCCATTTGACAATTAACATTTCCGTTAGTTGGCCAACTTTGGTGGCGTCTGCTTTGGCTAATGAACTGCTTTCAGCCAACCAACAACCAACAACCAGTAGACATTGATATCAATGAACTGTGCAACAACAAGTGCAACATCAAGAAACACTTTACGAACCGGTGTAACGAGAATTCGACATCAAACAAAATCTACAAAATTCGAGATAAAGACTTAGAGAGACACTGCATAGAGTAGTTGATAAATTTTGAGACTAATGCATGGGAATGAAAATATATTTTGTGTTTGTTTTTTACTTTAAAAATAATACGAAAAGTTCAAAGACTCGAACCACTAGCCAAATCTACTACAAGTCGTCGAAACAAGATGCGGTCAAAAGGAAAGTCAACTTTTCAGCAGAGTGAATGTCGCATCGTCGCCTGGCGGTTTTTCCCATTTCCATTTCCATTCCATTTCAATTGTCCCTGAGATGCTGGGGGAAAACTCGGGCCTCTGATTAACGCTCTGCTCCGACTGCCGCTCGATGTCAACACGGCCTCAACCTGTGTTTTGAATTTTCGAAAACACTAACAATTAACACACGTGATTTGCACGGCTAACCTCGCAGCACTTTGATTATTTTGTTTGGTTTTTGGTTTTTGTCAAGCTGCAACCGCAAGACGAAAGAGACGCAACAGCAACAACAACAGCAACAACAGTAGCAGCAGCAGCTGCTGCATGAATTGGTAAAAAGAGAAAGCAGGTCACTTGTATGGCCAGCCAACAGTCAGTTGGAGTGATTGCCAATCGAACAGTTGAGCAACAACTACAAACTTTAAAATACAAGATACGAGATAGAGGCTAATGCCAATGCCAACAACAGTCGCTGTTATTGTTATTGTTATTTTTAGTGTTGCTTCTCGAAGGTGACAAAATGAAGGCAATGTGTGTGTTGTTTACTGCTGTGTTGCTTCTGCTGTGGAAACACAGCCAATTTGGCAGCCATCAAGTCATAGATTGCTCTAATTTTAGCTTTAAGCAAGCAACAATCCGAGCATGATCGAAGGTAGCTTGTTTAACATTTCGATTTCAGTCAAATAAAAAACAATGGCCAGCATTTTCCCTTTCGATTTAAACTGAAATAGTATGAGTCGAGTTGGTTGCATTATAATTAGCAGCAGCATCTCACTTTTATTATTGTTATGCAGATGTTGGATGCGTCCGCATTGTTAGCCTCGAGCAGCTTCTCTGCTAATTTGCATGTGGGCCGCTATAAAGCCATAAAACATTTCTTTTTCTTTGGCTTCCATTTGGCTAAATTATGCTGATCTGCTGCTCTAAACATTCCATCAAATTCATCAAGCCCAGTCAAGCTCTATGGCTTTGAAAGTGAAAAGTAAAACTGGCATTTGCGGCACACAAACAACAATCAAAACAAAACAATTAAACAGATCTTAAATCTGAGCATTAAAATAGATAAAGCGAAATTTCCTGGTATTTTTTTTGGAAGAGAAATGCGCGCACCTGACTAGCCAAATAATAAAAGTTAAAGAGCATAAAGAGCTCTCAAAAATTGGAAATTTACATAAAATATATGACTTGAATTCGATGCTTGATAAACAAATGTTACTGTTATACTTTTATCTTTAATAGACATATTTTAGATGAATATTAAAACTTGATAGGCTGTGGTAATGTAAGCCAATTAAAACTGCGGAAAGAGTTCTGTTAACAATCCAATGAATTTTATTATCATTCCAAATGAGATCTGAGTACACGCCCCATAGAAATTGCTTATTACTATTTCATTTGAGTTTTCTCACTTTCTATGATTAACCGTTGCTTTAGTTTTCTAACTGGACAATCTTGAGCAGCCATTAATCAGTCAACAGTCAGCTGAAACCGAACTCCATCTATGGGAGCAAAGAAAACCACAAAAAAGCCACAAAGCACCAGCCGATATCTACATAAATAAGCCGAAGCTGAAGCCGAAGTTAAGCGCCAGGCCTGAGAGTGTCGACAAAATAAGCCACTTAACGGTTTTCATTATACGTTTGACGTTGTAATTGCAGTCGAAACACACACACTCACACACACATACACACACACACAGACCACATACTAATGGGAACCAATACGAAGCAGAAAAGACGCTGAACACGGAGGTAGTCAGACTCGAAGACCCGCAGACTCGCAGCTCATTAGATTACGAGCAAAATGAGCGGAGCTACTAAAGGCGACGAGACATAAATACCAAATGTGAAATGAAAGAAAATAGTATATTGAAAAGCAACAACAACAACGAATGGCAATTGTTTTGGTAGCACTTTCACCAGTGAAGCGTGCAGTGCAATTGTAAACAATTCGCACATCGCACAAGATGCGCACTGAGATTGCATAATTTGGCAAGCGAGTGACTCAATGGAAGGTACAAGATACAAGATACATGTTGTGGGAGAAGAAGCAGAAAGGGATGAACTAAGCATGTAACAATTGCAGCTACAGAGACGTAACAACACTCTGATAAAAGTTATCCGGGATTCCGGGGCAAAATCGTTCGTTAATCTGGGAAGTACAAGCTAAAGTATGATTTTTGGTATGGCTTCTCAGAAAATATTTTGTTGATAGGAACTCTGTATAAATTTGTTCAACCAAATGATGATTTTATTGCTGAATGGTTGCTATTTTATCCGCATATTGTGTACCTTTAATAACAATATTCTGATAAATACTTAAAAACTCATGCTAAAATCATGAATTTTAAACTTGAATTTTAGAATGGACTTGTATTTTTCTGAGTGTAGTTATTGCCACTTACCTTGGCATTTGGCTGCTGGTGCAGCTGCAAGAACGTGGCTATTCCATTGCGCACACGATTCTTGACGCCGCGCACAGTTCCCTTCGCCGATCTTATGGTTGAGTGTGTGGAGCTGGAGCTGCTCCGCACATCCCGATAGCCGGCGAACACGTCGTGCTGCTCGTGTTCCGTTAGTCGTGCCAGCGACTCCCCCCCATCTCTCGCAAAGCTGCTGAAGTTCTCGTGCTCGTTTATGTGAAAGCTGTAGTATTGATCGTCGGCATATTTGTAGCTGTTGCTGGAGCGGTTATTGCTGTTGCTGTTGCTGCTGTTGCTGTTGCTGTTGCTGCTGTTGGCAGGCAGAGACGAGGCTGTTGCCTCGTGGCTGTGACTGTCCAATGGCTCCTCACCGGTTTGCACAAAGTTGGCCCTCTGCACAGCTGCCCGCAACTCCTCGATGCTCTCCTCGTTCAGCGACTCGCGCGACAAACGAAGTGACGACGGCGACAACTCCGACAACGGCGACAACTGTGGCGACTGCAACTCGGCCTCGACTGGCGCTGCCAGCGGCATTGAGTGCCGGTTTAACGGCTTGTCCTTGACCTCTGGGGGGCTGGTGAACTGCACCACGTATTCGGCACTCCGCCGATCCCGTATATCCCTCAGCAGCGAGTCCGGCAGCAGGGCGCCGAGCATGCGCATCGACTTGTGGACGGATCGCTGACGGAGCTGGCCACTGGGCTTGGATGCCGCCTGACGCACATACTCCGTGCTGCTGCAGTTCAGCGAGTCGCTGTTCAGCGAGGACGGTTCGCTCTCCTCGCTGTCGTCCGTCTCCGTCTCGATCTCGGCCAGAATCCGGGCTGCACTTGGCTCTCTGTTGCTCTCGAGGTCGCTGCCGTTGCCGCTGTCCGCCGTCTCGCAGTGTGTTGCATATTTCTGGTACTGTTGCATGTAACAGTTGGCCGGGCTGTCAGCAACTGCTGCTGCTGGGCGTGTGGGCGTGGCCGCCTTTTGCACAACCATCATGAGTACCTTAGCACAGGGGGAACACTTTAAATGCTGAGGCAATTCTCTGTTAGCACTAACACTCGCTTCAGTCCACAGTCTACACAGTCTTGAGTTTAAAAAGTGTGCGGTTTTGTTTTATTTCTTTGTTAAATGCAATGCGTTCACTGACTTTGTCGGCCGTTGCACCCGTCCTCGCATGTCTTTATGCTTCAGCTCTTGTCGTTAGACTGCGCCGTGTTTTTCCCGCAGCTCTAACAAAGCTGCCGCGATCCAAGCCAAGCAGCAAACAGACAAGCAGACAAACAGACAATCAGCTAAGCAGCCAAACAAGTAGCCATCCAAAGAAAACACTCTGATCTTCTCTCGCTCTCTCATTTCTTCATTTCACCTACATAGTTATGCGGCACATTCAGCTTGGAGATGAGATTGGGATTCAGCAAACGCTGACTACAGCTGCTTTCTTTTCCAAGAGCCACGAGCCGAGAGATTAGACCCAAATGGTGAGCGAACGGGGATTCCATTAGCTGCGCATTATTAAAGTTTGCAATTTTGCGCCCGATTCTGTTTCGAAATTGTTGGCCATTAGCGACTAAGACTTCGCTTCAGGCCGGCACACAGTGTCTTGCCAATGACTTGGCAACGATTATGTCAAGACTCAGATATACTAAGAATAGCACAACAGACAACAGATGGTTTCGCGGTCTTCGAAGAGCAACAATTTTGTTCAATTTGATGAGGATTGGCGTGAGGAGAAAAGCGCTTCTGGGTTAATGGACTTTTCTGTTTTAGCTACACTTCGCATTAGTGATGTTCCTAAATCTAAACTGTGAATCTGATTTAAAATCGATATGTTAAAATCGACTAATAAAAGAATCGAAGATAAAAATACCCATATATCGATTTTGAAAAACTGTCAACAACTATTAAATGTCAAACAATAATAAAATTTACAGTTAACACGAAAATAGGTAAAGTTTTGACAAATTTATGGATGTTGGGAGTTTTTGAAAAAGTGTCAAATTATAGAAAAGTTAAATTTGTAGAATAAATTAGATTTTTAAAATGAATAAAATTAATTGTTATTCACTAACTTACTCTAAGTGTATTTTGCTTTCCCATATTCTAGCTTACAGTGAAATCTCAGCCCGAATGATAATATTGACTTGTTAATTCGACTCATATATTATATATTATACTTCCGGCATTTATAATCTTGATCAGTTGATACACATGCTCCAGCTCACTCTCGAGCTTCATTCAAGCTTCACGAGCTAAAGACAAAAAAAAACTCGTTATCAATATTGAAGCTTATCTCTGAAGGGGGAAGAAGCGCGCGAATATTTGGCATTTTTTCGCTGAATGAACTGTGTGCCGGGGCACTTATCGGCCGGATATTAGAGAATTTCCACAGCTGATAGCACAAAATTCATTCGGCTGTGAAAATGTGCAAGCAATTTTCGTAGCTTGAACAGCGATTGTATTAAAGGTAGTAGTTACATTTATTGATATGGCATGAAGCAGCAGCCAACAACAACAAAATGCTGTAAGAGCAGCAGAAGCGACAACAAATAATGATAAGCAAAGTTGAAGATGTACATAATCAGTTTATAGAAGTGCGGAAAAGATATTCATGGTACACACAATTCTCGTAAGCCATAAACTTTTCAACAAATTTTGCAGTAGCAGCAGCAACAACGACAATGATAACAACAACCAACCACACAATCAATGCAATTGCAATTGCAAAGTTCTCTGCAAACTGTGGTGACTGCGACGATTGCGGCGACTGCGTCTTATCTTGAATCTCGTGGCGTTGCCGAATTTGGCCAAAATCACGTAGCAGGTGCCACAACGAAATTCTTATGTGGCCAACGCATTAGACAATGCAATCTAATGCTCTTAATGAAAACTTCTATTTAAATCAATAATCAGATGTTAGGCTAGATGATCAAATTAATTATATCGAATTTTATCAAAATCCGACACATTGCTGGATTTCCCAAAATGACTGTGAGTTTTGGTTGCACTCACATTGTGATTATCACGTGCTGTGATGAATGATTCAATCTTTGTTATCGTATAAAAGAACCCAACGCATCTCGAGTAGCATTTAGTGTGGTCTAAGTGTTTCGGAACACAGAACAGAGAATATGATTGGGACTGGGAGACAAGTGATGCTCGGCTTTTGGCTAACAGCCTTTCTGACTGCTGCGATAGGTTTGGATCATGACACAATGCTCTGTTCCAATGACAATACGCCTATGTGTGCGCGTAGTCGGAGGGAATATCTGTTATTTAAGAACGAATGCGATTTGAGGAAGGCGCAGCGTGAGAATTTGATGGATGGTCCGTTGTGTAAGTCGAATAAGAGGAGATCTAATCAGAATCGATGATGACACGTCTCCTATCCCACAGTTGACGTAGCCCTGCATAACTGTGTGCCTAGCTGTGAATTCGAGTGCAATGACGGATTCCATCCCATTTGCGGTGTCAGTGTGGCATCTGGAGAGCGAAAGACCTTCAGGAATCGCTGTGAAATGGCTCGAGCCTCGTGCTACTCCAAGTCCGACTGGCTGGTCTACAAATGGGGCGTGTGTCCCACCAGCAACAGTCGGTCAAAGCAGTCTGCGCACACTGTGCTCGTCGGCCAGCGCAAGCGTCGTCGTCCTGTGCCCTGCACGAATGTGTATCGTCCTGTTTGTGCCAGCTACGCGGGTGTCAAGTCCACCTTCTCCAACGAGTGTCTGGTCAACGCCGAGAACAGCAGGACTGGAAGAAGTATGCAGTATACATAGACTTCAGTCATATCAACTAAACTGAACTTTCTTGCAGACTGGCGTGTCATATCCGAGGGACTGTGTGGCGAGGACAGCATCAAAATGAAGCACAGCCGCAAGTACAAGCCGAAACTGAAATTGAAGCCCAAGGTGGAGGTGGACCGCAGCAAGCGCAGTCATAGGCAGCTCAATAAACTGGACGACGACTTCGAGATAGCCGAGGATGCGGTGCAGATCTTTGCACCCTCCACCTTTCACACGCAGTTCATCAGCAACTCGGGCACCATGGAGAAGAGCTACTCCCTGCCCGCCCGGACGCCCGACATGTCGGCGATGCCCAAGGCCAGCAATGCACAGACACAGTCGTCTACAATCAACCGGGAGAGTGGAAAAGGCTGTGTGTTCAGTAATGAACCTGTCTGTGGCAGCTTCAATGGCGAGAGTCGCACATTCGCCAACGTGTGTGAGCTGATGGAGTACAGCCAGGCTGTGGGCAATGGTAAGCACCGATGCGTAAGGGATTAAGGCACCGACTTTATTTAAATTCCAATTGCACAGCATGGACCATTTTATACGACGGCACTTGCCGGCGCTGCGATAAGACCTGTCCCACTGTCTACAGTCCGGTTTGCGCCAATCGCAACGGCATCAGCTACACCATCGTCAATGAATGCTACCTGGACCGCGTGCGCTGCAAGGATCCCAACAGCGGTAATTGAAGCTTAACTGCCTTTGTCGCGTAAGCTGGCCTGACCTTTCACCTTTTGCTCCATTTACAGATTGGAAGATCACACACAAAGGCGAGTGCACGAATCTCAACGGGGAAGTGTCCCAGAGGGTTCCGAAACCGAGCCAGAAACCTTTGTCCCGCATTCCTTCCAAGCTCTATAAACCTAAGCAGGAGAAGCAGGATAGCAAAGGCTCCACCTTAAGCACGACTACTTCTAAGTCAAGGACAAAAACTCCTCTGCCAAGGCCCCTAAAAACAACTTCAATTCCACGACGAAAATTTAAAAAGCTCCGACGTCCCACGCCAACACCTAAAGATTTGAGCAATCGCAAGATTCGCAAGATTGAATCAGTCGCTTTTGACAGCTATGATCCAAATATGTCGAGCTGGGATCCACAGCCCATTAAGATGCCAGCCCCGTCCAAGCTGTGGGCCACAAAAGATAACTGGCTGATGCCACAGAGTCTGGACGACGTCAAAAACAAGTTTAGCAAGAAGCCCAACTGGAAGAAGGAAATGTACCCACATTACAGTTGGACCACGACAGCGACTGCACCCACACAACTGCAATTCACAACAGCTGCAGCAGCAGCAACAACAACTGCATCAACAGCAACAGCATCAACTGCAATCACTTTGAATTCGCTTGACTTGAAACCCACCGAGGCTGATTCCGAAATTCCATTTGACGTGGACCCAACAACAGCAGCAGCGGGAACCATCGAAACGGAGGCCACCACAGGATCGAGCAGCACCGCAGCTACCTCATCTGCTGCCACAGAAGCCATAACTTCATTGCCTTCCACATCTAATCCCTCAACTACGCCCACAACAACAGAATCAACTGCAGCGACAATAACAACAACCAAAGTGGTAGTACCAATAATGTATGAGACCACAACAATGTTAACCACCACAGCTGAGCCAGAGACATCTACCATTATTGGTGAAGGAACAGCGGAAGTCCTTGATCGAAGCACAGCAAAGGAGGCAGTCGAGACGACAGCAGCAACAACAACGGCAACTGCAGCAGCAACAACAGCAGCAGCATCAACAACATCAACAATTGCTGACAAAATGACTACAATGTCAAACTTGGATTACACAGAAGATGACGATATGTTGAAACAGCGCGAACAAACCTCAATTTACGGACTCGATAAGAATTCCTTGATCATGCGATTGCTGCGCGCCAGGAGTAGTAAAAACACGGTCATCTAGTTTCGCTGTTAAATATTAATTACTGTAAGTTAGCAAATGATTTTGTTTTGTAGAGCCAGTGATATGAGTGCTCGGTATTTTGTACAGTTGTGGTCGAATGTATACTTAAAATGTTGTTTCTAATTGTTTAATTAAAGAATTGTTGAAATTTAATTTTAATTGCGCGCCAAGTGTGTTTTGAAAGTTTGGTATCGAAAAGCATCGAATCTTTGGGAATTTGTCAAAGCTGAAAGTTTTACAAATAGCTTCTAGCATTTAAAATGCATCATGGCGCCATCTATCGAAATCCGGTTGAAATATTGACTAAATTATCTTTTCCAACTGATTTTATAAATGCTCCACCTAACATTTTGGCAGCACATATTACGAACTTGCCATAAATTGGACGGAAAGCATTTTAAACAACCACGGATTGAACATATTTCAAAGGTTCGTGCTTACACTTAGATTAGCAACTTCAGCAACCACGTACCACATGAAATAAGTTGTACCAAATTGAACCCAAGACACACCTAACGAATGAAATAGTAGTTTATAGCATAGCTCTACACGTAGAGTTATTGCTCCACACAAAACTGCTCCTCCACTGAATTCAAGTCACACTTACCGAATGTAAAAGTAGTTTATAGCATAACTCTACACGCATAGTTATTGCTCCACACTTAGCTGCTCCTCAATCGATGCCAAGACACATTTATCGAATGAAAAAGAAGTTTATAGCATAACTCCACACCTAAGTTGTTGCTCCACATGAAGCTGCTCTCCAGTAAACGCCCGTCATTAAAGACAGCAAACACAAATATAGTTGTATCATAAATTAATTTTAACGAATTTATTAAAAGAATAAGAAAAATAAAGTTCTGCTGAATTCCAACAAAATTTAATGTTTCTAGCCAAGACACAAACCGCGCGCTAAATTTGAAGTGAAAATTTGCAATTTTCCAAAATCAATTAAAAACTTAATAAAAACCATTTGAAAAAAAAAACAACAAAATAAAAATAAGAAAAATAAAGTTCTAACAAAATTTAAGGTCTCCTAGCTATGAATTAAAGCTAGTTTTTCTAAAAATACATCATGACTTAAAATTAAATAAATAAATAGGGTTAACGAGCAATAAAAAAAGGTTTCTAATCATATCTACATTTCTTCTCTTAAATCATAATACCACATAAAAAAGTGCACGCTTACCGAATAACTTTAATTCTATTTATTTGAAAATCATATTTTGACATTATACCTGGGATTGTCTGCCCGAATGAAAAATTCAATAAAACTAAAAATTCACAATATACCATTGATTTTTTACTTACATAGTTATTTTGTAGTTTTCGACCTTGCCATTTGATTTAATTACTGAGTTTGATAGCCAGGCCAATTAAACGCACATTAGCAGGAAATTTCACTGCTGTCCGAAAACCAAAAGCATTTTTAATGGCCAACTAGACGGTGGCGGAAACGGTAATAAGCCCCTGGCCTCTGGTCAATCTAATAAAGTCTCTATCCGGTTGTGTGCAAGTCAAGTTGTGGATGGATGTGCGGTGCACAGTCCTCGCAGCTTCAATTTGTTAAATCGATGGCATCTGACGCTTGTAAAAGTAGTTTTAGGCGGTCAGCAATCTCAGCCATCCTCCTCTCTTTGACATCCTCCTCCCCCTCTGCTCGTCTTCGACATACTGGCACGCTTGGCACTGACTTCGTGCTTTAATATTCAGCCATCACAATCACAATCGACTTTGATCTGGGGCCAATCATCATTGTTGTCTGAGTTTTGGCTCCAATAATTATTTTGTGGCTGATTAAAAACAATGTTTACAACAGTTGCGGTTAAACTTTCTACACATTCAATATGAAATTGACTTTGCTCATGTATTCTAATTGTGTGTGCTTGACATTAGTGTGTTAGTGTAATTCGATTACATCATCAATATTAATGGCTAGGCTAATTAATTAACTGAATGTCGAAGAGCAGGCCTTGAATGCGCCACATAGACTGAGTACAAGACACAACACAATCTGGCCGTGTGCATGCCAAAAAACTGACGACAATTGTTACTTTCACTGGACAATAATGCATCAGGGGCAACAGCAGCAGCACAGATCACAATTGCTGCTGCTGCTGTGGCAACAACAACAATAACAACGACAACAAGAGCAACAACAACTTTCGCGTGCAACGTTTGCAGCATTGCAATTAAGATGGCCAGAGGAGCACCGACATTGGCTCAAGCTCAAGCTCAAGCTCACACTCTCGAACTCGAGCACAGAAGCTGTTTATAATTCGCAACAATTCGAAGCACACTTTTTCGTTCAACTATGTAAATTGCACATTTCATATACATATGTACATGTAATATGCACATATATGCATAGACATACATCGCTAATCTCACTTAACTGCATTCGCACTTATTCTGATTGGTATCATTTACATGAAACAGCAACGCGGCAGCCGCAAGCGAGATTCGTGTATTGTTAACCGAGATCCGAATGGCGCCAAGGCGTATCTATCAGATGCATGGGGATTCACTTTCGTTAGCGCTTGAGTTTGTGGCTTTTGCTTTTAGTCACACGCTTGGTCATAATCCAGACGACGATGGTCGCGATTCGATTTTCATGCTGTTCGCCTCGTTCAATGAACGCCTGCCTCAGAAACCCGCTTCGCATCGACTCTGCCTCTGCCTCTGACTTTGACTATGACTCCGTCGCTGACTCTGAGTGTGACCCAGAAAGCAACGCACTTGCATTGAGTTGGACTTGGACTTGGCATTGGTGTGTGCAGCTGCAACTGCAGCCGATCAGGAATCGCAATTCCGGTGCTGTGCATGCTGCATGAGCATTAGATGCCGATGCCGATGCCGTTGTGGCAGCTTTTTTAGCTGCCACACTGCGGTTGCCACACTCTGTGATAAAAGGAGTACCCAGGCGCCTTCAGTTTCCATTTGTGTTTCACTCGGCCAACCGTGCGGTGGTCTTGGTCTTGGCTTGGATCAGCTGACGCGTCTCTTTTGTGTTTTAAGACTTTGAAGTCAGCAGCAATTGCAGCATGTTGCCTTGGCATTGGAGTATTGCTGCCTGCCTGGCATTGATGCTGCTGCTTCTGATGCATAACAGCAACGCACAGGAGTCAATTGTCACAATTGTGCCTGCAGCATCTTCAGCCTCATCCTCATCTGCATCTGCATCTCCATCCTCGTCACATCTAAAAGAGAATTCGGATTCAGCGCGATCTGCAGCACGTGCTGGTGGATCTCTAGTGGCTCACAGCGATGTCTACATCGCACGCAATCAAAGGGAATGCTTCGAGACACGCAATCTGGTGTCCTGCATCAAGTACAAGGCGTCGAAGCTCATTTGGAAACTGGCCACCAACGGCATGGGATTCTTTCCCAACGAGTACGAACGGTCGCTGGAAAGGCCGCGTTGGCTGCGACTAGTGCAGCTGGGTGAGCCAGCCGATGATATTGTGGTGTTCAACGATGCCAAGAGCCTAGAAGGTAAGTTCAACACACAGTCAGACAGTCAGGCAGACAGAAAGACAGACAGACAGACAGAAGACAGACGAGTCAACTTGTTCAGCGCTGGTCAAATGGGAAAGTGGCTATCGTCCAAGGCAATTAACAGCGTCATTTTATGCACACGCGGCGCGCATTCCGCCAGAAGAGAGGATGGCCTGAGGATGGGGAAACTTTTATCGATATTGTTCAATCTGAACAATCCAATCTTGAGCAGACAGGTTTCACCTTCTCGTGCGCTGTTTCTTTAACCACTTTTGTTTGCACAGCAAATAGAAGCTGCTTTTTAATTCCGATAAACATTTGCTGATATTTACCACACCCAATAATTAATTAAATTCGTCGGAAGTCTAAATACTTTCCGTATTGTTTTTTGGCTATAAACAAATAGCACCAAATGTGATTTACAATTCTTCTTTGGCCCTAATTGCGTACATCGTACCTCGTATTTTATATGTGGCAGGGGACAACGAGTTCATGCGGATTTTCAAGTTCCTGAAGCGGTCCGTGGAGACCTTTGGACGCAATCACGGCATCCAGCTGGCACTGCCCAAGGAAACGGGTGCGAGGGTCATGGACGAGACTGGTGAGTTTAATAATAGGATTGTTGATCAAGTGCTCTTAATATTGTTCCAAATAACACAGAGTCGCGTGGACATCGCAAGAAGAAGAAGTGGCTTATCATTCTACCCCTGATTATATTGATGAAAATAGCGCACTTGAAGATGACACTGGTCACACTGCTGCTCGGCGTGCTGGGCATGAATGTGCTGCTGGTGGGCGGAACTGGCTGGCTGATACACTATCTGAAGTACAAGACTCTGTGCAAGATACACCCGCACTTGGTGCAGTCTCACTCGCACGTCTACGACTCCGATCCGTCGGACTACTCGCAGTTCCTGGGCAGCAGCTTCTCCAACAACTACAACCCGTCCAGTCCGCATGAGGTGAACGTCAATGGCTACAGCAAGGACTGGGCCACGAGTAAGGCCTACAACGGCTACAACTATTTGGACACCATTAGCAAGCGGATTCACTGAAGCAGCTGAGATTCTCAGCTAGCAAGCGATTCGTGCCAGGGATGAGTAGTTAAAATTGTCATTGTCAACGTTATTTATTTAAATAATATAATTTAGGTTACACAAGTATTTAATAAACTAAATGTTCGCAACAGTTGATCAAATATTTTGCCAGCCACGCACATTTGTCGGATAAAAAGACCACCCACCACCCAACACGCACCACGCACCACCCAAAGCGAGTGGTGTGAAGTGGTGCGGCGTCTCCGCCGTGTGTGTTTACTTGTACCTTATCAGCGGCACACTATTGTTTACCCAACAATTTACGTCCGCCGACAAAAAAGTGGCCCCACCAAGACACGAATCTGCGGCCGCAGTTCACGAAAATCAATATGTTTATATCTAACTTAATACGTATTCGAAAATATGAAAGTTCCAGCTAACTGGCTAATAGGAAAACAGGCCAACAGGCTGGCTATCATCTGGCTACATATGTAAATGATTCAGTTGCGCAAATATGATTTAGAAGGTGTTGCTACTGATTGGATCACTGTCAACGTACATTAAACTCTACTCTTACTCACTCCTGTTTGTTCCTTTGTTTGCATCCATTTATGGCCCACATCTAAAGCCGTCTAAGCGGCCAGCAAACATGCGCGATAAGCGGCCATTGGAGCATGCGAGCATGGTTAATGATCCAGAGATAGATAAATTTATTTCCATTTTTAATTCTTTGACTGAGCAGTGCTAGAATGGAAGCATATGGGCCAAGAAGGAGGAAGGAAAGTTTACTAAATATATGGAAAAACAGAATATTTCCACATAAAAATATTCAATATTTATTTCAATATATTCAGAATTTTAGATTTTCAATTCTAAATACATTTTTATTAATACAATTTCAACTCGCATTAAGAGTTTGCTTCACGGTGCCACGCAGCTGGCGTAAGCTTTTTTGGCAATACAACCCCTAACAGCACTGATAAGAAAGCTTCGCACAGCTGTTGGCCCAAAACATTGCGAAAAGCATTCGTATTTCGACTGTCAAAGTGCGCAGCGCGTTTAGTTGAAACTTCGGGCTCACGCAGCGTATACGCAACGAGCTGCCTTGGCTTCTGTGCTTCTGAATTCCGATTACGATTCAGATGCCGATTCAGTGTCATAACTATAAAACTTAGCACTGTGAGCCAAAAGCCAACAGATGGTCGCCGGCTGTGCACTCGTCAAGTTATCGTGATCGAAATATTTTGAATGCCGCTCTAACCAAACATTAAAGTTATTCAAATCCTCAAACTAAAACAAACGAAAAAAAAAAAATTTGATAAATGTTATTATTAAGAATGCTGGCGCATATTTAAACAGAATTTTGTTAAGGCGACCATAGAATGCCGTAAAAGAATCAATTCACAAATCAAAAGGTAACAAAGCCCAAAGTGTGGAAAATTCTTTTGTTTGTTTTCGCACACGCCGCCATTAAAATTCATATTGAAGGCGTGAAATTTTCATGGACGCAGCATGGTTCGCGGATATCTGCTAATAATAAGCCGGACGCCGCACAGTGGGGCCATTGCTGATTTTACTTTGCAAAAATCGTAACTTTTGAACCAAATGAGATAATCGAATAATTTTAATGGCATATGATAGATAACTCTTCAACCTATGAAATTAGCATTTAAAAAGGTGCCACGCCCCCTAAATACTTACTTAGGGGCTGTCAAAGTTGAAATTTGTGAAATTTGTGAAAAAAATAAATTTTATGGCACCTAAAAATAAATATTTTTTAAAATTTTTGATTTTTTTTGTTTCATTTTTATGGTTTTTATATTTAAAAATTACTTTCAAAAAATTTGAAAACAATTTTTTTTTTTTCAAAAATTTTTTTTTGCTTTCCGGTGTGAATTTTCAAAATTTCATATGTCGACCCAATTCCTATGACATTTATATGATATAGTAGTCCGATTTCAACCAATTTGACAGATTAGAAATCTGGAATAGTTTTTTATATCCAGATCAAATTTGGTTAAAATCGGACCACTATATCATATAGCTGCCATAGGAGCAATCGGTCGAACTATGGAATAATGCCGCGTGTTTTTATTGTGAGGTTGCATTAGTTTTTTTGATTTCAGGTACAGCGGTGCAAGTTGGTGCAGACAAAACTATATACGTTATTTAGAGAAATAATTACTGAAACGTTCTAAAGTTAGTGTACCTCTTGAATATCTCATGCTTAAGAGCTATCGAGTACCAAAGTTAAAAAAAAATCAGAATCTAGTGTTTTTTTTAAAGGATTTTGTTTAAATGGGTCAACCTTAAAAGGTTGTACCACCCACAATTTTTACTTGATCTAAAAATTTTTTTGGATTCTTAATCTTTGAAAAATTCTCTATCGAATGCTTATATTCCTTTTGTCGAACGATTTCCCAAAAAAAAAACGTTGCACTTTTTTCCAGCATGCAGCTCTGAAAAACAATAGATTTGGAATTTTTTTTTTTTTACTTTGGTACCCAATAGCTCCCAAGCATGAGATATTCAAGAGGTACACTAACTTTAGAACGTTTCAGTAAATATTTCTCTAAATAACGTATATAGTTTTGTCTGCACCAACTTGCACCGCTGTACCTGAAATCAAAAAAACTAATGCAACCTCACAATAAAAACACGCGGCATTATTCCATAGTTCGACCGATTGCTCCTATGGCAGCTATATGATATAGTGGTCCGATTTTAACCAAATTTGGTCTGGATATAAAAAACTATTCCAGATTTCTAATATGTCAAATTGGTTGAAATCGGACTACTATATCATATAAATGTCATAGGAATTGGGTCGACATATGAAATTTTGAAAATTCACACCGGAAAGCAAAAAAAATTTTTGAAAAAAAAAAATTGTTTTCAAATTTTTTGAAAGTAATTTTTAAATATAAAAACCATAAAAATGAAACAAAAAAAATCAAAAATTTTAAAAAATATTTATTTTTAGGTGCCATAAAATTTATTTTTTTCACAAATTTCACAAATTTCAACTTTGACAGCCCCTAAGTAAGTATTTAGGGGGCGTGGCACCTTTTTTAAATGCTAATTTCATAGGTTGAAGAGTTATCTATCATATGCCATTAAAATTATTCGATTATCTTATTTGGTTCAAAAGTTACGATTTTTGCAAAGTAAAATCAGCAATGGCCCCACTGTGCGCCGCCTCTCTCCATATGTGAATTCTGTTTGTGTACATGCCTAGCCTAATGCCAAATATGTAATCAAAGTGAGCCGTAATTCCATGTGACGTATGCAACAGAAAATCCTCATCAAGAGATTATAGCAAACTACTCGAATTTATTTTATAGAATTATCTTCACTGGAAACTACATTTGAAAAAAAAAAAAACAAACCTTCAAAAGGAAGTTATAACTTAATCAAAATGAAAAATGAGTGCTTAATTTTGTTTCAATGCTTATATTTGCCAAATAACGGAAGTGCGAAGTGTGTGCGAGTGCTTTGAGATGAGAAAATGCTTTTGTTGAGCGGAAATTCACGTTAATAAGAACTGAAAGCAGTTCGTTCAACAGGAAAATATTATAATTTGGCCAGAGTGTGAAAATATAATTTCATAAAATATATTATGACCCCCACGTGAAAAATAGTTAAATGGCCTTAATATTTATCACGGTGGACGGCAATATACGCTATTGACAAAATCAGACCCGCAAAAATAATTATAGTTCGGTCAAAGGGTGAAAATTAAATTTTAAAAAATGTTTTGCAACCTACTCGTGAAAAATGGTTAAATGGTCTTAATACTTATTACTGTGGACGGCAGCTGACGCCATTTACAAAATCAGACACCCAACAAATATTATAATTCGGTCAAAGGGTGAAAATTAAAATTTTTGCAATATTTATTACTCGTGAAAAATATTTAATATTTATCACTGTGGACGACAGCTCACGCTAATGACGAAATCAGACCCCCAAAAACACGCACAATACATACGGCCCACTTAATACGGAGATTTAAATGGGATCAATTTAGCATCAAATAAAAATTTTAAAAGATTTGTAAAATCAGAAGTGTTGTTTATGAATAAACACTATTTCGGTTGGTCACATAATAACATATTAAGCACTTTAAATCAAAATAATTCAAATGTGTTAGTTAAAATAATTTGGTTGCCTTAGCAGAAAAATAATTCCTAAAGTAAACAGAAAATTCATTTTAATAAATAATACACACATTTTGAATCACTCTTATGTAGATGGTAACTTGCATCCAAATTTACCCTCTTACTAGCCAAGCTAGGTAGGGTGAGGAGTGAGAGAATACACAATAGCATTTCATTATCACAGCTTATTTACTTAAATTAAATTGGAAATTCATGGTGCAATTTGATTGGCTGTCAGTCAACTGCACAGATTTTAAGTAAAGTAGTAAAAATATTTATTCAGTACCTTTGAATGTCCAAAATTTTTTACTTATTTAATTTAGAACAATACAATTATTTGTAATAACAATTATAAATTGATTGAAAGTAAACATTTAAGTAGAATGTTCATTTGCTATTATTGTGCAAGTGACAAACAGAAGGATTTATTTGCGTACTTAGTAACACTTGAAACACAAGTGCTCTTCTGTGCACTGCAGTTAAAAGGATATGCAAATATATTTCTCGTCATGAAATAAGACAAAGGACAGTATATCAAGTGAGTTCCCCAGCGTGCATTTTAAACTGCAAATTAAATGAACTAACAGACAGATTCAGATACATTTAAAGACATTGGTACTGAAATATAGACATACATAAAAACAAAAAACAACAGACACCGAGAACCAAAACAGAAAGCATTAAAGTAAACAGCGTACAAGTATGTGAAGGCTAATTGCAATATAAATAGTAGAAGTGTCTTGTCAAACCCAAGAAGCCATTTCAAAGTATTTGTCAACTCAAAATGAAATTACATTCAGACCACAACTTTCTTTGAAACAGAAAAGTTTCGTTTTGTGATATTTGTTTGTTTGTTTACGTGAGTTGCGTTTCTTGAAAGGGAATCCTAACAGTCTTAAGCATATGGATGTTGAAATTACTTCATTTTACATTTGTAGAGCATCGCTCAAACTGACTGAGATTGACAAAGCGAATTATCTCTGAATAACTAGGCTAACAGACATCAAGTTATTTATTACTCAGTTGAACGAGAGGGAACTGTAAAACATCTTTTAGCTCATCCATTTAATTCAATAACTTATCAATTGTCAATTGATATTCGAAGCATGTGCAATCATTCGGAATACTCTCACATATTTATAGCGATTTAAATCTTTGCTCTAAAGAAAGTTTTCCTTTCAGTTGTTTGGCTGATTATGGGTTCCATTGAAGATAAATTCGTTTCCTTTGAATTGATTTATTTTATATCATGTGACAGACTTGACAAGTTTTTTTCTTAGCTATGCACCTCGAAAGCCATCATGAACAGAACCCGTTTGCTAGCACAACTGGTTAATATACCGTCAGCTTACTCAAGTGTAAGCTCCACCAATTAATTCTACATATAATCCAACAATTGGGCTTACATTGTTTTCAATAAAATATTGATTCATTTCTCATGTGTCGCCTTTAAGACTAGAGAGAGTAGAGCGATTAAAGTGTTTTGGAAATAGCAATAACGTTGTAACAACAGGATCTGCTCTGTGGCAGCTGAAATAAATTACAGAAAATAGCTGTGTCAAGGCAGATGCAAATGAAATGGGTTGAAGCTGGTCGTTCGCTTTTTGTGGGAGGTATTTATATTTTTTATCACGCGGTTAGCTGTGGGGGGTTGGAAATGTAAATGCACCCACGCGGACAGGCGAACAGGCGGACTATGTATTCTTGGTGAATCTTGACAGTTTGAAAATTATTCAAATTCATGACAACTTCCATGAACTTGAGGCTACTTTACATAATTCGCTTGTCGTCAACTTTGAGAAAAAGTCATTTTGCAAATACCCAACGAGATGGCGAAAAGTAACTGTGATAAATTTATCTAACAAGTCGAACCGATTCGGTCGCCCTACAAAAAGAACATGAAAACTAAATTTAAACTTTGCTTCCATTGGATGTGATTTTCGTGTAGTGAGTGAAAGACAATAAATTTTTAAGCAGCATGGTCAAATTCCTTTTCAAACTTTATAGTGTTTTGTAATCTATCTTTCGTGTCCAATTATATATTTCCTTGACCATAGGTATTTTTAAGTTTATTTTGGTGTTGCGATTAATTTAAGCATTTGTCAACTGTTATTTTAGGAGTCTTGACGCATTTTTTGCTTAAAAATTCAGCACGAAAATAATATTAAAGTTAGTGAGCAATAATATGATTCTTTATCAATCCTATCTGATTCCCGTGGGCCTGAATGGCAGTTGTTGAAAAGAAGACTGTCTTGATTTATGGGCAACACATTAATATCAGCAGCCGATTGTGAAGCATACTTTAGGGATGCAAACAAATGTTTTCTGTGTCCTCATTCTCTGCTTATTTCGTGAATGAAATTACGTAGATATTTTAGGTAATTGTCATCATTTATAAACTTACTGCACGTTAAGCAGATTCTTGAAAAGTAGAACTTGCTTAAATATAAAATTAAAAGAATTCTGGGTCAACTTTAACAAATCGAACGAGACTAAAGTATTACATATTGCGGATGGTGACTATACATTTTCGTTAGATTTATAAAGTATTTTATAGACTTTGTAAATTAATTTCCTTTTTAAAGTGTCCCATACAAACTTATTTAAAATCTGTTTATCTTATCTTAATTGTTTTTAAATATAAACTAAAGTATTTGAACTTTATTCTGATCCAAAAAGTATGCTACAACTGTTTCAGTGAGATTTGCAGAAAGTGAAAACGCAACTATATTATATAAGAAATATGCTTAAGGTCTTGGTTCCTCCTGAAACTTTGGCATTGAAATAAAACTCCATTTCTAAAAGACACATTAACAGATACTTCGTGTAAGCCAACAGACTGGCACTGTACGATTTCAATATTGCGATCTTTTTAGGGCACAATTTTATTGAGAAAAGCCATAAGTCGTACAACGTAGAACGTAGTTTGAGCTAAATTTAGTGCATAAAATCACGCATGAGAATTGATGGCTTACACACACGCAATTGAATTTGGAGCTAGTCTAATGAGCATACAGTTTATTTCTCAATCAGATATTCGACATGAATTGGACAACGCCCAGTGTTGCCACATCGGATGAGATTTTTCGAGAAATTGCAAGCAACAGCAATTTCGATTTAATTGGCGAGCGTCGACATCTGGCTAACTACCAAAAATTGTTTCCCAATAACAATATTAGCAACAGCAACAACTACAGCAATATCAACGACAGTGAAACCGACAACAATAAGATCGGTTCAATGTTGCTACTAAACAGCAGCAACAACAGCGAAAACAACGCGATTCCGCCGAACATGGATCCATTACTGATGGAGCAGTATCTGCATAATCGTGCCATTGAGAGTCCCTGGTATCACTTGCTAATCGCCATGTACAGCGTCCTAATTGTGTTCGGGGCCATAGGAAACATTATGGTGGTGATTGCTGTGCTGCGCAAACCAATAATGCGCACCGCCCGCAACCTCTTCATCCTCAACCTGGCCATATCGGGTGAGTGCGCGCTTCGAAAGCGTTATTTAACTCGATTTGACTTTTATGGCATCTTCTTGTTGGCCATTTACAGACTTGCTCTTGTGCCTAGTAACCATGCCGTTGACTCTAATGGAAATTCTATCGAAGTTCTGGCCATACGGCTCGTGTGCCATCCTGTGCAAAACGATTGCGATGCTGCAGGCACTCAGCATTTTTGTATCGACCATATCCATAACAGCCATTGCTTTTGACAGATATCAGGTTAGTGGTTCTTTAAATATTATTAATTATTTTATTGTCAAGATAAAAGCAGCCGACACAACAATATAAATTTATATTATATAATATTAGCAATAAAATGAAAAAAAAATGTTAAAATTACAAAATCAATTAAAGTTAAGAAAAAATTAAAAAAAAGTAAATGCAAATGCTCTGGACGTATTTTAAAAAAAGACTTTGACTTTGTTAATTATAAGTATGACAATCATATTCATTTTTCCCTCCCCAGGTAATCGTTTATCCCACAAGAGATTGCCTGCAGTTTGTCGGAGCGGTCACCATATTGGCCGGAATTTGGATACTCGCTCTGGTGTTGGCCTCACCTCTGTTAATTTACAAGGAATTGATCAATAGAGAAATTCCGCCGTTACTGCAGAAGCTTGGAGTTCCTCACACGATATCGTACTGCATCGAGGACTGGCCCCTGAACGAGGGTCGCTTCTATTACTCGATCTTCTCGCTGTGCGTGCAGTATCTGGTGCCCATATTGATAGTATCGGTGGCTTATTTTGGCATCTACAACAAGTTGAAGAGTCGCATCACCGTCGTCGCCGTGCAGAGCTCGTCACAGAGGAAAGTGGAACGGGGCAGACGAATGAAGCGGACCAATCGGCTGCTCATAAGCATTGCCGTCATATTTGGAGTGTCGTGGCTGCCGTTGAACTTCTTCAATCTGTATGCGGATATGCAACATCCGTCGGCCGTAACACAGAGAATGCTTGTGGCATATGCCGTTTGCCACATGATTGGCATGAGCTCGGCCTGCTCCAATCCGCTGCTGTATGGATGGCTCAATGATAACTTCCGTAAAGAATTTCAAGAACTATTGTGTCGTTGCACTGAATCCACTAATGTTGCTCTCCATGGTCACACGACAGGCAGCAACGTAACGGCAGCGACGTCGCGACATCGTCGACGTAAGCAAGAACCCAAGGGTGACCTGCAGCTCTTGGGCAATCGAGGATGTAATGATGTCGATGGTGATGGCGATTGCATTGGCGGCGTCAGCATCGCAGCCACCGAATTTAACACACGACAAACTGTAAATGGAACACGCAGCGCAGTGACGGAGTCTGTGGTACTAACCGAGAATCCGATGCCAACAGAGATGACCACGCTGGTGCCGCGGTAAAGCCAATCACAATACTAACCTCTACTCTGTGTAGTCTACAAGTACATATGTATATTTCAAAGCCGTGCATATCTCAGTATCATAAATATGGAGATTGCACTGTTTTGCGGTCTTTAGCTCGACTTGAGTTTGGGGCTCAATAGATTTGCATCCTGAATTTAAAGTAGACATTTTCAACTACAAGCTGCATGCATTTGAGACTTTAAAGTATTCTTTTCATTTCTTCTGTCATAAGTATACATATAACTTAACATCGCATCCTGTACTCGTATATATGTATATCCGTGTGTAAATAAGTGTGTGTGGGTGTAACTTGATGTAGAGATTCCATATGTCGTCGTGTAAAGTAATTCAATATTTATGCACAATTACAGTTTGCAACAGTACTAAGTTGGCAATTTGCATAGTAGAAGCAAACTTCAATGAAACCTACTCTCTCCTAGGCCCAATGCCACTCGAACGTGGCTCTAAGCAACCAAAGGATCAACCCGAACCACAATGAGAACTCTGCAATTATTTAAATGTAAATGTAAATGTAAATTTAAATATACTTTTAGTTTAGAAGTTTATGAATTACACGTGTAAGCTAAAAAGATGACTGAACGAAAGCAAAGCTGAGTTATATTTAAGTTATACTAAGAAAGGTAAATGCATGTACATATGAACAGATTGCGTATCTACAATTAGTTTATTTTTATGAGTATAATTACTGTGTTAGGCTAATATTTTTCAAGTACTGTGATTTAATTGAACGAGCCCTTCAATTAAATTTCGGGTAATTGATAAACACACAACTTTACAGCATATAAAATACATAAATAATCGAATAAATTTATATAAATCTGACAATTTGTTCCTACTTAAAGTACGCTCCTTAACTTTAAATAAGAGATCATCTCATGAGCAGTGCAGAGTATTTTCCATTTGCTTTATATTCTGCCTGCACTTTATAATTATATGTATATAAGAACGTCAATTTAAGTTTTATAATATGTTAAGTATACAATGCAGCAATTCAAAGCGTTATATGTGTCCATAGCTTACAATTTTCCGTGTTTATAATGTGTGTTAAATTATCGAAGCTTCCCGTTTAAATCTACAACAATTAATTTTGGTTGAAGTTTCGTGTCAGTGTCTGAGTACTGAAAAAGCAACTCAACCGACGAAATCAATTACAATAATAAATTAAATAAATGGTTTGACAAAGAAATTAATTGTTTCATTCGATCTTCATTGAAGTCAAGTACATATACAAGTAGAATACTAATTAAAGTAAGTATTGCATCCGTTTCAAACAGAAAAGGAAACATACATTTTTTATTATACCATTTTATTTCATTACACAGAAAGAGGGAATGATAATGTTAATTCACTTGCAGCAAGTTGAGCAGACTTGTCACACCTGCTACACACACAACCTTTGACCTTCGACAGTTTGTTCCGCCTTTTAAAGATGTTACTTTTGTAGCATAGACCAGAGTTACAGTGCCCCAAAACATAACGTTAAGAGCAATGGCCCATTAAATGCCGCAAATGTGTGCCCACTGTGATTATGTGAAAATATAAATACTTACGAGCAGACGAGAATGAGCCCTGCATATGAATACTTATATATGACATCAAAATAAGAGCAACTGGTTTTTTGTGACCACAGTCACGTCTGCTGTTCTATCTTGAGCCTGCATGGTAATGTGTTGCCAAATACACGAACAGGGCGTGATAACGTCATCAATCAAAGTCACTTGAGATCAAGAAAGCGGCCCAAACAGATTCAATCGAAGTCAAAGTTGGCTAATGATATAGTTTCTAAATTGACTAGTTGAAACAATCGTCATTTAATTGATTGTTTCATTACAAATGCGTTCAGTATAATGTCTTAATAATGCAGTCAAATCAGCTTACCACCCAGTGCGAAAAGTCATCATCATCATCATCATCGCACTGAATTAAGGCCCCGTGTGACTTAAATGTGACCGATAACACACTCAAAAAATGCGAGAAGTTTCCACAGCGTGAACAAATTTAATTAAAATCTACTGTGATGGATTAGTGAAGTTGCTCAAGACTGCTCGACTTTGTGGACAACTACGACTACAGTTTGGTTGTGCATGAAGAAGATGCAGCTAATGGGATATTGAGGGTATCTTTGCGTCGAGCATATTGCCCAACTTATCGCTACTCTGCACTTGTAGCATGTGAAAGTGTTTATTTATTTGTTTTAGGCCAGCATGACAGTGGTCATGGCATCTGATGTCACTAACGAGCGCTGTCCGCAACATGCTAAAAATTTATTTGGGCCTGAAGAGATCTCTGTCTAACAATGGAAAGTAAACAGAAAAATATTATTCAACTTTCTTCTTAGGCGCATTACATAACTCAAGCGACAGCCAAGGCATTCTAAAATTGCTTCTTTGTTGGGCCCTCAAGGCGCCTTTAAGTGTTAATCGACTTGACAAAAAAATCAAACAAATGCCTAAGATTTTTTATAAATATAATTTTGACAAAGCCGGGGGTCAAGCACTGCGAATGGAACGAAGCGTGAGCAAATTATTAACATATTTATGAGTAAAAGTGAAATTAATAAAATGAAATGAAACTCACAGAAAAAGGTTCGCAAATATTGACCAAGTTCAACATGGGCCAACAGATTCAGATTCGTCTGCCGACTGCGGAAGCGTTAATGCATACAAAATGTGGCTATTGGATTGACTTGAAATCTATCTCATCACGTAATACGTTTTTGTCAGCTCAAAAGCAGCTTCACAAAAAAGATGAAAATTTACTTGAGAAGTGATAAACATATGTCAGTTTCAGTGATGGGCTTTTTAAGTACTTTCTTTTGGGTTAGCATTTGTCAGCTTTTTGGCTAATATACGCTAAATGAATTTTGGACACTTTCACAAGAGTGGGCAAAAGCGTTTACATGTCTTAATACCCTTCCCTCTCAAGTCCCGTAAGTGTGCATCTTTGTGAAACATTTTAGATTTCAATTTCAATGAGTCCCTCAAAAAAGATGTTCCCAATTCGGGTAAAAACATTGCACGGCCATTGTTACCATACATAAGTACATAGTTATTGGGAGCGAACGGCTATTGATTTTGCGGTTCCATAAACTAGCTTTCATTTCGTTTTGCTTTTTGATTTTGAGACCTTTGAATTATTGTGGTCATGTATAACACGGGGGGGATGCCTCTGTCCCTGTTTCTGGTCGTTAGTCACAGCTCAATGGCAACGTTTGTCACTAGAAATTAATAACAATGTGCCGGTTAGTTGGCCAATTCTAGACGGCAACTTTCTCATGCATAAGCCGGCCATAGAAACTCGTTCGCAAGTCAATAAATAAATAATACCCAATACTCTATCAAAGTCTCTGCTCCACTTAGTGAGCTTAATTGAAGGGTTAACATATTACGGATGCCAGCTAGAAATTCTTGATTAAGTTTTCACACTTGAGAAAGCATCAGAATCAGATTCTTTTTCTGAGAATTAAAAATCGAAAGTGCAACGTTTTATGTTAATTAAATGCACAGGGCTGAGATGCTTATTGTGTTTGCCTCGATAAAAAGCGCATTTCAAAAGATTTATAATCCTCGGGCGTTACATTCAGAAATTGACAAGCAATTCCGCACAGCGATAATTTGTCTTGCTTTTTTCTTCACTCTCGGATTTTCATTAACGTTAAATTTTCCGACTAAAAGAGAAACCCATTGTCGCTGGCTTTTTTGTCGCTGTTGTTGTTGATTTTGTTTTTGTTTTGTCACTCTGTTTACGACGTCAATGTCACGGTGCGACATTGCTCTTAAGCAGCTCCCTCCAGCCAATGCTCCCGTTAAACCATCACCATCAGCTGTGCCTCCTCTCTACGTAGCGTCTTACGTTACGTCTTACTGCAGCGTAGCGGCAAACTGGTTGATCGCACCCGCCGTCGACGACGACGGCAAAGCCGTTGGCTTTCGCCCAGCCAGACAGTCCAACTCTTGGCGAGCTACACGTCAGTCGCGTCGCAGTCGCAGTCGCAATCGCAATCGGAATCACCGCGAATGAAATTATTCGAAAGCACAAAATTAAAATAAAATATAAATGAAACTGAGCCATGATACAGACTGTTGCGGTTCGTTCAGTCACATATCGATTAAATTAAATGCCCAAAAAAATACAAATCATTGCCACGAGCCTCGATGGATTTAAGCTGACTTTGTGGTATTTGATTTGAAGTGAAAACAAAACGCAACAATTGCATTGACAGTGATTTCCAAGTGCCTGGATTCAGTTAAGCCAAACTAACGTGAAGTGAACGGGTTTTCGTCGGTTACTCAGTGAGTCAATTGGTCAGTTAGTTATTCAGTCGGCCAGTGCAGCATTTCACCAAGGCAACACACAGCAAAAAAGAACCGATTGCAATTCCAATTTCCATACAAGAAACACAACAACGGATAATAAAAAAACGAAAGTTGCCGATACTCCAAAAATCGATAATCAATTCTTTTTGGCCAATTGAATTTTGCGCACTTCTCCCAAAAAAATGCGTACGGAAATTAAATTTATGATGAGTTGCAGCCCTCTCAACTGATTGCCGTTATACAACAGGTAAATTTAAATATATGTGCATTATTAATGTGTATATTAAATGCTGAGACTGGGTTCATATAATATTATGACTGAACTCAATAATGACATCTACAGCTCATAGAGATATAATTACGTTATTATTTATGAAATTTTACGCTCGTTACAGACAATTAACAAATATAACACATAACTATAATAACATTAATAATTATAATAATAACAACGTAACAGAAAATTCAGACAATTGTTAACATTTCGCTGTCTCCACTCCACTCCACGTTCAAGTTTCGTTTACTCTCCCTTTCCATCCTTCCCTCTCTCTGCTCTATTGTCTTTCCTTCTTTCTCATTTGGCTGGAACTGAGGTCTTAAGGTCTGAGGCTGCCACGGTCGCTATTAAGTTGGCTTCGACGCTTCGGAGTAATGAGATGTTGAAGATGCGCTATTATATAAGCACTCAACAGCTGGCCTACCTCAATTCACAGTTTGGAGGAGAACGAAGACGAAGCTATCAAATTCATTTGACACTTTCTTTTTTAAAAATTCGTAAACGAGTGCGTCATTCGCCTACAAGAAAGTCACCAACAGACACACTCATCGTTATAGTTATATTGTTGATATTGTTTTCGTCAAGTTGTTATTGTTAGTAAAATAATATTGTTTTACAAGCCACTGCACCTACTATACAGCCATAATTAATAGGGAATATTTCACAGACTATTGGTTTCAAAACTGTAACTTTAACTGTCGCACTGCCTTGGCTCAGTCAGGCGTGTAAATGTGGCATGGGTTGGTGAAATGCAAGAGTGGCACATCTTAAAGATACTATACACTCAAAGTGCTACTCGCACTCGCACTCGTTCGAACATCGTACTTTCATTTTACTCATACTAACAACGCACAAATGTCTGCTGCTGTTGGCTGCTGATGCTGCTGTTTGTGCGGATTTTCAACTCTCGCTTCGAGGACGGACTGAAGACTGAATCTGAGCAGATGCAGCGACTTTCAATGCTGTTACTGCCACTTCCACTGCCATTTCCACTACCATTTCCACTGCCATTACTATTGCCACCAGTTTGAGTGCGTTTCCGACAGATGCAGGCCATTTGGATATGCATATATACACATTGTTACAATCTGTGCTTTGTCTGTTCCAAAATCGAAATGAGATTTTAGGCAGATTCTCTCTCCAGGCTAATGCCCTTCAACAAAGTTAATGCCAAACAAAAATATATTTATGTGACGCTCTTTTGAGCATGGAATTGAATTGTCTGCGAATTTAATTTGATAAAATTACCTCGCACATCATCGTGAGCGAGTATCGTATAAACAGCGATTGCGTAATTTGTCAGCTCATTTGTAGGCAAACAATTTAATTTGACTTTACGGTACGAAATTGACGCCATTTAATGACCGCACACGACGCGTCGTAGATGTAACTTTCTAAAACCCGCCAAAGTTCAGCAAAACTCAGCATCAAATAAAATAAAAGTCATATCATAGTAGTAATATCAGCGATTGCAAATTCAAACCCAAGTCTCAGCACGCATACAAATCACTCTGTTTGATTGGCAGCCGTACGGGACAACGCCCCAAAACACCAAAAAACAATCTCTGCTTAATGGCCTCGTGCTGCAGGCCAAATTGGTAACTAATTGGCGAAAACAACATTTCACTTGACGCACAGAGAAATTGCATTAAACGCAACAAGGGTCGACGTGACCAGGAAATTGATATAAAAATAAATAAAGCATATGCCAAGTACAGTTTTAATAGGCGGAGAAGACTGTTTAAAGCTCTAGTATCTTTATTCTGTTGGCCGACAGAGAGAAGATAAAAAGAAGAAGTCGCATGCTTAAATAGTTGTTTATTCGTAGCCCAAAATTACGATACTTGGTAATGTGTGGTTGAAAATACGTCCTGTTGATTTAGACAGGTCACTGGTCGGTTAAATGTTTGGACTTCATAGTGGTAACTGGTTCTAAGCCACGTTGAATTCATTGTAACAGTTATGTCACCTTTCAAGAGACTTAATGTTGTGGCCAAAGGCTTGTTTATGACCATTTCTGACCGCTAACTTGACAATGTTTGTCAACTGGTTAGGCGAACTTGTAGCTGTTGTTGTTGTTTGTTTGTGGTATTGTCCAAGTTTTGTACTTTGTTCCATTACCGTCAACTGTGCAAGAGCGTGTCGCAAATGCTGACAGCAAGCTTATTAGCCCCGAGAAAACCCGAAAAGCAAAGCTCTGTAGCCCTTGGCCCTTAGCCCTTTGTACTCTTATATAAAGTTAATGACATTCATATGCGACGACTATGACGCGACTTATGCTCCAATTCCATCAATTTGCATTAGAGCAGCTGAGCTGAGCGGCGGCTGTCAGAAGTTTTAAAAGTTTTATGAATTAATTGGGAAACTTGCGTTGGATGTGGAAGAAGAACAGAATTGTGATGAGCTGCTCGTGGTAAAAGTAAAAGACCAACATCAAAACTGATTAAAAGCTTCTGCCAGATAACTGCAACAACGCAAGCAAAGTTTTGCCTTGTCTAGGCGATCATATGAGGGCTGAATATTAGAGCATGAAAACCTGTCGGAGCACAAATTAAAAGTTGCAGCCAAGTAACCCTCAGAGAGGCTGATTCTAAAGATATTCACGAATTTACTTATATGCTTACATATATACAGCATGATAATCACTCGTTAGCTTGTTCTACCATCCAAATTTTGTTGTAATTTCGAGCTTTATTAGTGGCAACTCATTTGCATGTACACGCAGTTGAGCGTTCTACATTCCGAGTATGAGTGCTCCTACCTCGAAACGTGCAGACTTTGAATAATTAAAGTTAAGAATAGAATGCACAAGGAAGATGCCAAGCCAGCCAAGAGATGTGAGTTAGTTAAATATTTGGGCATCTGGTGGTTAAGTTTAAGCCACAATACAGAGTGTGCTGTAGTTTGTAGTGCGGGAAACTTCAATGATAAATGATAGCAACTTTTGGACAACCAGCAGCACATATGAATACTGAAAAATTAATTTATAAATACCTGCTCTTAGCTACGTACTTTTTATGCTGATATACATTCAACTATTAGCTAAATAGTTTTTTAAATGAAAACATATTGCGTTGATTTAATTAGTATAATTAAATTATGAGGGACAGCACCTATAACTTAGAATTGGGAATAAGAACTCAGAACATATTAAAAATACGAATCAGTAAAGAGAGTAAATTATTAACAAAATCTAATAATTGATTAACACTAATACTTAGTCAATTGTAAATCTTAAACAGTGTGATAGTACAGGGAATCAAAATTAATTCTTCTCTGTAATAAAGCAGCTAAATTTATTATGGGTTCTTATTTTGTAATACCTGTTTAAAGTATTTATTATTATGTGTACAACGAGTACAAGCGCCATTTGTGTAAAAATGAAAGTGAAAATTCAACATGAATATGTGTATATCGTGATATATTGTGTGCGTTGGAGGCGCTAACGGCAAACAGCAAGAGCCAAAGCAGCAAAAGCAGCAAACATTGCTCTCTGCTCTGCAGCTTAACAGAAATGCTTGGCGTGCAAATATAAACAAACTGTGTACATTTTCACTTTTCGCGCTGAGAGCTGAGAGCTGCGAGCTGTTCGCTCTGGATACGTCTGTCTGTCAGTCAGTCTGTCAGTCTGTCTGTGGCAGAAAACGTCGCCGGAAAAGACAAATAAAAAGTCGATGTCGCGACGTGCATTGCTTGCTTAACGCCCAACAAAACGCAGTGTTCACATACCTTAAAAAATTGAGATGAGCAGGGGAGTGGGAGCTTGGAAGAGTTTAGGTTTGTTGACTGGCAAGATGATTAGTGGGTGCGGGGAGTGGAACCAGAGTGGGCGTCTAACGAAGGTCGTCAATGCCAGCTTTACACGCACGTGCTATGCAATTATTTATTCACGGCTGAACCACAGCACTGGGCAATTGCTCATTCTCCCGCTAGCTGTAAGAATAAATACAAATAAGCAGCAAAATAATTTAAATGCTTTGAATTTCATTACAGAGAGTGAGAGACGAGCAGAAAGAACGAGCAACATTGAAATAAAAACCACGCAAGTGAAATTGTGGCATGCAACTGCAGCTGTGGCAACGCGAAAGAGAAAAAGGAAAACAACAAAGCAACAGCAAAAGACACAGCAAAAAAGGTAATAAATATGTTAAGTAAAGCAAACAAACGCGAAGGCGATGGCAATGGCAGGCGCCAGTCCAAATTAAAAGCAAACACGCACAGAAAACGAAGATGCACTCCGCTGTTATGCACATTTCTGCTGCTCCTCTGTCAGCTGATTGCTGTCACTTTAACTGCGGCAACAGCAACAGCAACAACAAACACAGGCAGGATTAGAGCAACTAGCGACACATCCTTCAGTCAACCGCTGACAACAATGACAGGCCAGGCGCGAAACGACGACAACACCTTCCTGCCCATAATGCCCACTGACATCAGCCCGGAGTTCATCTCGCGGAACGTGTTCACCAAATCCGGACAGTACCGAGTGTTTCAGCCCATGGAGGGCGAAAGCGATTTGCGGCTTACCGTTGCAATGAAGCGCAACGATTACACGCAAAGGGCAGAGCCGACAGAGGCCAAAAAAATAAGCACAGAGCCAGCCAAAAGGCCAGAAACGACAGCGACAACGACAACGATAACTGCGAAACCGGTCGAGAGATCAGCCAAAATAAATGCGGGCCAGCAAAGCCAAAAGAACAACAGCAGCAGCGAAAGTTCCGCTGTGCTGCACAATGAGCTGCAGGGCCTGGAGGACTTGTTAATGGAGTATGTAGAGCAGTTTTTTACGCAGGGCAAATATGAGCCCATGCCGGGCCTGGTGTTGGCTCTACAGCAGCAGAATCACACAAGGCCGTTGGCAGAGAAGGCCCAAAGGCGGGAAAGGAGTGTGCTCGAGGATGCCAACGTGGAGCTCAACGTTCCACGAGCATTGCAAAGTGCGAGACTTTTGTTTTTTTCTGGTAAGCTAAAGCAGGATTAGCCTTGGGCTTTTGGATGTACTACTGATGAATTAATTTCTCTGCAGGACTCAAGAAGATAATGTGGCCCATTTACATGGGACTGCAGGTCCTAAAGAGCCTGCTGTTCGCCTTGTTTTTGCCCACGATAATTGGCAGTGTTAGTCGGCTGATTGGCAAGGGTAAGTGTAGTTTGCTTTTTATCTTCTTTTACTAAAGTTGCTCAATTCATCAATAGGCATCACCTCGGGCTCGGCCAGCTCAATTCCGCTCTTTGTTCGACCCATGGATCCGCCGCAGGAGTTGGACTTCAGGGACAACAGCGTTAACTTTGAGGACGACAACAAATTCAGCTTAGGGGACGATGGCAAAACGAATGTGGGATACGAGAACAATGGAGGTTTGTCCAATCGCCTAGCTCATTAAGTGTGTTACCTTTTTAATGCTATTACCTTGCAGAGGCCTCCCAACAGCATCCGCAATTCACGGCCTTCAACACGAACTCGTTGTCTCAACAAACGCTTTCGCGCTACGGCGGCCAACAACAGGTGCAGATGCAGGACACCTACCTCAGTGCGTTGCAGACCTTGGGGGCAGCTTCCTTTAAGAACTCACAAAGCCTCTCGGGAGGCTCTTCCAGTCTGGGAATGGCTGCACCTGGAATGGCCAAGAAGCCACCTTCGCCCGCGAACATGAACACATTCCAGAGCTTCCAAAACGTGCCGAGCTCATCGCTGTTGCTCTCCAACTACGATCCCTTCTACAGTCCGCTCCTATCGCGACTGGACTCGGTGTTTGGCCAGCTGCAGCTCAACTCGGAGAATGAGAACTGCCGAGAGAAGCTCATCTGTCTGATGTATGCGAATCCCGCAAAGTATGCTCCGTACAGTAACCTGGTGTCCGCCCAGCTGAGTCGGTGAGTATCGCGAGTGCCTGAAAGTATGCAAATAAAACAAACTGATTTATTTATTTTGAACTTGCCATCAATTTCAGGGAACTGAATGAGCTGCGCAAGCCCACGTCTGATAATGCGGATATCCTGCGCTTCTTCAAGTACATGCGGGCGGCGAAGGATGGCCAAGATGGCATCGACTGTGAGCAGTCGTTTGTGAAATGCAAAGAATTCAAGGATTTCGAAAATCCAGCGATGCTCTCCACCTACAACGACATCAACAAATTGGTCCAGGCTCGTAAATTGGCGTAGGAAAAAGTAAAAGCAAAAAGCAAAAGTTCGCAAAGTCACGTCAGCGCACATCAGGTGTTAAGGCCTGGGAGCTGTAATTATGCAAATTTAACTTTAGATAGCCTAGCCATACATAAAGAAATATATATACATATATATATATATATGTGTCTGTTCATGTTCATCAGACACACCAGAGACAGCTGTCTGGCGGTAGCTTGTGTTGGGGCTTTAATTAGTGTGCTGTAAATAGAAATTGTGTTTAATAGTTTAATTAAAAGGCAAAGCAGTTGCCGTTATTTTAGCCATTTAGCTGAGTTACATGTAACATTTAATTTATTTATTTATTTGTTTGATTAATTAATTTTATATTTATTTATTTATTTATTATTGTTATCAATTTAGTCAGCGGTAATGTTTCAAGCTGCTTAAGATCCTAAATATCCATTAAAGTTTAACTTAAATATTAAATTTAAAAATGCGTTTCCTTCATTTACATTATAGGTAAGGGAAACGGAGTAAGTAATTTACATGTAAGTGGGATAATTTGTTTCAAGGTAAGTTAAACTTGGTCGGGCTTTGAATTTTTATTAGCTTACAGCCTTTAAGTATAATGTTTATACTTTTGTGTAGCTGTCAGTTAAGTATTTTCGCTTTCAACGTTGAAAGGGCTTCACACTTGCTGAGCTTATACGCTCTGTTAATGCATTGCCCCTAGACTACAAATATTCTGTTGTTGCAGGTACAATTTACCACTTGGATAAATGAGAGAGTAGCTAATTGGATTGCCAATTGCAGCTGCCACACATGTCCAACTAACATTATCATCATACTCGAGTCTAACATTTAAGCTTTAAAGTTACAAGCTGTCAGTCGCTCGTAAAGCTCGAGCTCCACTTTTGGTAGTACTGTATGGTAATTACTGTTAAAGTTAGCTTGGCTTTTTGTATTATTCTGTACATACACAACTCCCCAGTGAAAAAGGGGAAAAACCAGACAATTTCCTCATGGCAACGACAGCGACAACGGCAACAGAAACTGCAACAGCAACTGCTGTAACAAACGGGAATTTCCGAAATTAAGTTGTGCTGCTGTGTATTGTTTTTTTGGCATTTGAGGGATTTGCCTAGAAAGAGTGGCACACACGTATGTACTGTAGAAAAAACACCATGCACCATGTTGAAAAATCAGACATTGCACTTCTTATCCCAACGCAGACAATATCAGCGATGCCAACTATTCGCCATGGAAACAGACCAATTTTTTATTTTTTTAATACACGAAATATTGAATTCTTTTCGTTTTTTTTTTTTTTTGTAAACTACGAATTGGTTACGAAGTAGAGTATTTTGGAGGCATAATATGATAACAATTTTTAAAAAATTAATTAAAAATGTTTTATTAGCATTAGCATAAGAATTCCAAGTCCCATATACTCAAAAATATTATATTTGGCAAAGTGAGTGCTAATTTTGTGCCCAAGTTAGAACAGATTTCCGGATGCAGTTTTAAAAATATAAGATTTATCCGGAAAAGGCAAGCCCACATACAAATGTACGAATTCTGGACATTGTGTTGCATAAAACAGTTTGTTAACATTTTGCCATGACTTTAAAATTAAAAAAAAATAATAATAATACAGACTCGCTTTCGTGGGTGATTGCCAACCAGTTCCAGTTAAACAGTAAAAGTGATTATTACCTGTGTTGAGAGATTATGTAACTACCTCGTACGGGCTAGTGACGTACGTTTTCCAAAATGATCGACGCTCTGACTCATCAGTCGGTGGCGTTGGCTCTTTAAATCAAACTCGAATTTAACCCAAGGCCTCGACGTACGCCACAATAATTTTGGGATTTTCTCAAGGCGCTCTAGAGTTTCGGCCAGCCACCCGGACAGACGGACGGACAGACGCGTGTCGTTGACGTCGCAGCCCACAGACCTACAAAATATCGCTGGGCCAACCCCAACCTACCGCAAGTTGGAGCGTGTTGACGTCTCTTCGTCATCATAAGCGTCGATCGAACGACTCGCAAGTGGCTCTCGGCCATCATCGTTGTAGGTTGGAGCCAGAGCTGGAGTGTTGCTCTGATCTGCTCTGGTCTGGCATGGGCCATTGTATGCTGATTGTGTTTTGTTTTGTTTTGTTTTGCTTTGCTTTGTGCGTTGGCTTGGGGCACAAAAACAACGTTTTTGCTTGCCACTCTTTCTCGCCACTTCTCGCATTTCATATAAAATCTTTGCCGGCCAGCAGCAACGGCACAGTCGCTTGTAAGCCAGCTGAAGACAAAGTCGTCTTAAGTAAGACGTTAAGGATATACACAAAACACCCCAAGCATTTATAGGAAACAACAAAAGGTGAGGTCGAAAAGTAAAGTGAAATGAAGTGCGACGCGTTGTGTAACATGCGAAAAGAAAAGTGATATAAGGAAAGCCGTGCAATTTAAAGTGGGTACAGCTGTAACAAAAAAAAGAGTAAATAAAAAACATATACACATATATATGTAAATTGCGACTGCCTTGAATGTGGAATAATGATTGTAAATTAATTGGCCAACAATATACATTTGCATATGCTTATAGTCATATGTTGGGCAATGCTGCTGGCTCTTCCACATTTCATTGACCTTCAATGATATACGCTAATTCGAAAGCCAAACAAATGCAATCCACGACAAAATGTTAACGATAGTGATAAGTTTTGCAATTGATCCCATGCTTTAAAGCAAATAGATCCGTGTTTAACAGAACCATTTCGAATAAAAGTAATTAATTTTCATTTAATGTTTCATTTACATAATTTATTATGTTTTTAATTCGAATGGAATTTTTCGCCCTATGCTAACAAGGGTCATTGCCGTTGCTGTACGATATTTTTAGCATATTTTGCGGCAGTCCCTGAATATATTAGTTTTGATTAAATATTACAATTTTATTGCATACTCTCGAGCGCTTGAATATTTGCCGTACCAATTTTCCACTGCCATAACTGTTTGCTTACAGCATATCTTAAGGCGTTGTCGAGTATATTTTCTAGAAACTAATATCCAATCGTGTTTAAGACAACTCAACAACAAACAGGAACACACTAGAATTACAAACCAATAACAAACTGAGGAAGTGAAGCTTTTAAACGTTACAAGAATACAATTGTTCGATATTGCGAACGGAAACTCAAAGCAGTTGCAATAGAAAATGTTACATACCCATCAGGAAAATGTTTAAATATAGATATCTTAAATTCCAACCGGACACGAGACAAAATTACGGTCATCTCCAAAACCTATTGGATTTTATTATGTACTATTGACTAAGCATCAGTATCGAATTTGTCAAGCTTTCTTGCCTTCTTGACAAGCGTTAAAAGCGGGACAGAAAGGAAGACCTATTTGACTCTGTGAAACCTTTTTTATAGTAGATTAGCTTTGCTCTTTATGCATTTAACACAATTCCAATTACGTGTATTTGCTTTTGCCGCCTCATTGCGGCCCAAGGGTTAAGAGGCTTCAAACCGGTTTCATTGCATTTCACTTTGGAGAGCCAAGTTTGTGTTTTTGTGTGTTGAAATTCGGCATCAAAGCTGCAGAAAGCTCGGCTACACATTTGAGCAAACTGTGAGTTTTGAGCGGCAAACGCTTAAGTTAACCAGAAAGTGAGAGTTATTACGTGTTCACAAATAATTGCAAGAGGTAAGAAGAAGGCGGTCGAAAAACGGTTGCCAACATATTGGCCATTGGCAATGGCCGTGGCAATCGCGATTCACTGCAGCCGTTGAAAAGTGTGTCAGCTGTGAGTTGAGCCGAGCCCATAACTGCTAAAAGCCAATCAGCTTAGCCAATAAACAAACAATGGACAAAGCGTAAAAGTTGCCAAAAAAAAACAAAACATACTGAGAGAAAATTCATAACATGAAGTCGACGCTCAGTTGTTTGACTCGTGTGTCGTGTTGAGAGTCGCTTCAGAGCCGACAAACCAATCGCAGAGAAAACACCAATTGACGCCGTTTTTAGCCAGTTGAGCGCCAATTAACCGAAAATTGTTTTTCTTTTAGTGTTTTGTTTATATGCATTTCATTTATCTCCCAACAACACTTTAACAATTCGGCTTGCAGCTAACGAACGTGTCTTAAATTTTCCATTTTGCAGCCATGGCAATGAGAGCGCTTGCCTTACTGGCCGTCATCGGCCTGGTTGCCGGCGACGGACTCCGTCTGCCTGACCAGCAGTCGTCCAACAACATTCAGCAGATTTATGCGCCGCAGCCGCAGCAGCAACAGCAACAACAGTTCCAGCAACCGCAGCCACCACAACCTGTTGGCCAGCCGGGAGTGGGTGAGGAGCGAGGACGCTCTTCCATTCTGAGCATCTTCGGGCTGGGCAGTGGCAATGACAATGATCCCTATCTGGCACGCACCAACGGCAACTGCCTGGGCGGCGATCTAGCCGAGTGCTTCAAGACACAGGCACTCGGCACTTTCGATGAGATCTTCTACAAGGATCAGTATCGGTAAGACCTTTAACCTGATTTCTAGAGCCATCCCATGCTGACTTCTTTAACTGCTCCACAGTCTCTCCGACTTTGCCCGTGTGGTGCGTCTGCCCGAGACTCAGCAGCGCTCGCTGCTCCAGGAGCCTTTCGAGTACTCCGAGGAGCCTCGTGCCGAGGACGACGACTGGAATGGGCTGGTGAAATATGCCCTGCGCCGTGCCGAACGGTAAGTTAAAGCATCGAGTCGGTTGGAATTAGGCAAATGATTTTACGTCGCTCGGCGCGTGGGTCAAATGAATTAATGTGGGTCGCAACACTTTTAATTGACAGAGGAGTCGACCTACATAAATAATTCACACGCTTCTGCATAAAATATGCGAATATTAATTGTGACACTCTTTGCCGTTTGTGTCTTTATTTCGCCCTGCAGCTTCATCAAGTCAACTGCCTTGGAGGTAGAATGGCCGGAGGAGCTGACCGAGGCGGGTCGCTACGAGGCCCGCTTCATAGGCAACGACATCGATGATGAATTGGATGTCATCGACAACAGCCAGCGTGCCGGACACTTCTGTAAGTACAAAGGGTTCCTCAGTCCATGTCCAGTATTAACAATGTTATTTTCTCTGTTTTATAGCACGCAAGAAGCTCAAGAAGCTCATACTTCCTCTCCTGTTGGTGCTGAAGATCTTCAAGCTGAAGCTGCTGCTCTTCCTGCCCTTCATCCTGGGCATTGCGGGTCTCAAGAAGATACTCGGCCTGGCTGCCATCATTCTGCCCGGACTCTTTGCCTACTTTAAGCTGTGCCGTCCACCAGGTGGAGTCGGCGGTGCCTTTGGCGGCGGCCTGTCTGGTCTCTTTGGCAGCAAGAACACCTTCCCCGAGTACACGCCCCAGGGCGTGGGCGCAGCCACCTACTACCATCACCATGAGCACTACGAGGGTGGTCAAGGCGGTCATGGCGGCGGCGGACCCGGACCCTATTATCGCCAGGAACCATCGTTTGCCAAGCCCTACAGCGACTACTACAGCAAGAGCAATCTGGGCCAGCCCCAGCCGCAAGTGGGCGGCAACTCCATTAGCTTTGGCGATCCCCAAGAAGCCGTTTACAACGGTTACTATGGCCGCAACACTGGCAAGGACATTGCTGCCGAGACGCCGACACAGCAACAAAAGAGTTAGATGATGACGATGATGGCCAGGTCGAGACAGGTCGGACCAAGCTTGGTCTTTGTTATTGCATTCCTATAAGCATATTTATTTCGCTATCTGTAAATAAAAGCTCCATGTTAAGTTCAAAGCAAATGTCTTAAAAGTTGGGGAGTTTGCAGCTCTGGTTTGTCGAAGGGGTTTCGCTACGAGTACAATAATTAACAGCACGAGTTTCACTGCTCAATGTTTCTTTAAATTCTGCAGTATGCTACTTTTGCTTGCCTTTGAAGTTGCTACAAATAAAATGCAGCTTTTAATTAAGGCAATGAAATGCCGAGGCGAGAAACTAACGGCCAGCACAAAGGAAAAGTGGCCTGGCGTGTTCAGTCTTGCTTTTCTTAAGCGAGGGTTACAACAACTGATGTAAAAGCACATCGAGAAGAGATTTAAATTACTTTAATTCGATTCTTAAAATCTTCAATTCACTAAGGTCTGCTCTTCGTAGCTTAGTCGTTGAATGTTTGACGAAATATCGAAGCTAAAACTGTCATAACCCTATAAAAACTTTTCTAGCTTTTTTTTATTTACATCAAAGTTGTATTCACTTAGTAAATTTTTATTTACATCAAAGTTGTATTCACTTAGTAAATTTAATTTAATTTCCAGCAGTGTGCACTTTTTCCATAGGTACACTGTTACAAAACATCAAACTGTCATAACTTTATCAAAATGTAACCGATTTCCCTGTGAAATATAAATTTGATCATTTTCCCAATTTAACTCTGGATAAAGACTTTAAGCATTGTTGGTTTTTACATTTTTTTTTTTAAGAATTTCCACTTTTTCCCTACCTTCTCATGTATTTTTTAATTAAAAGTTTTAAAATTATTTTAAAAAAAATTGGAAATACGTTTTTTTTGGTATTGTTTTTCGATTGATCGACAACTCAAATTCTTTTTTTTGATTTTTAGGGTTCGATACTCACAGTTTGCACTTACATCACTTATTAATACATTACATTTTAGCTTAAAGCATAAATATAAACATGATATTTATTGAGTGCAAATATTAGCTATCCTTAATCCAGAAATTCAGAGCTTCAAGTTGCTATCATGATAGAACATTTTCACACGAATACTATTTATATAATTAATATTTTCTGAGTATTCTTGGACAACACCTCGCTTAGATATGGTGTTGGCAGTTCGAAGTCAATGCCAAAACAGCAGCGCTGCCCGTCCTGACTGCATGGCGACAAGTTGGCAAGCGTCGTCGACGGCGAAGACAACGCCAGACTAGCCGACTGGACCACATTTTCCGAAAGAAAGCGTCAGAGGCAGCGGCAGCGGCCGGCAACGGCATAGCACATGAGAAATTGTTATGACTCTGGCAAGCAGGTAATCAAGTGGCTCGGGCTGGGACTCTGGCTCTGGCTCAGGCTCACACAAAGGGGACGAGGGGATGCATTGGTTTAGATTTTGGTGTGGTTTTATTTTGGACCACGCACAGACGCAGCCACAAACTTAGCCAAAGAGCCAACGGTTTATGGCCAGATCGTGTAGCGGGTTTTTGCGCCCCATAGCCACAGCCACAGCCACTTTCGTGGCGTGCCACATTTGTAGAGCGCCGTTTGCGGCCAACACTACTCATGTTAGCCTACTTTAGGCGACTGGCCAATTCGAGCTGCACTTGTAGCTGCTCGCTGACCAATTTTCAATAACTTCCACTTTGCGTGACAGAGACTTTGATTAAATTTTCTGGGCATTCGACATGAGTATAAAACATCACATGGCCCCTCGTCTCTAGGGCAACACAAATGATCACTTTTGTGTGCTGCAGTTGTATTAAATTAAACTACGAGATTTATTTGTGGAAATTGAACTGAAATTGATATTGACCGTGAATCTTCTAGGGGAAATGTGGCGACTGCTGAAGTCGTTGTTATGGCAAAACACAATTTATAATAAAATGCAGCAGCTGCTGTCAATCGATTGCAGCTTCGCCCTTCCATTGGAACAGAAGTGCGCTAGAAAAGTCCTAAAGTGACTAGAATTTACTGTACATAAATATGTATTTTAAATATATTGTCGTTCCTTAAAAATATTTAACATAACTCGACTTTCCCTACAAGTTAATAATGGCAAGATTTCTCGATCACAGAGCCACTGTGCTTGATGCGTGTCTTCACTTAATTGGAGCAACTCAAAAGTTTTCATGTTTGCATGTTGTACATAAGTCGCAGTCACTAATATCGAAGTCCCCCCCTCCCCTCACCCCCTGCCATCACTTACCCTTGCACTATCAGAGTGTCTGTGGGAAATTTGTTCGGCTGGCTGTTATTGTTGTTGTTGGGAATTGGGTCTTTTGTTTACTTTCAGCTGCTTTGTTTTCGCAGTGGCAAAACAAAGCCAGAAAACGCGCAACAGAACTGGCCGTCAACATACGCAAAGTCAATTGGCGGACTGTCTTTGTTGTTGGCTCAAAGACAATGCCACAAAACGTTTTGGCCAGCCTCCGAGGTGAGCTAAGAATTTCCTTAAACTTGTTGAGCAAGATCCGAGTATCTCGGTAGATGCTTTTAGCCTGACACTGTGGGACTAGTTTGATTCCAGGTAAATTGGCTGCTCGACGATGTCGACGTCGACGTCGGCGTCAACGACAACGCCGACTGCAAAGCTGCAAAAACAAACGTCGGCGTCGACAGAGGCCTGTATTGTGTTTGTTGCGCTTTTGGCCGCTTTTCATATAAAATCGAAATCACTGGCGGAAAATTCGCATTAGGTTTTCTTATAAGACGACGATGTCAACAGCAGCCGCAGAACAGTCGACGTGACATCGGGAATCTGTGCAGAGCGTAGACGGAAAAGCAACTGGCGGACGTTGTGAGAAGTGTTTGTTTAGTGTCTAGTGTATGTGTATGTGTATGTGTGTATGCTTGCGTGTCAGCCAGGACATTCATATGCATGTGTGAGTGCATTAAACAGGAATTATCTGCGCACTTCCAGTGACTAAGCAAGACAACACAACAAATCAAATAATTAAAAAATAAAAACCAGCCACGACATCAATATGCAAACATTTACTATTTACACGCTCCTGGGAGTGACCATCGTCATGGCCGTGGCCCGTGCCACGCCCACTGTAGGCGGCAACGACAACTCGGTAAGGCCAGAGAACAGTATGTGTCTCGTAATAATAATAAAAAATAAAGAACTGAAATGTCAACGATAAGGATGATAAATTGCACGGCAGTTCATGCGGAATGGATATCCTTGCACTGACCGCGACCGGGATCAATGGCCAGCTAAACTCACAAATGACTGAACTTAGCCTGTGGACTATAATTCTAAAGTGTCATCGTTTGTTTACACTCGCTTGAAAGGAGGTCACGTAACTCGAGGACATTTAGTTTTATCGGGAAAAAACAGTCTTGAATTATTAGTTCACTTTTGGTATTCCTTCTCCTTCACAGATTAACAAGGATTATGGCAGTCGGAATGATGAGCAGATAATGATCAAGTTGAACGAGAGATGCATCCAAAAGGACAATCACTCCTGCACTATGCTTAAGACAATTGTCTTTATGGATCGTCTCCTGAAAAAGTCCAACATTGATCTCAGCGAAAACTTTAGAGTTTCCCGCAACTGGTAAGTGGGAATTCGCTCAGTTATTAGCTGAGCATCTATCTATAAATCACATAATTCACAGGGATGTGCCTGATGTGCCAGATGACAACGAAGATGACCTGTTGTTTGCCCGTGCCATGGAATCGGACGAGGAATCCTACGGATTGCTGATAGCCAACAAGCTGTGGAGATTCGTCCGTTCTCGTAAGCTCCGCTACAAGTTCACGGATAACGCGGACTTCGTGATGAGCAGCGAGCCCAAAGGCAGCGTCAACATTGGCTTCTCCGTGCGACCCATTGAGGTGCTGGAGGAGGGACGCGGCAAGATGAAGAACATGGGTCCCATGATCATGATGGTGGCAGCCAAGACCGGCATGGTGGGTGCTATCCTGCTAAAGGGTCTCTTCCTTCTAGCCGGCAAGGCACTGATTGTGTCCAAGATTGCGCTCCTGCTGGCAGTCATCATATCCCTGAAGAAGCTGCTCTCGCAGAAGAAGACCATAGTGGAGGTGCCGTCGCATCACGACAGCTACAGCTCCGGCTGGGCGCGTGCCCTAGACGGTTTCGTGGAGGGATTGGCGGAGATGCCAGCGCATTTGCTCTCACAGGATGCACAGGACATGGCCTATAGTGCGCAGCAGCCCGCCAAGATTGTGCAATAAAAGATTCGACTTAGATCGAGAAGATTAGACTTAAATCGTCTGCTTGACAAATGTTGCATTTATTCAATTGGGAACCTGAGATCCTCAATTTAGATATAAAAATACTTTCTCTTTTCACTGCACAACTTTACCCTGTTTCACACACTCTCTCTTTCTCTCTGAGTTTATGGCACACATTTTCTCTCTTTCTATATCTCATCATTACTTACTCTCATTCTATCTTCGTTTTCACACTATTAACTACTCTTTATTTATTTTAATTTTATTATGTGTTTGTTATTTGTGTGTATTTTATTTATATTTATTTATTTATTTATATTTATTGCCTTTTATATATATTGATAGCTAAATAAAACAACAAATGAAAATACAAAAAAATAATTACATTTTTTGAGCCATATATTGCTCACTTCTTTATTGATATTTTTATTTAATTTTTGTAGCATTTTATTGCTAATTTCAGCTAATCTATGCTAAATGTGTGTATTAGGTCTCTCTCTAAACTATAACAATTCAATAAATAATATAAATAAATAAGTTAATTATGTTTATGTTATGTTTATATTTTTAAGCAGCTCAAAGCACTCCTCATTGCCAGACGCGTGCGTCACTCCAGATGGTCAGATGGTCGGATGGTCAGATATGGCAGCAGATCCTCACCTCCTCCTTCACTCTCAACGGTCTTTGGTAGCGGTAGGGGCCAAAGCTGCACTAATTGGCTAAGCTTCATTCGAGTTCTATTGGTACGTTCTTAGGAGCGATAGAAGGGCATCTGCGGTTGCACATAATTGTAGATGAACGGTCGTCTTGCCGGAGTTGCTGCAAGAAATTCAGTTTACAATATCTATTCGTCAAACGTAATGTCAAGTTGCCAAGTGCAGATTATAAAATAGCCAGAATAAGCTTGCAATCATTGGAGTAGATGAAAACTTTCGCCGCCTTTTTATAGCCTGCTTGTGTGCTTATTTTACATGCAGCCGCAAAGTATGCAATAATGTTTTTATCTTAAATTAAATGCGTGCTTATGTGCATATGGGCTTGTACTATGTGTATTTATCTACTGACGTCTGCAGTTAAGTGGAAAGTCGTGCATTAGTCGACATGTGACTTTTATAATGATTCGGATCATATTTCAGTTCGGCACGGAGTATTTAATGCAGTGAACGATGCGTGCTAATGACCAAAATTCATTTATATCAGCCGAAAAATAATTTCAAATTCAGATAGCTACTAATAACAATCTGCAAGGACATTTGTTCTTCAGTGTTTAAAGATTCCAGTGCATATTAGAAAACAATTAAACATTAGTCTGTGCCTGATATGTTAACGAATCTTTGAAATTAGTTCATGAATATTAAATAAAATTTTAGATTTGTCTAGCTGTATCAGATAAGATCTAAATATTAGAAGATAGTATAAAATTACAAAAGTATTTGACTCAGAGAGTTCTTCGTGCTCAGTATAAGTGGAATTGAATACTAAGTACGTACTATTTGAATGCACTGATATTCGGCAAACACCGAAATCACCTATGTTGTGCAGCCAGACAGTGGCAAATACCATAGACGCAAAGCATTTCTACTATTTAATTATCATCCTCATCATAATTTGTTTCTTCAATTGCCCCGGCCACAGCAGCAGCCACAGCCAGCATATTGGTAAAGGCATAGCCCGGTGATCTACCAAGGCTTAACGGCCTTTTGGCCCTGTCTATCTGAAACAAGGATAAACCTGTTTTATGGCGCCGCACTTTATCCACTTACTCTTTGCTATCCAAGAGTCCTCACGTTTAATTTTGTGGCTCAGTCCGCCGAGTCCCCCGAGAGCGGCCAAAGGATGCGTGTTGTTGTTGCCATCTCCCGCAACTTGGGAGTGCAAATGGCTCTCGGCGGTTAGGCTTTCAATGCCGGGATGGCCAGGATGTGTCATTTGGCCACCACCGGCAGCAGCGAGCTGATGCAGTGCGCCAGGATACATTTCTGGCGACAGCTCGGCTGCGTGCATGGGATAGTCCATTCCATAGGGCATCATATAGGGAGTGTGCTCCGGATATTGATACATCATTCTATAAATTGAAATTATTCGTGTTTTGCAATGACAAAGTTGAAATTATTTCTTACTTTTCGCTGGCATTATCCATGAGTTTCTTGATCAGCACAATGGCTGCCGTCACAAAGGCTATTTTGGACAGAATAAGAGCTTTAATTGTTAACAGACCCACAGCCTTGGCGGCGACCATTGTCCAGCCAAATGTTGTGGCCGCCAGGTACATGGGTATGTACATCTGGAACTGCTTCTTGTCCTGGTGCTGCTGACGACGACGTCCGCCCAGTAAGCCTCCTCCTCCGCCGCCGCTGTCGCCACCTCCACCGAGCAGGCCTCCGCCACCGCTACCTCCGCCACCGCCTCCCAAAAGTCCACCGCCGTTTCCTTGTAGGCGTCCTGCATATTTATATATTTAGGAATCAAAACACGTTTTAGGCTTTTTGGCTTTAATGGCGCTCGTAAGTCAAGGATGTGGGTGAGAACTCTGAATGGAACCGAATCGGATTGAATAGGAGTGATGCGATATGATTGATGTTTTCAACGCAACGACCGTCACACCTAATGAATATAAATAATAGCAGCTTGGCCGACGAAGCAGATTTCGATGCGGCAAAGGTTCTAACAATGTTTGGCTTGGTTGGATCGATGTTGGCCTCATTTCTACTGTTTGACATATGTTCCTAGTGAACTCTAGTTAAATGTCAATCGCATTAGGTGAATGTGAGAGGCATGACAAGCCAACTAATGCAGCTGCCACTTCAGGCGAGCAGCATGTGTGAGGTGGTCCTGATTGGAACTTAGTACACAGAAAAAATATAAAATTTAGAAATTAAAGTTTGAAATTCTTGATTTTAGCATGTATGACTTAAAATGCAGCTAAAATGGCAACCGCTCATTTAATTTATCAAAAGATATTCAAAGTCTATTTTTGTTTTTAACATTTAATATAAAAATTAAGAAATAAATTAAACTTTTAAATAAAAGCTGCAAATAATTTTTTTTAATTTGTATTACAAAAGTTAAAAAAATATAATATTTAAAAATTTGAATTTTTGGTTCAAGCTAAAGAGCTTTTGCCAATTTTAATAAAAAAAATCCATAAATACTTCTTAGCTCATAATTTTTATACATAAAAATTATAGGAAATAACTTTAAGTGTTTTAATTAAGTATTTCATACTGCGTTTAAGGAAATCTGGGAATACCGAAATTCTTTTATTGATTTTATTTCGGAATCCCGGAAATTTTGTTCTGTGTACCCACATTAGACCTTTAGTGGGTCAATTAGACGCAGCTCAATTTAATCCACTACAAGTGCACGTTACCTGTTCCACTCGAGGCCTTCTTCAGCAGCGCCACTTCGATGTAATCGCTGTCATCCTCAGCCCGCTGCACACTGAACACCATTGGGCCAACGGGAACGCGTATGGCGTTGCCACTGACAAAGTCCATGAAGCTGGACACTCCACGGCCGGTGCCCCATTTGTGCTTGTGCGAGTCGTCGAGGGCCGGCAGCTTGACCAGATCAAAGAGACCCAACTTGATGGTCTCCCCACGGCGATAGGATGCCACAATGCCATTAGCCACTCCATGGAGGCAACTAGCGTTGTTGGCGCACTTCCAGCTGAGTTTGTCCAGCAGATCCGTGTTCTCCACACCCGCGTCAGAATTAATGTCCTTTGTGGAAGTTCCTTTACCTCCGCCGGATTCGGATGCAGTTTCAGTGCCCAGTGCATTGGCTGCCTTTGCTCCACTGCGTCTGTGAATTGCCGCCGATGTTGGCTGCAGACTGAAGAGCGCCAATATCGCGCAGATAGAAGCTAAGAACTGCAGCATTTTGGTGTTTATTGTTTTATTTTGCGTCTTAACACTTTTATTAAATCGAACACGACACAACACAGCACAGGAAACGGACGAGCACGCGGCGTATCCTTCATATGGATGTTCTTCAAAGAGGTGGCAGCTGCTGCAGCAAGTTGCAACGCGCCGCTATAAAGACTAATTACTTGATGTAGCATGCAACTCAGTTTTATTGTTAAGCCAACAGCAACAGCCACAACAGCAACAACAGCATCCACGGACCAGCGACGTCGACGTCAGCGTCGACGTCTGCGCTTGCATCGCAGCAACGCCTAGTGCATTATACTGTCTGAGCCATTTTGATACAGTTTTGATTCGAAGACAACCAACTGAGTGACGGCCATCGCTCAGCGGGCAGCGTCATCCAATCGTGGCGGCCAATCTCGTTATGTACCATGGGCCAATAGCACATTAACACTCAATATAATCTTAATTTATTTAAATTTTTAATATTTTTTGAGAATATAATTAAACATTTAATTGATTATTAATATAGTATTTACAATACAGTCAAACTTCCCTAACTCGTATCAGTCGAAATCAGTCGTATCGAAAGGTTATTAATTTTCTTGACACTCATTAAGTTCGAGTTAGAGAGAAATTCGAGTTATTGAAGTTCGAGCTATGGAAGATCACTTGTATTTACTATCTTATTTAGTTTTAAAATATTAGTTTTATTGCAATCAAGAAAAACTCAAAAATAATACATACATACAGTTGCGGTCAAAAAAATAGTAGTGCGTGCAATGAATTTACATAAACTCAAAATTTAATGACTTTTCATTTATCCAAATTTTTTATATAATTTTTTTAAGATACGTTAATATATTGTTTATCTATCTGAGAAATCAAAGATAGTGAATAGTTATTATTTTTCGACTTAGGAATTTTTTCTTGCAATAGCCTGAAAAATGGGCGGTCAAAATAATAGTAGTGATGAACATATTCAAATATTTTAATGATGAAAACGATCCAAAACCCCTTTTTTTTATTTAAAAGGTTAGATATGTGAAATGCACTTAATAATTAACAAATTTAATAATTTGTTGTGAAGCCTTTATCTTGAATTACCGCCTTACAACGACGGATCATGGCTTTTACATCGTTCTGTTTGTATTGAGCTCCAGGCGCTCCTAGCGATCTTCCAAAGATGAATATTATTTGTTGGTTGATGCTTGGCAATATCCTTCTTCATATCGGACCACAAATTTTCAATGTGATTCAGATCGGGGGACCGTGGTGACCACTCCAATACATTAACTTTTTTTATGCGAACCATTCTTTCCCAGATTTGCTGGTATGCTTTGGGTCTATGTCCTGTTGGAACCACCAAATTATCGGCATACCATCTGAAAAATACGGTAGCATAATGTCCTGAAGATTTTTCACATGTTCGTGCCTATCCATTATGGTTTTGATATCATACATGGGTTCGACCCCGTAAATTGAAAATGCGCCCAGATCATTATTCTCGAACCACCATGTTTGACGGTCCTGCAGGGGAATCTGGGCTGATATTCGGATTTTTATGGACACCTTATATGTTATCGAGATCCTCGACCACCAAATAAAATAATTTTGGACACATCCAACCATTAGAAGTTTCCTCATTTCTCAAGGGCCAATTCAGATGTTCCTTAGCAAACCGAAATAACTTTTGGGCAGGTATTTTTTTTTAATAACGGAATTTTTCCCGGGATTCTTTCTGCCAGATTATTATTCCGCAAACATCTAAGAATGTTTTACACACTTTGGTCCATACCAAAGTTCTTTATTATAAGTGCTGCAGGAACAAAAGGGTCGCGTTTCAAATACCTCATTACTTTTGTCACTAGACTTTTGGACATGGATCGAGTTCTTCCTCCTTTATCTTATTTTGGCGACTACTTATAGCGTTTCTGATTATGGTTGGCAATCATCTAATCAAATTTTTCCACTTCCTTAAACGTTATCCTTTAGAAATAAATTTTTTAACAGGAGCACGCTTTTCTGGAGTGCAATGCTTGCCACGCCCCATTGTAACAACTCTAAGCAAAAAATTGTTTATAAAATTTATAGCAAATTATCAAATTACAATTATAAATATCAAATCAAGTACCTTTCCTGCTTAATATCCTTTTTTTCTACTTTTAATGCATTCACTACTATTATTTTGACCGCCCATTTTTCAGACTATTACAAGAAAAAAATTGCTAAGTCGAAAAATAATAACCGTTCACTATCTTTGATTTCTCAGATGGATTTACAATATAATAACGTATCTTAAAAAAATGAAATAAAAAATTTGGATAAATTAAAAGCCTTTAAATTTTGAGCTGTTGTAAGTTCATTGCAGGCACTACTATTTTTTTGACCGCAGCTGTATGTATGTATGTATTAATAAAAGTTTATTAAAGTGGAGGCTGGCAGTTGATAATTTCTAAATATTTATTTACAAGTCATTTTATATCTTAGACTGAACTAACTAAAAAACGTTTTATCAATTTCAATATATTAATTCAAACATATTCTTCACTTATTATTCTTCAGTTATTTTTAATGGTTCGATTTTCAGTTCGTTCCACTGTGCCGCGGCTGCACTCCTGCATGTTTGCAATGTCTGGCTTGTCCCGCTTTGATCTCCGCGGGAGTTGAGCATTGCCAAAGGTTCAAGGGCTTAGCCAATTATAGGCCAACGATATATGGGGGCATCCTGCGCTCCCCGCAGTGTCTACAAACAATACATATGAATCGGAGACCAATGCTCTAATGTGGTTAATTTTCTGCTCATTAATTTACGAGTAATTTGCACAAAACAATTTTTGCAAGCAAAAGTAAAAGCAAACAAAGCGATCGCTGGCAATTAAGACAGCGGCAACAGGTGGAGCAGTTGAAGTAGTTGAAGCAGGTGGGGCTGAAGTCGCTTCAATTGGCTGGGAGCAGTCAACAAGTGTAACAAAATTGCCAACACATACACATAGTAAGTATGTAGATAAATGTGGGCATATAAACATAAATAAATAATAAAAGAAAAGTGAAACGAACTATTAGCTCTCGTTTTTCATAAATAGCCGCAATATCGGTTGCTGTGGCGTCTCAGTTACATTCTGTTGCACACGGACTGTTGCGTGGACTACCCAAGGGGGGAAAGAGATTGACATATATGTACATATATATTTCAATGAATGCAGCCCAGCTGCATACATTGTTTTGGTGGTGCATCTCGGCTGGCTAATAACAAATTCGCTTTGGCAGTCACGCAGACGAGCTGAGTGCCCAATATAATTGCCACAACTTTTGGCGTTTGCCGCTTGTTGTCTGTAATTTAGAGTCAGTGGCAATCAGACCTCATCCATTCGTTCTGTGGCACCATTTTGCACCTGGCTGATTTGTCTTTTTACTTTGGTATACAAAATAATAGCCATAATTCAGACAGAGCAGTTAGCAGGCCAATCACTTGTTGCCCAAGGCGCTTTTAACTGTTATCGGGTTGGCAACTCAACACCAAAATCCACGCACTATTGTCCGCTCTACGGTCAATGGCAGCCGTTGACGGGTTGCCCACAAAAGCGTAAGTAATGCGAAGCGGTTTGCGTGGCTTCGGTTTCGACAAGAAAGTGGAGAGGCAGCATCTCCAGAAATGCAACAATGTCCAGGCTCCAACTCGCCTCGCCCATGGCCGTGACCGTGCACGGCATTTCATAGTCATTTTGGAAAGGAAAGTGGCGTGGCGTGGCGAGCAGTTGCGGGCGTTGCCATTGCCACTACCATTGCCATTGCCGTTGCCACTGAAAGTGGTAATTCAATGCCAAAGCTGCGGCAACTCACTGTGTCAGCTGTGCGTGCGATGTACTCATTCTCGCACTCGCACTCGTATTCATTCACCTATTGGGTTTGTCTTTCGATTGTGTTTGTCGGCAGGTTTGTTGGCGTGCACATCAAAAGTTTAATGATCCTTGACTTGGGCCGCTAAACGCAACCGGATTCACTTAAAGCAGGCCACAACCAGATGCTTCACAATGTTGACAAAGCATTAAACAACCAAGTTTCAACCCCTTGTTAGATAGTCTTGATTTGTATTCGATAACTTATCGATAATGAAAAATTATGCTAATTTCAAGATGCTCTGCATTGTGATGTAAGATTTATCGAAATCGATAATTATAAGTTTTTGGTATTTTAATTTGATGCAAGTTGGCAGGACAGCACTGTGAATTAATAATTTGAAGAAATGAGACGTGTAAAACGACGCAATAAGTTTTAAAAGAAAAATGAAAAGACACGAGCAAATATTATTTAAATAAACTATGTTAATATTACACCAAGTGTTTTATTGAATTGACAATACACGTCAATATTGTATGAGTGACAAAAGAAGGATTTGGAAACGCTTCGACCGACGACAAAACATCGAGCGTATTTCGAGCCGGACTTAAACATTATACATAAATACATATTCCACACAGGTACAACATTTTCTTACCACCATTGGCTTTAAAGCAGGCGCGGGCAGTATAGGCTCTGGGAGCTATGCGGCAGCTCCTAACTTTTTTCGGCGCCGTGAAGTCGCACACAAGCAGCTCGAGTCGAGGCGTCATAAATCAAGTAGACACGGTCAGCTCGCGAACAAGCTAGCAACAACAACGCACACAGGCAGCTCGAGTCGAGGCATTAGCAACAACAACGCACACAGGCAGCTCGAGTCGAGGCATTCGACGCTTCTTTTTTGTACACTTGAAAAAATATATTAGGTATTGAATTTACTGCGAACTTCCATCAGTAAAGACAAAGTAGATTTTGAAAAACTAATAAACGAATAAAATTAAAAATAAAATTGAACCTACTCAATAATTTTGTTTAGTGTATTTTTTGCTCACACATTTGGGTAGGTCGTAAAAGTAGGTAGAAACGAAAAGGGTTGTTGTTGTAGTTGCAAAGGCGCAGTGTGTGCGCGCTACGCGCCGAAGACCTTTTTTTTTGCTCGCACATTATTTGGGTGATCGACAAAGTAGGTAGACGCGGTTGTTGTTGTTGTTGTTGTTGTAGAGCTCCCAAGTTAAAATTTTGTGCCCACCGCTGCTTTAAAGTATTTGATTTGAACTTAATGAAATTGGTCTTTATAATTTATATTTTATGATAAATAAATTATCTGCTGCAAACTTTTATTTGCTTTAGGCAATTGCTAAAAATCAGCTTACAAGTTGTATCTTTTAGATTTGTTGTTTTTGTTGCTGCTGGAGTGTGTTTCTGATTGCCTTAGAAACCGAAACCCAGTACATAATCTCCCAAACTTGAAATGACCAAGACCGCCTCTAGCTAAGACTAAGGCATTGTAAGTTTTATGCTACAATAAGAAATAAATAATTAACTGCCTGGCAACATTCCAATTAAGGAATCGCCAATACAAGTATCAAGTTCAGTTGCATGTAAAAAAAGTTCTGTAAATGAAAGTTTAACTTCTAAGTTTTTAAGTTCTCTCTGTTTTTCTGCTACTTGACTTCGGTTCATTAAAATTTTCTCTAAGTTGCCAAGAAAACGGTGAGGAAACATGCAAAAAATGCAAGTCTTCTGGTCTTGAGTGCCAATTAAAGTAATTTTATATGTTTTTTTTTAATAACTTTTCTTTTATATTTCTCTAATCGTTTGTAGTTGGACAGGCAGTCAATATGAACGAGCTTAATGTTGTTTTGTTGTTGTCTCCCTGAAGTTGCTATTGTTTTGATTTTATTTTCTCCGGCACGAATTTCGCTGCTTGTTTGTTATTGCATTGTATTTTGGTTTATTTCTTTAGTGGCTGTTGCGCATTCGTGTTGCTTCTTGTTTATTTTTCTTGACTGGCTAATCGATTGACTGCCCCCAGCGATTCGTTTAATTTATTTTAATCTAATTGTTTTCTAATTAAATAAATGCGAGTACTCGCACAATTTCATTAGATTTCACCAGTAGTCTGTGCTACTGCAAACACTCGTTTAACTGCGGTTTATTTCGCCCAATTGAATTTCGGATGCCAGTCGCCACAACAATTCTAATTAATTTTTACTAAGCTTCACAGGCAGTCACAGGGTTTATGAACCCGTCATAAGACATTTTATTACGAATGTAATTAAAATAAAAATATGTGGTGCGCTATTGCAATTCCAACTGTCACTTCGCCCTAAAATGTTGCATACTTTCGGGCTTGACTTTTTGTGGCAGCCTTTAGGGCGTTGGTGGAAATGTTGCTTTAGGTATCAGTTTACAAAGTAGCAGTAGTAATAGTAGTAGATATACAATGGCAAGAGCATTCAAAAATTGTACGCACATATTGATTACCAGCATATTCTGGAATTCAATTTGCAGTTTGACCAAACTAGTAACAGAATGCAGTGAAAATAGTATGATAAGTAAGTGGGAGCTGAACGAATAACATATTTCCTCTTAGACTAACAAAGAGCCCTCACAGTAAGAGAGGGTTGTTTATCAGTTCAAAGGAGAAGAAAACACAATCATTGCATTAAGTGGTATAGGAAGCAGAATAAGACATGTAGTTTCCATGGGAATAACAAAACAAGTTCCAAGTAAACACATTGACGAATGCCAATAATAGAAACTAACCAAAAAATAACTGAACCCTTACTACAAAGAACACATTGAAGTAAGAAAACGGAATGAGATAGATGGATAAAAATAGAAAGAAATTGAAAGAAAGATAGAGAGTATGTGAACACTCAAAGTGATTAAAATCTATTCCATTATTCAGTAAAGATACAATTACTGCAATCCACGCATTACTTTACTCCGCATGATTTGCTACTGTTATGATTAATTTATCTATATTGTTATATAGGGTGTTTCATAGTGATGGATACCTCATTAGACACAGACACTTGCCCCCCACCCAAGTCGCAGTTGAAGCTCTAGTCAATCAAACTCATACAATGCACATTGCAGCTCATTGAAATCAGTGCAGAGTCAAACCTGAGATTCAAACTTAAATCATAATGAGGAGCTTGATGATGCTGCACAACAATCAATTATAACAAGTTGCCGATACAATAAGAATACCGACAACAACAACAACAACAACGCGTATTACAACAACATGAATAGGCTATCACAAAAGTCCCACTCAATTGAATCGAATCGAACTTTTGTGCGCTGAGCGCTTTCCATGGAAGAGCAACGGGTCTACAACGGGCCGCCGCTTCCCCAGCTGCTGCTGCTGCTGCTGATGATCTGCTTCTGCTGGTAATGGTAATGGCAATACCAAACAACGGTGGATAGTGGATGCGAGATGGTAGATACTTTCTTTTTATTGCCGTCGCCGTCGCAGTCGCCATCGTCAAAAGGCAAACGTAACGAGTTCAGATCAATTTTGGTTGACTTCACATGATGCGAGGTTCGAGCGCAGTTCAATAATGTTTCGACTTGACTTGTTTTGTTGTTGCGGATACAAATTTTTGTGATGAGAAGCTTCAAATTTCCAGCAATTTTGTCTGTCTGTGTGTGTCTGTATGTCTGCAAGCCGCACTAGTATTGGTTGTGAACAACAATATGTTAAATATAAAAATTAATACATCGAGAGTGAAAGTTATTGCTTTCTGAGCTAGACTTTGTCGATCATCATAATGGTGATAATGATGATGATGATGCTGATGATCAACGATCGACGTTTACTGATTTCTTTTGACACGATATTGAAGCTCACCAACTAAAGTCACGTCAATTTGATTAATACGCTGAACAGTATTACAAAATAGTCGAAAGGTGTTAGCCAGCTTATGAAATGCACTGAGAAGATCCCGCCAGACAGCCCGCTGACGTATGTGTTACGAGTTTTGGCCACTTGACTTGCTTTGCAAAGCGAGTGTTCGACATATTAACCCCGACCCCAACTAGCAACCCTTTGTACGCTTAAGCGGTTCATTTTTTTATGAGCAGTGCGAACAAAACATGTTGAATGCCTCAGAGAGACTCAGACTCACATTGTGCGAGGCAATCAAAACTGTTGGTAACTTTCGCTTTTCTGGCCGGGATGGGGACACGCGATTAGTTTACTAACAGAGCTGTTTAGGCTCAACTTTCTGGGGAGACAATTGTGTGAACTGAACCAACTGGGTCTATAATCTATGAGGTGTGTGTGTTAGAAACAGACCTGCGGCACTTGGAGTCCGTCTAATTTGTGTAATTTGTATGGAGCTACCAAGTTGAGTGAGCCAAGTCAAGCCAAGTTACTGAGTCAGCGATGCGTAACCCACGGTTGTCTGGCCAACTGACCGTTGAAAATTGAAAATTGCAACGGCCAGTGAAGAAGAAAATTGCAACAAAAACTCGAAAAACGCAAACTGAAAGCATTTCTACTTACGACTTGGACTTGGAAGCCATTGTTTTAATTTTAATTTTCAATTGTGACAATTTGCTTTCGGGATGCTTCAGTGCCTTGGCCTTGGGAAAGTGATTTTGTAGAATAGTCGACTATAAAATATGACCATGGCATTGTCAAGGCTTTTAGTTGATCTACAAACGCTTTGGCGACATGTGCCGTCTACTCTATTTGCTTGGCCTTTTCTGCCTCGTCAATGGCCAGCTGGAAAATTGTGGCCAGGACTCCACAACGTTGCTATGTCGAGGCGAGCGAGCCATGAAAAATGTGCTGCGTAATCTCAGCAAGAGTGAAAAGCCACTGGTGATAATGCGGGGTCTGGAGATTGTGCCACTCCGTAATGAAACTACTGGCAATGAGTTGGAGGCGCCACCAGAGACTGGCGCCGAGCCAGATGCAACGCTGCTGGACAGTCTGGCCTTGTATTTGCGCACACATGAAGTCAATTTGAAGCTGTCCGACTTGCTGGATGAACACCATGGAGGTCAAGTGACAGGTGGGTTGTGGCCAAGATGAGATAATCACTAAAGTCCCTAACGGGATTATGGCAAGTTCTGGTTGCCGTTACCCGTAATTTTTTTTTATTGATTTAAAATTGTGGCTACCATAAAACATTTCACATTCGAAAAGTGTCCCAATGTAAACCGCAAACTTTTCAGTTCTACAAGTATTTTCAATTTACAATTGAAAAGTGCAAATGTTGTTCATTTGTTACCTTCACACAACGAAGCTTACTGATTTATGTACTTAACTAGACACACAATTTTTCTCTGAAAGCAAAGAACACAGACTCATAAATTCCAACGTTTTGTCCATTCCGACAGAGGCACGCAAAAAGGACAAAGGACAGGGAATTATTCTGGCAATGGCATTGATGTTTGGCAAAATGATGGCAGTGCTGAGTCTCGGTGGAATTGGAGCTCTGGCAATGAAGGCGTTGGGCGTGGCCATGGTAGCCCTGATGATGGCTGGCATGCTGGGTCTCAAAACGGCTGCCCAGCAGGGACACGAGACGAGCCACAGCATTTCCTATGTAACCGGAGAGGGACACCACCACAAGCGACGTCGCCGGGAGGCGCAGGCAGGAGTTCAGATTGTCTCGGAGCATCACCAACCTTTACCTTACAGAGGTTGGTCGTACTAGTTGGCAATTGCGTACTTGCATATCTGACTGTAGTTGTAGTTGTAGTTGTAGGTTTAGCTTTATCTTTCACTAATTTATTTGACATGCAACAAAGAGGAAGCTTGTTTAATTGATCGGAAAAGGGCTGAAACTGTGGCGCCTGCCTGGGGGTAATCGCTTTACCCGCTGCCTCCTCCTGTGCATCGGTTCTATCTTTGTTCATTATTCATAGATTGCGTCGCAGTTGTTGCCACTGTCGCAATGCTGTTGTTTGTTGTGTTGTTTCTGCTGAAGCTGCTGCTGTTGCTGCTCTTCGTTTTATGAAATTGGTGAAAGTTTATTTCAGTTCAGCTCGCATTGTGTTGCCAGCAGCAACGTCCACAGCGAGCAACCTACTCACAGCAGCCAGCTTTGCGGCTGTATCTCGATACAATTGATACCCTTTCGCGAGGTACAACAACTTGGCCAACTCATTATTGTGGCAAGAATGAAAATAATACCTTTAAGTAGTTGTTTTTACTTACTACAATAATATCCCACTGAAAGTTATATACGTAACAGTAGTTGATGACTAGACTGGCAATCTATCTGTTAGGGCATTTAACTGTCGACCTGCCATTTCAGCTGTCTTTGACGTCATGTTTAGTATTTGTGTTTTGTCATTAATTTGTCACATGGTTGTACGCCACGTTATCGCTGCAACAAGATTGGACAATAATCTACGGGATTCTTGGCATCGTTTCAGATTTCATCTGAAATTTGATTTGATTTTCTGGTGTATTTGGTAGATTGAATTTGCATAGAGCATTCGTTGTCTGGCCAACTTTCACTTTATTTTGGCAGCGCAACGGTTCTTTTTGGGGCCTATTCGTAAGTGCCACGGGCAACAGCAACATCAGCAGCAACGGTAACATCAACATAAACAGATACATATACAACAACAATAACAACAAATTACAAGCATGACAGACCTACATTTATTTTGGCCACGCTGCGTTCTGTTACACAATATCAATTAAAGCCGCAACCGCAGTCAGCCGGGGTACTTGAAAAACCCGTTAAGCTCTTGGCAGGGATACCAGATACCGGAGTGCAACTTGCTCTACCTCGCACCTCGAATCTCAAATGTCGAACCTGGCCAGTGGCATCGGTAGTAGCCTCCCCAGCTTGGCAGCTACCTCGGCTCATCGACTGTTAACTTTCCCTTTTAAACGGCTTTTTATGAGCTCGCGTTTTCGACTCTAAATGTTTTCGGACTTCGCTCGAATTTGGCCAAGCTACTGGCAGCGTTTAGTAATTAAATTATAAAATAAATTCATAAAAATAAATTTGATGCTTTATAATTTGTGTGTGGCGAGCAACAGTTTACAGCTAATACAATTTATATAAACTCATGCCCATGGTAATGAATGCTGCGAGTAACGAAATTGATTTTCTAAGTTTTGAGTCTTTGATTTTTATTGCACATAATCTGCCAGGCAACAAACAACAACAGCAACAGCGAGTTGACAGTAGTAAAACTTTGTGGCCTGATGATGGGGAACGTGTCTGAATGCTGTTGCCACCGGTCCACTGCATAAATGAAAGTTCATAAAGAAATTAGCTGATTAATCGTCGTTCGATGAGCTTGGAAAATGACCGAGCTGCCGTCCGATCCGTCCGACTGACTGAAAGTGTCACGCAGCCTACATTTTTGTCACTGCTTCCACAAATTTCACTTTTCAATGATGCTGCGACTGCGCAGCTGCTCCAACAGCTCCAAGAGCTCCAGCAGCGCTAACAGCTGAGCTTGTCCCAGTGTGCAGCGTCGCCGTTTCACATGTAAATTAATTTTTAACCCAAATACCGCAAATTCTTTATACGGAACGGCGCTGACTTTGCTACCCCAGCATCAGGTCAGGTCTGAGCTGACTTCTTTTTGATATTTTAGATTTTTTTTCGTTTTCGTTTCTGTTTTTTGTTTTTTCTTTTTATGGTATTTCATTACCTTTTTGATTATTATGCAAATTTACCTACAATTCAAATGACCATAAAAGCGGAATAAGATTGCCATTTGCTAAGCAAGTTTATTGCTTGTGAGATTTCTCATTTTTTTTTTTATTATTTTTACATTTTAACGAAATTTAGGCGATTTTGATTTGGGTTAATTTCAAAGGATTAACTTTTTAGTTTTTAATCAACATTTATTTAAATAAATTAAAACTATGACATTAATTAATAAAATTTTAACTAGTGAATAAAACTAAGAATTAAAATAAACAAAATCAAATAAAAAACAAAAAAAAAATATGACAAAAAAATCTGTATTTTTGGAAATTAACCAGGGACCGTAATAATTATGAGAATATTATAAAAATTACATAGATCATACATGACACGATCATTAGATTTTTAAGGATTTTCCTTAATGATAATGATTAATCTTGAGCGAAAAAATAAAACTCACAAGTAATCATTATTTGTAATTTTTATTTTTTCGCTCAAAATAAAGCTCACTTTTAAAAAAGTTTACGGTATCATTATAAAGATTTGTTTTTGTGTTTTATGGGTCCTCTGGGATTCTTATAAAGGGATATGCAAAAATACTGGTTGAAAATCTTACACAAAAGCCATACATTTAAAGTGAATTTAATTTTGAGAGGAAAAAATAAAAATCCTTTATTATTTGTGAGCTTTATTTTTTCGTTCAAATTTAATCATTATTATTTTTTTGTATATGTATTGCAGTCATTGATTTTTTAGTGTGAAAAATTTCAATAATCATTATTTGCGGTCCCTGAAATAAACAAACTAGTCCTTAAATCAAGGTAGCAATCCTCTAAAGCTCCGGACCGTTTCCAGAAACTTTTTTCCAATTACTTGCTTTAGCTTTAATTAGATATAAATAATATTTTTATAAAACTTTTTATTATTTTATTACGTACTTAGATTACTAACATTCAGAACTATCCAAAATTGTGTGTCATGCGTGCAGGCATTTGTAGAGTTCCGTAGTTCCTCATTGCATCATCTACTTTTCACTTTTCATTCAAGTTTGGGGGTAAGCAATGAAACCGCAAGCTTCAGTTGAAATCATCAAAGCATCTCAATGCAAATTTTAAATATCTGTTTATTCGAATTTTTGATGGCTGCTGTATATGGTTTACTTCTGACCACGACTTTCTCCGAGAAATTGTTATTTATTCATTAAATTTTTGCTTCTGCTATTGTTGCTCCTCCTTTACTTTGGCTTGGTTTGGTTGTTTATATTTTATTTTGTTGGTGTTCTTGTTGTTGAATGTTGTTTTATACAAACACACCTACATACCGAACATGAAATATTTTTTGCATGAGGCCTCAATAATAGCGCCACAAAAATTTAATGCAAAATCAACAAGACATGAAAAAATATTTCTGCTGTCTGGACACAAAACACTACAAACACACCCACAATGTGGCAATTGATTGGCAAAATACGCGCCAACTAAAAAAGATGTCAGCAAACAATGTAAAATTGTGCTACCGATTCGATCGCACCTGAAGCTACAAATTTAACTGTGCCGTTGTTTGGCGCTGTCGCTGTCACCGTGGTTGGTTGTCATTTGGCCACACGGTACATTAACGGCACCGTTAACTCAACAGCCACTGGCCGATAAACATCGACGCCAACTGAAACGAAAATCTTTTCTAATTAGTCGGCAGAGTTCAGTGATGCAAAGTTTTTCCCCAGTTTCTTAATGTCGCTTTTGTTGGATATGCAAATTGCCTAACACAAAAAAAAACAACTTTCTCGACCAAAACATTTTAATTCTAATTTAATTCAAAATACTTTGTTGAAACAGCAACGGCCTTTCTTGTGATAAAGAAAACTGTTAAGCGAATGATAAATGACTTTTTATACACATTTTAAGCGAAATGAAAGTGAGAACATCTGCATGTGCATATGTTGTTTATAAGACGATCCTCAGCCCCTATTCATAAATAAACATTTTAACAATTTTTAGATCTTAGCTGACACTATCAACTTTTTCAGCATATATCAAGCACGATCGTTAGCGTTAAGAGTAATGGAAACATAGGGCATCATACGTTATCAGTTTACAATCTGATTAATAATAAATTAAAGTCATACTATACTTAGTACATTTTTACACAAGATTTCTTAAATATATAAAATATTTTTCTTTGTTTTTTAATATTATAAAAATTAAAGTTTGTTCATCATTGCTGAACTGATTATTTTCTGATTATTCCAATCAAAAAGTATAAGAATTAAATTTCTCATGCTTTGGCTTAAATATGATTTATGTATGTTCCAATCCTGTCGAGTACACACATACATCAGTATGAACACAAAAAAAAAATAACTCAAAATTTAAAAATTCTTGATCTTTTGAAGTATTTTGGATATTATTGTTAAATTCGCACAATATGCAAATATTGTTTCCGGAATCCCGATTTTTTTTCTGTGTACATGGTAGTGTCTTCTCAGAAAGGCTTGCTCGACAACTTGTTGAGCAGAGATATTTCGTATGGCGATGCCAATGGTCGCGTAAGTGTACGTACACAAGGTAGCATACATACATATGTGTGTAATTTGTGATGTAATGTTGCTTGCTGCACAGACGATTTATTGTTATTTCTTGCCGAGTGCTTAACCATTTGGCAATTTGTTTGCTTTGCACTGCATTGGCTTTGGCCATTGCCATTGCCATTGCCGTAGTAGTAAAGCACAACAGGCAGCAGGCACAACTCCAACTGCGTCCAACTACGGCGAAATTCATTCATAAAAACAGTCGATGCTTGGCCGGCAGCTTTTCGCATGAATGGCTTAAGGCTTATGGCTTATAACTGTTGGCTGTTGGCCATTGGCACATGGCAGATTGATGGCGTTCAGCGCGTGGTCCAACATAAATTTGTAATAAACGGATGTGCAGATGTATGTGCCTTGCATCTGTGTGTGTGTGTAGGTCTCTCTGTGTGTGGCGCGCACACTGAACTCATTTACATTTAGATGTGTGCCGATTGCTGTGCGGTGAAAATCGAAAATGAAATTTCAAAAAATGATGATGAGCCGATTTGCTTTGCTTTTCTCTCTCGAGCGGCAGCTGCGCCCCTTTTCGATTTGATTTAGTTACGAAATTGGTCGGTACGAGTACCTTAAGCGATTTACACTTTTACTATACCGTTACATCTTCGCCATTGACGTCACTCTTATGTGGACGAACAGACGCCAGAAAGCTGATTAAATTGTAGTAGCAAATTACTCATACGCCCCCTTGTCAAGAGTTGAAAGGCCCATAATAACGATGATTCAGTGGTTTCATAAGTTGCAGATCCGTTTGATAGTCGCAGAGTCAGAGTCAGAGTCAGTGTAGACTGGGTGTACAATGTCGCATTCACCTTGAAATGCGAAACACAGGCGACAATTGTTGACTTTTTCCACTGAACGGCACCGCAGAGCGTGAATTTGACTTTGACGCCATCCAAATGGCATTCCATCCATCTCCGACCAGCTCAGACTCCATCATGTATCGCACATCTCTATGCCACTGGCAGATCTCATATCCGTTTTTGTTTGCTTTTCGTGTAATTTCTCTTTCATTTCACTTGAGCAATTGAAGCGCACGGTTATTTGCACTTTTGCTCAGCTCAAATTGTTGACTAATGTGTCACAATTGCAAAGTCAGGCAGCGCTTTTATCACATTAAGCCCTGGCTAGGAGTTTTCACTTGTCCGCCTGTCTGTCTGTCTGTCAGTTTGCGGCTACTGTGTGCGCAAGCCTTTGAGAGGACGTGCTTATCACTCAGTTTGGTTTCACATTTACGAGCTGACCTGACCCTAGAAGCATGGAATCTGAATGTTCTGACTTTAATTACCTCATTTGCGATACAAATCATTGTTTATGTTGCATAATAAAAAACCCCCAGAGACAGCAGCAACAACAACATATGTATGCAGACAACTATGAAGTCACGAAAATGAAAAGTAATTTCAAGGCGCGCACATGCGATAAACAAAACCGTCCAGCCCAACTTACCTTTACCTGCCCCCTGTCTCCGAAATGGAGAACCTTAAGCCACAAAACAGTGCTGAAGATGATACACACACACACACACAAACACTGACATATGGACGGACGAGTCCGAGTAACAGTTGTATGAAAATACATATAATACACACAACTTTCATTTCTTACGGCAAAAATGAAAAACAAAAGCGTTCAAAATTAACAAAGGCAGAAGAAGAAGAATATGGCACATACATATGAACATATTTATGAATGTTGGGGCTGCGGGGCCTGGAGGGGTCTGCTGAGGATTAAGCGCTGCGCAGCACCTGTTTATCACCTCATGTGTTGTAATCTGTGTAGCTTCAACTTCGGCTCCAACAACAAGACAAGAATAGCAATAACAATAATAATAACTGAGCACAGCATACATATACATAAATATGACACTGACACTATGTGTGTGTGTGTGCGTGTGAGAGTGATGAAGAGAAATGTTGAGGAGGCTGCAAATAAGTGAAGATGGGCAGAGGTAAAGAAATAAATATATACACACACACAAACATAGATCGTACTTTGTACTGGAGAGAGAAAGAGTGAGAGAGAGAGGGAGAGAGAGAGAGGACAGCAGACAACCTTGGCCCATGCGCTCTTTGCCTGCAATGGAAACTTTCTCGCTCAGGCGACGCGTCGTCGGCGACGCTGAGCCCTTGCGCAGTCGCAGCCGCCGTCGCCGTTGACTTTCTTTAATGCGGAAGCAGACGCAGACAAAAGCGCGTGAGTATTTTGCGTTGGCGTCGATGCCGAAGCCGAAGCCGAAGACGAATCGGATGCTTTTGCCGATCGTTGCGCTCACCTAATGCGTCTTCTAAGAGCTGATGCTGCTGCTGCTGCTGCTACTTCTGCTCTCTCGCTCAGCAAGCAGTCGCACGTGTGAAGCTTTCTTATAGGGAGCGGCTGGCCCTCTCATATTTTATATTTTATATGCGCTGCCTGCGTCGCTGTCGCTCTTCTTGATGTTGTTGTCTGGGCATTGTTGATTCTCTTTCTGTGTGTGTGAGTGTGCACTTTTTACATAATTTTACGTTATGCCGCTGCGAAGCGTCCGTTAGGTTGAAAACTCTTTAAAAACAGCCTGACAGCGTCGAAAAATTATCAAACCGCAGCTTGTTCCATTCGAATGAACACACCAGTGATTTCGGTGGTGCTTAAGAAAATCATTTTAGTTCAAAAAAACAGAAATACAACCATGAAGTTCTTCATTGCCACCGCTTGTGTCCTGCTCTTAGCATCCGGCATCTCGGCCGATCCTGTCAAGGCAGCCGCCAACGATGAACAGACCGGTGCATTTGCCAAATGCCTCGAAGCTGATTCCATCTCGTGTCTCCAACTGACGGTACGGATTAACTAACAAATCAAGGATTAAATACGATTACCAACGAGAACACTATTGAATAAGTGGCACAGTGAAAGTGAAATTATATCATCAGCTATTTGATAACAAGTGAAAGTCGAGTCTTCTAAAGACAATATCCAAAGTGCAAAGGATGCACATGCACAAGTGAAAGTGTGTTAACAATCGCTGACAATATAATATTGCAAATTGTGAACAACAATTAATTAGTGCCACTTAGTAGTAGTATGTGAACAAGTTAAGCAACCCTCGCTAATATGTGCTTCCCATGTCTCCCTGCAGCTCTTCCGCAAGGCCAAGTCCATCTTCGACAATCCACAAATCGAAATCTTCGGCGGTGTCTCGTTGGTCAAGGCCAATGAAGGACGCCAGGGCAAATCGTTGGACAACTCGATGGCTGTCGAGGCCGCACCCAGTGTTGAGGCCCGCACCGCCGAGATGGGCAACTACTTCATGGACAACGCCAAGAGCTTCTTCGCCGAGCGCTCTCTGAACTTCAACTTCGCCAATGCCGCTCGCAGCGTTGCCCGCGCCATTCCCGATGACATCAAGGCCGATCTGCGTGAGCTGGTCGTTGAGTCCCGTACCCGCAAGAAGAAGCTCCTGAAGAAGTTCCTCCCCATCCTGTTGGGCGTTGGTGCTAAGGTTGCCGTGCTCGCTGTTGGCGCCATCTTTGGTCTGCTCTTCATGGCCAAGAAGGCCCTGATTGTGTCCGTGATTGCCTTCTTCCTGGCCTTGGCTGCTGGTGCTTCCAGTGGCTTGAGCCGTCTGGGCGGCTCCGGCGGCGGCGGCGGTCTCTTGGGCGGTCTCGGTGGACTCTTCGGTGGCAAGAGCTCTGGCTCAGCTGCTGTCAGCTCCGGTGGATGGTCGTCGGGCGGCGGTGCTTCCAGCGGTGGCTGGTCCTCGGGCGGCAACTCCGGCTGGGACACGCACGGTGCCTACAGCTCGCCAGTGGCCCAGACTATTGCCTACCAGGGCTACAAGCAGGCCAGGCGGTAAGCTCTGTGCCCCACCAAGGAACCAACCCCTTCCACCTACGAAATCCATAGAAATCGAAGCGTGACGAGGAGAGAGAACAATCGCTGCTTACAATGATGACCATTTCATTAATGTCTATGTCTATATATTTATATTTATTTATAAATTATTTATTTTAATTTATTTACCTAAAAACGTGAACGAGAGAGGGGCGGTGACCCCAAAACCATTTAAGTGCCTTCCTTAAGAAATCTCTCTCGGAGCAGAGAGACAGCCGAATACAAAACCAACACCACCAAATCCACTTTTCATCTATCCACAAACACACGAAAAACAACAACAGTCAACCACCAGACAACACTCAACATTTACAACTCTACTCTATACTATACCCCACCCTAATTTCACTCTGTACTCAACTCAACTCAACTCTACACTATACTTTAATATCTTTTCTGTATTTTCACGGCTGCCATTTGATTTATGGACACAAAATGCTTGCAACTAGTCGCGCCCATAAATCAAATGCAGTCGCCTTAACTATCTATCTGTCTCTATTTGCTATCTTTCATCAATCTATGTAACTGTCTGTCTATCTATCTATCTACTATTTCTACCGCTATTTCTGTATCTCAATGGTAAACTGTGTTTTCCTACTTTTACCGAAAAGAAAACTCTATCAAGCTGCAACATCAAAGAATCAAATAATAACTCCGAAAATATCTACAACTAAAGCTCTTTCATTTCAACCATTTCTATTCACTTATTCACTCATCTACTCATTCACTTATTCATCTCACTTTCAATTTGCATGCTCGCATACACTCTGACATCTGCAGACATCACTCATACGCCTCATTGTTTGGACCAGCAATTTGCATTTGTATGGCCAGCAACTTTCATTTAATTCTTTGTTATCGGCCAAAAATCGAAGACAAAAGGCAAAGGCAAACAAACAACAAGGCCGCAAAAACTGTTTTCTAAAAATTTCACCCACTTATTTTTGGTTAATCTTCATTTTAACTGCACTTTCCTCGGTTGTCTCTCAATCGCTCTCTGAACCAAGAATACAACAAAGCAATTTGCTAACAAATAAAACAAACATTTCGTTACGCGCATTTTTGGACTCATTCAAGGCAACTAACTCATGAGGCAGGTTCAATGCTCAATGCAGTGTTTAACAGCAACAGAAGCGGAAACAACAATGGGATGCTCAAGACTTATTTTGCACCTGCTCGGTTGCCATTATATTCGGCTGTCTATTGTTGTGAGGTGCTAAACAACAAATTGAAGAAAGTTCGAGACGCCTCCAAAAATCTGGCCAGGCAATTGAGCTTTTAGCCTTAACTTTACTAAATTTAACTTAGCGTAACTGCAGTCGCCATTGCCATTGCCAAGTTAAGCTGGAAACGGCACTTTAAGGCCGGCTGCCGCTACTGACGCTGTCATTGGGTGCTTTACTTATAAATTTGACCCAGTTACCAAGCTGCGCACTTAGTCGATGCTGTGCGTTTGCCGTTGCCATTGCTACGTGCCGTTGACTGACTGTCGGCTCTTAACGTTGGCTTTATCTTTGGCTTTGGCTTTCTTTAGACAGAATGTCGGCAATTAATGTGTCGCTGGCTATGTGTCTGGCTTTTTCGAGCCAACTATATAGTATTTCTCTGCTCATTTGGGCCATCTCATCGTAAGCTGTTAGATTTGCTTAACGTTTAACATTTTGCGTTATTCGTTGTTTTTTCTTTCTCGTTGTTTTGCCGTTTCTAGCACTATTTCCAAGAGGCTACATGACTTTTTTTTCCAGACACTGTTGCTTTTTAAGTGAAACTTGTTGATTTTGTCACGCCTGAAATCGATTGTCGCCGATACTACAAACAATGCGTGGAACTTAACAAAGTCATTCCAAAATGTCATTTCAGCATTTGGAATCATTTACAAGACTTATTCTGAAAGGGGGCATGACTTGTTCAGTTTGTTGCAAGCTGCGTGCTTCTGTCGTTAGGTACAAGTGAAAGTACACCTAAATAGAATTCGAGTTATTCATTACACTGCACTATAGGTCAAATGGACCCTTTTTGTGATATAAATTAATAACTCGAAGATTTTTTAAGTTTTCCGTGTAAAGTTTTTTGGATACCATTCTAGATTGAATTTGGAAATAGTTTTGAAAAAATGGGCGTGGCACTGCCCATCAACGCCCCTAAAAATATATATACAAAAAATATTAAAATTTTAAATTTTTTTGTTAATAAATATTAAAGTAATGTTTTTTTTATATTTTCTAAGTATATTTAAAATTTTTTGTTTTTTATTTCAAATTTTTAGAAGCATTTTTTGGATTTTATTTTCGGAGAATAGTTAGCCTGTAACTAAAAAATCTATGTTTTATTGTTGTCTGTGTGTCGTAATATCAATAACATCGATATACCATTTAAATTAACGTACAACAGCATCCACTCCATCAGTTTTTCCTTTATTTTTCCGTTGTGCTTCAAGTAGACCGGCATTGCTTACATATAGGTTATGTTCTAAAAAGTTAAATTTTGGGAGAAGTGGGAAAAGGTGGGAGATAAACTTAACTGTTATGAGTTCACAAGGAATTACTCTACAACATGTATATAGTCACTTCGTAGACAAGTGCTGACATTTTTTTAAAACTCTTCCCAAATAAATTTTTTCGAAAGCGTCACTTTATGGACACATACTACAGACAACACGAACAAAACCAACAGCATAGATCTACCAACATAATGTTAAAACCACACTGATCACTATTCATCACAATTTGTATTAACAATTTTAAATTTAAAGAAACTAGAGGCCACTTCAACTTCAATCAAAATATTTCAACAATTTATAAACTGCACGTTTAACAGCTGTTAACTAAACATTTGAATGCAATGTAAACATTTCTAGTATGCAACATTAAAATTCAATGTATTCCTAATAGGAATGTAAGAAAAGTTTGTTAATTTGAATGCTGTTACAAAACTAGTTTATATCAGAAAAAGGGTCCATTTGACCTATAGTGCACTGTCTCAAAGACTTTATACAATTATTATAGCTGTACAGACATTTTAAAGCTATTTTTAAAATATTCTTAAAAGCAGATAAATAAATGGACACCCTTTCAGATATTGACTTATGAAATAAAAAGTTTGAAATAAGTGCTTTAAGATTTAAATTAAATTTATTATACATTCTAAAATTAATAAAAAAAATAAATTAAATTATATTTGCTATACAAGAGTAAAAAGTTGCCATTAAATGTTAAAACAAAACTTTAATGGTTCTCTGATAGCGGTTGCATCTTTGGAGCTCGCATTACGTAAGACTCCAGTCGTCATTCTTTAAACCAAAGCATAAGTTTCAGCTGAAGATTTTCTCGGTTCGCCTAAAAGTATGTTTGGGCAATGCGACCACAATTAAGATCAGCTTAAAGCTTTTTGTTGACATTGAAAATCACTGAAAGTTTACGTGATCGTGACTTTCACAAAGCTTTCTCCAACTTCCGCTCACTTTAAATGCCAGACTCGGCACAAAAGTAGGCAACGATTTACTGAGAGATGTTAACACTCAAAGCCACAAAAATCACTGTTAACATTTTTTCTTAAGGCTATGCTTGACAGAGTGTTATTAGGGCCAAAACCAACTTTGGGTTTGAGCCACTGCTAATGGACGAGCATAGAAAAGCTTTTAACCAAAATTGAATGGTCTTAAATTTCAAATGCCGTGCATGCGTGACTTTGCCATTGCTTTTTATGGCCTAAACAACTGAATAGAGCATTAGCATGTTGTCATCAGCTAGCAGTTGCATAGAGTGATTCAGTTACTATTGTGGTTGATGTTGTTGCTGCATTTGGAGTTGAGTTGGCGTTGGTGTAGCTGTTGGTGCTGCAAGTTGCTCGTTGCTCGTTGCACGTTGCGCGTCCCGTGCACTTTTCCGGTTTGTGGTTGGTGTTTGGCGGATGGCGGATTGTGGTTGGCAGCGGGTCGTTCGCCTGGCTTGGCTGGGCATGGGTCAATGCACAGTTTACGGATTCGGCTGGCCATTTCACTGCTGCACCGGCCAGCTGCAAAGTGTGTGAAAGTGTTGCAATACACTGCTCGAATAATTAAACTATTACCAGCCAGTAATAAGTAATTGAATATGGTTTAGTACGTGGGCTTGACATTGAATAATACCAGCATAAATAAATATGTGCGATGTACACAACTAATTGCAGTTGCAGTCGTGTTATGAATCTGGGCTTGGGTCATATACAAATATTGTATGAGTACTCGTATTAGAGTAGAGTAAAGATTGTCCGGTTGGGCGACACTTTTCACACAATACTTCTGTCCGATGGTTTGTCAGATGTGTGAAAGTTGTCAGTTTGCCACTTTTATTGTCAACAAATTAACGAACGCACAAACGAAACACAAACTAACGCACACCTGATAATGATGATGACAATGACAATGACAATTTAACAATGACCATAACGCTCTCGGATCGCGTCAGTCAAGCTGGTTAATGATTACGAGACGAGTACGGAGCCGAAGCCAAAGCCAAAGCGTGCCATGAAAGAGGCCGCTTACGATTGCTGCTTTTGGCCAACAAAAGAACAAACGGTGCTAGCAACAACAACCACAACCGAAAGTGAAATGCCATTTTGGTGAGTGTACAATCTACTTGACTTTTTGTTTGATCATAATGATAATAACAATTTCTGTAATGAAATGTCTTGAAAGTGAAACCTGCGCAATTAAAAGCAGAGCGGACAGACAGAAACTACCACGCCTACCTGCCCAACCGCCCTTCGGCTTTCGCTTCTTCATTTTGCAGCCATCTGGGATTACACAACGTGGGCGTGGCAAGTCAAAAGGCGAGAAACATTTGCATTTCTGCGCTGGTTTTTTTATTTTCTTGAATTTTTGATATGAACCTAGTAAGGAAACTCAACTTGTAGATACTCTGCATCTAATTATCGAAATAAGTCACTTACTAGTTGAAGAAATATTAGTGTAAAAAGCTAGATCATTTTAAGCATATTAAAATATTTTAATGGACCAGTATTGTTGATTTAATAATATCCCTTCGAATATTTAATGAGTACAGGGTATATAAAACTACAGCCCGAAACATAAGAAATGATTATGAAGTGGAAACTCTCACTTTTACGATTATTTTTCTTCTACATAGCTTTCGGTCCACATCGTCATTATTATGATTGTTGTTGTGGTTTTTGTTGGTTGTGTTTTCTTTTGTTATTGTATCTTCTATCCCATAATGATAAGACGAAGACTTTCGCAGTCGCGTCTGGATTTCATCTCAGCCAGAAAACAAGGCATAAAAGTCAATTTTATGCTCAGTTTTTGTTGCTGATTGGCCCGATCGTGTCATGAAAGTTGTTGACTCTCTTCCACCGATTGCCGTCGACTGATGACTGACGACTAAAGATTGAGGACTGATGACTGACGACTAATGTGTGATTTGGAGCAACACTAAATATCTCAATTAGAAGCTGTAATTTAGGGCCAGAAAGCATCTAATGTGGGTCACGCCTTTCTCTGCCATCGAAAATCGCATTCATCGCATTATATTAAATCGATGCGTGGCTCTTAATATGAGTCTGCAAATGGGTTTTGGGCAAACGATGCCTTTTATTCATTCCGCCACCTGACAATTAATAAATTTAAACAATGTTGTTTCCGTCTCTATGGTTTCAGATTCAGCTTTGGCTTCGATTTTGGCTGCACGCGCCCCAAGTCAGAGTCTCAATCTGAATCTGAATCGGAGTCTGAGATTGTGACGGAGTCAAAGTTGGAGTCTCGATTGGATTCATCGCCTATGACTCTGACTTTGACTGTGGCTTTGGCTATTTTTATTTTGATAGACATTTGTTGTTTTGGTTTTTTTTGTGGACATGCTCAAGTTGTTGTTGTTGTTGCAGTCGCCTGGCCATGCTTTTTTTTTCACAGTCAGTCAGTCAATTTTGAATTTCTACCATATCTTTGAGCATGCAGCCGGCCAAACGAGTTGCCGTTGCCACAGTAACGGCTAAAGAAAGTGCTGGGGCCGCTGCTCGACTTTGGACTGTTGTTGCTGTTAGCTGTTTATATCCGTTTTTGGGTTCGATTTATGCCATTTGATAAATCAGACAAGCACTAGCAAGCGACAAATGAAAATACAAAAAACAGTCGACGAGTCCAAGACGTTCAAGTGTTGAGTTCATTGAGTTATACGTATGAGGCCAAACTGAGTTCCAATATATTGGGTGTGTGTGTGAGTGTAAATGTCTGACCAGTGGGAACTGCCTTAGGTGAGGCACAACATTAAATCGCCAAGATTATAAGAAAAATTTCACTTTCTCAATGGTTTACAGTTATTTATAAATATGGAATCATTTGCGGCTTCGTTACTACAAAGCCATTGGCCTCGGACCAAGGATGAATAATGCATGAAGGAGTCAGCAAAAGTTATTTGTGGATTTTGACAAATTATTGTTTTCCTCAGGACCGACTCAAATAGCCAAAATGTTCATTCTTGATTATTAAATATTTCTTAATTATAATACTTCTTGATTATGAAATATTATATATGTATCTATGTCACGATTGTATTTTCAAATTATGATTAAACTAATCCTTATAGACCAAACTCATTACGCATACGCCTCGTAAACTGAATTTTAATTGGCTCGAGCCTAATTAAATATGCAATGGAGTTGCATCTTGGCAAAATGCAATGATAAGTGGCTAAAAAATGTGGAGAAAATCTAAATAGATTCGAATAGAATAGATAAGTAATCCAAATTATCACATATTTAATTTTTATCAAAACTTTATTCTTTGAGGAACATGTATTTTCAAATAAGGGCATTTAAGCTATTATTCTCTACAGATTTTTCATAGATTTCAGATTTTGTCGACAGATTTTCAGATTTTTTCTGCTGCTTGTCGTCGATTCCTGCCCACTGTGCAAAATACTTCCGTTGACATTGAGCAATCGATGGGTCAAGTGCATCAATCTTGCGCATATAGAACAGCTTTTACTCGCTGAGTGAGCGAGAGTAGTAAGAGGTCGATATGGTCAAATTTTGATTTATAGCTGCATAATACGAAAAGCCTCAGGTGGGGTCAAGTGTGCAATTTACGGCTGAACAACACACGGATAATAGTATGTATAATCCATTAATCGGCCCGCATAGCGACATGAACACGTTTGCAAGTGTTGGTTAACATAAGCTTTTAGCCAAACACATTTCAGTATTTCAATTGCGCGCAGCAATAACAAGACAATAGCAATATTCCAGCAACAACAACAGCGAAAACAACAGCAGACAAATTGACTACCAATGGGCAACATAAATGCAAGTTCAATTCGAGTACATTAAAATACAGATACAGATACACTTACAGATACAGATGCAGGTAAGATACATATGAACAGGTCTCAGATAGGAGTGAGGTGTGTTCAACTTCTCTCTACCTCTTTCATCATATTTTGTGTGTGTTTGTGTATTTCGCGTGTCTCTGACTGCAAAAACTTTCACTGAAGCTGAATTCGAGGCGGACGACGCGAAATTGTCGCTACTCCTGTCAAAAGACCTGCTCACTCGCACTTCATCATGAGCTCTAACGTCATCAGCATGATGCCGGCCAAAGCCATAAGCCATAAGACATAAGCCATAAGCCGCACAAACGTCACGAAAACGAAAAACGAAAAAAACCATCAAGTGCCACCTTCGAGTACCGACTGGACATTGACACTTGCTCAGCAGTCAAGCGGGCCGTTAAGACCGGACATGGTCACGGGCATCCGTTCCCTAACCCCTCTTAGCTCTCTTACCACTCTGGACAGACGGTGTAAACACTATACTTTCATTTGGCAAATGAATGTCTTCACTTTTGGCGGCTGGACAATACTGAAGTGAGCTCCATAGAAGTTCCTGGAAAATGAAAACCAGCGATGTGGACAATAGGTCAACATTGGGCCACTCGGAAGGAAAAAGAAACGAACAACGATTGCGGATTAGTTATAATTTTTAATTGACCCTTTTTCAATGCTGTTCAAATCAATAAAATACGCTCCAATTGGCGACTTGTCCATTCGGACGCCAGACCAACCGGAAATACCGTTTTATCAATTATTCGGAGTTCGTAGTTCGAAATAGAGGCTTTTATCACTAGGCACTCATTTGATCAAGCCGGTTGACTTGTTTTTGTTGGCTTCTTCTTTGATTGTTATTCGGCTGGAAGTTTCTGACCGAAATACCATTGAAAGCAAAAGAAGAAAGTTGAAAAATGCCTCACTCAGAGTAGAATTTGCCCAGTCTTTATTATTAAGTTTAGTTTATTTGGTTTAGTTGTTTAAATTAACAGCATCGTTTAAAGTTTCAATAAAAAACAGAGCTCAAAGTAAAAACAAAAAGAAAATGAAAACGAAGATTGGTCAGAAATTTCACTTTAAAGAATGCACTAAACCAAATGCTCAACATCCGGCCTGGACCCGGTCCAGCTCTGAGCAATTTTAGCAGTCCTCAAACGTTGCTCCCTCCTCCCCGAGGCCGCATACGTTGCATTATTTATGATGCAAAGTGGGGCGCAGCAGCAACAGCAACAACAGCAGCAACAACAACAGCAACAACTGTGGCAACAACAGCAACGCCCTTGATGCTGCCGCTGCTGCAATTCTGTGAAAGTCGCGGAAGCTGTCAAAGACTCCAAAACTCGAGTTTCGAAGTTATCCTCAAAAAAAAGAAAAATATGGAAGAAAACAGTACAGAAAAAGCGAAAGGGCTGGGCACACGTGCGCCGGCAAAGATCGGGCCATAAAACTGCAATTTTGGCAAGTTTCTCAAGCTCCAGAGAGAAACCCTTTCTCTTTCGAAAGAAAGCGCTTTATGCTTGGAGGTTCAGGTTCGGCCTGCTGGCCGTGTGAATTGCCAAAAAATAAAAAAATAACAATAAAAAGAAAGAAAGAAGTAAATTCACCAAGTAACTGCAGTCGAGCAGTTAACAGTTTTTCTCAAATTATGTAACAGCGTTGAGTTGAGAGTTTCGCTTTTCTCGGCAAATGTTGCGCCATCATTTGCTTACACTTGGCCATCAATTATTCAATATCACGAATAGAGTCTAACATCACTAACTTACATAAAAGATCAACTAATAACTTATTAAATATAAATGCCGCAATAAAATTGTCGCTGCCTCTTAACGCTTGTGTATCTGGCTAGCTGTAAATGTCGATTATGTCCGTTGTATTAGATAATAATTTAATGTGTAGCATATGAATATCTACCTATGTTACCTGTATTTGTATCTGTATTCGTAACTGTATCCGAATATGAATATGCGACTTTTCAAGCTGAAGATGCATATTAGCCAATGGAAAGTGAAAGTGATGCTGAGATTCAGATTCGTGCATTTATAATTTGTATCTCGAAGTCGAAGAGACGCGCCACTTGGCGTGGCAAGGCGTTGCTAAAATGTTGAAATATTTATGCTAATTGTCATGTCAGGTTTGGTCACCAGGCGATTACAAAAGCGACTGCTAATTTCATTACTTAAATCCACTGCCTGCTTCTAAAACTGACCTCGGTGTGGCCTGTGAAGCAAAACAAAATTTAATTATTAAATTCTATGAGAGCTGTGATATCCCTTTGGTTCCTGAACTAGTCATCACTTATATTTGTTTTTATGTATTTCAAATTCGATCCAATCGAAATACATATATCTGAAGTGAGTACGAGTACAATAACAGACGAGTTTACATTTTTCTTGGCATCTCCAACATTTCAAGGGCATGAAAAGTTCGTTGCAATGCGGAGCACGACTTTTGTTGAATATTGATAACTTGGCAAGGGAAACGTGCACTTGAATGTTGGCTACAAGTTCCCAATTAAGCCATTAAGTGGAGATTTGCTATTGTAGTTTGCTTAGCGTTTTCACTCTGATATGGGTGGCAGTGGCATTAACTTCATCATTGACATAGAGGCTGAGGCAGAGGCAGAGGTATCAGCATTATAGTCTATTGCTTCAACACCCACTGAAAGTGCTGGCCCGGCACTCGCTCACTCTCTCACTCAGTCAATCATTCATTCGTTCATTCATTTATTCATTCATGCAGTTTGTTAGCTTACATTTTGAAGTTGCAAAGTTGCACGCGCTTCGCTAGCCTCGCTCGGTCACAAGGCGGTGAATGTTGTCTACGAAAAAGGAAAATTAACGTTGAACTTTCTTTTTTTGCTGCAGCAGCAGCAGCAGCACCAGCAACAATAATATAAATAAAATATGTACTTCGCTTGTTGTTGCCACTGCCACTGCCACTGTCTCTGTTGCCTGTTGCTGCTGCGGCTTTATATGTATATTCACATTTGGCTTTTATGGTCTCACAGTTAAAACTTGCTGAACTGTTATGAATTTTACTTTTGGTTTTCAAAAGCAAAGCAAAACCAGAAAACCTGTTGATGTGGTCGGGGCAATAACAATAGAACAAGAAGCAATTTACAGGCCCAAATCTCGCTTGTTGTTGTTGCACTCATCGCCGAGGTCTCAATACTAAATGTATGAGGCCAGTGCCCCATGCAGTGAAAGTGTCGTTTCTCATCTTTTCTGCATAATGAAAAAGAGAAAAAGAAAAACGACAACAAATGAGATACCAAAATTAATTAAATGTCAAATAATTCAGCATTCAACATCGTTGCAGATTTGCATCCCAATGCAACGGACCCGATGTTTAATACTCGATACTCGATTCCCGATACCTGATACCCGATGCCCACTCGTTTGGGTAAAATCACGCAATGCGTGAGGATTGTCAGCGGGGTTTCCCCCCTTTCCACTTGCATACGAAATTCGCTTTCACTGTCACTACTATGTATACTGTGTTGGCAGATCTGGAAAAGCGTTTTCACACATTATTTGACGGCCTTTTGTACTGTCGCTACTGCGCCCAATTCATCAACTCACTTTTATTGCATTTTCATAGCATTGCCACACCATTCATAATGCGTTAATTAAAAATATTCAACACTTTCTTGAACAGCAATAATAAATAGTTGTATGAATGTTATCCTAGCCGAATATATTTGTTGTCTCAGCATCAAAGCCGCTTATAAACTCTCTTTTTCCTGATGACTTTCATTTATGCAGCTCCTGCAGCCCGTCTATTTGCACACTTTTACTTGTCGCATATATCCATACCATATCCATACCATTGGCTATTGGCCATTGGCTACTAGCTATTGGCCAGTGGCTACTGGTCAATGTGTTTGCCCACAAGACTTTCGGCACACTTTGTCTGGAAATTGTGAGTCAATAACTCAGTGGGCAGCAACAGCGGCCAGCTGTTTATTTGTATTTGACAACGCATAAAATATGCACATAAATTTATGCAGCAATGTGAGAAGCATAAAGCAGAAAAACATGAAAACAAAAAAGCCAAAAAAAATGAGAAAAGGGCGCTGCATGCCACAGAGAAGTGTCGCAACTTTCCCTTTTGAATATCTTCGATCGGGGTTATGATTATTCGAATGGATTATTGCCGATTGTTTATAGTTTACTGTTGCTTTGCCTGGCCTACATTTCTAACTGGTTTAGCTACATTTTATGTAACAGAAATTCTAAGAGGAATGTCTCGCACTGACGTGCCGATTAAGTCCGTGCACTTGACCACTGAACAGTGAACAGTAACCAGTGATTAGTGATCAGTAACAGTGACAGGAAACCACTTTTAGCAGCACCTGTTGCAGCACCTGCTCAAGAGCTGTCACAAACGCAATTTGATTGATTGATTTGAATTAGAAGGCACATTGCGAAACTCGAAAGGGAAATGCTTTTACTCCACGCTGAGCAATAAAAAAGGATTTCATTTTCAATTTAAAAACAATTAAGATAACGATTTTGAGCTCTTGCTGGTAAAAGTGAGTAAGTTGCAGTAATATTCCCACAGTGCACTAGCTCCAGCCTCCGCCCCAATCTGAATCTCCACCGCAGCTTCAACTTCAGCTGATTTTGACAATGTTACATGAACTTCAAGCGAAAGCAGCGCAGTGCGAGAGACGATCACCGAGCATATGGCTAACAAATTAAAGTAACAATGCTTTTCCAAGCCAAGCCAAAACGAACCGAGCCAAACCGAGCCAAGACAAGACAAGGCAAGCCAACCAAAGTCAAGTCGGCGACGGCAGCGCGTTACCGTTGGCTGGCAAAACGAAAGACTTAAGCGAGAAACTTGCGCGACCAGTTCTCGGGGGCAAGCAAAAATGCTTTCGTTCGCCGCAGCAGCAACGGCAGCAACGGCGGCAGCAGCAGCAGCAGCAGATGAGCATGCCGCCTATATAAATTGTCGTGAGCATTGGGAAATTGTATCATTTCATCCTAACCCGTCAAAGCAGCAACACAGCAGCCAGCAGCGTTGTGTGGCGTAGTGCAAGACTCAGAGCTCCAAATCAAAAAAGTTGAACAAAGAGAAAGTGCGTTTTTGTCGATTTGTGTGCGGTACAAAAGCCAACAAGTGCTCAGCCCTTTAAGGACTATACAACAACCAGTGCAAACAACAACAACAACATAAACATACAAACAACCAAAACAACAACCAATTAAAATGGCAAACAATAAAATTATTTTCGGTGTCTTGTGTTTGGTCACACTGACCGCTGCTCTGCCCGCCGAGGAGACGCGCGGACATGCGCGCAACGCCATCGGCGCTGAGAACGACATTATGGATAGCATCTACAGCGACTGCCTGCGCAAGGATTCGGTGTCGTGTGTCAAGTACAAGCTGTTCAACTTCGTCGACAAGGTGCTGGGCGCTCGCGACCAGTTCGCGCTGACTGAGGGCGTCACTGTGGTGCGCTCGTCGGATGCGCCTGTCCAGGAGGCCGCTCGCTCCATCTCTGGCGACGAATCGTTCGAGTCTCTGGCCCTGAATCGCATCAGCAGCTTCCTCAACTCGCACACCATCAAAGTGGAACTGAAGGGAGCCGACATTGTTCAGGCTGTCAGCTCGACTGGACGCGCCTTGGAAGATGCCTCGGAGTCGCTCTTCGGCAGCAACGACCCCAACGCGCCTGAGGAGAGCCGTGGCAAGAAGAAGAAGGCCGCCAAAATCTTGGGCCCCATTCTGGCTCTGGTTGCACTGAAGGCCGCCGCTCTGTTGCCCCTGCTGCTGGGCGCCATCGCTCTGATCGCCGGCAAGGCCCTGCTCATTGGTAAGATTGCCCTGGTGCTGTCGGCCGTCATTGGCCTGAAGAAGCTGCTGTCGCAGGAGAAGCACGTCACCTACGAGGTGGTCGCCCATCCCCATCACAGCAGCAGCCACTCGGTGAGCCACGGCGACTCCTATGGCAGCGGATACAGCGCCGATGCGGGTGCCTCCTCAGCCTCTTATGGCAGCAGCGGTCATGGTGGCTGGGGACGCTCCATCGATGCCCAGGACCTGGCCTACGGTGCCCAGAAGCCTCAGGCTTAAATGGAAGACACACAGTCAAGAAACCACTCAAATCACTCAAATCAACCACAATCACACGAACCACAACAACAACAACAACCACTGACTTGAGCGACATCGCTCACACCACACAGAACAGACTCTTGAAGAGGAACACATATTACTTATCGTTCGTTTTAATTATTTATTAATATAATTTATTTTATTTATTTTCTCCACAAGACAAAACGCAAAGTAATGCACACAAAATAAGAAAACTTAGCGAAAAATCAAAAATCAAATGTTAAGCTTAACGACATCGTAGCGAAAAGAGAAGAAAAAAAGAAGAAAAATGCAAAAAACCAGAGCCACGTTAGGTTTGTAATACTGAGTGTGCGTGCATTTAGTTGCTTTACATACATACATGCATTCATAAACACATACACAGATACTTCGATGTATTTCATAACTTTAAGTTTGTAAAAAAGAAAACACAAAAGCGAGAGTTAAAGTCGGTACCTTATGCAAAATGTTTCAAATACTCATAAGCCCAGGCGGCGACTCTGAGCAGCGTCTAGCCTTAGATCTAAGCTCGCCCAAGGACTTCCACATGGACACACAGACAAACAGATCACACACTCACACATGCACCTGTATCTATCTATCGCTGTTTCTTTCTAACGCACATACTTACATGCATCACAACAGTCTCTTTCACTCACAGTCTCTGAGTCACACATTCTCTATCAGCTCTATTATTATCTATGTATCTGTCAATCTATCAATCAATCTATCTATCGCTATCACTGTCTATCAATCTAGAGACTATACCAAAACTTTGTTGGTTGCCATGCAACTGTTTGCAACGTACAAATGTTGATCTATCTAACTATCTATCATACTCTACTTTATGCTATCCTGTACTCTATACTCTATACATGCAATTCTAGTCTTACATTACAACAACAACAACAGCAACTACAGCAACAACAGCAAGCATGCCTACAACTACTAGCTTTAACTTTAACAACTAGCTCTAACTTCTATATCATCAGTATCTTTCACACCATATCTATCTATCTATAACTATCCATCTATGAATCTATCTTTCGAGTCATAGTTTTGGTCATATTTAAGCCATCACTTGCCATAGTTTTCCTGCCTCATGCACACAAAACTGAACTGAACTCATTTATGAACTCAGCTAAACTATAATTTTCCACTATAACTCTTCAACTTTCTCACTACATTATACATCTTCACTTCTCTCAAAACTATCTCTCCATCTTTTTCTCTCTATATATTTCTATTTCTATCTCTGTCCTTTTCCTTTTCTCTGCTACTATTTCTGTCTATCACTATCTCACGCTCTCACAATTTCTTCAGCTCTATATCTGTCATTTTCAAGCGCTCTACTTTCCAAAAAGCACGCACGTACGTTCTCTGTAACCATAGTTCACTGTAGTATTTTATTTGTTTGTTACTCATACAATTGTATTTGAAGTATCAGCGATTTGGCATTATGTTTTAAACATATTTTTAATGTACTTAAAAATATTTGTTTAAATCATTTTTGTAAATCTCAAGTCGTCATTGGATTGTCAACCTTCAACATAAATACATACATACATAAATATTTTAAGCAGATTCATACGGTACTTTCACATAAAGATCTACAGCGAGAAGCATAGAATCTGCAGATATGGGCAAATCACAGAAGAAAGAAACACATAAATCACAAATCACACACAAAGAATGTAAATCTCTTTTATACAGCATATTTTCTCTAAAATAAATGCATGTCATTAAAGAATGATGAAAAAAAAAAGTACAAAAAAGCAAAAAAAATAAAAATAAAAACATCAACATGAAAATAAAACAAGCAAGGAAGATTAATAAATAAAAAATCAATGAAAAATCAAAAATTTGAGTATACTATTATTCTTAGCAGCCAATAGGTGAAAGCGAAACAACAACCACAACAACAACAACATGGGCCAAAACGAATTAAATCTGCCTTGACATTGTGGTCACAATGCTTGTGCATAATGTCCAAGAGCAGGTCTTGCTGGCTGTTGACAGGTCCATCTTTGGTAAGAATACAAGGCGACTGCTTTCATTTAAAGTGAAATTGATTTGCGACCCAGTTGACTAAGCGAATTTAAAAGACTTCTTTTTCGTTAAGAGGTGTAAATAATTATGAGTTTGGCCAAGGCAGCTTGCCAAGCCAAACAACACACAAAAATGTGGTCGAAAGTGTGCCCCGCCGGCTACTGTTGTGGCTAAAACTGTCGGCAACAGACAGTGAAAGTAAACAGTTAGGCAACAGCAACATCAATTCCAAAAACCTCATCAAAATGAGCAACTGTAAATGCATTGAAAATGTGTAGTGAAAAACTGTAGAAATGACAGTTTATGGACATGGTCAAAAGTGTTTTTGGGTGCCTAAGAGAGTCAAGCCAACAACCCATTCGACCAGCGGCCCAACCCATTGGCCAACTTCAGTTTCTTCAGAAACTGTCTGTTGAATTTAGCACAAAACGTCAATTAAATGTGGAAAATTATGTGACACCTAATGGCTGTAAAAATACAAAAAAAACATTGGCTAATTGTGCCATGTGGGCATCATTAGAATGTGGGGACAGTTAATGTCGGTTGATGATATTATGCTGGCTGTAGGCCCCTGGAAATAGGTGTTACTTTCATCTCTTCTCTCTATTCTTTTCGAGCACTTGTTTTGTATTTGACCTTGCACTGTTTTTGCGATTCATTATTAATGTTTTCCACTTTCTTATATTATTTTGTTTAAGCCATCGCATTTTGATGTAGGTTATTCCTTCACTTTCTAACATTTCTCTGACATTGGAATATTTACCTTGTAGAGAAACAGATGGGATTAACCCCTTTCAATTATCTGCCTAGTATGTGGCGTAAAATGCTTTCCGCTTTCATTGATCAGCACTTTGTCTATTTCTTAAATGTTGTTTGCTTATGCAAATCGAAATCCCAAAATGAAAGCCTGCACATGTGATTTGGAGCGAATTACCGTTGTGTGGCGGTGTCTCAAGAGAGAAATGTGGCAGCAACTGCAAGAGAGAAAAAAGTAGTGCAGGTGCTGGCTACCAATTTCACATTCTGAAAACCAGATAAAAAGCCACAAAATTTACAATAATTCATAAGCCGGCAGCAAATTTCGAATTGCGCACACACGCTCCAATGAGAGAGATAATTCAGGCCTCCGTCTGTCTGTCTGTCTGACTTCATTCTCTTGAGTTGAGAATCGTGCACTGTGCATTTCAGTGCATTGCCCAATTTGGATGCAATTTCACTGTCAACGGACCTGAGGCTGAACCAAGTACGAGTACTCGTAGATGACATGCTACTGCTGCCTGCAAGGGCGTCGTCGATGAAAACGAGTTTGCCTGAGAGTCTGACTCTAGAGAGTCTGGCTAAGAAAGCAGGTCAGCAGAACAAATGCCGAGCATAAGACAACCTGATCGGTCGGCCTTGCATTGCGCTTTCCAACACACAAAATTCACCTGTTTGCCCTATAATGATAATGTTAATCGTTATGTTGTTGTCATCATTTTCCACTCCAACAAGTTTTTCCCACACTAATAAAACACGCACTAAATTATGATTGCTGTAATTGTTGTTGCAGCTTTTGTTGTTGTTCATGGAAGCGTTAAATGTTTTTAAGCGCTTCCATAAGCAGTTACGATTATTGCTTATGATTAATTGAAAGTTAATTGGGCACGCGAGCTGCATGCAAAACACTGAAACTGTTTTATAACTCCTTCAAAGTGACTTAACGGCTGATTTGTTGCTATTAGTACAACTTAGTTAGCTCAGTTAGTTAATAACAATTGTGTATAATTGACTATGCGGTCTTGGGATTGTTCAATGGAACTTCGGGCCTGACTGCACATTGTTCAAATACTTTGGAATCTTTATCATAGTATTAAATTTTTTAGTCTTGAAAATTACAGGAGTAAAAGTTCGGAGTTTTGGCTCATGGCTAAAATTAGATCTCGATTGTACATACATTACTCATTCAAATGTTATCTTGGAAACTTTATATCTAGACATTTAATTTGTTATCGATAGCTGACATTCAAATTAGCATAAGAAACTAATTACATCCAACTTGAAATTTTCTCTTTAGCTGCTCTACATTTTGATTCAAATTTAATTCAATAATTTTAAAAATAATTTTTCAAATGATGTGTCCATATATTTTCAAAGGTTATTAATTTCGTTTTTATACCCGTTACTGAAAAACAAGTATAAAGGTATATTATATTCGTTGAGCAAGTATGTAACGGGGAGAAGAAAGAACTTCCGATTCCGTAAAGTATATATTTAATATATTTAATATTAATATTAATATTATTTCATTGCTTTTTTTATTATTTTTTAAATTTGCTGATAGTTGATATTTTATTTTACTTATAAAAAGCTTTCTCGGTAGCTTGCGTTTGCCTTCGTTAAGATTGAGCAAGTTTGTGTCTTAGATCTTTCGTTTAGTATCTCGCTCTTTGTAAAAAATTTTCAGTACCCGCCTGAAAGTATGCAATATCTTTTTGCATGTGGCAGTATATTCTGTTTAAAATGTTTAAATTTAAATTAAATGAATTTTTGTCAACGGCATCTCTAGGTTCTCATATTAAAATATTAAACGTCCTTTGTTATTTGTTTAATAAATATGTTAATAATATATTTATTTATATTTATTTGGTGCTTTTACTCTAAATCTGTTTTGTGACACACATTTGCTTGTAAAAAGAAAAGTTAAGGTTATAAATAGTTGAATTGTGGGACGACAGTGAATCTGTGATAAAAGTGCATTAAGAAACGAAAACCGAAAAACAGTAGTGTTCCGGTCTAGTAAGCACCGTCATGAAAGAACTTGGCTTACTTGTACAAATAGCAGTTTGGGTGCTACACACATTCAATGCCAATGGCATTGGCAAGTGCTTGTGGCATGTAGCATGTGGCAGCTTCAGTTTATCTTTGCCTTTGCAGCTCGCTCTGTTTTACATGCGCATGAAAACTCAATAGCTTAGAACGAGGTGTAAGCTGTGTTATAATTACCCATGAAATTGCAGCGCTTACTCATGAAATGCTTGCGGCTGTGGCTGAACAAAATTCGGTTGCTTTCGCAGCGAAATCACGAAAGCGCAGCTTCAATAGCCACCAGCCCCTGGCCAAGACCTGCCGTAAGCAAGTCCGACTAATTGCCGTGATATTTAGACTACAACAAAATGAGATTTTTTCTTTGGTTTTTTCAATTTCAGCTGCCGCCTGACATGCACCCAGGCGCAATTAGCCGACAAGAAATCGGCCAGGCGGTATAAAATGCATACAATGCGCTTTCCACCACTCAGTTGATAATCTTAAGTGCAGCGCCCAGCAAGAGTTTTCCAACCAGGCGGAGCAGAAGCAAGGATAGCCAAAGGATTTCATTGATATATACACACAGATTAACACTCATACACATACACATACACATACACACCACACGCCACACTCACTTACATCTAAACAGAGCCATGATCAAATACGTTTGGCACGTGGCGGCACTGATGATAATCTTCTGCTGGCTGCCAGCGACAGTTGCCCGCAGTGCAAGCTTTAACCAAATTAACGGAGTGGGAGCGGAGCAGCAGAAGAGTCAGCAGACAGCAGGACAGACATCTAACTCGGGTTCAGCTTCAACGGGAATCTGGAAGGACCTCTCCCTGGTCTACCGCATTTATCAGCAATGCACAGGCGAGAACATGTCCGTCTGCCTCAAGCTGAAGCTGCTGACTGGCCTGGAGAAGGCTTTCCGCACGGCCAAGTCGTTGCCTTTGTTCGAGGGCATTCAGTTTGTGGCCAGCGGAGATGAGATCCAGAAGCGCTCCCATCTGCCTCCCATCACCGAGCAGGATATTGAGGCGGTGCTGCCGCGGGGCATCGATGCCAAGGACCAGGTCTTGAATAGCATGATCATGAAGCGACTGGGCAGCTTTCTGCAGGATCACACGCTACAGGTAAGTTCCTCATTCCACGAGTCTTGCCAAGCAACTGCTACTCATTTGGCGCCGTAAGCAGATAAAGTTTCCCGACTTGCGGGACTCGGATGCGGACAGTAACTCGACGGAGGGTCGCAAGAAGAAGGACAAGAAGGGAAGCGGTGCCTACATAATGATTCCACTGCTGCTCGGTGGCACCTTTGTGCCCATCGCCTATGGTGCTCTGGCCATGCTGGCGGGCAAGGCGCTAATTGTATCTAAACTTGCCCTGGTGCTGGCCTCCATCATTGGTATCAAGAAGCTGCTCAGTGGCGGCGGCGGTGGCAAGGAATCCTCGCACGAGGTTGTCGTCTCCTCGGGCGGTCACTCGGGCTGGGGACGCGACTTTGACATGGCCTACAGCGGCTGGAAGCCAGCCAAGGAGTCAGCGGGAAGTACCAAGAGCTTGTAGAGCAGTTGACGGCTTGCGGAGCTTTGCATTTGCATTTGGATGTGGATGTGGACTTGGACTTCGATTTCGATTTGGAGTGCTGGGAAGATGGAGTAAACCAAAGAAACGATTGCCGCATGAATTGTCTGAATAAGAAATAATGTTTAGCTTAATTTGATTATTTACTTGTATGTATAACGAAACTAAATGTGTGTGTTAGGCCTAAGTAAGTGTTAATTAAATATAGTAAACTTTGCTAAAAACCAAAAAACAATGCTATACAAACTCCAACACCCTCAACTGATTGACTCTCTGGCAACCACGCCTCAACCACGTTTGCTGAATTTATGATAACGATTTTAAAAAGCGCTTACGTGCGTGCTAAAAAAATATAACACAAAAAGCAGCAATCGCAACATTAACTGTGCTTCGCTTTCTACCAAAACTACGTCCACATTTATTATTTAGCCGTGCACAGAGTCTGGCCAAGAGTCCAATGCAATATTCATAGATCAAATATGCTCGGCCGGTTGCGGAGCGTCTCTTGACTTGTTTCAATTGTTATTGTTGTTATTATTGTTTTTACTGTGGTATGCGACATTTTCACTTTTGCACACTGCACGAAATATTAATGAGTTGCCACTGCTGCCACAATACGAGCTCAGAGTAGAACATTGAACCTATTGAGTTAAGTATTTGACTTTATTTAAATGTTACTGTTTATTCCCACGCTGTTTGCGGCCTAATCCATTGTAAGTTGAGGGCGCCCTTTACTTTAATTGTTGACGTCATCATTTCTGGGTCTTGGCAACACTTTCATTAATTGAAAATTACTCAAGCACAACACAACACAGCGAGAGTTGAGCTACCCGGAATTTACATCGACGGTCGCAGAGACAGACATTGACGGAGACGAAGACGAAGACGTTGACGACGGAGGCGAAGTCAACTGCGAATGAAAGTGAAACTTTCAAAAAGGTGTCAATTTTGAAGATGCCACTGTAAAGGGGTTGGGCTGAGCTGAGGACCAAAACTCGTACGGTTTATTTGGCTTGAGTAAACGGCCTGCCAAATGAAATGAAAAATGAAATGAAAAATGAAAGAAATAATAAAATAAAAGAAGCAAGAATCTTGAAATTCGGTACACGAAATGTATGTAATAATGCTAAAAATTTATCTCGATCATTTACTTGATTTATCAACAAACAAAAATATTCACATTTCATTGAACAATTAAATTGAACAATTGAAAGAAATTTATAATGTGATCACTTAATAGTTTTAACAATTTTAAAAATTTAAAGAAAAAATAGAAAACATAGACAGGAAGTTATATAATTTTCAGTTTAAATCTTAAATTTTTTTTTTCAAAACTCTCTAACTCGAATCACCATTATCCAAGAAGAAAGTTCGAGCTATGGAGACTTCGACTTATGGTAGTTCTTTTGTTCGAGTTAGAGAGAATTCAAAGTTCGAGTTATAGATTTCAACTGTATTACTAAAAAAATTAAGTTGAAAACTCCAATTCAATGGTATTCATATCATACAAACTTTATGTTATTTAGCAATTAGCGATTAACTATTGGATGTAAAATATTTAAAATTGCTCCACTGCTTCCACAAATGATATGCTATTACCAATTTTGGAACTATTAAAAAAGCGTTTAATATCTGATGCAATGATATTTGAATTGAATGACTTAAATAGAGAATAACATGATCACAGTTCACAATTGTCATCATGCGATTCCTGTTGTTTCTTCTGCTTATTTCGCAACTCTTGATAATGGTAAATTGAGAATAATATTTACTTATAATACTAATCGGATACAAAATTTACAGTGCAGAGGCTCTCAGGTAGTATATAAGACCAAAAATATTGAATGTTTCACATTTCCCAAATATTCTGAAAATTCCTCCTGCTTGGTCAAAGCGATAAATTGGAATAAAGCTGTTGCTCAGTTGGACGTTGATTTGAAAATAGCACTTCGAAATGTATCGGTAAGCAAAGCAATATTGTACCAATTTTATCCATTTACAATTTTCTGTCCCTTAGGTTAAAATGGAATTTTTTAAAAAGGGATATAACAACCGATATTATCCCTTCTTGATCAATGTCGAGTTCAATGCTTGTGACGTCCTTTCCAAGAGAAATTACATAGCATACGGAAAGATATTGAATAATATACTGAAAGAATTTACAAATGTGAACCATAGTTGCCCAGTCACGGTAAATTCGGTGTCGTAATTTCTTATTCTGTCTTACGAAGTATATTTTTTTTATTCGAAGGGCCATCTAATTGCAAGGGATATGTACGTAAAGGAGACTCTTTGGCCGGTTTTCCCATTAGGTTTTTATTTATTTTCCACCAAATTTATTGAGAACTTTAAAATACAAGCCAGTGAATCGATTGGAGTAATTAAATTATATTTCGAAGCAATGGAAAAGGTAGAAACAAGAAGAAAACCAAAGGTCTAATGTATCATAGATGTAGAATATCACATGTTACTCGTTAATAGCCAATATAACAATGAACAAATCACTGCGGACGGCAGTCCGCGCTAGTGACGAAAGCAGCACGAAGGGTGCGAAGGCGACTAGCATATATACACAGGAAGAATGGAAAATTTGCTATGACTGTCCGATCAGGTCGAGCTATATACCGATCGAAAGGTATCAACCTAACTTACAAATGTGCATACTAAGACTTTTGAAATCTCACCTGGTTCGTGAGATAAACAGGTGTAAGTGGGAGGGGCAAAATTTAAATGATTGGAGCTAATGGGGCCGTTGGAGCCTTTTTGATTTTTTTTTTAATTTTTAACTATTCTAATCAAAAATACGCGTCGAATGACACATTGATCATCAAAATCCGATCACTGGTTCAGAAGATAATTAATTTTGAAATTTTTGGTGCCCCTTTCAAAACGAGATGAAAAGTCAGTTTGTCTGTTTGTTTGTTTGTCTGTTTGTCTGTTTGTCTGTTTGTTTGTTTGTAAGGATCAAATCGTTGATTTAGCTTAAAAGTTTGAATGAGGACTTGTTCCCGATCAAAAATCTAGAAACGTTTGTTCTACGACTTTTTCGAAAAAAAGCTAGTTTAGCGGGAAATCGCTAAAAACCGCTAAAATTAAAACCCTTATAGCAGTCAAACGATAAAAGCTACAGATGCGATCTATATATCGTTGAAAGGTATTTTGGAAGGGTGTTATGCATACCTTTTAACTTTTTTTCTAAAGTACATAGGTAAATTGCTACAGGTGACATAAGGTATTTTCCCCCACATTTTGGCGGTTTTTGAGAAAACGCGGCTAACGATTTTTTTTAAATTTCAATATGTTTTAGTTTGTAAAATTTCGCGTTTTTTGATATATGACACAAAAAATTTTACCGTTAGGTTTGGAAGATATAACCTATTAACTGAATATATACGTTTTACTTTGAATTGGAATAGGGCAGCAGCAACAAAGTGTCATAGCAGCCAGTTTGTTTGTTTGGATAGCTTAAATGTTTGAATGAGGACTTGTTCCTGTTCAAAAATCTAGAAACGTTTGCTCAACGACTTTTGCGAAAAATCGCTAGTTTAGCGGGAAATCGCTAAAAACCGCTAAAATTGAAACCACCATAGCATCCAAACGATAGAAGCTACAGATGCGATCTATATATCGTTGAAAAGGTATTTCGAAGGGCTTTTTGCACTGCTTGCAGCGTAATGCGGAAATTACCTGTTAGCTGAATACATACATTTTACTTAGAATGGGAATAGGATAGCAGCAGCAAAGTGTCATAGCACCCAGAGTTTAAGAGTGCTGATAGCTTTTGCGCTGAGCATGTGTGTTTGTAAAGGGGACCAGTGTTGCCAGACAATTTGCTTTAGCTTGTACAAACAATAATCAAAGTTGACAAAGCTATACTGTCAAAAAATATTGCAATTTCAAAATTTCTGAGGTCTTATTCAAAAATTTCTGATATCCCACAAAAAAAACCTCTTTACGAGGTAAAAGTCTAGTGACGAAAACATTTTCATGCCCCAAAATTTCTGATATCCAATTTTGTGACGAATAATATTAAGTTTTACACATAAATTATTTTAAACAAAATTTTTGCATTCGGCACTGCGCAAAACAGTGAATGAGTTTTATTTGGTATGAAGAATTGATACATTTTAGCGCAATGTGCCGAGTGCCAAAATTTTGTTTAAAATAATTTATGTGTAAAACTTAATATTATTCGTCACAAAATTGGATATCAGAAATTTTGGGGCATGAAAATGTTTTCGTCACTAGACTTTTACCTCGTAAAGAGGTTTTTTTTGTGTAACAATTACAAATAATAACATAATAAACATAATATTAAAGGCTTAGCTTTAATACCTGAAAATGTATATTTTGCATTCTAAACTGATGTCATCAACGCAAGAGGAAATCAATGGGTTACAGAGTATAGAATTTTAAAAGCCTTGTATTATAATGAAGTCAATTTGTAAGCAGTGCTCAACACATACTATTGAATAGTTTGTTCACTTGGCTAATGGGACTTTCTTATTCCTCAATTAAAATTTATCGCTCTTACTGCGTTTCTCTAAAGTTGTAGAAAAATCTTTAAAAAAAAGATTTATTGCATAACCAAAATATTCCAAGACGAATACGAAAATGTTCAGCTATGAAACTATTTCACTTTCATTGCGTCCGCATGCAGTTAAAATAATTGCCAAAATGTTAACAGCCCTCTAATATGTCAACTGACAAGTCGACTAAGACATGCCCTACACCAAACTCAAAGTTAATCATGGTGAAGACAGTTAACACCTGGTTTTCACAGTAATCACCCACAATCGACGTTCAGCTCTCGACATCAACATTAGAGTCAAGTCACGTCACAGCACGGCATATCCATCTATGTCCGTGGGCCGGGTGAATTTGCATATTCCATCAGCACGAAAAACGACATCAACACCTTTCGGCTCATCAACTATGTAGTATGTCGACTAAGTAGATAATCAGCTACAAAAATTTGGTTTGCTTTGCTTTGCATCTCAAATCGAGTTTTAGCAGCGTGCAAATCTTGGCATTCATCACTTTCTTTTAGGTACTTGACTAATGCGTAAATTACACAAACGAGATAAACTAACTTTTTTACATTTATGTGTGGTCGACTAGCAGATACTGTATAGCAATCTGAATTATATGTCAAAATTTTTAGCCAATTTAATAACAATTAAATTATTCATTCTATGTTATTTGTTTAGTAAATAATTATATATGTAAAATTTCATCCCGCATTTTTGATTAAAAATTTTGTTAAAAATTAAATAAATATTAAACACAATGAAAGAGACATAATGCCAACAATTTAGCTTGATATGAAACTCTCGTGATACTTTTTTCTGTACAAATGTCAGCGATTGGCATACAAAACCGAAGATATACGATTCATGTGCGAGTATGTGTGCATATGTGTGTGTATAGAGAAGATACATTATGGGGCTTTAAGTGGATGGAGATGGAGAAAAACAAATACATAAATAAAAAGCAAAATTAAAGTGAAATTTTTTTATCCATGCCGCCTGCAAACTAGTTAATTTTCTATTTTACTCCAATTTGAGCGATACTTGTTGCGGTTTCTATCGAGCTATAGTAGCTAGAGTGGTGTGGTGTGAAGGGGAGTGGTGTGGAGGGGAGTGGCATAGTGTTTGATTAGCTAGCATTAATGCCGCACCACAAGTCACGTGTCTGCAATTTCTAATGGATCGATCAGTCGACCATTTCATAGGCACTTTCTGTTTGCTTTTGTGTTGTGGTTGCTGTGGTTTATCATAATTGCTGTGGTTCTCACCCACCAGTCGTAAGTGTGCCAAATGCAGGCGCCTTCAAATTGCGGTTTAAATAGTTGCCTAAATACAAATTTACAGCAGTCAGATAGATGCCTTAAACACTGTCCAATATAATTTAGCGACCACACACAGAATCGACTGCCTTTCCATAATTTGTGGGTGTGCGTGTACGTTTGTGTGTGAGTGTGTGACAGTGAGTGCAAATAGTTAAGTGTTTGTTAAGTGTTTGTCTGTTGACAAACAACAACAACAACAACAACAGAAGCAGTAGCCGCTAACAAGCCGCAGTCAGAGCCAAAGCCAAAGTCAATGTCGCAGCGCTGCCAACGACGACTGCAAAGTCGCTGCTTCACACACACACACATACACATCTTGGCCAGGCCAACACAGGCCATGGCATGCCAGGTTGCATTAGCAGCGGCAACCGATGCGCTTCGTTGTTGTGGTCGTGGCTGTAATTGTGGTCGTCGTCGTCTTCGATGTCGTCGTTGTCGATGTCGTCGTCGACATCTTCGCCAGGTTGTTTATTTAAATTCTAAGCTTGGCTACTGTGTGTACCGAGTGGAGCGGGAGTGAAGTGGGGATGCGGCTAGCGGGCAACTCGCGTCGTGTTTAACGTCGTCAACGTCGCGGTCGCCGTCGTCGACGTCGTCAGCGACTGCGCTGCTGGCCGGGAATAAAACTCGATCCGCGTGCGTCTGGTAGTCACAGTTTACGGATTGCCTTCTGACCGACAGATCGAACAAGCCAATCGAGCGCAGTGCACTCAATCAATTGAACAACTCGAAACTGAAACTGAACAACCTCCCCAACAAGGCACGCGCAGTCAGTGCCCAAAAGGATAACAAGCCAAGTGTCAAGTGTTGTTGTGTGACAATAAAAAATAAACCCAAAATACTTTTAATTCAATCATGTTGAAATTCGTGTGTCTGTTCGCGCTGGTCGCCTCCACGGCAGCTGCAGCCTCCGAGGCGGACAGCTTGTTGACCAGTGCCCTCAAAATGGTCAAGGATTGCGGCGAGCGTTCGATGGTGTTATGCATGAAGGTAAACAAACAAACCAAGTGGCTTTCTGGATAGTCGTGGCTAATAGGTCAATTGGCTAACAACAACAATTCATTATTTATACACACAGGAACGTGCCCTGCATTATTTTGACACAGAGAACGGAGATGTGAGGCTCACCGAGGGCATTGCTCTGGTCAAGACCGATGACATTCCAGTTGGACGATCGCTGAACGATGTGGCCTTGCCCGAGGAGGCCGAGGCACGCGAATCCGAGGTCGATTCCCTGTTGGTTGAGCGCGTTGCACGCTTCTTTGGCACACACACACTGCAGTTCAAGGTGCCCAAGGACTCCATTCAGGACATGCAGCGTGCCCTCGAGGAATGTGAGTATCCTATTTGAAATCTGAATCATATACGATCATATACTTTTAAGAATTGAGTGGCTGAATCTCTTAGCTGGTCAAGAGTTGTTTAGTTGTTGTTGTTCTGGTTACTGGTTCTGTGGCTCGTTGCCAATTTGGATTAGTGGTGCAATTACCAACGGCAGCAGCAGCAGCAGCATCTTCGTCTGCCTGGCGCGCAACAATGTGGCCAATGTGGCTCAAATCCTGTTTTCACTGTTAGCTTCTAGCCACATTGAGGCCACAGATCAGGCTGCAATGCATCCTGCACAGATTCAGAGACATCTGGCAAAATATCTAGCGGTGCATTGACAGTTGCCACAAGGCGTTGGCAAACTGGTTGGCTGCAATTAATTGCATTTTAGTTTAGTTAGTCAGCTAGTCTCTTAGTCTGTTAGGCTTACTTTCTTTTCGTGCCATGCTCATGGAGCAGTTTCCGATTTCTCAGAGAGCACATAGAAAGCGGTCGATCCTGTTTGTTGTTCATAGTGTGTCTTGTGTGTCTGATGTTGCTTTATTAATTATTTTGTGCTCCAGTTGCTAATGAGCAGCTAACAAGCCAAGCAAATGGACAAACGCAATCCGAACATGAACAAGCGAAAGTATTGCATGCAAACTCTTATTAATCACATTGTAACTATCTTATTTTTATATAAATAAATTTCATATTTTTAGCCCGCGGCAAGAAGAAGGAGAAGAAGAAGTATCTGATGCCGTTGTTGATGCTCTTCAAACTGAAGATGGCCGCCCTTCTGCCACTGGCTATTGGCTTCTTGGCCCTCATCTCGTTCAAGGCTCTGGTCATTGGCAAGATTGCTCTGCTGCTGTCCGGCATCATTGGCCTGAAGAAGCTGCTCGAGTCCAAGAAGGAGAACTACGAAGTTGTCGCGCATCCACATTACGAGCATGAGCACAGCTACGGACGGTCGCTGCACACAAACACAAACGAGGCCCAGAACTTGGCCTACGCGGCGTATAAGCAATAAGCCGAATAAGTCGAGTTGCCAAAGTGGAACAGCAAATTAGTGCAATACACAAATCACAAATCAAATCAAATCAAATCAAAACAAATCAAACAAAATGAAGCGAAAGGGAAAGTGGAAGAGAGTGGAGAGAGCTCTCGTTTAATTTATTTTATTTATTTAATTTATTTATAGCATAACTCAAGCAAAAACAAAGGCGCCATCAAGAGAATTCAAATTGTTACAAAACGAAATTTGTCAGAGTTCAAAACCATAGCTAATAAGTTTAAATATGGCTGCATTTGCAGTCGAAAAAAAGGGGGCGGCATTTTTGGGCAGGCTCAAAACTTAAACTAAACTTAAACTAAAACTAAACTAGCTTAAAACTTAACCGAACCGTAATCGTACTTAAGTGACTGCATTTTTGTATTATTGTAATAATTTACTGATCAGAGCTTTACTACTTTACTATTTACTACTTATACTTGCAACTTCATATTTATTGTATTTACTTGTATAACTTAACTAACAAACTCCTGAGCTTATTAACACTAAGCTGCAGGCCTAGAAACAGCAACAACAACAACAACAACAACTGTCCAGTCAGCGTTCGCCCCCTCCACTCACCAATGCCCAACAATAAGACCACACACATATACGCACACATACACACACAGAAATACACACAGAGAAATCAAATGAAACTCAATAAAGCCGCATTTATCTGTAACTCTGAAATTCGTTTGCATTTGACAGGTAAGGAAAGGTGTTTGATACTTAGTATACATTGAGTTTAAATTGCGCATACGCAACGTGCGACGCATTTCTTAAAAACGAATTGCTTTCACTCTTTCACTAATAAAATGAATTACCAACTAAGGCAAATGGGGCCAGTGATATCAATTGCATGTGCGACGACACACAAAATCACAGACAGACTCTCCACAACACAAATTTCACTTGCAACGCGCGCACTGAGGCGTAGTGAGTCTTAAAGTCAGAGACGGAGTCACATTCAGACTCAGAGTCAGAGTCACAGTCAAAGCAGCAACAACAAATAGCCAACTGATTTCCTGGCTTGCCATTGGCTTTGATAAACTGATTCTTTCTATCTCTCTCCATCTGCATTTAACTTCTTCTCTCTGTCTGGAACTTCCCATAAAAACGCTTTGGTATCCGCAGTCGCTCCAAAATCAAATGAAAGTCACTTTAGCTATAGACCCGATTCGACCTGCTTTTTTTGGCCTGTGCAATTGCAGCACGTACTCGTCGCAGGCCCTGTTGCGCCTCAGTCTGTTTGGGCCAAGTTTGTGTGTGCAATATCAATGACACGAAGATGGGCACGCCCCATTCAGCTGGCTGCAATTTATGGTCGAATGGCAAATGCCAAATGGCCAAAACTGTACATGGGTCGAATACAGTTAGCTCGCACACAATGTTCGCCTGCTGCAGGTGAATTTGAAAAATCGTTGGTGAAAGTGTTTAATAATACAATATCTTTAATTTTGTGTGTCGCAGGCTGTTTGGATTGCAGTTGGAAAACCAATGCTAAGAAATTTCACAAATTTGGCTAGATATGTATCTGCAACTTCATGCCAATACCCTGGAGCTTGGCTCACCAAGTGTCGTTGACACTTTGCCGGCTTAAAATAGTATGTTCAACTTTTGAAACTGTTGAAAGTATCAGAAAACTTTTGTAGCTAGCACAAAATACTATTTACATAAGACGTCTGCAAATTGGCCTAAAAGTAAATTGAGTCTTAGAAAAGGGTAATATGGTTCATTTGCTCCTTGAATGTCGGGTTTTATTAGCCATATATTCAAAGTTTCTGTGCCTTGGGTTTTTTTACAGCCAGAATATTGTGGTTGTTGTGGTTTTTGCTGTTGCTGTTTAAAGTGTTTTACTTGGCTTTAACACTCTGGCAACACCAAACTATTTCTCACTTTTATTATGCTCCGCCTGAAAGTATGCAAAGTCGTAAAAAATGGCTTCAAGTATTTTGTTGTAAAGTTATATTGTTCTGCTTACAATCAAATTAAATAAATGTTGCTTTTAACTAGCTTTTGTTTGAGTAAGTCTTAAATATTATTTTGCCAAGGTAAATAAAAAAACTATGCTTTAATTTTAAACCTGCCTGTATTTTTTCAATCATGATTTATAATGGAGATTACTTCGGTTTGGATGGTTTTAATGGCGCTATTTGTCTCGATGGGCGTTAATGTTCGTTAATATCATAATGGCTGTCGTTTATTTGATAGATCTGTCTATTTTTGAGATCTTGACGCCCCAACCTGTTTCATAACTCTTCTGGAACAACAATGGGTCATTACATAATGGCCAAGATGTGCGAAAAACGTTTGGCCACAAGTCGCCGGTAGACAGTAGACAGCGCGTGTGCACTGACCATGACCATGATGCAGACAGTACAACAGCAGTAACAACAATAATAACAACAACAACAATAAAAACAAACGTCAGCTACTTGGCGATGATGTACAACAATTTCCGTTATTGGGCCACGGCGGCATTACATGTGCAAAAAGTGAACTCAACTCGAGCAGATTTGGCCAAAAATGAGCTGATTATTGTATAACGAGCTGAGCACCCGTTGAGCCACCTATAAAACAGAGGGGTCAGTTTTCCAGCAGGCTTAGTTCAACAGAGTAACCCGAAAGACCCACAGCTTAGGATGTACACCGTGGAGGTTTCTCTTCTGCTGATCATCAGCGTGCTGCATTTCAGAACCATCGACAGCAGCGATCTTTCCCACGTCAGCTTGGAGGAACTGCAGCATTTCAAGCAGTGTGTGCGCGGATCTCAACGGTCCCAGTTCAGAGAATGTCTAGGCCGATCTGCGTTGAACTTCATCCAACGCTTTGAGGAGCGCGATAATGTCACCTTTGTGGATGACTTTGTGGCTGTGAAAAGCGACACAGCTGCGAGTCGATCACTGGTCAATGTGCTGGACACAGATCCCGTGGACTTCCGTGGCATTCTGGAGAATGCCGGCGCTGTGATGGGACAGCGCAGCTTGGAATGGCACATGGATGCCATTTATCCGGGTCTGATGTTCAAAATTGGACCCACCGCAGATGCGAACAGTGTGGCCGAGTTTGTGCTGGACACTGGGTCACTGGACAATCGACAGTTTGGATATGACGATGGTAGCACAGGTGAGAAGATTATGTCAATATCACGAACAAAGCTGTTTGGTTCGGTGGAACCATTGAGAATGATTTAGGTTTGGTTCGAAACAGGTTCATATACTCCCTGAACCTTAAATTTGGTCCGAGCCTTAGTTCAATTAAATGAATAACAAATATTTGAATTTTATGTTTTCTTGTTTTTTGAAATTAGTTAAGTATGTAATTTTATCCAAAAACTACAATTTTTAAAATAGTTAAATTTAAATTTATGATTGGAAGTCTGAAATAGTTGCGCTTTATTAGAAATTTGTGTTATTATAATTTTTCGAACCTAATCTACTTTGCAGCCTTGATCACCGTACAGTTTAACTAATCCAACTCATTAATTAGGTCGTTTGCTGGCTAAGCAATATTTGCTGCCCTTTCTGCTGGGACTGAAGTTCAACTTGGTTGCCTTGGTGCCTCTGCTCTTTGCCAGCATTTGTCTTTTACTCAAGAAATCACTATTCCTGGCCAAACTAGCCATCTACGTCAGCAGCTTTCTAGGCTTTGGCGGAGTGCTGGGATCCCTGGGCGGATTGGGCGGTGGTGGATTCGGTGGTTTTGGTGGCATTGGAGGCATTGGAGGCGGACCCCTTGGCGGCCTTGGCGGACACCGACCACTGGGCCACTTTCCAGGCAAGACCACTGTGTATGGCCATGACCATGGCGATGAGCTGCATCATCAGTACAATGTCCACGAGCCACAGCCGTATAAAAGGAGCGATCGCAAGGTCCGCTTCCAGCAGGAGCAGCCACGGACAGAAGCTTCCACTCCAGCTGTGAAAAAGCGACCCACTGAGGATCGATTCTACGAGTATGATAAGCACCGCAGGCAGACCAATAACCTAGAGGAGACCATTAGCTCGGCCGATAGTTTGGTGCGCAACTTTCAAGACACATCCCAAAGCAACGGCTGGCAGGTGGTCGATGTGAGATCGCTGTGAAGAGTTTTGATATCTATTTATGTGACATTGTTCTAAGTTCCATTTAATTAAACTATAATTAGGCGAACGTAAAGTTTGGCAAACGTTTTAAGCGCTTTCAAAAAATCGAAAGTTGCTTAATGCAAAACTCACAAATGGGGCCAAAAGGCGTTTGAAGGTTCAGTAAGCAGCTGACAAGAGTTTAAGAGTTCGAGCCCGCTTGAAAGACTTTTCAAAAAACTTTTCTTATTAGATTCCTATCAAGAGCGCTTGACTGTGTCGCGCTTTGACAAGCCAGTTAATTGTTGGCTCTTAAAATATATAGCGTCGACTTCTGACTTTATATAAATAAAACAGCTTAAGGTCTATGCAGGTTATTTGAAGTTTGGACGGCAATCAGTGATTTGCTCTGAATTCAAAATAAATAAAAAGTATGTGGCGTTTATTAGTGTTCCTGCTGCATTGGCAGTGGTTCATTCCAAGTGGAGAATCACTCAGCGTTAATCAGGAGAGAAGCGGGAATATCAGTGTCTCAGAGTGGAGTCCACGCAATCTGGGGCGGTTGCTGCAACATTGCCTCAGTGGAGCGGAGAAGTTGCAATGTCTGGAAAGCGAGGGCGAACGTTTGTTGGAAGCAGCTGCTCGGGATAACAGCACCTGGCAACTGAGCGAGTACCTCAGCATTGAGCCAGAGGAGCTCGGAAGTGGAGAATCGAAGAATGGCCGGAGCATCAGCGGATTGGCCGGGAAGTTGGTCCAGTTGGCACAGGGCAGAGCGTTGCGAATGCGTCTGCCGAGGCAGTTGACCATCTCGAATGCCATCGATGACTTTGGCAACGAACTGGGCTTGGATCAAGGTACAGTGGCACTCATAGATGATAAAGTCGATAAATTTGTTGCGAGCTTTGGTAGTTTTGATGTGCAAGCAGCGACAGCGACAGATAATCATAAAGATAAGGATAAAGATAAGCACAAAAAGAAAAAGAAAAAAACACAGAAAAAGAAAAAGAAGAAAGATAAAGATAAAAAGAAAAAAAAGAAGAGTAAGAAGAAGAAGAAAAAGAAAAAAGACAAGCACAAAATGAAGAAGAAGAAAAAGAAGAAGGGTAAAGATAAAATGAAAAAGAGAAATAAAAGCAAAAACTGTTTCAACAAAACAGGTCGCAAGAAGAAGGACAAAGATAAGCACATGGCCATGATGGGCGGCATGATAATGCTGGCCACCTTCGCCCAAATGTTCCTCGGCAAGGTCATACTCATCGCCGGCTCGGCCTTCATAATGGCCAAAATCGCACTTGCCATATCCCTGCTGGTGAGTCAAAAGAGTTAGCTAAGATAAATGTTCCGTCGGACGAGCGTTTTTTCACCGAATTTAAAAAGCATCGTCTTTCTATCGATGCTCATCGATGAAAATAGAACACGAACAGGTCCAAAACCGATATGACTTTGGTTTGAAAGCCGATGCAAATTGTGTGAAAAAGCGCTCGTCTGACGGGAGCATAACTAAGTGTTTCTGGAATTGGAAAAACGTGGCTGAAATGTTGCTCCAATTCCGGACTCGTTGCCTGGGAACAAAGTCTAGTCAATGGCGCTACGCATCTTATTGCAGGGCAGTCTAAAAAAGGGTACGACTGGCCACAGTGGTAGTCCGGAGCACGTGATTGTCACCAGCTCGAGCCCGGGCCACAGCCACAGCCACGAGAGCGGCTGGCACCGCAGCATGCCCACCCACAGCTACAGCCCCTCGCAGCTGGAGGCGCCTGCAGAGGACTCGGACCATGGCCAGCACCAGGCCTATTATGCCTACGAGACGGAGCAACAACTGAATCGCCGTCATTTGGCAGAAACAACAACGGCAACAACCATAATGCCCAGAAGTGGTTTTCTCTAGCTTTATGTATTGTATTTCAGTGGTAAAAATACTTGTAACTATGGTAACTAAACTTACACTAGGATTGTATGTAGTCAACAAATGTGAATGTAAATACAATGCAATTGCAGACAAATTGAAACTAAGTTGTGAAATGTGTTTGTGGTTCTGTCTTTGGTTTTGCTTTTGCTCTAGATGCAGCGCGAATTTATCGTGACACCTTGGCGGCAGCAGCAGCGGCCAGAGAGGCGCCCGAGGCAGCTCCTGCGCCTTGGGGCAACCAGGCGTGGTATGCCTTGTCCTGCATCATCATCTCGTCGTCAATGCTGCGATGATAGGAGCCGCCATCGTGGCCGCCACTGTCGTATTCGCCCTGGTGGCTGGAGGAATAGGTGTGACTCTGCTGCACTTGGGGATGCTTCACGATCTCATAGGTTGTCTTCTCGCCCCCATCGTGACTGACCAGCTTCTTGAGTCCAATGATCGCACTGATGATCAGCGCTATTTTGCCCACAATCAGCGCCTTGCCCGCCACAATGGCAATCGAGTGATAGGCCATCTTTAGAATTGCCGTCTTGAGCAGGACGGCAGCAATAAAGGGACCCAGATATTTCTTGTCGTCCTTCTTCTTGCGACCCTCGCTGTCCCCGGTCACCTCGGCAGGCATAAAGTAGCCCAGCAGGGAGTGCAGGTAATCCTGGCTATTACGCTCCCCGTAGCGCAACAGACGCGGCAGATTCACCTGCAGCTGATGGCTGTGCAGAAAGTTGAGGAAGCGTTCCAGGAGCAGGGCGTCCAAGCTCTTGCTCGACATGTGCTCCAGATCACGGTTGTTCAGCTGACTCTCGGCGATGCTGGCGCGTCCTGTGCGGGAGTCGTCGCTGTTTGCGGTGGCCCGTCTCACCAGATTAACGCCATCCACAATGCTGAGCTGCTGCACTTTGAGAGCCCGTCCAAGGAGGCGAGCGCCGTGCAGCTTGCAGCACCAAAAAATATCCTCGCTGTCCGCACATTGGGCATAGACATGTCGCACTGTTCGCAGTAGTCCACTCTCTCCACTTGCACTCCCAGTCGAGCTCGAGTTCGAGCTCGGATTGGAGCTGTTGTTCAGTTCCAAGGCCGAAATAGGCCGCTGTGCGTAGATTGCCGTCAGCAGAAGCGCAACGAGAAGACTCAGGCGCGTATCCATATTGTTTAATATATATATATATCCTTGACTTATTTCTCTATTCCTTCTTGGCTTGTTCTTCTAGCAAACTCACTTGGCCAACTGATCTTGTGCGGCCGGCTGTTCGTCAAATTTATACACTTCACCTTGCCACAATTAGCCAGGCAGCCGTTGCATCCAGTTTTGCTTTTCTTTAGAGTTGCCGCTATTCAGAGTTGGCTATTCAGAGCGTAATGTGCATGTTAGCTGCATCTCTGGAACTGAGTTAAGACCACCGCAAAGCTTCGTTGCAGATTTAGTGCAACTGCCAATTGGCAGCCAGCAGGTGGCTAGGCCAGCAGCAATTTCATTGCTCATTGTCGTAATTAGCAAGTCTTTGTAATTATTTCAATCTCTTCTTTATTATAACTATGCTCTGCTCTGACTACTTAATGATATACTCGCTCTGACGCCCACTTTCATCAGCAGGCTGTAAAGATTTAGCTAAAAACATAAACACAGCCACAAACACAAAACATTAAAAATAAAAAAAACAAAAACTCTCTGCTTCTTTAGCCATTTTTTATTGTCTTGCATTTCGATTGGACACGCAAAGATTTTTGGCACACATTTTAGATATGCTGCAAAGAAAACGAAATGAGCAATGCATTTGGGTGCAATTTTCTGCATTGCGACTAGAATTGCTGGAAAATTGTCGCTGACAGTAGGAAAGTTAATGAAAGTGCAGCTAGGGAAGTCAAAGGAATTGTACGACAATTTATTGCAATATGAACGCAATTATTCTGTGATGAAAAACAAAAGAATTTCAGCTAAGAGTGTGCTTGCACTAGATTATTATGGAAAAGACTTTTAATAATAAAGTTTGCTTTCTCCTCTGTACTGTAAATCAGTAAATATTTTAAGAACATTATTTCTTCAACGATTTTTAGGTAAGTTCTCGCCCTAAGTTAAGCCATGAGAGATGTACATAAAATACATCTAATTTTTTCGTTTTCTTTTTTTTTAAAAGTAGCTGCGCTTAATAATTTTCACTTTACATTTTATAAAGCATATTTTTAGGCAGTTCTTTTAAATATAATAGCAAGAAGCAATTGTCAGCAGCTAATCCTAATCAAAACAGACGAATTTAACTTTTGTTGTGAAAATAAATTAAAAATACTAGCTATATGATTAAACATTTATTTAATCGGTTGCCCCCTATAGTCAATGTGGAAAATTAATACACGTCTAATTGATTTGAAAACCAAAGTGCTACGTGCTAGTGAATTGGAAAGTGGCGAATTTTCGATGATGGTGTTGGGACGAGGTCCATTGGTTGTTCTACATTTTGGACATGGAGAGATGAGCAGATGTGTGAAGAAGAAGATGGGAAACCAAGCCGCATAATCAGCAAGCGATAATTTATGATAATTCAAGTTAAGCTCACACGCAATTGCGATGCAGCTTTCGCAGTGGAAGCTGCTGATCTTCCGCTGCTTTTCGCCTAAAACCCAAATAAGCGATGCCTCTGAGGAAATGCAGCAGCAGCAGCAGCAGCAGCAGCAACAGCGGCAACAGCAGCAATTGCCAATTTGCTGTAATTGCCATTTGTGTTAACACAAAAGCAAACAAAACGCTTAGCAGCTTGTCCGACGATCAATGCCAATTGCAGCGCCAAGGAACAAAAGAGTTAAGCAACGAACTTGCCAAGATCGACACGAAACTTTTACCAGGCTCACATGCCATCGATTTATTTATTTTGTTTCTTTTCTTTCCTCTTTGTTTGGAGTGTGTTTCTATGTCGGACCAGAATACACATACTCGTATATTATGTGGGCTCGCAGTCTGGGAACATTGGCTTTTAGCATTGGACCAAAAAACAATTGCATAAAAGGAAAAGCCATGTTTGAGTTTTTCATTTTGGGCTTTTCGCCAGCAAATTTTTCACTTTCACTTTATGCTGACATCAGAGGCGCCCCCGCTTAAAAAATAAGATAAGTAAACGAAAACAAAGACTCTGCAACTTTGGCTACTTTTAGCTCCTCGATGCGGGTGTCGGCACAGGTTCAGATCGCAATTGCCTCAGGTGACCGATTGCTCAGCGGTTTTTTCTGTGCTTGTCTGCGATGTTCAATCAAATTAAGCGCCGTTGGCCAATTACGTTTCGCTTTGACCCCGGCGTTTGATGAACTGCACGGCGTGGAAAGCCCGACCGTGACTGACTCCCCGGCTGCTTGACTTACTTAGCCTCTGATGAATTTATTATATGCTTTTGCCGAGCTGTCAACAACATCTCCTGGTTTATTTGTTTTCACAAACAAAACAATTTGCCTTCAATTCAATTCAATTTAATGTAAATATTATGCTTAGATTTACATTAAATCTGTTTATGTTTATTTTTTTTTTACAAATTCTGGCAACACATTTTAATTTTACTTGCCAAGTTTCTTTTCCGTGCAGACTTGGCTTTGAAGGCTCTCAGAAATAAATTGTGGCGCCCTGCTGTAGGCGTTTTGCTATTTTTGTAACAGAAAAAAGATGATGCAGAGTCGCTGTTTGAGTAATTCAAGTAATTTTTATATAAAACGCGCCTGATTGCGTTATAAGCACGACTGTTTGAGTGCGTTTAAATTTCGCCAAAAGTATTTGCGGTGAAATTTAGCTCCTAACGAGCAAACACGGCTGACATGCAAAGTTCAATGTTAATGTCAATCAATATGACCAAATGTGAAATGTGTAAGACGTAGGCATGCTCATCAATCAGTGATGCCAGGAATGGCAAGAGAAATGAGTATGGAGTATGGAGTATGGACTATGGACTATGGAGTATCGAGGCAGCCAAAAACACTGTTGCATTGCATTAAATTTTCACATTATCAAATGTATTTGATGTCTCGGCACTCTGCTTACCTGTTTGTCTGTGATTCTCTAGACCCGAAGGCTTAATGCAAAACAGAGTTTCATTTCAATGTGAGCATAATTTTCACTCACTCACTGTTTGATATCCTCCATATGCAAAATATAAACAACAAATAATGTGGTGTGACATTGTCACAATTGTTATGAACGACTGTTTGCCCAGTCAGAAGCCACAAATCTCATTTGAAGAATTGTCGCAAATAAGTAACAATTTAAATAAGATTTTGGGTTCGGGACATAACACAAGAAGGGCTTAACAGTTGACTCGCTGCGGTCGCTGTTCGGTCACCTTGACAAATGACGGAGCTTTAACCCATTGTTGGCCCTAAATCTAACCCATGATGTCTGTTTTTTCTCTGCTGGCTTCGGGTTCAACGGACCGACAGGCGAACAACCACCCGTGGATGATAAATTGAAACACTGGCGAACGTGACAGTGGCCAAAAAAAGTGAAAGCATCTGCGAAAGAGTGAAAACAGCCGGCAAGGAAGAGCAGCCCCAACCTTTTGGCCAATGCAACCAGCCTGTCGTCTTTGCCTTGGCCTCGACACTGCCTCAGCCTGTGGCAGCCACAACGTTTTTGAGACTCTCTCGAGAGTTCACTGCACAGTTGGTTGCATGTCAATATGCCGCCGACTCAAGGCTTGCCAAGGCTTAAGCTAAACAGTTAACAATCGCAAGTGCCAAAGGCATGAAATCTCTGCTTTAGATTTTGTATTTCTTTCTGGATTTGCTGAAAGTCTTAGTCATTGAGGTAAGGCAAATATACTCATAATACTCAATAAAATCGTTTTGAGGTAATGACTTTTATAGTTGCAAGCATTTACTAAAGTCTGTTGATTGTCTGCCTTTCCCAGCTTCACTGGTAGGTCGCAGTCTGTGTATGGCTTTTAATTGCTGCTTTCAGCATTTTAATTTAATCGCTTTAATTAGAGAGTCAAGCCAAGCGTTGTGGCCCAAAGGTTGCTCGACCATCACGCACTTTCCTGAGTAAATGCGACACTTGAGAATCTAAATACGAGGCACGCACAAGTCTCACTGACCAAATGCCAGATTTTCACCAAAGAAAGCAAACGCATTATAATTAATTGATGTAATAATAGAAATAAATTTTTCTTTGACACCAGACACTGATTAACGGGCCAGCTGTGAATATTTTTAGTTGTTTCTTTTTTATTTATTCTTAGAAATTCCGCAAATTGGCCAAACGTTTAAATAAATCGTGTGCAGATTAAATGAAAAATTGCCTCGTCGCATCCTCATCCTCAGCTCTGTCCGCACAACGTTGTTGACACAATTTGTGGCTGCCACATCCGTTGAAGCTGAAAGTTGGCAGCTCATCTGGTTGCATATAAAAGCTAATTAGTGTGAGATTTGTGCACATGGCTTGCGGCAAGCTTTGATTAGCTTCAATGTGGCATCAAACTAGATGATAGACAGGTACACCGAATCTCTGATGAGCTTATTATATACATATATGCATTCATATATGTGTAGGTATATATAACGTAGCTCAGATTTTTATCGGCGGATATGCTTCAAGGTTTGCTAGCAGTGTTTTCAAGACCCTGAGAGTGTCTAAATTAAGCAACCACAAACTATATCACACATATGTACTCACAAGTTTTCACTTTCTTTTGTTTAGCTCGTTTCATGAAAATTGCAATTTTTATTGCACTTGGGCTGCTTAAATGAACACCCGCATGAAATAGAAAGTTAAACAAAGCAAATACACACACATACAACACCCATACATACTATATACTTATAGTCAGGTTCTAAAAACTGAAAGTTGAACCATCTTCAACCCGCCAAAGGTTTTTGCACTTGCCAACGGCCAACGGAAGCATTTAAAAAGAATTTAGAACAGTTTAAAATACTTTCTCTGTTGGAAAAATGAAAAACTTCACACAAATAAAAAGTAACAATGTGGATGCTAAAGTTGTAGTGTTGTTAATATTGTTATCGTTGTTGTTGTTATAGTTGTTGCTGTCGTTGTTGTTATCTTAGTTGCTGTTGCTGTTGCTGCTGTTGTCGTCGTGTCTGTTGCTGTTTATTAAAACGCAATTCTGGTTTATTTTTAACGTTGGCACAATGAAATTGTTTTTATGGCTGTTACTGTTGCTGCTGTTTTATTTTGTTTTGGTCTCGACCACAAAATGGCACAGAAAAACTTTGAAAAGTCTCTCGGCTCTTGAAAGAAAAGTGCAAGGCGCGTCACCACCAGATGCCAGATGGCTGTTGTTGTTGCTGCTGTTGCTGGTGGTGGTGGTGGACAGAGGATTGTGGTTGGCGGGTTGTGGGTGGTGGTTGGCAAGGGGGTCTACAGACAATGATAGCTCGCTGGTGCATTTGGCCTTGCCCGTGGAAATAACAGTGTCTGCGAGACAATTGAAGTCGGTTCACATGACCACCAAAGATATGGGCGATAGATATCGGCATTCCCATGTACGACGGATACGGATACGGATATTATTAACTAGACAGCTGCACCCGCGTTACAACAAGACATGTCAATAGGGTCCCAGGCACCAACTATTGTTAGCCATCCACGAGAAATGCGTTATGGACATTTTGACGGCTTCAGATGTGGCATGGATACATTATCCATGTGTGCAACTTGAAATAATAAACAATGTGCTGTATAAATTGAATGGAATGGAAGGGCGAGCTTACACTTATTCATGCAGTGCTTTTGATCTGACAGTTGAGCATAATGCATTTTTGATGCTAATGCTAGGCTGTCGGAATTTCAAATGTGAGAGTATTTCAAATATAAATAAAGCAGAATAGAAATAAAGCAAAACAGGGAGGGAGAAAATAGGAAACGGAATAAAACAACTCATGATCTTAAGATACATTAAAAAAAATCGATCGGTATTTGTTTTAGAAATGCATTCATTTATGATTAACTCAAATACGAATGTCAGCTCTCAAATTACTATAAAAATATATTTTTAAATTTCTCCGTTTTACAGTCACGAGGTTAGTGAACTAAACTGAGTTCACTAACGTAGATACTAATACTTAAAAAACTATCCATTCAAAAATACAATCAAATCAACTAAGGAAATGCACTGCAAATCGATGCAAATCGAAGGTTACTCGGGGCCCTAGATTATGGTCATGGTCATGCTCTTTTATGGATGCATTTCAGGCTCTTTAGTGAAAGTGAAGTGAGAAAATGAGGTAGACAAGGCTAAAATTAGTAGCCCAGAAGGCGACAGAAAGTGATTTGGCATGTGTGCAATTCTGGTTAACAAGTAGCCGACACCACAGTCATTTATCAGAGATCTGTGGCGCGCCAGTGGGACTTAAATTTGCGACTTTATTAGCTGAAAATGAGCAGAGCCCTCTCAGGCCGAGTGGCTTGCGGCCAAATCCCTTTTTTGGCCTGTAAAGGGCACCTGCATCGTAAAAAATGTCCGTTGGCAGCAAAGCTAAGCGAAAGCACTAGACAAGAATCCAGCAAAAATTTATTTATTTCCGCTGGTATTTTTTGGGGAAAAGTTTTTACAGCCACAGAGCGACAAAGCCAGAGAGAAAAGCCACAATTATGCGGCCTTAGCGGCGGCTTTCCTTTCGAATGCACAGGCACGTTCTGCCAGATGCTTGGCCAGATACATGGCCAGATCCGAATGCTGGCTCATGCATAAAACACACGGCAGAAGTTAAAGCACAAAAATAGCAGCAACTTCGAACGGGGCAACCAAACGTGGGACGCCAGCAATTTGCCACTGTGGCAGCAACAGCATCAGCAACAGCATCAGCAGCAAGTCAACGGCCTGGCCACTTGGCCTGGCTCTAATAGATGCATATCATGGTCTCTGCCTACTTGAAAGCTTCAAGCCCTTGATTGCATTGGCCATCAGACAGTCGATACTCTCTAATACTTGGCTGTGAATATTCCGATCATTCAGAGGTGTTTCTGTTGTTGTTGTTGCTGCTGCCACCCTCTCAGTAATTTGCATAATAAAATTGAGTTGCAAGTTGCAAGTGTTTGCAGGCCGACAAATACTTTCTTTATGGTCAACTTGAATGGCAAAAGGCGAAAATAGCTAAATTCCAAAATTGAAATTAAAGTGTCGTCAAGAGCGACGAAAACGGCAGCCAGTTTGAAAATGGTTAAAAGCCACAACACCTACAAAAGCAACAAATTCAACTAATATATTTGGCCATAAACAACTGAAAGCTGCACATAAAAAACATGTTGCAGCTTCCAACTGTAACTGCAAACTGCAACTTTGACTGCGACTTTGGCTGCCTACTGTTGTGTTGTTTGCCTCATGGAAGCCGGCGCAATGATCATTAAGAGTAGAGCAAAAGAAACAACAACAACAATAACAAACATCGTGGAAAACTAACAACGAACAAAACCGAGCTCGACTTCGGGTTACGACTTTGGCAGCGAGCACGAAGAAAATCAAATTGTGATTAAGTTGACGGGCCGAAAGAAAGGTCTATAAAAGAATAAAGCGCGCCAAGGCTGAACATCAGTTTGATTTAAACTTGCAGCCAGTGCAAGACGCGCTCCCAAGTCGCCATCAGATCAGCGTCATCATCATCAAGGATTAGGATTAGTCAAGCACCTGACGCGTGTGTTGACAGTCGAGTGTTGTAGAAGTGGCAGTGGAGATAGAAGTAGAAGTGGCAGTGACAGTGGACGTGTGTGTGCTTGTGTTATTGTGAGTGGTTGAGTGATTGTGCTTTGTACGTGCAACAACACAAAATGACATTTAAGCAAAAGCATTTGCGAGCTCAAGCTATTAGCCTGGTCCTATTGACCCTCTGCCTCGCCAGCCAGTGCGATGCGGCCACGGAGCAGCTGAACAATCTGCCTGGAGCTGGCAATCAAAACAACGCCGGCGCACGGACCTTGCTGCGTGTCTACGACGAATGCAATCGGGCCGAGAGCGGATTTGTGCCATGCCTGAAGAAGAAGGCCATTTCCTTCATAGATCGCATTGCGCCCATCGATGCTATTAACGTGGCCGACGGCATCAAGCTAATGCGTCTGGAGTCGGCGCCACGCCCACCAGCCTATAGCGAAAATGAGCTGGAGTCCTCCCTGGCTCGATCTGGCACTGATCGCGATGCAAAGCTGACACATATGCTGATTGAGCGCCTCAGTTACTTCTTCAACGGACACTCGCTGCAGATCAGTTTCCCCAAGCTGACTTCCGACGAGATTGGACGCGGCCTCGAGGAAGGTAAGCATGCCACAGATACAGACACAGATCTATAAAAATATCCATGCAAACGCACACACAGTCACATTCACAGGCAAATAGCTATAATTGCAGTTACGTTAGCTGCAAGAAATCAGCGCTGAATGCATGCATGCATTGCGCGTGACAGTGACATAATTTGGAGCCACTTGCCACGGATTGTTGCCTGCAGCCTGGCGTCATAATTGGGCCACCATCCGGCGGTTATTAGAGCCAAGTTATGTGCACATTACACATTGTATATGCACAGCTCGACTACTTAATTGTGTGGCTGGCAATGACATTGGCAGGCTGAGTCTTCACAGCCAGGCAACTTCTTGGCCCATTTACTTACAGTTTGGCTTGTCATCTTTGCATTGTATGGAACGAGTCTGGAAATTCTTGTCTCTGGGAAAATGTGCAATTGTTTTTGTAGCACACACAACACCACGAAACTCGTTCGCAAAAACAACAATGACCTAAAAATCTGAACAACAACACAAACAAGAAAAACAACACGATGACGAAAAATTGTCATGCCAGAATTTCGTGTTGGCCGGCACACAAATATGGGAATAGAGCACCCATTGAAAGCCGAGTCTTGAATGCCCTTAAAATGTCCAAGCAACAGTCAGTCTGCATAGAAGAATTTATTATTGCATTTTTTTATAAATCAAAAATGCCAGAAATGTTGTAATAACATAAGCCATGCATTCTTTTGTAAATATACAAGAATAAAAAACTGAAGATTGAGACCTAGAAAAAGGGTAAAGATACTTGTGAATGTACCCCTTAGCCTCTCCTTCTTCTCGTTGGCTACTTCATGAGCATGAAAACATGACACGGAGTGGGGTTTCGAGATGTCATGACCGTGTCGAACGCAATGAAAGTACGGGTCACGTTTCTCCGGTCTGGACTTGTGGGCCATGTTAATGTCTTCTTGGCCGTCAATGCCTTGCATCAATTACAAATTTGACACAAGCACTTAAAGCTTTTCGTTGGCGACAAGCACAACATTTTCTCGTAATGAAAAGTGAACTTACTTTCACGGCGCGTGGTTTTTCTTTTACTTTCAAATCATTGATCAAGATTTTCAATTGATACGAGTACGAGTATACATATACATATGAGTTGGCCAACACTTTCCCAATTGCCCGACCATTTTTGGCTAATTGCAATACTTGTTCCAAGCTAGTTATGACTGTCTCATTGCATTTATTTTGGCCACACTTAAACAGCCTTGGCCTTGGCCTTAGTCTTACCAGAAGCCGAAGCTCTGTACGAATCATTTTTACCATCCAAGTGAAATCGCCAAAAGTATCCCTGTTTGTGGCAAAATGAAAGCCACACACGCTGCAGCAGCCGAAATATTCTCACACAGCCTTTGTAACTTGGCAAAAAATGTTGGAAACTTTCACCAACTTGCAGCAGGAAAACTTTGAAAGAAAACATCTCCAATGATTGCACGTACTGGGCTAAAGACACGCATTGTTCATAATTCAAGGGACCGCAATGAAAGCGTGTGAAAAATAAAACGAAATAAAATGCAATTACTACTTTATATGTAGGTTGTAATTGAATTCATAATTGTTATAGTTGACTCTAAATACGGTCTGACTTGGCTCTATTTAAACTAAATTTAAGACGTCAGTTTTATGGACACATTATGAGACAGATACAAATTAAAAGTGCTCTTTTAACCATTTTCATCGTTTTAATTTAATTGCAGGTCGTGGCAAGATGAAGAAAATGGGCATGATGATGGCTATGATGATGGCAACGAAACTGATGGGCATGCTGCCCATTGCCATGGGAGCACTCTATATGTTGGCGGGCAAGGCGTTAATCATCTCGAAGATTGCGCTGCTCTTGGCCGGCATAATTGGCCTGAAGAAACTGATGTCTGGCAAGTCGTCGGGCGGCGGCGGCAGTTCCGGCTGGTCATCGGGCGGTGGAGGAGGCGGCGGTGGCGGCGGCGGTTGGTCCTCTGGCGGTGGTGGCGGCGGAGGCGGCGGCGGCTGGGACAGACGCTCCTTGACCGAGGCGCAGGAGTTGGCCTATCGCGCCCACAGCAGGCAACAGGCCGCCCAACAACTGCAGCAGCATCAACAACATCAGCAGCCGCAGCAGCAGCAACTGCAGCCTCTGGCGGCGACACAGGGAAAGTCATAAGTTCAAAGTTCGAAGCTACGTAGTTGCATTTATCTTGTAGATAAATCACAAGCAAGCAGACTTGAGACAAAGAGACACAGAGACAGAGACAAAGAGACAGCAAATTGTAATTAGATTTTCAAGTCACTTATCTCTACTCTTATTTTTTTGCACTTGATGAGAGAGACTTGATGCGATTCCAACGGTTAAAATCTGACTCGGAGCACAGTTGCACCTACAGATACATCGCTGGAAATGTATCTGTAACGTGCGTTCACACTGTGTGTTATTAATCACTAGCATTTGAATTATATAATCGATTATGTGTCTTGTCTAATACGAGTATGTGACGCAATCTGTCTGTTCCGTTCTATCTATCTATCTATCTATCGATCCATCTATCTACCGTTTACTGTTAAGCAACAGTTCCAGCTATCAACTTAAACTCTGTCTGAACTTTATACGCGTTCTCTCTCTCCATCTTTATGAACTGCACTCACACAACACATTTCCTGTTACATTTCAATTATTCATTATTCTTTGTCTAACGAAGACGTCAGACGTCAGACACGCTTTGCACTCATTTCCATTTTTCTTTTATACACATTTTCCACGCGCACACACTCTTCACATTTTGATTAACTTTAAGCTTAGTTCGCCTAACTGTAGTTTAGAGTAATAATTTATTAACATTATTTATTTGATAGTTCTAAGCGAAACTCTCATGTAAGCAGCAAAGTTTTTAAGAAACACAAAAGTTACAAAAAAATCTACAAATAAAACATAAACATTTACGAATCGAAATTGGCTGTCTTAAATTATTAAACACTTCTAATTTTCGCAGAAAGGTCGACTTAAAGTCAATTCGGTCGACATTTGCGGGCTCACGTGAGAGCCAATATCCGTCTACTGAAATAAACGACACACATACGGACATCCGTGTTCACTGCACACATGTTCCAAGGTCTATTTCCTTGCCAACCTTTGCGTCAAGTGCCTCGAGGCGCATATGGGAAAACGTTGTCTGGCCACCTACGCAGCTCTCGTACATATCTGGCCCATAAACTACGAACATGGCGTGCCTGACCTTGGTTATCGTTGGTGTATGCTCTTAAATACAAATATTTGGACGGATAGAGATTGAGACTCCCTTGTTGGTTTCATATAAACATCGCTTATTACTTCACAGTTCAGATTTGTTGCTGTTAGCTTAATACTACACATCTACATATATATTAACGGTTTACATTTGCCTGCTCTGTATACTAGCTGAATTTGACTCTTACAGCACAATTAAACCCATGACAGTCCAAGTTCCAGCATATCAATTTCAATGTCAATAAATATAATTAATGCAAATTTGTCAATCAGGTTTGTTTATTCTTGGGTGGTTTCATCTTTAACGGGATTAATTTTTGAAAAAAAAAAATAATGTTAACTGTTCAGTTAAGTTATTTAACAAGTGAAGAGTAATCGACTTGCAGGTATTTTATTTCGACATATTTATCTAGCCTACCATGTTATAATATTTCCTAAAAATGTAGAGCTTAACGTTGAAATGGAACGATCTAAGTTTGACATTAACGTAGTGTGGATTCACAGTTAACTTCTTGCATCAGCCAAGCTTATCAGCCATTCAGCTGGCTATGCCCTATCCTTTCACCATCAACGGCTAAATTTGATTTTTGAGTTTCTCTAGTTACCATTCTAGAGCCATTGCCACTGCCGTGTGGTCTAAGGATGCCGACGCAAAATGTATTTTTCTGGTTACCAATATGATGACCAAAGCCAATAGACATAAACAACTGAACAGGAATAATTGATTAAAATCGTGATGCCAAAAGCATCTCCAACTCACTTTCAAATCGCGTGAGCACGGTCAAAGCAAACGTTAGACTAATTTAAATGAACAAAAGCACTTTTGATTTAAAAGCTGCCTTTCAGAATGCATACAATATAGGAACATTTAAGAACTAGTTTAAAACAAAGCAAATGGAATAAAGTGGCACACAAGTAGCAGAAACAAGCAGAAAGATCTTTCTGGTTATGAATGCTGATTAACTTTGGCAATGCTTTGAGAGTGAAATTATTACTTAACGAAATCAAATTCTATTAAAAGGGCAATAAAATGTTTTAGTATTTCTCATCCACACTTTTCGCAGCAAGTCGACAAATAATTATCAACGTGGCAAAAATATATTGTAATATCTGAACGAAGAATTCTAATGTTAACACTTGAAAAGAATTGCCACCTTTTTTTGTTATAAAATACAAAAATTTCTTTAAAATGATATACAATATATGGAAAATACCATTGCCAACTAGTTTCCCTGTTCTTTGTTTTGACTTAGTTTTTTTAAGACATGTTTGTAACAGGTTATCAAAATGACTATTTAATAGGTTTTCTTTCCCCAGAAATAAAATACGTAAACAAATTAATTTTTTGTTCGTTCGTTGTAACCTTGGGGTAGTAAGAACTGGTTTTATTTGACATTGGTATGGAGTGGCTTCACAGTTTACTTCTTCTTCCACCAGCCAGATTGGCCGCTGGACCAGCCGCTACCGCCACCGCCATAGCCTCCACCGTAGGAACCACCGCCATAGCCGCCGTGGCTGCCACCATAGTTGCCGCTGTAGCCACCATAGCCGCCGCCATGTCCTCCACTGTGGGACGTGGTAGTAATGACTTTGTAGACATCCACATGACCGCCATGGCCGCCACCGTAACCGCCTCCATAGCCGCCTCCATAGCTGCCACCATGGCCGCCTTCATAGCCGCCACCGTAGCCGCCATCGTAGCTTCCTCCACTGGACCAGCCACCGCTATGACCGCCATGACCGCCACCATATCCGCCTCCATAACCGCCGCCATATCCGCCTCCGTGTCCACCGTCGATTATTTTAATGATTTGAACACCACCCGATCCACCATGGCCGCCACTGTAGCCACCGCCGTAGCCGCCACCGCCGTAGCCTCCGCCGCCGTAGCCTCCGCCGCCACTGGACCAGCCACCGCCGTAGCTGCCGCCACCGCCTCCATATCCGCCGCCGCCGCCGCCGCCACCCTTCAGGAGTCCCAGGAGTCCTGCATTTGTGGTTGCCAATGTGGCGGCCAAAGCCAAGAGACACACAAACAACTGAGCGAGAAAAAGATTAAGTCAAATTATGTTCACATGTCCTTGAGGACTATAATCCTTCTGGCCAAAGGCATCGCCAACTCACTTTCATATTGCACTGAACGCTGTCAAAGCAGACGTTAAACTAATTGGAATTAACCCAAACGCTTTCAATTTAAGAGCTGATTTTACCGGCTGTCTTTGCGAATGAATATGATTAAAGCTGGTCAGAAGCAACGGCTATAGAAACATCTCAGAAACCACTAATTTAATTGACTAAAGTGATACAGAGTGGGTCCAATGATGACTCGGAACTCGCACAAACAACTCGCCGTGCTCACTAGAAAGGTCTTTTCAGCCCAATACTTAAATGGCTGGTTATGAATGTTGATCAGTTTCGGTAATGCCCCGAAATTGAATTTATTACTTCTATTAACGCCGGCTTAGGAAGTGTGGGTCTTAAACTAGTTCTAGCTGAATTCGTTAGCATTAAATTTACTAAAGATATATTAATTTCAGTCTAAAAGAAGTCAATCGAGTTCGATGATATAATAGTGATCTGATTCCTCGGTCAGTTCAATTGATGTTGACTGTGGATGACACAGCATCAACAACTCAAATGAATCTTATATTGTATTCAGTGTTGTTTTGATGCTGCTTAAGTTTTTGTGATGTTTCATGTTTTATATTCTTATGCATATAAACGATTAATTTATGGTCAACAAATAAAGATAGTTGCACAACCAGAAAATTGCCAAAAACTAAATTTGGATATGCAAAGCGGGCAGCTCAAAGGGGGTGTGACCACGCTTGAACACTTCAAACAAAGCGATTGTCCGAATGGTAATAAAAATATTTAAATAAATACATAAACGTCTTAAATGGATCCACTGGGCAGAGTCCAAGATGGTTGTTTTATTGTTATTTGTCATTGCTGTGTTTGTTTGACAATGAATTGTAAATATTCCTTTTATTAGAGTCATTTGTTTTAGGCGGATTTCCTAATATTTCAGCGTTGACAGACAAATCAACAGCTTGCAGTCTCTGCACCCTATTCATACTGTATTCTAATTCAATTATTTGTTTTGTTTATTTTGTTCAATTTATTTTATTCTTTTAATTTAATTTTTTTTCATAAAAATTTGAATATCTTATTTAAACAAGTTTTCTGCTACCTTTTGTGGCAACTTGGTCTAGTCTTACATTTAAGGGAATAAACAATTGATTACAGCTGATACAGATATAGAATTAGAATTTTCGACTCAAAATATCGAATCCCTGTCGCTTTCACAAATTCCTTTGTCATAATTAATATAAAACAACACTTTACTCCACTAATTGGTACTCATCGCAGCTCACAAATGGTTTGACACGAATCCACAATCCGCCTAACTAAGCTGCCACTTGCAGCTGCCATTAGCAGCACTTAGAAGTATTCAACCTGGACGAAACATTTGTATTCCAATGACATGAACAACTACGCACATGCATATTAATTCTGTAACACGAACTCAATTGCCTTTCATCCTAAAGGTATGCAACAAAAATGTCAGCTTGTCTTGTTCACATTTCAAAAGGCGCAGAAAAGCATGCAACGAGTTTTTTCTGCATGCAGCACAAAGTAGCTCGGCGCCTGACAGCACATGCAGTCGCACGCATTGTGGCTTCTTTTAGGCTCAGTGCGACAACTAGGCCCATACAAGACAGTGGAAATGGTCTGGAATACGCCGCAAGGGTAATTCATCAAGTTGGCAGACACGTGCGGGTTAAATTGATGATGGGTGCACTTGATGTCTCACGAAGCCATAGATCTGGTGCGTTATGCGTGACAGTGTTGTGACAGACGCAATTTAACAGCAACAACTGTGTTGCCAGTTCAGAGAGCCAATTAGCACGCACGTCGCCCAAAGTACTACAATAATTTAAACAAGCATCCAGTGAGATGATCATTGGCATTGGGCACACTTTCCAAGCGACTGCAAGCGACTGCAAGCTGTGTCATAGACTTTTGCCCACTTATATAGAATCATAATGTCAAGAGCAAGTTGCAGTTTGGTTTGAGTTGAGTTGCCAAAGACAACGAGCCTGCAACACGCAACGAGGCAGAAAAGTGAAACTACAAGTGCAAGTGCTGAACAGAAACCACCCGACAAGAGCCTGCTGTCTTACTTTTGAGTAAATGTACAATATAGAAATGTACTCGTACACATAATTATTAATTAAAACGACAACGCTTCAATGGACAAAAGTAATTTCTAATAATAACGCATTGTTGTGGTAGCTGACAATGGAAAATGGTCTATTGGAAATTTGAATGGAATAGTGTGTTGAAACCGCATGCTGGCAAAGTGAACAATACTAAAAATGCAATCATTAATATACCTTAATATTAACACTTATCTGTTGGCCATATTATAGACCTAAGTGGCAAGTGACAAGTTCTCTGGTCCAGTTTCGCATGACTAAGTGTAATTGCCAGTGTAAGACGTATTAAACAAGGTGGTATACATATAATCGTAGTAAAAGGCAATAAGAAAACATTTCTAACTAACCGAAAGATCAGCATTCGACCGGTGGCCACTTTCGGCGAAAGGCCGTAAAATCGCTCAACTGAATCAGCCATAAAATGTCGAACGTTTCGTAGAATTTGGTTAACCAAAATCTCTAGAGTTTCTGGCTCAGTTCAATTCTAAACGGTGAGCGGTGTGCGTGTGCATATTAGTGATTGTGTGTCGAGCTTAAATTGAAAAGGACTTCCTTTAAGATGCGGTATCAACAAATGTTTGTGTGTGCTATTTATATACTGATGGGGCAGACAAATGCTGACAGCAACAGTCGCTTTAATGGAGACACATCCGGACTGCTGACAACACAGCAACAGCAACAGCAGCAACAACAACAGCAGGAATTGAACACTGAGCAGCAGCAACTCCAAGTAAATTTGAATGCCTGGCAGCCGTTGACGGGACACAACAATTGGCTCATCCTGCAGGCGACGGCAGCGACATCAATGCAGCGACAACAGGATCAACAGCATCGACTTCCTGTCAATTACTACGCCTACAATCACCGCTATAATCCAAGGTCGGCATCCCCAAATGTTGCTGCTGCTGCCAACGGAAATTACAAACAGGTGCTGCCAAATCTAAACGATAGTCCCAGCTATGTGTTGGCCATAAGCCAGACGATGCGTAGGGGTGTAGCTGGAAAAGGCGGGGGCGAAGGTAGTAGCGACATTGACGGCGGAGAACTAAGGCTTCAATTGCCGCCACAAGGTGTGAAGGATGCCCAGGAAGTGGAAATGCGTGCCGAGCCGGAAGTGCGCGATACCAACGACCTTGTGGCCCTAACTAAGGCCGTTGATGATGATGTTGCTGGTGGCATCCAAAAGGCTTCGGCACCTCTTCTGGATATTGGCAACTATTTGGCGCCCTTTGAACAAGTTGTTTTGAAAGTGCGCAACTTTTGCGACACTTTGCGAAGTCTCATCAGTGCTGAGGAAGGCGACGTGGAGGCCGAAGACTTGGCGGAGGCGGAGCAACAGCTGCTTTTACCAGGTGCGTGATTGCCACGATTCTTATGAATATTGATGAAGTTTTTTAATGCGATGGTCGCTAACAAACGCCGTTTATGAGTCTCTTTATTCGCTCCGACGCTCAAAGGTCTGGACATTTAATTAACCGCAAGGCTGCCACGCTTTTACTTGCAGATGCTGCTTCTTCCACGTCCAGCAAATTGGATGCCAGATCAAGGGAAACCAATTCAGCAACATCAAAGGAAGTTCAAGGACGTTACAGTCGTCTGGCGTCAACCTATCAAAGTCGCAAACTTAAAAAGATTAAAAAGAAAATACAGAAATTGCTGCTGCCATTGCTAATTGCCTACAAACTAAAGTTTCTGACACTGATTCCAGTTTTGATTGGTGGTCTGACCCTTTTGGTGGGCACCACCGGCTTGGCCGGATTCTTCTTTGCCCTGTTCACGGCTGTGATGAGCCTGAAGACATCGACAGGTGGTCATTCAAGCAAAACGCTTGTGCTGAAGAAAATTTAAAAGTAGATGCTGGAATTCACTTTAAGATTTGATTTTGAGTACAAAACCTGCGAATGGCGATTACGATTGTTGATTGGAAATCGCACCACATAGTGAAATTTAGTAATATCAACAAGCAACATTTAAGAAAGTTAAGTAACTTATTGAAATTATATGTACACTTGCACTTGGTTCAAATTGAACACTATTTACACGTTTTAATATAAATTATTTATTCTTGTTTATATAGGTATATGTTTAGCACAAATTTAAGCAAAATTTATTAGTGATTTGTATTATTTGATATTTAATAAAAATAGTTTATCATATTTGTATTTCTATTATCTATCTATGCCTTGCAAATTTAAAAATAAAACATAATGTACTTAAATTTAACTCAGCTTAAGCCAACATCATATCAAATAAACTAAGCCATGCTTGTTCAATAGAGTGATTGCAACAACAACCGGATGCCTGAAACCGCTTCAACGTTAAGTGACGTTAAGGGCTTTTAAGTTACCAAAGTCTGGCCATGATATATGCCGACAGCAACACGTTGACGTCAATGTTCGCGTTAACTTTGTCGTTGACGTTGCTAACTTCGATTAGGTTTAGGCCACGTGCGTGGCTTTTGGTATGCAAAGACACCCGTTGAAAACAGTTACATGTTGGAAGTACAATTACACACTCAGATATTTCGACAGGCGATTGAATTTGTACGAGTATTTGATAAGTTCGTTAAACTGCCCCGGATGCATTTAACAATTTAAACCAAACAAAAGCACTTAAAAAATATGTTTGTTGTTGCTATGATTGCAGCAAGAGATTTTGTGGGTGAATTTAATTTGAAAATATTAAATTATGGTTGAGTGTCGGCCACGATTGTGGCTAATTAACATGAATCCTGCAGAGAATTTAATATTTTCAAAAAATACAACTGTGTTTAATTGCATTAAATGCCAACGCAATGTATGCAGTTATTTTGATGCTAGCAGAACAACAAATTTGTAAACAGAATCTAATAAATTTTTAATTTTGTTTTTTTTTGTATATTTGTAATTAAATAATTTTTGGTAACTAATTGAGTTTGGTCGTGCGTAAACAACACTTTGTTGTGGTAAAAGCTGCGATTTTAAATTTAAGGAACAGGTGAAACAAAAATTTTGACTGATTAAAGTTCGCCTGTTGGTATTTTGAGTTGAACGTGTTACAAAAGTTGCAGTTTAATATGAGAAATTGTTGCTAGCGATTGAAACATGTTTTTGGCATAATAAATGAAGCGCTCTGTGACCCCTGAGACAGAAATGTGTATAAAACTAAAAGCTCTGCGGTTTGCAGTTGGCATTTCTCTACGGTTTTCAAATGGAAAAAATGTTTTCAGCTGAAGTGACAAGTGAACCGCAACGCGGTAATGAAGAGTTTTTACTTGTTGATGTCTGAGCCACCACCAACAGCAACAGCAACAGCAACAACAACAAGGGCAACAACTGTAAACCGTTTATTAAAATAGGGAAAACTTAACGTGTGTTCACGCTCAAGTAAAACTGAATCGAAAAGCAGAACCAAAGAAAGCAAAAATTCGAATAAATGGAAAATATATATGAAAACATAATAGTAGAACAAAACACAGCGGTAATCAAGCCAAATCAGTCAGGTAGCCGAAATGCATTCGAGTGCAACGAGAGTACATACTAGTTAGTCGGACTATTAACTAGTTAGTTAGTTGGCGTGGGCTTGGCTACTTTTCAGTTTCTTTAGAAGTGCGCTGCCGTGTAGAACGTTGTAAAATGCTGATCTCTTTGGTTGTTTTGTGCGTATCCTGTGGCTTGTGTCTTGGCCAGGCTTACAGTCTGCCGCCAGCAGTGCAATTGGGCGGTGCAATTGTGGCTGCCGTTGAACAGGACACGGAACAGGAATTGGCAGCATCGGAGCAGCGTCTAGATCGGGAATTTCTGGAACAGGCAGAACAGCAGCTGCAAAAGCTTTTCAGTAACGAACTGAGCGCTGAGGAAGTTACCAACATGCTAAATAGCTGGACAGCAGAAGGTATGCAAATGTCACAAGTGTCAGCTATAATTAATAACTCTATTGACGGTACTCCACAGGTCGCGGCAAGCATCACAAAAACAAGAAGCTGCTGAAGACGCTCTTGCCCCTATTGGGTGCCGCTGTGCTGGCCAAGTTGATTTTGTTGCCCTTGATCTTGAAATGGCTAACGGCGCTCTCGGCCTCATCATTTGTCATGGGCAAAATCGCGCTGGCTGCCGCTGGCCTCTTGGCCCTCAAGTCCATTTTGTCGAGCGGGCATGCGAGGGACCGACTAGAGATCATACATTCTTCGGCTCCAAGTTATAAGAGCTATCATGGGGATCTGTCGCCGAGCGAGAGCAGCTGGATGCCAATTAGACGACCTTATATACCCCTTGGCATGTCGAAGGATGTCGCGTTTCGAGTCCCGTCATCTACCATTAAAGGCCAGGATTTGTATAAGCCATTTCTATAGGCTTAAGTAGATAAGGGTCTGCATTGTGTATGTGTTAGTGTTAGACAATAAGCTAATAAAGCCACATAACTTCAGCTTGAGCTGCGCCGTCAACAGCTAATTAGCATCGACCAGCCAACGGCCTAGTCAAATCATGTTACGTGGACCCAAAGTCAAAAGTAACAAAGCGTCAATGCATCAATGCGTCAGTGAGACAATGCGTCAACGCGTCAATGCGTGCACAGAGCCGTTATGCATAAAACGGTTTATTGCGCATGCGCGACGATGGCCAAGACGGCCAAGACAGCCAAGACGGCCAAGACGAACTTCCGCAAGTGCGTGTTGCAATACAAAGACGGCAAAGCAGCAACAACAACTGAAATGCGGCTTATGTAAAAGCAAAGCCAATAAACAGGTCGACTCAAATCAATCAGCATGCAGCAGATGCAGCGACCAACGGACAATCAGACACTTGGGTGGCCTTAAAATCAATTGGTAACAACTCGGGAGCAATCATTAACTAAGGGCAATTCTCAAGAGTTTCTTTTTCAACATAATACGAGTAATTATTTTAGATTACACAAAGAATCTTGGCTAAAACCGGAGCTAGAGAGCTAAAGCTGTGGCCTTAACTTGTGCCATGGAAGTGAAAGTTGTAGGGCGCACAGTTTATGGTAAGTAAAACACAACTACAACTACAATCGCAGGCTGGTTAACAAAACAACAGCAGCAGCAACTGCAAAGCGACAACAAAGTCGCATGCTAGACTCGTATCTAACAAATCGATCAACAAGGCGTTGCTCTGTCTTGGCCGCTTCTTCTTTCTGGCTAAAGAGTGTTGAAAGTGAAGCTGATGGCGGTTTGTTGTCATCTTTGTCTAGCTTATCTCTCTGTCTCCGTCTCTTCGTTGACAACATTCTCAGTGTTGTTGGTCGTTTCGATGACTGCGCAATGTTTGCGGCTCTCACGAGATTACTTAACCAGACCATTTAGTATAGATACAACAACAGCTACAACAACTACAACAACAGCTACAACAACAAACGCTACAACGACTTCAAGTGTTTGTTGTTTGAACATTTGTGTCATCAATTTCACTTTCTTTGCAACTTGAGCAAATGGGTTAAACAACGCGTTACCATTGTCAATGTACTAGACCTTAAGCCAACCTCCTCCTTCCAAGTGAGAAAGTGTGCACTCTCCCACAGGCGCAGTTAATCGATTCGACTGGGTTTGGGCCCAGGAAATGTGCTCAGCTAGATCTTATGGCTCACAAGTCAATAGCTGAGCCAACAACATTTGGCCACAATGTCAATGGTTTGTCGCAGCCAAGTGCCAAAGTGAATTGAATTTGTTTTGGGGTTGACTTCAAGTGCCCGCAGCGTAGTATTGGCTATGAATATTTTAACAACAAATACCTCAAAACCTAAAACCCTAAAAATGGCCTGCTGCACTTTCTCAGGCAGCGTCTCAGCATGACGACAACACTACGCACAATATTGACAATTCATATTTGCGCAAATGAAAAGAAAATCAATTTCACCTGTTGGTATTTACGCGTTTAACCCAAAAACCGTACAAAATACATTTTTGCTGTCAATCGTTACTTTTCATCATGAGTATATATATTTTTTTTCTTCTTTTTACCCAAACACCTTCAACGTTTGGGGGAAGCTTTTAGGCCAGATCATATTAGGTGCGCAACTAAGTTCCCGCTGTTTGTCAATAGACGCTGCCAGCAGTGTGTGCTAGTCGATTCTAACATTACGTAAACGTTATTAACCAAGCTTAGACATATGGTAAACAAACTGCTTCGACACATTAGTGATTTTGTTTTTGTATCATATACTTTTCGTTTTTTGAAAATGTCTGATTTTGTGCCGAATAATCGTCATTTGCGGGAAGTGTTAATTTTCCTCTTACATTCGAAAAAAAATTTTTTTTATGAACTGCTAAAACCAAGCGAAACTATCACTGGGGATCGGTATCGACTTCAATTGATGCGATTGAGCCGAGCATTGCGCGAGAAGCGACCGCAATACGCGGAGAGGCATGAAAAAGTGATTCTGATTTGGCCTCACTTTGCCAAATCCGTTAAAACCTACCTTGAAACGCTGAATTGGGAAATCTTAACCCACCCGCCATATTCTCCAGATATTGCGCCGTCCGATTATCACCTGTTCCGATCTATGGTACATGGACTAGCTAACCAGCAGTTCCATACATATGAAGACATCCAAAAATGGCTTGATTCGTGGATAGCCTCAAAGGATGGACAGTTTTACCGCGACGGTATACGAGATCTGCCAGAAAGATGGGCAAAAGTAGTATCCAGCGATGGGCAATACATTCAATGATTCAAATGTAACCATTTTTTCAGAATAAAGTTGTATTTTCATCAAAAAAACAGCGAGAACTTAGTTGCGCACCTAATATATAGCTAAGTAAATAGCTGGTGTGAGTTGATTGCAGTTTACTGAGTGACCTCATTACATTTAAATGATTATATTAAATAATTGAAATAATCTCGCATGCATGTACTATCTCTCAGCAAAGGATGATCTTTTTATCATTGCCCACTGTGTGTTTGGTATGCCAAACTTTAATTTATTAAAGCCACATTCATGCAAACACGCAAATGGGTCAATAGAACGCACGCTGAGCATTCAGTCGAAACCCCAGTAAAGTTGGCAACTTGCGATTCAAAATATGCCTGGCTAATTTGAGAAGCAAACGCGCTTGGTAACGGCAACAACAACAGTGGTGGCGCGACTACTTAAATACCCTATAACAGACAATTTATGAAATCGTAGAGTAACTAAATAAATAATAGCAGATGAAATAATAATCTTATACTTGAAGTCCTGGAAAACTCAATAAACTTATAAAAATAATAATACAAAATTAATAATAATAATAATTTTAAATAAATAAAAAATGATTTAACGTTTCTTGTATGGCAAATAGTTTTTATAGCCGGAAGCCAGTCGTGTTTTAGTTTAGAATAATAAAATAAAACTAATAAGTATTTAAAAAGTACTACAAATATAGACTGAACATATTCAGTTACAGGGTATAAATAAGTCGAGTAACTCGGCTGTAGACACGAAACAGTTGCTGGCCACACCTCAAGACTACTCACAGCGTCTGACGACGAAAGTATGCGGCCCAATTGGTTTATGGCCACTTGTTGCGGCTAATTGTGTGACGCCGGCGAACAAATTGCACACATTATTGATTTCGTATTGAAATATAAAGCCAACTGCCATATAAATGTAAACATCAATGTTTTTTTTGGCAATGTCCGCCCGCGCCCTCAACTTGCTGAGGCTGTCAAAAACGCATTATAAGTGAGAGAGAGAGAGAGAAGGAGGCAAAAAGAAGCAGAAAAAGAAAAATAAGAAAATAAGAAAGGTTAGCAACATTGACAGCTGTCCAGTAAAAAAGAGAAATTATGTATGATTGGCATTTAGAAATTTGGTTTGATTTGACATTTAGCTTGGCAATTGATATCTGCGCTACATTAACAACAACAAACTTGTGGCAACAACATGTTGCAGGAATTGGGCGAAATCAGGTTTTCAGCTGCCCATTGCAAATTGCAAAATTAAGTGGGAAAAATTACATAACTTTCACTCGGGTCGGTGATGACGCTGAACGAAGCGCAGTCAATGAATGAATCCGAAACTGGATCGCAAAAGTCGTAAGTTGGCCAAGGGGCAAGAAAAGAGGGGGGCGGGGGAGGGCGTGGTAAGTTATCATCAATGAATGGGCAGCATGGAGCTGCCAGTCGATGTGGCAACTGAGATGAGGTATTTAGCAGGCTATGCAAATGAGCGCGACAAGTGAATCACTGGCCAAGATCGGGACCAGGTATTTGAGGTATGTCTAGCGCACTTTCTTTTTCATTTTAGGCAGCTAAAACAATAACCGAATATAACCAAAAATAAAGGCGCGTCACTCATACGCAGCGTGTGGCAAGCCAACACCCGTGGGCTCAGCTAAATCTACACAGCAACAACAGCAACAACAGCAACTACAACAACATCAGCACAAATGGGTACAACATTTAGTGTCACATATCGTTGTAATATAAATGAAAGTGAGTGAAGTGAGACTTTTTTTTCTTTTATTTTTTATTTTTGTTTCTGTTATTTTTTTGAATGGATTGTCTTTAATAAACTCGAATAATAAAAGATAAAAAGAAAGAAAAATAAAAAACAATTTGTGTTATTTCGATTATAATGTCGGCATTTGTATAAAACTTAAAGTTTTATGTTGCACTGCGACAGCGAAATGTAAAAATGTCGTATTAATTGTGCTGAGGAAACGTGACTGGGAAATCATTGATGACGAATCATTTACAGACGTGTTTGAGTCCATCGCAAAGAAATAATCAAAGGCATAGAGTTTTAGGAACTGCTCAATTCAAGGTTTTTGGTAGAGATTTTGCTTAATTTTATAAAATCTAACTGTTAGATTTTTTTAGATATTTTAAAGTTAAAAAATTGTTAGATATTATTAGATATTTTTTAATTGATAAAAGCGTGTCAATCAAATGAAATAGACTCCAATTGAAAACATTTAGCACTCGCAACACTCTCTGAGGCAAATTACACAACACAACTGACCGATAATGATCACAGAGGTGCTAAATAATATTTCACCATACCGAAAAGGGCAAACACAAACTGACCCATTTAACATACGCACCAATAATGGAAGGCTCGAAATATTTATGCAGCAACCGGATTAATAAATTAGCAAATTGGTGCTTCGGTATTGCGATACGCGAACTCGAATGAAAGTGGCTCAGACCGTGGGTAAACAAGCCAACATCGCCTTGGGAGGGCGTATATCGATGCGATCTTTTTCTTCTGTAATTACCTGAGTCCGTTGGCCAACCAATGATGCCAATTGTTTGCATTACGCGAGCCACGAGAGCTCGCTCTACTGGCCAACTCCAAGTACAAGTTTCTCTCCGAGGAGACTCTGACGTCGACGGCGACGTCGACGTCGAGGTTGGCTTTGGCTTTGACGTTGAAGTTGACGGATGACAAAAAAGTCGACTGCAACGTCGACAGAGCTTTGCCGAAAAAAGCAGTCAGCGCGGAAGAAGAAAGAAGAAAGAAATGAACATATTCACTTAACAAACAAGTTGACTTTATTTTTCATGTTGTTGCTTGGCCCGTTTGGGCCATTGTTATTGTCATTGTTGTTGTTGTTGTCTTTGTTGTAGTTCCCTAGATTTATTTATGCATGTGCTCAGTGCCTTTTTTAGCGTCTTTTTTACCTTTTTTGGTAGCTTCCGCAGTCAGCGTCTGCGGCGGCTTTTATTTAATTTACTTTTAAATTGTTTTGTAACTGCGCCGACTGCGACGTCAGCGGCAGCGGCAGCTGCGCAGCTGCAGCCAAAAAGTCGCTCAATATAAAAGGCTTGACGTATGGAGACTTCTACATCAAATTCATCTCAGCTCTCTCAGCAGCAGCTCAGCAGGCCGTCAAGGATTAAAAACGCGTCGCGTACTTCAAATTGAGTTCAAGTTCAATAACAACAATAACCGAAAATGAAAGTGTTCGCAATTGCCTGTGTCAGCCTCCTGATGGCCAGCTGCGCCTGGGCCGCTCCCAGTGTGCAAGATAACAGAATCGAAAGTGATAACACCCTCGGACGCGCCGCCCGCTACTTGGGCGCCTGCTTCGAGAGCGACGACATGGCCACCTGTCTGGCCGTCAAGGGCATTACCGCATTGAATCGCGCTGCCAGGAGCAACAACATCGAGCTAGTCAATGGCGTAACCTTCCAGAGGTGTGTGTTTGTGTTCGTGTTTGTGAAAGTGCTTGTTGAAAGTGAATACTCGTAGCTTATGCAAAATGCACTCGAATGGCATTCAAGTGAAAGCGAAAGATACTTGAACAATTTGTCAAGTTTTGAGAATATGCTTAAAGTTCTCAAGTTAAATGTTTTCTAAGTTGCGTTTCTTCATGTTTCTCGTTGCAGAGATCCCGCCAGTCCTGTGCAGCGCAGTGGCAAATCCCTCAGCGAACAGGATATCTACGCCGATCTGCCACAGAACTCCGAGGAGCGCAATGGCCGTCTGGTCGACTTGGCCATCTCCAGCGTCTCTGACTTCCTGACCACCCACAACTTGGAATTCAAAATGCCCGCCGAGACCACCCAGCAGGTTGCTCGTGCTTTGGATGAAGGTTTGTAGACCACAGATGAAATAGAGACAGGTCATTAGTTAACTCTTCACTCTGTTTACCAATTGCAGGCCGTGCCAAGATCAAGAAGGTGATTGGACCCCTCGCTCTGGCCATTGGTGCTAAGCTGTTCGCTGTCATTCCACTGGTGCTCGGTTTCCTGGCTCTGTTGACTTTCAAGGCTGTCATTGTGGCCAAGATTGCCTTCTTCCTGGCCGTCCTCGTTGGCGGATCTCGTCTGCTCAGCGGCTTCGGCAACAAGTTCGGCGGCAACGCATACGGTGGAGCCTACAACTCGGCTGCCTGGTCTGCACCCGCCACCGCTGGCTGGAGCTCGGGCGCCTCCTCCGCCTACCCCTATGCCCGCAGCATCAACGATGCCAACGATGCCCAGCAGCTGGCCTATGCCGGCCAACAGGAGCAGCAGCAGGAGCAGCAGTAAGCCCTTGATCCTTTCCGGGTCAAGTGTGCTAGCAATGTGCCTTTAATTTTGAAATCTAGTTTTAAGTAATTTATTCGAGACGTGAAGCTGACGCGTTTGCCTAATTAATTTATTGTACTATTTATATCTGTTTCACACTTTCCAAGACATCAGCAAAATAGTCAAGTTGAATGTTTGTCATCAAAATAAATGCGATTAATTCCATAATTACACAAATTTGCATAATTTTTGACCAGGTCAGCGATAGTTATAATTAGTTAAACTGTGGCATGACTTTCCCATAACCACTGAGTGTTCCAACTGGTTGGTCAACAAAATATGTGGAGCTGCGTCACTTGAACTCAACACGTGAAGCAACAAGTTGGCTCTGACAATTAAAACGTTGGGCAGGTTCTATGCCGAGTTTTCTTCTGTTTGTGCGCCCAAGTTTGCCAAAGACTTAATTGATTCGAGTACTCGTAGTTTGACAATTGCCACGCCTTAATATTGAGGTTTTCTACAATGCTGTGTGGGCCTCTTTTCGGCTGTTTGCCTTGGCATGTTAATTGTTTACAGTCAGAAACTTTCTACTTATGCTCATAAAAATGTCACTAGACGCGATCGAAAAGATATATGGTGAGTATGTGCTACAATTCAGCTTTCTTTTGCGCAGATTTATAAAAGATTTAGAAGCAATTGAAATAGAAAACGACACTTGACTAAAAGAGAATGAAATCGAAAGCGTTGAAAGCGGCTGTCTATGCGTCTTTAACTGGGCCAAAACGCGCATTAAGTCAGCACAGCTGAGGCATACCAAATATGTCCAAGTACGTTTAGCATATTTGTACATATTGTATATAAATGTATATAATAATCGCTTTAATGAAATTCAACGACTTGGCTAATGAGAGAGACAAAAGACTCAAGAATCTGGCACAGGCAATGCTCATAAGCAAATGAAGTCACGTCGCCAGAGAAGAAGAGGAAAAGGGGCAAAGAGAGCGGCAGAGAGGGACAGAGAGGCGTGGCTGTTGCATGCCAATTGCGATCGCCTAACGGTGAGACAAACAACCAGCTTGTGGCCAAAGGAAATTGGGGCATTTGCTTATTTAAAATATACAAAAATAATATTCAAGCTGTTGAAGAAGACAGTCGACTTCCCTTTCGTTTGGACGTGAGACGTGGGACGTGGAACGTGCATGGAAATATGGTCAAGAAATTGTTTTGGATGGAGTAGCATACGCACAAGATTTGCATAAATTGTTTGCTGTTGTTTCTGTTGTTGCAGTGCTGCGTTTTTTTTTTTGTTTTCGGCCAGCGCGATTTCTAGCCACCAAATTGGACAATCGAAGACACAGGCACGCGTCCAAATTCGAAAAGGTATAAAACCGTGGCCCATTGCATACAATTAATCACAAAGCAATTTCCATTCACAAAGCCAACAGCAGTGTGTGCGCTGAACATTGTGGATACCAAAGGACTATAAATTCATACATAATAATAAAACCAAAAAACCAAGTGCCTGACAAAATGTGCGCGAAATTCGTTTGTGTTGTGCTCGTGGCCAGCTTTGTGTGCGGCGCTTTGGCGTTGCCCTCGCAGGATAGCAGCGAAAAGGATTTAGTGAATATGATCAACAAACTGGATAACGAAGATTCGGTGCCACTGTTCGGTGGACTTCGCATCGATCGCACCGAAACTGGTCGCAGCTTTGGCTCCGCCAAGGCGATCGAATCTTTTGAGGATCGTGCCGAACGCTATCTGGAAACACATGAACTGAATCTGTCGTTCTCAGGCGATGAGCAAGATGAGAATGCTGAGAACGCTTACAGCGGACGTGCCATGGAAGGTGAGTAATCGACAATCGACAACGATTGACAACATTTGACAATTTGACGACCACGTCTCGTCCATAAAAAGTGCCAACTTTCACTTGAGTTGTAGTTTGTGGCAGATTCACGAGTAGAAGCATGCAACTGGCAGCAATATTGTTGTTAGTCACAAAGTGCAGAGTGTTTGGCCTTAACTGTCTGACGGAAATAACGCATACGCCGGGTGTACACAATTTCACAGTCTGTCGTCGTCGTTATCGTTTTGAATCTCGCGTTGCATACTTTGCGGCTGTGGCTGAAAGTGACACATCATTTACGCCGAATAGCATACTTTTTGGCTGTGATTAATTTCCAATTTGGTTTCGAATTCGCCCTCACAGAATCTCGCAGCAAGCGCATGAAGAAGATGCTGCTGCCACTGCTGTTGGCTTTGAAACTGAAGAAGGCTGTCGTCGTCAAGATTATGTTCACCATCATCAAGTTCATCTCCCTGAAGGCTCTGGCCATCTCCTTCCTTGCCCTCATTCTGGCTGGTAAGTCTATCTGCAGACGTGTACAAGGTCACATCAAATTAAATAAATCGTTTGATTGCTTCGCAGGTGCCACCTTCTTCAAGGATCTGTTGGCCAAGAAGAAGGACCACATCACCACTGCCTACATCACCGGCAGCCCATTGAACGCCGAGATTGTGCACTCCGACTGGAACCGCAACGGTCAGGCTAGCGCCGCCGATTTGGCCTACAACCATTATGGCCTCGCTCAGCCCTTCTAAGCTGGAACAACATACATGGAGTTAATTCGCTCTCTATATCTCTATCTCTATCCTTATCACACCCATCCTCTATCTTTCTCTTCAACTTGCTGCCCCCTCCACTTTCCTTACCTTTCAAATTTCCCCAAAAAGACTTAACCTTCTCCATGCTTACGAATAATGGCTAAATTCGTTGTAGTGTTGTAGTCAATAATTATTTAGTTGTACTTAGTTAGTTAGCTGCGACATACCAAAAACCAAAAAAAAAATGAAAAATGAAAACTATCCGAAAATCATCCACGACTTGGACAGCTCAGGACAATGCACACGGAACAATTATACTTATCAAGCTTGCGCCATATTTATTGCACAATCAATCATGCTCTCTATGCAGACATGTTGCTCAGGTTCATCACAAGCAAAGAAAGAAAACAAAAAACATAAGAAGTAAAAACAAAAACATATAACGACAAACAAAAAATAATGCTTATGTCTGCTAAAGAGATTAATTACTAAGTATTTATTTTGATAATTTATAGCAATTGAATAAAAATGATTCATGAAATGAAAACTTTGTTGTTCATTAATTAATTTTAGTGCGAGCCAAGTTGAGTGACCTATTACCTATTCTCAAATCTGAGCTACTATCTATTGCTCAATTACTTTATTAATTTTTAATTCACCATCATACTTTCCATTTCTTGTTAATGTGTAAGAACACGTATAGTCGGTATAAATGAGTATAGAGTAAACAACGAGCAAATTTATGACGCATGGCCCTCAAAGAAAGTGAAGCAGACAAAGCAAGCAAAATAAAGAAATTAAGATGAAATAACCATTAGCAGTGAATATAGTTAGTTTGTCCAAATTAGTTAAGCAAATCTCGGCCGACAATAAATTTATCTGCGAATATGTATGTCCAAGGCACGCGACATTTATCTGCCTTGTAATTATACAGTCTGTCTGTGAATTTTCTTTTCGGCTTAGGGAATTCATTAAGGGGGATCCCTTGGTGACAAAATTAGCCACACGTTGCGCTACAGTGAACACCATGCCACAGAGGAAAGCGAAAGTACCGAAAGTCCATTGGCTGGTTGGACTCAGCTGACCGAAGCTGGGAAGAATTTCGACCACAAATCGTGGGGTAATTAGAAAAAGTCAAGACAGCAGCAAAACCGAAACCTAAACGCGGCAATGACTTTGGGTGCTGTGCGTAGTGAAAGGGAAATGGGTATAAAATGGGAAAGCCATAAAATCAGCTACTGCAGTCGGACAAGTGTTCCCCAGATCATTAGACGTACTCACTTCAAGACACAATATCTACGCATTACATCATGCTGCTGTTGAAAACCTTGGAATATCTGTTTTACCTCGCCTGGTTCTGTTTCCTATGCAAATATGCCCAGGCAGCCAGTGTTCAGCCCACGGAGCCGGCGCCAGTGCAAATGGAAACACTGCATCCTCCTCAGAAGGCGCCATCAATGAGTATGAATGAGTGCGAGACATTATCGTTCAGTTGGATGTGCCTGAAAATTGAGTTCGTTAAAATTATGGAGCGCTTAGCGGAGCAACAGGAGCTTAAGGTGCTGCCCGGAGTGAGCGTTGTCAAGGATGAGAACGCCACAGAGTTGAAGACCTCAGAACTAATGGCTGGTAGGATCCAATAGTTTGCTTAACTAAAAAGAAACTCATTAATGGATTATACGATTCTTACAGAGGTAGCACGCAGTTACCCCAGCGATCCCAGTACGCGTCTCAATGGATATATTCTGGCCAAGATGGAGAATCTCTTAAAGACACGTTTCCTGCGCTTTCGCTTAATGGATGATACTAATGTAGCCGAAGCTCGAAAGGGCAAATTTGGTAAAAAGGGAGGAATGGAGGCGCTTGTAGCCGCTGGTGTTATGATGAAGGGCATGCTTATGGCTTTGGGACTTGGCGCCATTGCACTGATGGCAGGAAAAGCTCTGATGACAGCGCTGATGGCCCTAACACTTTCCGGAGTGCTCGGCCTTAAGGGTTTGGCAGGAGGCGGCAAGTCTACCACTTACGAGATTGTGGCCAAGCCCATCTACACCTCCAGCCATTCCCATTCAGTTAGCCACGAGGATGGGCATGGACACAGTGCCCACTTTGCACCCGCCGGAGCTGGAGGCAGCGGCAGTGGCTATGGCTATGGAGGCTATGCCCGCTCCCTGAACTTACAGCAGCCCAGCCAGCTGCAAGCTTTGTAGAAACTTTCGCTCTTAATAATATTATTTATTATAATATTTGCATTTATCTTATTTATAAACCTATTTATTAATATTGTCTCACAATGAAATCAAACTACTTTTATTGGGTAGAAATGCGGGTCCAATCAGCAGATCGTAGACATAATTAAATCAGACTAGAATAATTGCAATGACATGCCATTATATCCACAAGCACTATAAATAAGAGTACTTCCAGTAGCACATAGTAGTTGGTTTTCATCAGTCTCAAAATGCACAAAATATCGTTGATTTTGTGCTTGATTTCTATGCTGTTTATCTTAACCACCGCCGCCAAAGTAAAACGCAAGGGTAAGAGAAGTATTTGAGTATTAAATAAATTGCGTTGACACTATAGTATCTATCTCAGATTGCCATGAAATAGGCGCATGCCACAGGAGCTGCACAGTGGAAATTGTTACAAAAAAGGCCTGCCCAAAATATAAAAAATGTTGTTTGGAATTATAATGGCATAGTGTCAAAAAAAAAAAATAATAAGAACTCCAAATATTTAAAAGTCAGTAGTCAAAATTAAATTATCAGACCCAGTAACCATGGAACATCTAACGGAATGTCTAAAAAAAAGAAAACAAATATATAAGATATAAATCCAGATGCTCATCACCATAATACGGGTTCGTATCATTTATAATTAGAAAAATGATTATCCAGCTGCTTTTTAGCTTGTAATAATCACTACTGATAATAGGTACAAGATTGCATACATATTTCTGGATTATTCTATTGCTTTTTTCCAGAATATAATAATAATATAATATTGCCATAAAAAAGTTCAGGAAATAAAATAAAATTTAATAAATGCAAGCTAAGTATGTGCCAATTATAGAATATAAATTGTATAAATAATTTTTAATTAGCATAGTGATAAATATATTGCATGTATTTTTTATTTTTCAAAACCAATTCTGATAGGCAAGTATCGCATAAGTCATCAATGTCAGTATGTAAAGCTTACACCATGCGAAAAATCTTATATAAAATTATATACATACATTGAAAGACTGTAACACTCTGCTGGTCAAAATTTTTAATACATTTACTGATATAAATATATTAATTTTCAATTCATTAGCAAGTTTAAAGGGGTCACTAGACAACATAAGTTAGTTTTGCACTAAAATCGCTCGAGCGAATTTTCAATTAGCAGATAAGTAAATAAAAATTTAATTTCTCTTCTAACCCAATTTATGATACTAAAAATTCTCCCATATAAATACAGTCAGAAGCATTAGCAAATCAGTTGTTCTAAAGCCACAATGAAGGTGCGTTGCAGTGGTAAGAAAATAAAATATGTTATATTTATACACGTATGAAAGTTTTTCTTTTTTCAGTTATATTTCTCGTGCTTTGCACATCATGGATTTGTGCAGCAGAGCACTCTACCTTTCCTGTAGATTCGGAAGACAAAGTTAATGCAACGGGGCCAGCAACAACTGAACCAGCAACCTTGGTTTCACAGGATCAGAAAATAAATGTTCCCGTTAACGTATCAGAAGAGGAAATAGCATTGGCAGTGACACAGGAATCAGAAGCGACAAATGCTATTGAACCAGAATTTCGTCCTACGAAGAGACCAAAACGTCCCCATTCAAATAAACGTCCGACAGTCGAGCATAGGCCCCAACATCACTTAAAGCCTGAATTTTGGCCATATTTCCCAGCTTTACCTCAAATGCCATATCCTGCACCGTGCTCTTATCCACAACCAATTTACTATCCGATGCCTATGTATTCACCATACTTTTTTCCCTCACATCCATCTGAAAAGAAAAGTCCTAGCAGCAAGCTAGAAATGGATTCCGAGGAGTCTTCGGAGTCTAAAGAAGAAGTGATCGCTGAGGAATTGCTGAGAAACGCTAATTTTTGGAACAACCGCTTTGCAAACAAATTGGCTGACAAGAATGCTACGACAACCGTGAGGCCCACTAAACGTTTCCTCATCAAAAATTGGGTATCAAACAAAATAAATAGGAAGACAACGACTACAACAACAACAACTACTACACCTCCTCCTCCTCCTCCCCCACCGGGAGCATAAGCAGTTACATAAAACATATTTTTTCTTGTTTTTATTTCAATAAAATAATATTTATTTATTTATCGAGCTACAAAAATAAAATCAAACTATTACGTATATTGCGGGCATGAAGAAACTTTTTATCATTACCATAATTATTTTTTGGGTGAGTAAAAATTCGTTTTACATTGGTAAACTATTTTTATAATATTAAAAGATATTTGGCATTTAATCCAATAATTAATAATCAACAGTGTTAAATTTCGCTCACATAATTAGCAAGTTTTCTTACTTGGGGTATTTGTTAATTTAAATAAAAAATTTGCAAACTTAAGATTATAATAAAAAATTGCTCTATTTGTCTTTCTGATAAAAGACTATGGTATAAAAACCGCCGATATCATCCTACGAAATTCAGTTTCTTCGCATCAGTCATGAAGCTATTTTACTGTAGTAAGTTGAGTTACTGTGAATGAATTTGTCCAATAATCTAATATCTTTTTCATTAGCTATTCTAGCCATATTACTGGGCATCCCATGTATTTGTACTGCAGATGTATCCTCAAGTCAAGTTCAAACAACATTATCAGATGCAAATGAAGCGAAAGCAAAAGAAACACATTCAAATAATTCTGTTAACATTCTCCAAGATCAATATTTAACTCAATCTACTGAAACAATCACGTCAGAGGAGTTGCTTCGACGTATCGAGCATACAACAAATCAACCGCTAAAAAATTTGTTTAAAAGAAAATGGGCACAAAAATTTAAGACCACAACAACAAAGGTGCCAACACAACCTACGGAACCAACTGAGCCAACAGTTCCAACGGTACCAACGGTACCAACGGAGTCAACGCGTTGAAAATATTCTGTTCAGAATGTATTAATAAATACATAAACTACAATTTTTTGTACTGATTCAAACTCTAAAATCGATATTTGATTAAAAAGAATAAAAATTAATCTAATTTTAATAAATACTTTCTAGATTATTAAATATATAAATCCCTTAAAAGTTTCGTTCGTTCTCCTATTATAAGTATAAATGTCACAAAAATTTCGGAACCACATCAACAATGACATTTTTATTCCGATATCACGATAATAAAATTTCTTTTTTATTTCGTCTGTCTGTAAAATAGCAGTATATTTTGTAAAAAGTAAAATATAACTTTGCATACTTTTAGGCATTAATAAAATGCTCTCTTTGCCGCATTAAATGTGAATGTGGCGAATGAAAATCTCAGGCACCCATAGTTGGCAATATCTTGCAGTTGGAACCTGGTTGTTAGCGACTTCTCGTCTCAGTTCGTGCTGAACACTTGCCGACAAAAGTTACCCAGGCGCCGCGTTGTGAGTGTTTACTAACAACAACAACAGCAACTGTAAAATCAACTTGCAAGATAAACAAAAAAAAGGCACAAAACTCATAAGCTAAAACCCACGCCAAAGAAAAAGTGAAAGATGCCCACGACGCGTCGCGTCGCGTCGGTCGTAACTTGACAAGATTAATTCTTAATATGAATTTCGTGAAAAGTGTTTTGCTGTTTGCCGTACAAACAAGCGAAAGTAACAATTAAAGTAACAACAAATGCAACTGAAAAAGAAATACAAATAATTAGGAGTCACGCAGCACCGAATTGCGGGTCAGAATTATGTGTTAATTGATATGAATGTGCGTGAATACGTTGTGTATCTGTGTGTGTATGTGAGTGAGTAAATAAGTCAATCAAAGTATATTAACGCGATTGCGGCTGCAAGCGTAAGTAAAAGCCAATCCGAAACAACGACGAAAATGCAAATATTTGACCCAGTTTTAAATGCAGTCAGCCAACTTGCAGCATGACCAGCAAATGAACAGCTGCTGGCCAAGTTGACTCCGGGCCAAGGCTGCTGCATCATTGCCATTGCCATTGCCATTGCCTTCAAGCAGCCTCTGCCTCTGTCGGCTTGCGGCCTTTCCGCTTATCAACCGAAAAAAAAGAGATTAAAACCTGTTCTCCGGTCTACGGCTCTGACTCTGTGGTTGCATTTCTCCTTTAGAAATTACGAGCATGTGCATATGTATAAAAGTGAAATTTGTGTGTACCCCTTGTTGCGAGCGTGTGGCATGCCACAGTGTGATTTGTCTTATTAATGTTCTGAGTAACCGATTCAGATTCTCAGTTTCTGCCATGTCTACTCCCGCATGAGTTATTAGCGCATGCCAGATGTCTATCTCCATACGCTCTAATACCCAACAACCCACAACATTTGCCTGCCTCTCTGCTCTTACCTAATTCCTCCACTAAGTCTACTAAGAACTGGGCTTGGCGTGCCGGCATTGCTTTGTTCTTCAACACATAGTTTGCATATAAGTATAAGTAATCGTAGTAAGATGTTCCATAAACCATGTTAAGCATTGCAGCGACAAATGCAAATATACTTTACTTGGCGTGCGCAAAGTAAGTAACAATTAACACCAATATTTAATTGCAATCATACTTTGCATAAGCTCCAAAGATGTTTGATACATTCGTATCATTTATGTAGCTATCAAACTTAATGCATTTCATTTTGGCTTAGATAGGTACAATTTGCTTAAGACACAAATGTTCCTTTTTTTTTTTTAAATAATAGTAGGATTTTATTTGACTTTTACATCATTAAAAAGAGTTCAACCAAATTTCAAACTTTATTACTTTGGACATTTTTATGCCAACAAATAAAAAATAAATAGCTTAGATATTCCAATTAGTTGGAGATATAATTTATATCTTTAATTAATTCCAAATATCTTCCATACTTAAACACATAATTTATGAACTCTCACTATCGTTCATAATTTGCTACATAAAATACATAAATAAATAGTTTAGATATTCCTATTACTGTGAGCCATTATTTACATCTTTAATTAATTCCAAAGATCTTCCAAACCACTTAATTTATGAAATCTTCATTACCTTTCTTAAATTATTACAAATGGCATAGTTAAATGTACTCGAATAAAAAAAGGGAATGCAAATCACGCTGTGGAAATGTGTAAAATGTGACGATTTGGTTTTTATGGTCGCTTTATCAACACGTTTTTTCAGTTAAGCTTCACTTATCAAAAAAAAAAAGCATTGGAAATACTCGTAATACGATTTAATGCGTTGCACTCGCCTGCACATAAATGTGCTCGTAAAAATTAAGGCAATCTATTTGGGTTTAATAAGCCATTAGTAAGTCGGGTTGGTTAACCGCAACGAAAGTGAATTTGCTTTTTGCTTGCTACTAGATTTCTCTCAACGCTTACATTCAGCATAACCAGAGTGCAAACAAACCAAAAGCCAACAAAAACAAAAACTAAGACATAATTTATAAAAATATTTGCACGCTAGACGCGATCGGCTTACAAATTGCCACAAACAGATATACTTAGATACAAATACACGCCCATAGAGAAGAGACAGGCAGACTGAAAGACTGGCAGACAACAGAAATATAGCCAGAGATACACGCATAAAGTGAAATTAGTAATATAATAGATCCATTCGCTAAACATGCGATTAACGCTGAAACTGAAAGTTAACAAACTTATTTATTAAAGTTGCTCGAATAACAACTTGATACAATTTAAATTTTTACATAACAACCAGTAAAAAAGCAATCTGATTCTGTGCATAGGATGAGATGTTGTGTGGACTGCTCACATAAATTGTCACATAAAAATGCAATAAAAATCTCACTGAAATGCTGTCAGTTGTAGCTCAAAGCGAAAGCTTGTTACCAAATTAAATCTGCCTTGCAATCGCAGCTGACAGCAGTTGGCCATTTCAAGTGCCATTATGGAAGATTTAATGAAATCATTATGGCCGAGCGATCAGCCCTTCAAGTGAAAGCGACAGAAGTCGAACTCAAATATATATTACACCTTATATAAGCATGCATATCTGCTAATCATCAAAAGCGTAATCTCACACAATGTTCTAGTTTTGTGATGTCATCTCAGCAGCTGACCTCTGACCGCTCTGGTGAGCCAGCCCAGCCCGTTAGTTGCTGACTCTCACTGAACCCAAGCCAAGCCAGAAGAAAAGAAGAAAAATACGCTGCTTACTTCATAATCATACAATTCCCGTACTCGTACGTAATCAAATGCTGCGTGTAATTCATAATTTGTGTTCTGCTCGTTTGAAACTTGTTTCTTGGCCATTATTTTGATGACATTTGTTTCAGTGGTTTATGGCCATTTCATGTTTGATTACATAAGCCAAAGTGGAGCGGTAGTTTACAAGAATGTGTTTTTAATATGAAAAGACATAACAATGTTACTTAAAACAAATGTCGTTGATAACGTTAACGTTACGCATACGCCTCGTAGTCGCGGCTCAACAAACGCGCTCATTAAAAATAATAATCATAAGTCAAATTACATGTGTGTGTCTATACTTGGGTGTGTGTGTCTTCCCTTGTCTGCAGATGCGTGCGTCATTAATGTAATCGATTTTCTTATACTTGGCTTTATAAATAACTTTGCATATTACAACCACGTGCACTTCGACGAAATTATATAAACGGAATTAAGTATCTCTAATTAGAGCAAATTGTCAGTGTGCCAAGCGGTTAATAGGTATAAGCCGAATATTAAGTCAATCAATATATTCAACACAAAGCAAATCTGAGATAAGAATTAATTTCCTTGCCTTGAATTATTTTCTATTCTATTTTCTTTACCAATTACCAATGTAAATAGGTTCTCTCTGTTGAAATTCTCTTTTAGCCGTAAAGTGTCCCCTTATTCAAAAATACTACTAACCTAGTTTTGGCTGGTATGTTATTTTAAAAAACTTCATTTTAATTTTGGCATTACAGTAAAACTCGTTTGAGGCGTATGCTAAAGAGCCGCGAAAAGCTCAGAGTGACCAGCGTGACCGCCACAGAGAAGAGCGAGAAGCAATCGCGTCAAACAGGCAGACAAACTGCACTTGAAACAATCACAACTAACTGGAAAATGTAAACAAACAAAGGCACAGCGGCTAAACAACTTTCAGCCAACACCGAACAACACAACACCAGAGAAACAACTCAGCCAGCCGACTACAGTTAGCGCAGCGGAAGAATCTCAGTGATTTTAACCATCTATACATAAGTAATTCCGAACGAAGTCGAATCTTAAGACGAAGACGATGCATGGCAAAAACTGAACGACAACAACTAAACTGAACTGTTGCCGCTAACAACTTAACGAAAGCTCACAGTGAGAGCGATATCAACCGGCCATGATCTTGGCTGGCACGGTGAGCGGCTCAGTCAGTTGTCGGTTAGACGCGTACGCATGCGCACGTTGTTAACAAAAAAGCATATTTAAGCGTAGATACAATAGTATCTGCGAGATACAACAAAATACGCGGTAACCGTTAGACAGTAGGTGTGTCTATCGCACATAGATGAAGTAATTGCTGGTGTTGGTCGCCTTGTTTAAGTTTCGGCTTGTGTTTGACTTTGGTAAGGCAAATAGAAAATGTGCTAAATGCAGCAGCGAAATTGCAAACACACAAAGAGACGAAAGACAAAAATATCGAAAAGAAAGCAAACTTGTGCTGCGTGCCACGCACCGCCAAAAGAATTTGTGAAATTCAACATTACAATTACAGTTTACAACAATACGGAGAGTGCGAAACTAAGTTCAATCAATGCAATTGAAATTGTGTTTGCGTGTTAATCTGGTTTTGTGCGGAACATTTATAAATTGATTTTGTAAAGTGCCAGACGATTTCGCCCACAAAAAGAGACAACTGTTTGTTATTGTTTGGGCCATCGGTAGCACAGCTGCCCTGAGCACGTAGCCCAGTTAATTTGCCAGCCAATCAAGCGAAACCAAGGGAGACAGATAATTGCCCAATTACAGGCTAAAGGTGTGAATTCGCCAGCCGCAGAATAGATGAAACTGAAATTGGAATTGAAAATGCAAAACCATTGGATTGACATTAAAAACTGGACACTCTTTAATTGGCCGAGAAGTGAGAGCCAGTGCACATCCTCAATGCAGACTAATAGAAATCGCAAACACAACCGCGTCGCATTGGCAAATATGTCGAAGAACTGGCTGCGTCTGACATTGTTGGCCACGCTTCTCTGCCTAATTCAGTTTGCCAATCATGTCGATGCGGATGAAGCTACTAAAGTTGTTTCCACGACACCTTTAACGCCTGATCTGAGCACAGAGTCAATGACAGTGACAGGAACAGAGAAAGCGACAGGAACAGAGACAACCACAAGTTCACCTGCTGCGGAGGATTGGCAGCCCATTGTGAATGCGACTCGAGCACCAGAGAAACAGACCAGGAAGCAATTCAACGGAAGCGACTCGCTGCTCTTGAGATTCGCGCGAAGTTTCTCCAGCGGCAACGAGCTCTGGGATGGAATCATCCGCGACTGCTACAAGAGACCAGACATGTCCTGCTTTCAGAAGAACGTTTACACCTACTTGGACGGTGCTCTCAATATGGAGGATGTGAATGTGACACAGCGTCTCAAGTTCTACAAGAATCAAGTCCAGTACGAACCGGAAAATGAAATCGAAGAAACGCCAAATGAGGCACGATCCGGTAAGTCCAACTTCAACTTCAACTCGTAAATCTGAATTCAGTACTAATTAAAGAAATTATATCACAAGTCTAACGAATACTCGTGTGGCTTATGCAAGAGACCGGGCAGCCCTTGGCTCATTTCGCTTTCATTTGGTATTTGTTGCTTGGTATTTTGAGCAACATCTTCTTTGTGAGCTTGCGAGCTTTTGTGATCAGTTTTCACATCTCGGCTGGCATTCGATTCTTTGCATTCGTTTTGTTTACATTTTGCTTGGCACGTTCACGCTGTTAACTTTCACTTGCTGAGTTTTGATTTGATTTTTACGTATTTTTAGCTGTGGACTCTCATTCATATGAATCACGACACTCTGACTCTCTGCTAGCAGCTGATTTCTTTTGCCTAATGCAATACAAATAATAATATGACAATCAAAACAGCCAAATGTTATGCAAGCTATGTACCAAGTATTAAGAGTGTTTGTTTGTAAATCTTCTGACAACTTTCATTAGCACAGAACTGTCAGTTTCTTCTCATACTTATTTCGCAAGTCATTTCACTCATAAAATCTTTCACTTTATGCATTTGTGCAGGAAGCCCGGAAAGCCCCATCGAGGAAGTGTCCAATGCGCTGTACGGCAAAACGATCAAGTTTGCCATGACACACGATGTGGAAGTTAAATTACCGGAGATCATGTTCAATGGTGCCACATTTCGGATTTCCCCCCGCTCCATCGAAGGCAATGGGGTCATTGCCAAACTGGAGTTGATTCCCAAGAGGATTGTACAGGCTCGATTTGCTGGCCTCATCAAAAAGAAAATCGGTGAGTTAACTAACACAAATCGAGGAATTCCAACTGGCAATTGCAGAAACAACAGTCCGCTTTCAATTTCTGCATAAATTGTAAATTGCATTTAAATAACTGACAACCAACTTTCGTTTCCTTAGACAAATTTCTACGCAACAAATTGCTGCTGTCATTCATTGCATTGGTGCTCATCATCAAGATCATCAAGATCAAGTTATTCTGGTTGCTGCCAATCATCATTGGAGTCGGTGCAGCCAAAAAGTTGCTACTAAAGTTCCTGCTCTTCCTCTTCCCCGCATTGTCGCATCTGTTCAAGCTGTGCTCCTATTATCAACAGTCCTATCACGGCACCAAGTACCATCATCACCATCATTTGATCAACCATCACCACACGGTATGTATACAGTCTAAAGAAATAGTTTTCTATCACTTCCACTCTCTCCCTCTGCCAGTCTGTCTATCTCTCTCTATCTCTTTGTCACTTTTATCATTTCTTTTCTATTCATTTGATTTAATTTTTTTGTTTTCGGTCTTGTTTTCGTTAAAATGTCAACGCGCAGCGTGAAGAATTTCATTAAGCTCCAAGAGGCTGAATTTCTTTTTCCGCCTGTCTGTCTATGAATTTGCCAGTCTGCCTGTCAGTCTGTCTGTCTTTCTTTCTTCATTTGTCAGTGGGCTTCTTCTTTTTTTTTATTATTTATGCCGCACACGCCCATAATTTAACTAGATGTATTGCCACAGCAAAGGTAATTAAAAAAAAATAGCACTGTGTATGTGTAATACGTACTGAAACTGAATTTTGGCTAATTGAATTTGGCCACAAAAACGTTATGAGAATGTGCAGACGGTGCCTTAAGCTTAAAGATATGCGACTACACATTTAGCGAATTGCGTTGGGATAACAACTTAACATTCCATCAAATGGAATCCTCTCATTCATCGCTCGAAATAAATGCTGTCGCTCACAAGGATTAGAGATTAGAGACTCCCACTCACAAACAGACGCCACTCAGACTCACAATACTCGTACTGCGCTGATATCATAAATATGAAATATTCACTTGTGAATATGAGTATAAGTAAGAGTCGACTTGGGTCGTCGCACTGCCAATGACAACAGCCCAAGATAATTGCAGCTCTTGGAGCGTATTTTGCCTAAGCTCTGCAGATACTTACTCGCAAACACAACTGTATTCATATGTTTTCGACTGGATAAAATTAAAGCCAACGCTTGCTTAAGACTTCGTCAATAGCTGGAAGCTAAGCGGCTAAATATTGATCAGTGAAACAACCTCAATAAATGGGAACAGCTTAAACTAGGTGCGGGTCAATTTGGTTTCGACTAAACCAGTTTATACAAGTTTGTAAATTGACAAAACAATAAAATATCTAACGGAATGCAAATGGAATATGCAGCATAAATAGGGAAAAAAACCAAATGAGCTTCATAAACTCAACATTCAACTGGTAGACTTTGCAGTAAGATTTAATTCGCATTTCATATGAGTATTATCAGCATTTGCCTTTAAGCACAGCGTGTATATTTGAGTTAAGCCCCGCAATAAGCCAACAGTCTGTCATAAATTAAATTATGTCTCATCCGTATATAACGACATTCGAGTACACATCTCAAAATTTCATTCACTTTGCCTGTCGAAATTTGAAACGCATGTCATCTGTTAGTGAAGTGCCAAAAGTGTCACCATTTTTTTTTAAACTTCTGAGAAATGTTAAAAGTTGAGTCCTTTGGCACACATGTGAAGCAGCTAAACGAAAAAGCAGACGAAAAGGAGCATTAGAGATATTTATGGTCTGAACAGAAAAAAATACTTCAGTGGAGAGAAATCACATAGTAGATAACCTTTAAGATACCGAAGTTACTTAAAAAAATACATCCAATCAAACTTTATATAGTAAATAAATATACACTCACTCGCATATCTCTGCGTACACCCTTATTTTGGCTATAACAGCTATGTAAGTAAAGTTATCACGTTAAAAAAAATATATTTGGAAAGGTCGCTTAAATTCCGATTGAATGATGCTAAAATTTCCTTAACCCATTAAATACCCTTCGAAAATTTCGAACTTATGTAAAAGTCACTTTTCAAAACTTTTTTCCTCGATTTTTTCCAAAAAATGTTGGGATGCAAAAAAATTCTTGAAACAATTCAAAGAGTAACTGCAAAAAAAAATTTTCAAAAATAATTTTGCTAGTATTTTTTAAAATTTTTTGAAAATCCTAAAAATTACCATTTTAACCCATTTTTCCTCATTTTCATGCAAAAAGTGCCTTTTTTGCAGTTTTCAAAAAATTTTAAAAAATACTATCAAAATTATTTTTGAAAATTTTTTTTTGCAGTTACTCTTTGAATTGTTTCAAGAATTTTTTTGCATCCCAACATTTTTTGGAAAAAATCGAGGAAAAAAGTTTTGAAAAGTGACTTTTACATAAGTTCGAAATTTTCGAAGGGTATTTAATGGGTTAAGGAAATTTTAGCATCATTCAATCGGAATTTAAGCGACCTTTCCAAATATATTTTTTTAACGTGATAACTTTACTTACATAGCTGTTATAGCAAAAATAAGGGTGTACGCAGAGATATGCGAGTGAGTGTATGAAAAATTTGGAGAATGTAGGAAAATTTTGAACCATTGCCCTAGTTTTGAAAACACTGATAATTTCTGAGGAAATTTAGAATATACAACAATGAATTATTTTATACTTTATGTCTGGTCCTCTTCCATAATATATTAAAATGTTGTTGTACCTGTATAGTATACAATTCTTAATACATGCATATGTATGTCCGTCTCGAATTCCTTTATTGTCACTCATACAGATGGGCGTGTTTTTTGCCAATTCTATAAAACACTGGTATAATATTAACCTAGTTTATTTTAATAATATGTACCGCATTTGCGCGTTATTTTAAATTTTTCCGTGTATAAACAAATTCTTGCGTGTAAAAACACGCATTATTTCTTTAAATTCTTAATTCGCGGTGTTGTCCTGCCAACTTGCTTCAAAATAAAATACCAAAAACTTATAATTATCGATTTAGATAAATCGTACTTTGAAATTAACATAATTATCGATTAAGTATCGAATACAAGTCAAGAGTCTTTCCAACAGCTTTCAAATATCGATAGAAAATAGGTCCCATGTTATTTCGCTAATGGAATTAATTATTTTCAAAACATTAATTAAAAATTTGTACCTACAAATTAAAAAAGCCAAAAAATTATAAATTTTCTCATTTGATTTGGTTCACGACACCCTTCGCTTAGTGAAGTTTAGTAAGAAATTCTAAAAACAAATCTTAAAAATTCGAAAAAAAATTCAACAAAGCTTCGAGCTCAATTTTAGAAATTCTAGCTTCGAAATTAAGCAAGTTCCAAATTTAACTAAATTTATTAAAATGAGTTAATATGGAATTCAGTTTTCCGTGGGACCTGATGGCTGCCCCCTTTTTTTTGGCAAGCTTAGCCGAGGTTGCCATATGGTAGCCGTTTTATGCGAAGTAAATGCCATTGAACTGTGTCTGCAGATGGTTGTTTTTTTTACGCACACAGATATCACAGCAAACGAACGCGTATTTATTATTTACGACTATTTAACAGTCATTGAACTGTATCGAAATCGAGCTCAAACACTCATCGAATGCGAACTATAAATAGCCAAAAGCACAAAGGGCACTCAAATGACCAAAGAAAAAAGAAGTTCCGAAAAGTTGATTGTCACATTACTATTGATGTAAACAAAACTTTAATACTGTCTCTCTCTTTATATTTGTCTGTTTAAAGGTTGTTCCACCATGGCACAGTGGTGAGCATCATTCGGTGCCGGAAATCATCTACACGCATCCACCCAAGGGGCATCCTTCCGCCTTCCTGCACGGAGCACCCGTGCATGAGACCTACGGACCTGGACCAGGACACGAGCACTTCGAGGGCGCCTGGGAGAACAGCGGTCCTGGATTGGGCTCTGAGTAAGTTGTAGCACAGCGTTTAAATCAATGTTTGTCTTTCAATGTCTGTCTTTAACACATACTTGTACATCACTTGCAAACACGACTATCTTCATCACAAAAATAGATACATAGGCGATATTAATCGCGTTGCACACGTTGACGATAAGGCGCATTACTTTAAACCACACACAAATGATGCAAATGAGTTGCATACCTGGGGCCTGGGCACCACACAGAGTTATGCAAAACAGCATCAACAACAACTGCCAACGGCTTCGCAGCAACAACAACAGTCCCAACAACAAAGGCCGCCCACACAACAACATCAACATCAGCTACATCCACATCAGCATCAACAACATCCATTTGGTTATCATAAACCGCATGCCTCTAGTCACAGTCTAAATAAATTACAAAGTCTGGACGAACAAAGGTACAGAGTGCCCAGAACTCAGCACACAAATGCACAACCAACTCACACACAGATACAGCTAACTAACACATATGCTTTTAAACACACTAAACTGAGTAAATAAACTCCTTAATTGCCTAAGATCGTATCTAACGAACTAACAATGTTTGCGAATTTGAATTTAAATGAAAGCACAACAACTGAATAATCACATATTCTCATGTTTGTCACTCGGGTTGTTAAGCAAATTTAATTTGCATTTAAGTAACATTTTTATTTTTATTTTCAACAACATTCTCAGCTCAAGGCCATCCTTCTCACAACACAGTCCTGTTTACGCACCTGGACCCATACGACCAAATGTCGGATCCGGGCCAACAGCTGCTCAAATTGCGGCCCAATACGAGCCAGCTCGCAACAACCAAAACCAGCAACAACAACAGCAGGAGCCTCAGTTATCGGTGAGTATTTAGAAGACTCTAAACACTTTTACATGTGTGTCAATAAGTTGGCTTAAGCCTACATTTATTCAACACTTTGACCAGCTAGTAGTTGCTTGTCCATCCTGATTGCAACCACAAACCAAATGATAAATAATCGAAAGCTATAAGTCTTTAAATATTTATTGACAGTCCCCTTAGTCCGAATTTGAGGCACTGTAAACATTGTCAGTAGCACCTGTGAAACAACATAATCAATCAAGCAGCTGCATTTTCTCTACAACTCAATAGCATCGTTAAAAGGCGTCTAGACTAGCTTATGGGTGGTTTTATTGACAGTTTACTTAAAGCTTAAATTGCTTTTCTTGGCTTTAACCGTTTATTTGTTCGAGTGCTTAGTGTCTTTTTAACAGCCTCTCTGCGAAATTGCAAATTGCATTGTCGTGCACTGTTAAAGTGTTTCGCACATATTTTTCTTTAACACTGCACTGGGTCACTAACTATTTTCACTTTCAAGTGTCCAAGTGCCGAGAGTACTCATGTGAGACAACATCAACAACAACCGCATAACACAAACAAAACCCTACCATGTTAACTAAGCCATAATTAAAATGCACTTTGCCATGACTCACATGGAGGCAGCTAAATTGCAAAATCACTTGCTGTTGGGCTTAATTAAATGAGTTCATGTTTCGAAAAGCTGTTCAGACTGCGCCATGGGTTGACACTGATGATGAGGAACGCAACAGTGCGTTGAGAAAGTAAGCCAATGGCATTTACACGCCTGGCAATCAAAATCGAGGGGTTTCTATTGAGTTTTGATTTCATTCATAGCTTTAGATTTGAGATTTGTAGTTTTAATACTTTAATTTCATGAAATATATTAATTGTTTTCTTATCATGCCAAATACTTTTTACAGCCACTGTTGGCAGCACAGCTGAAGGAGGCCATACGCATTCAGGCTGAACAGCGTTTGATCCAGCAACAACAACAGATTCTGGAGCATCAACCATTTGTGCAGGATGGACAGGTTCGAAAGTCTATAAACTACAGAAAATTTATTCACATTGCTAATTGTAATATTTTTCTTTATTTTTCGCAGCCACTGTATCCACTTAACTACGATCCATTCTACAGTCCCATATTGCTGAAGATCGATAAAATCATTGAGCAGCTGGGCGTTAAGAACGATCTCTGCAAGGAGCGCATCGTATGCAACATGTACAAGGATCCGGCTACATACAGTCCGCACAGTAATTTTATATCCGCTGAGCTCAGTCGGTACGTATCGTAAAGTAATCGTAAATCGTATCAAATTGCAGTCAAGTTTGTCAACTTTGACTTGGTTTAGTTGCCCAACGATGCCGGTTGTAATTAAGCGTCGAGTGTTATAAATGCATTTGGCTCTTTGAACCATTCAATGCTCTAATAGTTACAAACAGAATTCCAAATTGTAATGTCAGGCTGTCAAATGCGTCAGAAATGTCACGCCATGTCAAATTCTTGAATCTTTGCAGTATACTCAAGCAATTTCTCCAGGTGAAAACAGAAACAGAAACTGAAAAACGCGTCTTACACGTCTTTTCAATAAATGGGCAAGAGCGTGAAGCGAGAATGAAGAAAGTAACAGTATGAGTGCATATGAGTTTATTTATGCGAGTACACTCACACACACTCGTGTGAGTCATTTGTCACAGGGCTTTTCTTTCATCTGCTGTCTGCCAATTGAAGTGCATGTCGCATGTTGCATGTTGCATGTTGAATGTTGCACTCTGCACATGGCCAGCCAAGTGAAAAGAAAAGCCTGCGGCGTCAAAGAGCGCGTCAACTGGTGCCACCCACGCCAAGCATTTTCATAATTGACTGACGCTCCGACGACGGTCAGTCGCCAACTGAGTGCACTCATGCGTATTGCAAAGCACGACAAATGCATTTATGATTTGTATACTCAGTCACAATTTACCACAAACATTTGTCGAAAAAGGTGTCATTGTTCATGAAGTTAGATTTATCTCAGCACATCTGGAGTATTTTAAACTCAGATCAAGATCATTTTAAATACTAATTAGTTGTTATTAATTTTATTCTGACCAGGGATAAAAACGAAACCAAAACAATTAGCCGGTATTATCCTTTTTTTATTATACCTAATCAGAAATACCGCAACAATTCAATCGGAAATTGCCCTTTAGTAACCGATTCATGCATAAAGGTTAGCTTCGGTTCAATCAATCAGTGAATTAAAATTTGGATGTTTATATTTAATTTGAATAGAAAAATCTTTTTTAAAATCAATGAGTTTTGGCTTATAACCGATAACTGAAACCAAAAATGGTAACTTAATAGAAACCCTAACTGATACCGATATAAGTTTCGTTTTGATACCCTGATTCTAACTAAAACCATTCGCAAGCTTACAGAAGTAAATTTAATGTATATAATGTAAGAATACTTATATTTAATTTCACTTCTTGAAATAGATATTTTCGGGCATTAAATATCTAATGAAGCTCTGTGACTCTCGTCTAGGACATTCTGTTATCTATGCCTTTGTCTTTGTTGTTGTACATATCTATGTAGTTGTGAAAAGTTCTCCCTTGTGTCTACTCATGGTGTAGACAATGGCTGTAAAATTGCGAGACGCCGTCATCATAACTTTGAGAGGTTTGTTGACATTCCAGAAAGAATGTGAAATTGTGACTATGACAGCGGAGATATTGTTGCATACTTTCAGGTCCGCTCGGCTAAGGTGGCGTATGCGTATTGTGTGATTTATCACAGTTTATGTTAATGACACATCATTAATTAAATGTCTCAAGTGCGCTCAATAGTATTATCAGTCGGTTGCCTTCAAGGTTTCAAGCAAGAGAAGACTAGTCCACAAAATTTAGGTAGCGTCAAAGAGCCAAAAATGGACAAAGGAAAACAATGTCCTGTACTTTGGTCTTAAGCGGAAAATTAATTAATATGCTCTTGATTAATAATTGGTGATAACTCTCAAAACAGTCAGCGACATTGCTTATCTTTTTAAAACAGAAATAACAGGAGGATTGTTGAGCTTGAGCTCTATTAATTTAAATTTCCCAAAAAATTTTCAATTAATCTACTAACAGCTTTAATTTATAGCTCTGGATTCTTAAGCACTGCAAACACTAAATGCTATAGTCGTAAAATTCTTAATGTTAAACATTCTTAAATTTTTAATGCATTTATCACATTGAGTGACATTGTTCATGTTGTGAAATATTTGTATGTATTCATTTGAATATTCGAAATAACTAAATTATTTAACTTGGTTAGCAATTGAAAATTGTGAGGGATTTTTTTAATGAAATTATGAATAGCTAAAGTGAATTTATTTCGTAAATTATTTTTCATAGTTTCCGCAACTCATTTAATGAACGAAAGTGAAAATTGTGTTACAAACATCGTTTCATGCTAAACAGCAGTGACAGACAAAGGCCGTTGAGCGAACAGAGAGAGAAATAGAAATTTTACTACATCCGTATAACGTCTGGCCGTTGGATGTAGAAAATCCATTAGATCCTTTACAGCCTTCTCTGAAATTGTTGGCGGCTTTGTTTAATAGCCCACCTACAAATTGGCTTTGAGCAGCTGTTGAGCGTCAAACTCCAAAAGCCAAGACGAAAATGCCCAACGGCGTTTGCAGTCAGGGAAAGCCCAATGACTGGCAAGAAGATTTAACGAGGCCTGTGAGTTGTCTGCCACGCACACAAAGAACACTTACCACATCGGCGAAAGTTGTTTCCTCAAGGATATACGAAAGTTTAGTTTTAATGTGGCCATGGCAGTGAGAACAATAATGGCAAAGTTAATTAACTGAGTTACTTACAGAGTTTGCAATAGAGTCATCTGTGCTCTTCAAATTAATTGTATAACACAATTTTGTATTTTTTGTCTATTGCAGAGATACCAGCGAACTGGAACCTGTTACGCATGCCAATGAGGCAGTGCGTCGCTTTTACCGACTTATACAGGCAGCCCGGGATGGGCAGGAGCAAAAGGATTGCCAAAGTCTCTATCCACAGTGCAATATGCAGACAAAGTGAAGGGAGTATCTGCTTTGAGTACGAGCAATTTTTTGAGTCAACATTTCCTTGTTAAATAGAACTGTGAATATGCGAATATTTTAAACATAAATTAATTGTTAATATTTATTTATTTATTTATTTATTTATTACTCTTAAATGAATTGTAAAATTAAAATGTTTTTTAGCTGTAAGCATCGAATGTAATGTAAACTGTGGACCACATACTAGCTAAATTAATATTAATTCTGATTTTGTTGCAACTCTTTCAATATTTACACTGACAATTTACACAGATATTAACAATTTCAATTTTACATTGCTGCAAGCTTGTTGTGAAAATGCCACTGCAAATGCAACAAGAAATGCACAACAAAATAATGAAATCAGGATTTTTATTAATTTGCCGCCTGTCAGTCATGGGCTAAAAATAAAAGTAAAGTAGTTCATAGAAATATTGTTGATAACATTTTGTAACCTGCTGAAATAAAATTACAAAAATCAATTAAGTTATACAATGTAATTAAAGATTGCAAATTGTTATGTGTTCAAGGAAACCACATACAAATGTATTGAACAATTGTATGCAGAGTTACAAAGAAAAATATTAAATAAATAAACTGTATTATACTTTTGCATTTTTCCTATGAAATTCATTTGTTTATATTGAAAATGTCTGCTGAAATTATATTTATTTGTGCCTTATTGTGGAATTTAGCATGCTGTGAAATCACTCATACGCAGCGTATACGTAATAAGAATAACTGCCTTTGCATAAATCAAAACTTCAAGGGCAGTCGGAGCAGCGTGTGGCCAATTGTCGCCGAAATAAGCAGGAATTCATTTGCATAAATATATTTATTTGCAAACCTATTGACATTTCTGTGTGCATGCTTTGATGTCTTAAAAGAAACTCAAATGGAATGAGAGAGAAATATATGAATTCTGAGCGCAATTAGCACGCAAATGGTAAAGCTTTCACTTTTGCCCATATCACAAGAGGGAACGCAAACGTAAATTATTCTGAAGACAAAAAGAAAAAACAAAAAAGAAATAATCAACAATAAAGACGGAAATAAAAGCACAACAGAAAATATTTTAGGTGATACTGCGTTGACATCAAAACACCAAATGCCAAATTGGCGGCTCATTAAATGCCACAGCAGTAAAAGTATTTGGATTCATTCCAGCTCACAGACAACCCCGCCCTCAGTCTGTCGCATTTGTCACATTTCGCCACACAGGGCACAGGGCTTGGCCTACCCTCTGGCCCAACGATTATGTTTCCGTTATACGAATCATACATACATATATCAAATTTATTGAAGAATTTAAGAAATCGTAAAAAAAGCTGCAATAACTTGAGCTAGACACGACATTCTCATACCCTATAAGTAGCTTAAGAGCAAACTCTTGAGACAGTATTACATTTTTTTATAGTGAAGAATTTTTGTAATATAGATAGAAAGATTTTTGTAGATTTTTAATTATATAATAAGTGGTTGCTTTAAAGATACTGCCATGTGTGAAAAGAGAGCATTTTAAGCAAGTTATGGTTACATGTAAACATGCAATGTGTGGGCGTTGAATGAACTGATAACACATCATGGATTTCATAATGATAATTAAAAAATTTCAAAATTGAAAATGCAAATTGTAATGCGGCTGATTAAAGACTTTGTATGAATATAACCACAACTTGATAAATCACTTGAATAATTTCATCATTTTATTCATGTATTTAGTTAATTTAAATCACAAGCCTCGGGGTTGATAAGGTATATATTTAAATTAAGTTTTGCTGTATTTAAATTCTTTTAAAATATAACAACCCTTTCAGATGAGAGCTTTTGTGATTGTGGCACAAAATGACGACTCTTCATCGAGCTGAATACCCATCAAAATTGATTCCATGTGCCGCGTCTGCAAGTGCATTTGGTTGGCTTTACAAGTGGCCATTTGGTAATGCATCGTGTCACAGCTGAAGATACATTTACGGCCTCTTGGCTGCTCGTCCACTTGTTTACCACTTGTGCACTCGTCGTATCATATTCTAATTGAGTTGCCAGGCACGCACACTGATTGGAAGCTCAGTCCGTTGGTTTTACGACACTCGAATCGAAGCGTAGAAGCCATAAAATAACTTTCAATTGTGTGCGGCATGATGAGTTATGTTGTAGTGGGCTAAATACTTAGAAGCGCACGATTAACCCACGGACAGACCCAAAGATGGAGTCGTGCCCATAAAGCCAACAGATGAGCCAACAGCCAACGCCTAAAAGGAATCCGTAGAACCCACAGAAGACCAAGACCACAGTCCATTTGCTGCACAAAGGTGAAACTCCGCAACTTGCGCTTTCCATGACTTTGACAACAAAGCGCAATCGAGGCTAAATCAGGGGCCCAAAGCGAAACGAGCAATGAGACGCGCGTTTGCCGCATACGCAATTCAATTAACAAAGTACTGACGTATAAAAACAATGCGTTGCCCGGGCGACATTTGCATAACCCATTGAGTCGCCAACGCGTGCGCACCGAGCAGGAGCTAGCTTGGATTTGAATACTACCTGATTGAATACCACAGTGAAAGTGCAAGGATGCAGGGTAATTTCTGGCTAATCGTCGCTTTGACGGCGCTGGCCGCCGCTCACGGCGCCCCCGCCCAATCCCAGTCCCAGGTGCCCCAATCGGCGACGCAGCTGGCCTTGGACATGTACCATGGCTGCCTCAAGGATCTAAGCATCTCTTGTGTGCGTCCGAAGGCACTTCACTGGTTCAACGCGGCGCTGCAGCAGCCGGAAGTGAAGCTAACCGAACGTCTGTCCATTGTGCGCACCTCGGAATCAGTTGCCAGTCCCTCAACCCGTTCCCTCAATCCCGATCAACAGATGTTCGACAGCATTGATGGCTACCTGGGCAGCCATGCTCTGAGGATTCAGGCACCTGAATACTTCCGCAGCTCCGAGGTGCGCTCTCTGGTGCCCGACTTCCTCATGGAGAATCCACTGACTCAGGGTGGCATTGTGCCACTTTCCACTGCCATCGAGGGTGAGTTGGGGTTGCATTAATCCTTCTAATCATCGCCAGCTTTTATATGTGTGCCCTCTTTTTATTCAGGTCGTGGCATGATCCGCAAGGCCGTGCTGCCCTTCCTGCTGGGCCTGAAGCTGAAGACCACAGTGCTGATGCCGCTGGCTCTTGGCCTGATTGCCCTCAAGACCTGGAAGGCCATGACACTGGGTCTGCTGTCGCTGGTGCTGTCCGGTGCTCTGGTTATCTTCAAGATTGCCAAGCCCAAGATTGTCAACTACGAGGTGGTGCACTATCCCCACCATGTCGACCATGTGGTGCCACATCACATCGAGCACGTGGTGCCGCATCACATTGATCACTTTGCGCCACATCATATTGATCACCATCTGGAGCATCACATCGATCACCATGTCGACCTGCCAGTGGAGCATATCGAGCACTTGGAGCATCCAGCACCCGCCTGGGATCCACACGCCTGGGCACGCTCCTCTCAGGAGCCAGAGGATGCTCAGGACATGGCCTATGCTGGCCAGAAGAGGCGTTAATTCCGTCCAATTCCAAATCCCAAATTGAAACATGCTGCGACTTTATTTATTTGTTCTATATTAAGTAGTTGGTACGCGTGCAGTGCGTGTTGTTTTTACGTATTTATTATTTATTATTTATTTACTTATGAGAATTGTACAAAAACAAAAATAGAGAAAGAAAAACAAAAACAGCAGAGAATAACAGAAAATGAAAAAGCAAAAGCAAAAGCAATATGTATTGAAGACATGGAACCCAGCTGGTATTCCGCCTCCGTTCTGTAAATATTTATGCAATAAAAAAGTATGCTAAAGACACTTGGCTAATTGAAGGTATTGAGAGCAAAGTTTTGGGTCAATGGATGGAGCTGGAGTCCTTTGCAAATGTAACAAGCTCCTAATTAGGGTACTTTGGCAACTTTGTAATGCACTGATTAGCCATGGCCTCTTAGCCCTCTTAATCTTTGTTGCCATACTTAAACCCAAGAGCCTGTTAAGTTGACCATAAGAGCCAGAGAGTTTCAGCTGCAAATTAACGCGAGATGAACCCAACTGGCAAAAGATTTTATAAGGGGTTTTGCGGCGATAGTAAAGCATACTAATTACACATAAAAAAATCCAATTTTATCACATTTCATGGATTTAAATTGATCTTAAATTAATCCCATTAAGGCCATTTATATCTGAAAGAGAAGTTCCCCGTATCCGGCAATTTTATTTTGCATTATGAAAGTGGCAATAAAATCATTGTTGGCTTTTTGCTGAAAGCGCTTAAAACAATTTGCTTGTTGGCTTTTTCGCTGATAACATTATTGTGTGTTCTCTCTCGTCTTTTTCCAATATCAATGTCCATGGCAACATTGAACCTCCCACACGGGCAATTGGGAAAGTTGCTGCGGTGACAACTGCCACGTGCAACAATGCAAAATGGCGCTGGCGCCAATAACTGCAACAACAGTGACAACAAGAGGCAACTGGCAACATGGCTTCAAGCATGCCAAAAACTTCATTGATATTTAACGGCATGCACTTGTCTGATATCATTGGCGTTTCTACGCAACAATTTTAAATTTAAACGAAAAATAAAAAGTTTTCCAATTTCATTGGCAAAGCTGTGGCAAATGTCGGACTTCAAACTCTGACGAATGCGCCCAGAATTGCAAATGAAGCGCCAATGTGTGGAGAAACTTTAGCTTTTGACAAGCAAAGAGAAGTGTTAAGAAAAAAAAAACAAAATACCCTGATATCAAATTTATTTTCGAGGCAAGCCAAAAGCGTAATCAATATACGAAATTCATAATTCACATGTTGCATGGCGAATATTTCGAAATTCAACTCATGATTTTTGCTGTAGGAGTGCGAGGGAGGCGAAGAAAGCCTTCCGTTTACTTTCGCTTTCCATGCGCAAGGAAAAATACTTTCTATATCATTTGCATGGGCATGACGTTGCGATTGTTGCTTAATTTGGCAGCTAAGAAATCCCAATTTATTTTTTATTATTATTAATTATGATTTTGAGTTTTCTTTACTAATTGCTTGCACAATTTGGCGTGTGGCTGTCGTATAAAATTATGTGTTGCGACAATTAAATGGCTAGTTTTCAGCAATCATTGAAAGGCTTATGACTGCGGGAGGTTTTTTAAAAATGTTGCCTATATTTTGGGTTACTCAAAGGCCATTATAAGTAAACAGAAAACCAGAAATACATTCATTCTCAAGCAGATCTGATTCCTTTATGGGCTTTGCAATTGTTTTTACTCTCTCTTTTGCATTTCATGATAATTATTTATAAGAAAAGCGCCTTTTAATAAGTTTTTCGAGAGAAAACAACAGCTTTGATGTCGGTTTTGGGCACTGAAAAACATAAATTTCATATAGGTACAAGCTTGGTCTTTGAAATTCTAGCAGAGAAAATGCATTTCAGAGCTTAATACGAGTAAGTTGCCCTAATAGACAACAACAAACAGCGACTCAGATGCCCAGACAGAGCCGGCACGCGTTTGAAATAAAACCGCATTAAGTATACGACACGTGGTATCTAGGCACGCACACACACTGTACGGCAAAAGCCGCTAAGCGACGTATGCCAACAGTCAGCAACAACAACAACATTGCAACAATGTATGTTGGTCTGCCTCTTGCGGTGTCTGCTTCATTTATGTCTTCTTCCGCCATTTTTAAACTTTTTTCTTTGGCATTTATTTGGTTGTGGGCCGAGTTGCGTACCGTCGCGTACGATAAGACACCCGAACAGACGCCGAGGGGCATTCGCGGCACTCGCCACACTCGCGACGACTTGAGAGTTTAAACATTGGGAAGTATAAAAATCGTGAACAATAGAAAAACGATTATTAAACTCAATTGTGCCAGCATTGAGGCGAGTTGTGTATTTGTCCAGCGTCGATACAAAACTAAAGCACAAATACAAAATGGCCAAACTGCTCCTTCTGGTTGTGGGCATTGCAGCCCTGGCGATGGCACATGGCGCCTCAACACCACAGCTCCAGCGATTGATTGCCGAGGAGCAGAGCAAGTGCGTCAGTGGCCAAGACTCGATGGCGTGTATCAAAGAGCGCGCCATGCGCTTTGTGGACAATGTGATGAGCAAAGATAGTTACACGGTAAGAGTTAAGCACTCAACTGGACACTTTTGGCATCCTAACAAATCTCTCCCTCTCCCACAGCTGTCTAACTTGGAGGTGCACTCAAATGGCCAACAGGTGGCGCCAGTTAGCGAGGCACGCGCCAACAGCGCCGATGGCTTCCTGGATGCCATTGAGAACTACATTAAGGGGCACGATGTTAGCGTTAACTTGCCCATGGCCGATGCCAAGATCACCGTCTCGGCACGCAATCTCGCCAACGACGAGATGAGCTTGAACCTGCAGCTGAACAGCGACAATGACGATGTTGCCGAGACCGAAGCCAGGGGTAAGAAGGGCAACATCTTCAAGAAGGGTGGGTTATTGCAATCGATCGAATCGAGCCATTAACTCAACTCCATATCGAAACAGGCAAGAAGAACCGTCTGCGCAAGCTGGCCATGCCCATCCTGGTGCTCATTCTGCTGAAGTCCATCACCGTGATTCCCATGGCCATTGGCATACTGAAGATCAAGGCGTTCAACGCACTCGCCCTGGGCTTCTTCTCCTTCATTGTCTCGGTTGGTTTGGCCATTTTCCAATTGTGCAAAAAGGTAAGCCAAGTTAATTATTAAAAAACAACACATCTCTATTGTCTTTTAGGCATTCGCGGGATGTGGTAATTAGAGGGCGTTAGTGAGTTGTGAGTTGAGAGGGCGACGGGTAAAATAGTAACAATTCCTTTTAGAATGCACTACCTTGTGCACATTCACATCACAGTCACGTATGTATGTATGTATACACTCCCAAAGATCGCGCGCTGGGTAAGTCGAGTCCAAAAACCCTCGCCCAAAAAACCCCCAACACACTCACCCCCAAAAACCACCACCGCTTCCAAATATGCCAACAAATTATTTTTATTTTTATTAAATAATAATAATTTTATTTCTATTTAACCTTTTATACCCTGTCTTGCCCATAGATTGCCCACGATCATCACCACACCGCACACATCACCGCCCACGGTCCGTGGGACGGTCGCACCTTCGGCGCTGTTCCCGTTCCCGTTGTGGAGCAGCCCCAACAATTGGCCCAGAATCTGGCATACAAGGCCTATGCCTAAGTCCTAAACCAAAATAACAAAGCGAACAAGGCACAAAATGATTTGTTAATTGTTAAAAGATTTTTGTGACTTGGCCAATGGCAGACAACAACAAGAAGAACAACTATAGAAATTGAGAACGAGGCTGCCCTGCATTCTTTAGACCCTATTTTATAATAACTTATTATTTATTATTTATTGAAGAAAAAAGCATAAAAACAAAATCAAATAAAATGACATGCAAAGAACGCAAAAATGCCTTTTAAATAAATGTTACTTAAATAAAATCAATTATTTCATGTAATTTCCCAGAATTAATTTCTGCTACCTGTGCTTACACTCAGTTTTTTATGTGAGTCGATTTCCTGGTATCGCGTAATTAGCCCTAGTGGGTCGCCTTAAAAAATATGGCTCAGCACGGCACGGCAATTGGATGCCAATGGATCGACTTACTGATGAGGGAAGAACATTTTCACTGCGCCTAAAATATTTATAAGCCATCACTTTGGTGTCCTAATTAGCCAAATTTAAGCGCCTCACATTTTTTAGCTCACAATCTAATTAGATATTCCAGTCAAATGCGATACGCTAAGCCCTGAGTTGGATAGTCGATTAAAATGATGAACAGTGTACAATTTTAATTTTAAAGCTTCTGGTTTTCACTTGCGCGAAAGTTGACGATATCCACGACGCTTTGAAAGTGAAAGTCTTTAAGCATTCTTATCGAGGGCGTGAACCGCGAAACGAGGAGTTTATCTTGCCTGCGACAAGCCACAAAGCACAGTTTAAAAACCAAATCCCTGGACCAACAGTGCCTCCATTAAATGCGCTCGAATGCCTCAAATTTTGGGGGCATTTGACCGCATCTGAATTTCATTTAAAAGGCAATCAAATTGTGTCTCTGGACCTTGGCAAGGCCACAGTGCGTATATACATATTTGGTGTAAACGCATTCCAATGGCCAATAAAAAGAGAGTCCCTTCCATACAAGCGGAGGCATCCTAGACCAAACATTTTGTAATGGTTGAGTCTGTGTGGGAGGCAGTGTAATCAACTTGGCTGACTGCCTCGCTTTCATAACAATTTAACATTCAGGAGGACGATGAGCAACACGAGCATATGAAAATTTATTATATGTACATATGCTGTCGGTTTCATTTTATTTATTTGAATTTTTTTATTTTTTGGTTGTTTTTTACATTTTTATTTTGGCACGATTTGGGTAAAGTGTGGCGCTTGTGAAATAAACATGAAGACGTTGAAAATTTCTTTTATTGGGTGATAACAGATCGTGTGACGGCAACAACGATGACACCTGTTGCATTATTCACAGTATCTGTATCAGTTAGGTAATCTACTCGAAGTGTCAACAACTAGAGATTTGACTGATATTTGTGTAAAAATTTGTTTATCCAATTTGACCACATAAATCAGTATATATGAATTGTCCAGGATATTAACCAGAATTGCATCAGAAGGATTTTTATCAATATTTTTATACCCGTTACATAAAAAATAAGTAAAAGGGGATATTGTATACGTTGAAATGTACGTAACAGGGAGAAGGAAGCATCTTCGACCCTAAAAAGTATTTATATTCTTAATCAGCATCAACAGCCGAGTCGATATTGCCATGTCTGTCTGTCCGTCCGTCCGTGTGAGGGCCTAGATCTCAGAGATTGCTAGAGCAACCATATTTGGCACACAGATTTCTATAAGCCCCACGCAGATCAAGTTTGTTTCAAATTTTTGTCACGGCCCTGTTCGCGTTAGTAAATCACGAAAAACCACCACACGCACGGTTTTCAAGATATACGTATGTATAAAGATTTTTTTTACTTATTAGCGTTAACTACTGTTATTACCTACTGTATGTCATCCTACTAAATCGTAACAAGGTCGGACAAATAGGAAGGTGGTAATGGTTTTTTTTAACAACAATAAAAAAATTTCTTTTATTTGGTAAGTGTGGAATCTGTACATACAAATTAGCAACATAGCCAACACAGATTTAGTATTTAAAATTAGGACCAAACCTCTTGCTTAAAGAAAAGGACTTTTAAGAAATAAAACTCTGGTATTATGAGGGGGCCTGACGGAGTTGGCCAATATGATGGTATTTTCTGATTAAAGATTTTAAGCAATGTAAATGCCTTAAAGCATGCAATACAAAATATTTTAAATTTATTTAAATAAGTAACGGGTATCCTAGCCAAGAGTTTGACTATAGCCTTTCCCACTTGTTCCATATTAAACTTGTTGAACTTATACTGATTTCCGTTGAAAATAAATTTTTGTTTAATTCAGAAAAATTTTAATTTGCACAAGTTACATTTTTGTGGACATGAGGATTGCTTAATTATATTTTTTTATATTGCGAAGCATATATTTTCTGTTGTAAAATGTAAAATCTGTCGATACATCAAAAATGTTATACACCTATTTCAATGCTCTGGCAAAATTGATATTTGTTATATGGGATTATCTATAATCACTTTCTACAAAAAATTAGTTTTCCCCCCTCGGCCATATACCATATTTATTTATTTGAGTTTTTTCAGAAATATTTGAAAACTAAACCCGCGACAAAGCTGTTTTTATCCATTATTGTAATTTTATATTCGATTACATTTTCTTTCGTACTTTAGCCTCAAATGTTTTTTAGCTTATTGGACAAATGTAAGTTTACAGTTTTCCATTTTATTTCCTAAAAAATTCAAATGTGAAAATATACAAAAACTTTAAATTAATGGAAATCGGTCGAAATGTCCTGGGCCAATAATATTCAGCTGTGTTTGCAACCATTTAATTACAGTTATTCCGATGTTTGATTTATATTATATATTGACCCACAAAGAAGTGGGCGAGTCTTGGAATATCAATAGCTTCTCTAACGAAATCGTGTCGGAAAGAAAAATATGTCACATATAACAGCAAAAATCAGTTTCGTAATCCCAAGAAACAAGGCAAATAATATTAAGTGAACTAACAAACAGTTCCGCATACAAGTACGAGTATACAAAACAAATGGCCTAATCCAAAACCAATGGCCAATACCAAAGCGTAGACAAGTTCCGTACTGATTTCATGTATCGAAATTTGACACAATACGTTGAAAAATGTACGTGCCCTGGACCTGGCCTGGGTCTTGGACTTGGTCTGGGTCTGGCTTTCATGTGTTCGCATAAGAGTTGAGGGGCTGCATACTAATTTGGAAGCAAAAGTTATTTTCATCGGACGTCCAAGTGTCGATAATGCAGCTCGGACCATCGAGGTGGGGGTGTCGTCTCCGATATGGAAAGCGAGAAAGCGTTCGCTTGCTAGGGAGCCGAGCAGGTCAGCCTGAAGACTTGTAGGCAACCCAGATATCAAAAAGACGACGACGCAAGAGCTTTGGTGAAAAACTTTTGCTGACACTCCGAAGAGTTGGCTAAGGTTCGGCTTGTGGCTTGTGGCTTTCGTCACTCACAATTCGTAGCTGTCCAAAAATATATTGTGAGCTCCAAAAAACTTGGAATGCATTGGTCACAAGTCTTAGTCTCTTGGTGTCCGAGGAGCGGCAGTATAAAATCGTTGGTACTCGCACAATTGTTCAACATTGTCGTCGCATCGGCATCGCAGTGAACACTACGCGCTCTGGTAGTGTATAAATCAAGTGGATAGATCAACTATCAAAGTATCAATATCAATATCTATATAATGGCATTCCGTTTCACGTCCTTTATCGCGTTCGGTTGTTTGTTGCTGCTGGCATCGACATCTGTTCAGGGAGCTGCCATCGATAATGCGGTCACGCCCCGCATTCACAGCTCGGATGAGCTAATCTCGACAATTGTGGATAAGTGCTTCCATGCCAATGCCATGCATTGCCTGAAGGAGAAGGTGCTGACCTATCTGGACACGGTCGCCAATGTCGAGGAGGAGGTCAGTGGGCGTGCCTTCGATGACGATGTCATCGACAAGGTCATCGTCGATCGTCTCGCCCGCATTCTGCGCACCAACGAGGTGCGCGTCCAGCTGCCAGAGACCTTCTTTGCCAGCTCCGTGATGACTTATCGTGCTGATCGCGGCTTTGATCTGGAGCTGCCCAAAGAGGAAGGTGTGTTTCCATCTGAATTGCAGCACAGAGTTTGTCCTCTAATTATTTTTGTTCCCCAATCCGTAGGCCGTGCTGAGAAGAAGAACAAGGACAAACTCTTCCTGCCTCTGCTGCTGCTCATGAAGTTCAAGCTGAAGGTTGTCATGCCCATTCTGCTGGCCCTGGTCAGTCTGAAGGCCACCAAGGCATTGATCTTGTCCAAGATTGCCATCAAGCTGGTGCTCGGCTTCCTCATCTACAACCTGATCCAGAAATTGGGCGGCATGAAGATGAACATGGTGCCCATGCCTGCTCCAATGCCAGCCGCCGAATATGGTGTGCCCAGCACCACGGCCTCCTCCTACGATCCCAGCAGCTGGGAGCCAATGAGCGGTGGCCCATATGCCCGCTGGGACTCTCAGAATCTGGCCTATAGCTCCTACCATCCCAGCAGCTCATCGTCATACTCCTCGTCGTCGTCCCCCTCGTCGGGCTCCTCGTCCAGCTACAGCTCTTCATCTTAGATTGGGCGCCCAGCACTCGCATTGCCGTTGTTAATGTACATACCAAGAAAACTTAGTGCCTCAGCTTCTTTTTCACCAAAAAAAAAGGGGGCGTGGCACTCGAAGTAAGCAGACCAAATGGAACCGGAACATGCCTAGGCCATATATTTAGTTGTTAAGTTTAAGCACGCGATTTTTAGCCATTTTCTATCAATCTCTATACTCCACTACACACCATTTTCCAGAGTTTCCCAAGCTTTTTTTTACTGCTTTGCCTCCTCTCTATCCGCATTTTCCCCGTCGACTAACGTCAATCTCTTACAGAAATCGACCAAAAAAAAACAAGCTACTTAATTGAATTTATTTATTTAATTTATTAAAAATTGCAAAAATTTAAATTAAATTGAAATTAATCACAGTGTTTTATTACCCGTGCTGAACGTTCTCCAGTTCACTTAATAATACTGCTGTTGCACTTGACATAATCACGAGCTATTTACATACTTATAACAAAGTTATACAGATATGTACGTCGAGTACTTACTTGAATACCCTTTAATTGATACGAGTATCGATTAGAAATTATGGAAATTATTATTATTTCTGATTTTAAACAAAAAGTATCTTTATTTCGCTGACTTTTAAACATGTAAGTAGTTTTAGCCTTCAACGAGTTTGTTCTTTGTTCCACACAGAAAAAAATGATAATTTTGAAATTAAAATTTTAAATTCTTGATTTTGGCACGTATTTTTAAAGAAAGTATTTATGATATTATTGATAAATTGAAAGAATAAACGGAAAAAATGGCAATTATCCAGCATTCAAATATTCAAAAAAGCCAAAGAATTTGAAAAATCGTACTTTGATAAGTATCTTTAATTCCGAAATTCCAAATTTGTTTTTCTGTGAAAAAAGTAAAAACTAAAAATTATCTCAATTTCGCTGAATTTTAAATAATTTAAGCCTAAGAAGAGTAAGATGATACCAAAGTATCTTTGGAGATAATTAAAAAACATTTATTACTTTTCCATCCTTTATATTTTTTTTAAAATTGAAAAGTTTTTGTTGGAAGACTCTTATTGTTTTTTTTAAGTAACTTATTGCATGACAATCAAAGTGAGTGTTGATAAAATTAGTGACCAGTGCGAACTGTCGATTTGCATGTTTGGCAACTAAGCGACAATTTCCTACACAGTTTTCAGCTAAACGAGCTAACTAACTTTTTATAGTCCGCCCCAAGTCACGCAAGTTCCGTAGTACAAAATGATTTGAGGCACGGAAAGTACTTAAAACTGAATAATAATTAAATATGTTGAAGCTGAAGTGATACAATGTAAGGGTAACAGCAGTCTTCTAATCAGCCGTAACTCTTAGCATGGCTCGAAAGCAACAGCTGTTTTAACAAAGACCGGCCAGTTGGACCAGACCTACAGCCGGTTTTTGGTCTGGTCTACGTTGAGCTACTTAAGGCGTTGACAGAGCCAATCACTCGCCAGTTGTAAGCTTAAATCGAAATGTGGATCAAGTGCTGGAGTTTGATCTGTTTGACACTCTGGATGAGCCAGTGTGTCTTTGCGGACTTTGACAATCCAGCGGAGACGGATGTGAGCAAGTTCATGCGACACTTGGATATTATACCGGATGTCATTGAAACGGGCCCTCAGGAGTTTCTCAATGTAAGTTGGAATAAACTGGGTATACACTGTATCAACTGAATCTCTATTCCTCTCATCAGGTCACCTTTAATGGATACATACCCGCAGATCGCGGCGTGGAGCTGCAACCGATGCAGGTGCGGGATGTGCCTTCGGTTAAATGGATTGCCAACCAGGATACGTACTACACTCTGCTGATGGTCGATCCGGATGTGCCCAGCAAAAAGTATCCCAAGTTCAAGGAGTATCTGCACTGGCTGGTGGTCAACATACCCGGCAATCAGCTGCAACTGGGCGATATCCGTGCCGCCTACGTGGGCGCTATGCCACTGGAGGATACAGGACTGCATCGGTATGTCCTGTTGCTCTTCAAACAGTCGGACTTTACAACATTTGATGTCGAGAAGCTGCCGCAGCAGAACGATCAGGGCCGCATCAAGTTCAACACCAAGGAGTTTGTGGAACGCTATAAACTGGGCGTCCCATTGGCGGGCAACTTCTTTACCAGCATCTGGAGCAAAGATGTGTCGGCGCTGCACAAGACCATATTTCAGAGCTGAGTTGATCAACTGGCAATTAAGGTCATCAACGCCAGCTAAAGTGAATGGGCCGGTTTTGGCCAGTCAGTTGGATTGCCAAAGAAATGCATAAATTAAGATATATACGATTCCAGCTTATTGGCAATCCGAAAACCTACACTGTAAACAAGCTCAGTAAACGTTTTAAACTATGGTTGCGATTTGATTCAATCAGTTTGGCCTTGCAATAGATAGATGTCAGTTTTAAATGTAAATCTCATTTAATTCCATGCTCAATCATGGCTGAGCCGTCTGAGCTCTTTGGGAAGCACAAGATCGTGCCGGACATACTGGATATGGCGCCGCAGAAGCTGATCAAGGTAACCTATTCGGGTGGCCTGGAGGTGAACGGTGGCAATGAGTTGACTCCCACACAGGTCAAAGGAGTGCCGCAACTGGACTGGCCAACAGAGCCAGATGCCCTGTACACAGTCCTGTTAACCGATCCCGATGCTCCCAGTCGCAAAGAGCCAAAGTTCCGGGAGTGGCATCACTGGCTGGTGGTCAACGTGCCCGGCAATCAGGTTGACAAGGGCGATGTGCTGACAGCCTATGTGGGATCTGGTCCGCCGCAGGGAACTGGCCTGCATCGCTACGTTTTCCTCGTCTTCAAGCAGCCCCTAAAGCTGTCCTGCAATGAGCCTCGCATACCCAAGACGAGTGGTGAAAGGCGCGGAAAATTCAGCACTGCCAAATTTGCAGCCAAGTACAAGCTGGGCAACTGTGTGGGCGGCAACTTCTTCCAGGCGCAGTACGACGACTACGTGCCCAAATTGTACAAGCAGCTCTCGGGCAAAAAATGAGAATGTAACAATTTAATCTCGCTTTGTTCTTAATTAATTAATTATAATTCTCGTGCTGAAATTAATTATTGTAATATGCATTTCCCTTGATTGTTTTCCCAACACATCAGCGAAATCGACAGCAGTCGACTTAAAAGCGTAGCGTCATGGTAAACTGGTTTCAGTTGCGAACAGACCTCGACTGAGAGAACAGGTCCAATTGTGGCTGGCACCATTTTAAAGTTTTCTCAATTACATCAACTTTGTTTTTCACCTCAGTGTTATTAAAAATGTTGTTTCCTTTGGTATTAATTGCCAGCATTTTGGCTGTGCATGGCGAGTCTGTGGAGGATTCATTCAAGACGCACGGCGTGGTGCCAGATGTGATACCCGAAGCACCAAACCAGTTACTGAAGGTGTGGTGAAAGATGAGACGTGAAATTAAAACGAAACTAAACGAAAACTTTCCGTTCAAAGGTTACGTATAACAATGGACTTGTTGCCAAAAATGGCGTGGAGTTCACTCCGACACAGGTGAAGGAGCAACCCAATGTCGAATGGACCGCCCAGCCGGGTGATTACTACACTCTCATCATGACCGATCCGGATGCACCCAGTCGTGCAGATCCCAAGTGGCGGGAGTTCAAGCACTGGGTGGTGGTTAACATCGCCGGCAACGATGTGTCCAGCGGCGAGGCGCTGGCAGAGTACGTTGGCTCCGGTCCGCCCAAGGATACGGGACTTCATCGCTATGTGTTCCTGCTGTACAAGCAGCCGGGCAAGCTGCAGTTCGACGGAGCGCGCGTTAGCAACAAGTCTCGTCGGAATAGACCCAAGTTCCACGCAGCCAGGTTCGCAGAGCATCATCAGCTGGGTAATCCCGTGGCTGGCACCTTCTACCAGGCGCAGTACGACGACTATGTGCCCACGCTGCACAAACAGCTGTCCGAGGACTGAGTTCGCCAATTTCTTAACATAGAAATTTACCGCATTTCATGAATTATATAAAAGATTTCATTTGGTTTTTATTGTTTTTGTTGTTGAATGTTAATTATGAGTTTGGATTTTCTGGTTGTACTGTAATCTACTTGCCCGCCGCTGTGGCCAGCGGATTGCGCAGCACCAGAATCACCGAATCGCCGCGCAGAAACATTTTCGATATGAAGCGATCTTTGTTGACGGGTTTCACCTTCTTCTTGCCCTTGCCGGTGCGCGGCAGCTCCGTCCACATCTCCTTCACGTTCTCCAGCACCATGTTGCAATGGCGGTCGAAGGCCTTGACGCGGCCCAGCAGCTTTTTGTTGTTGCGGCAGTTGATTAGCACCTGTGTGTTGTTCTTCACCGACTGTGTGAGCACCGACAGCGGACCAGTATTGAACTCCTCCTCTTCTTGGCGCGCCAGTTCCTCCGGCGTCAGCTCCGATTTCGGTTTCACGAGAGCCCTGCAAAAAAAAAAGAAGCGGCATGAGAAAAATGTTTGCAACAACAACAATGACGGCACTGGATGCAAACGATACGCTTATGTTATTTATATTAGTTCACTTACATATTGCTAAGCTTGTGACAATGATTTATTTATATAAAATGTTTCAATAAGATAGTTATTTGTTTATTTATTAACAAAACGTTTGCGCCTCGCGGCTTTTTCTTCGTGTAGAGTTGTTTCGTTTTGTTGTCAGAACGTGTTCAATTGAACGGAACAATGGAATGAGCAACTTGGTATGGAACTTGTTCCGTGATTTATGAACAAAACTCGCCCTTTTTTGAGTTTTCTGAGAAGTTCAGTTATAATAAGTGCTTAAAAAAATACTTGAATCATTTCTGAATAATTTAATCCATTATTTATATCTAAAGCTTAGTCAAATTGCATTGTTCAAATTTAAGCAATTGAACTAAATCATAAATTTAAGCTAGCTATCAACTATCGATATAATTGGTGCAAATATCGATTATGAGCATTGCGCGAATTTCGTCTCACGTGAAGTTGGCTGCGCGGTTCGCTGGAAGTTGCGATATTTGTTTAATTTCTTTGTTTTGTTAATAAATAATAACAATAGAAAAACTGCACTAGGGAGCTTAAATTAGTATAACCTCTAAGAGCACTACCACTTGCGGCCACGCTGTGCGAGTGCGGTGTCCACTGTAGCGATTTGTTGTGATTTGAACAACACGTGCATCTGACGCCGGTTCCAGTTGCCCAGGAAGGGAATGGATGATGCAAGTCCGGCTAAGAAGCCCAAGATGACCAGAGATACCCAGCACGATACGCAGGCAGCTGCAAGCTGTGCGCACTGGGTGCACCGCAAAAAGCGCTTCTGCAAAATGACAGCAAACAAGGGCAGTTCGTTCTGTGGAGCGCACGAGCCGCCAACGGAAGAGTCCCTGGAAAACTCCGACGCGGAGCGCATTCCCTGTCCACTGGATCCCAAGCATACAGTTTTCAAGCGCAAGCTGGCCAAACATCTGACCATATGCAATGCCCGGGAACAGGAGAGCACAGTGTCCTACATAGTGAGAAACATAAATGCTGGGGAGGAGCTGGACTTGGACAGTCAGTTGGAGATTGACAACTGCGACAAACTAAAACTGCATGAGCTGGAGGATGCCGAGTTCTACGGCGTCATTGAAAAGGTAAAACAGCTCTATGACACACACATAGCGGGCAAAATTGAGGAGATGCAGCTGCAGCACGCGTCGCTGGAGGAGCCTCTTAGCCACGAGGAGTACGGCCTGGAGACTCGCAAGCATCTGGTGCAGACTGCAGCCTTGCTGGGCATTCTGGAGCACGACAGTCAGCTGAGCGGGAACACCAGCTACATTGAATTCGGGGCAGGAAAGGGACAACTTGCCTTTTACCTGGCCACAGAGCTCGATTCCCAGCAGCTGGCCAACTCCCAGGTGGTGCTCGTGGATCGCCTCTCGCTGCGCCACAAGAAGGACAACAAGCTGACCAACAAGGAGCTGGTGCAGCGCATACGCGCTGACATCGCTGATCTCCAGATGTCTGAGCTGCCGGAGCTGCAGCGCACCCAACGAAACGTGGCACTATCGAAGCATCTGTGTGGAGCGGCTACAGATCTCACGCTGCGCTGCATCCTGGGCGACACCGCGTGCTCCACTGACTATATTCTGATTGCACTGTGCTGCCACCATCGCTGCTCCTGGCGCTCCTACGTCGGCAAGGCCTGGCTACAGGCAGCGGGCGTGACGCCCCGTCAGTTTGTCATCATGACCAAGATGGTCAGCTGGGCGGTGTGCGGCACCGGCCTCAGTCGCGAACGTCGCAAGGCGATGGCGGAGGCCGAGGCAGATCCCCAGAAGGAGCAACCGCAACCGGAGCCAACTCAAAGATTGAGCCGCGAGGAGCGTGAACTAATTGGATACCAATGTAAGCGAGTTCTGGACTACGGTCGTCTGGAGCACCTAAGAGCCAATGGCTATGAGGCCTCGCTGAAGTTCTTTGTGCCCCGCGATGTCACCTTGGAGAATGTGATTCTATTGGCACGACGCGTCAATTTAAAGTGCAATAAAAACAATAGTTGATTTAATTACATAATTATATTATTTGTTTTTAAATAGAATTTATCTTTAGGCAATTACAAGGATCAGGAACTAGAGTTCCATATTTTCCTTTAAATAATGAGTCCTCTCGTTCGGGAAAGAAGTTCTTTTCAGACTTGTCAACTAGATACTACTTAGGAATGAATGATTCTAAAATTTATGGAAGCAACATTAACTTAATTGTTGACTTCATACTCTTTTACGGTAAAATAGACAATAGTTCAGATTACAGTTGGTCATCAAATGTTAGATTTATGTATAGAAAGAATCTATATACATTAGCCATAGAGGATTGTCCAGCAAAGAGCAAGCTCAAGAGTGTTATCAGAATAACTGTTGAGTTAATTCTCTTTCGCTTTTTTGACCTTTTATGGAAGTTTGCTTCGACGCTCGCTTCCCAGTAAAACCTATAAGAGCGACAACTGGACCTTCAGTCGGAACAATCAATAATAACATAAGTATTCAGGTCCGATTTAAATGATTCGTTGGGAGAATCGTGTTGCCGTTGTCACAGGTGCAAGTTTGGGGATTGGGGCAGCATGTTGCAAGGATTTGCTTAGCAAGGGCATGATTGTTGTTGGCCCGGGAAGGACGACTGTGATGTGACTGATGGACACCTTCGCCTGGGTGGATACAGCACTAGGCGGCGCGGATGTGCTGATCAACAATGCGGGCATTGTCCGGCTGACCAACATCACGGATGTGATGTCCACACTGGACACGCGAAGCCTTCCAGTCGCTGCAGCGACGCGGTGTCGACGATGGTCATGTGGTAATCGTCAATAGCGTGGTGGGACACAAGGGTGCCCATGTATGGACTCAGCATGAATGCGCCTTCCAAGCACGCAGTCATCGCACTCAAAGAGGTGCTCCGCTGGGAATTCCAATAGAATGGCACAAAAACCAAGATTACGGTATGTAAAACATTAGTGTTGTTGGGTTGCTCTCTCATGAGTACTCACTCGAACAAAAAAGAGTGGCTCCTTGTAGGGAGCAAGTGAACAGGTCCTTCCAAATTGCTCTTATTGCTTGGCAGCCAAAACAAAAAAAATGTGGCAGCCTTGGCAACGGTTAAAAATTGACCGAATTTAACTCTTAATAAATATTGAAGCTAGAGCTTTGAAATTTTCACAGGAGGATTTCTAATATTTTTTTAAATTTTTATAATTTTTTTTTAGAATATTTTACTAATTTGTTAATTTCTTCACAACGCAAAGGCTGACGTTCCCCAAACCAATTTTAGAATTAACTTTATGAATTTACAAAACTTAATACGTTCTTGCTTTTTTCAATTTGTACTTACAAATTTTTTAATAATTTTTTAAAATTATTTAATTTTATTAGAGAAATGACATGGGACAGTCGTGCGTGAGGAAATCGTGTTCTTACACAGGGTGCAACAGGGTGATTGTATGACATACAGTTAGTGATTAAATTTACATCACTATCTCTTTTGCAATTCTCTCTTTCTTTCTTTCTCTTCCTCTCTTTTGTATACACCGAATTTTGTTTTTTTCCATTTCCAGGGCTGCACAACACAGCGAACAGCTGTTGGTGAGTCAGTATTTAGAAAACTATTTCGCCTGTTAATATTAAATTGCGCTTGAAAAGTAATCTTTGTAAATTGTGTGCTGCGAAAATGGCAAGTGAAATGGCATACAAAATGAAGGCCATAAAATGCCCAACAGACGAACTATCGCTGACCAACAAGGCGATTGTCAACATCGCCGATTTCACCGAGGAAGTGAAGTCAGTTTTTTTTCTTTAAATGCATTTTTTTCTTATTTTTGTTTGGATGACGCCAACGATACGTGTCCAATGGCCGTGCTGTTAGTAATTCTTGTGTATTTTGTTTGGCCCACAACAGATATGCGGACATTTCGCCTGGACCTGGACAGCATTATATATTTGCGCTGGAGAAGATTGGGGATCTGCCACGTGGACATGTGGGATTCTCGCTGGTGCAGCGCAAGTGGGCGACACTGTCCATTAACCAGGAGATCGATGTGCGTCCATATCGCTTCGACGCCAGCTCGGACATCATCACACTGGTCTCCTTTGAGACGGACTTCCTGCAGAAGAAAACCATCTCGCAGGAGCCCTACGACTCCGATGAAATGGCCAAGGAGTTCATCATGCAGTTCTCGGGCATGGCCTTGACTGTCGGCCAGACACTCGTCTTTCACTTCAAGGACAAGAAGCTGCTTGGCCTGGCTGTGAAGACACTCGAGGCAGTCGATCCCCGAACCGTTGGCGATGGCAAGGAACCAAAGACGCGGAACGTGCGCTTTGGTCGCATTCTGGGCAACACTGTGGTGCAGTTCGAGAAGGCCGAGAACTCCGTGCTGAATCTCCAGGGCAGATCCAAGGGCAAAATTGTTCGACAGTCGATCATCAATCCGGACTGGGACTTTGGCAAAATGGGAATTGGTGGCCTGGACAATGAGTTCAATGCCATTTTCCGACGTGCTTTCGCCTCGCGCGTCTTCCCACCAGAGCTGGTCGAGCAGCTGGGCATTAAGCACGTGAAAGGCATCCTGCTTTACGGACCTCCGGGCACGGGCAAAACCCTGATGGCCAGACAAATCGGCACCATGCTGAATGCACGCGAGCCCAAGATCGTGAACGGTCCCCAGATTCTGGACAAATATGTGGGCGAGTCAGAGGCGAATATTCGCCGCTTGTTCGCCGACGCCGAGGAGGAGGAGAAGCGATTGGGACCCAACAGTGGCCTACACATAATCATCTTTGACGAGATCGATGCCATCTGCAAAGCCCGTGGTTCCGTTGCGGGCAACAGCGGCGTCCACGATACGGTGGTCAATCAGCTGCTGGCCAAGATTGACGGTGTGGAACAGCTGAACAACATACTGGTAATTGGCATGACCAATCGCCGAGACATGATTGATGAGGCGTTGCTGCGACCTGGTCGCCTGGAGGTGCAGATGGAAATTAGCTTGCCGAATGAACAGGGACGTGTTCAGATCCTCAATATACACACGAAGCGAATGCGGGAATTCAACAAGATTGCCACCGATGTGGACAACATGGAGATCGCGTCGCGTACCAAGAACTTCAGCGGTGCCGAACTGGAGGGTCTTGTCCGTGCTGCCCAGTCAACGGCCATGAATCGTCTGATTAAGGCGGACGCCAAGGTTCATGTGGATCCCGAAGCCATGGAGAAGCTAAAAGTCACTCGCTCCGATTTCTTGCATGCTTTGGAAAACGATATAAAGCCCGCATTCGGTACAGCTCAGGAGATGCTCGAGAATATGCTGGCGAGAGGCGTCATCAACTGGGGACAGCCGGTGACCAGCTTGCTGGAGGACGGCATGCTGTATGTGCAGCAGGCTAAGGCCACAGAGGGCTCTGGACTGGTGTCCGTGCTCATTGAGGGTGCTCCCAACTCTGGCAAATCGGCGCTGGCCGCCAATCTGGCCAAGATGAGCGACTTTCCCTTTGTGAAGGTCTGTTCGCCCGAAGACATGGTGGGATTCACCGAGTCCGCCAAATGCCTGCAAATACGAAAGATTTTCGACGACGCCTATCGCTCCACGCTCAGCTGCATCGTTGTGGACAACGTGGAGCGTCTTCTCGACTATGGACCAATCGGACCGCGCTACTCCAACCTCACACTACAGGCATTGTTGGTGTTACTCAAAAAGCAGCCGCCCAAAGGCCGAAAACTTCTCATTCTGTGCACCTCAAGTCGACGTGAGGTTCTAGAGGAAATGGAAATGCTTTCAGCGTTCACCGCCGTTCTACATGTGTCCAATCTATCCAGCCCCGAACATGTCCTAGCCGTACTGGAAGACTCGGACCTGTTCAGTCCCGAGGAGCTGCAAAATATTGCCAGGAAAATGGCTGGGAAGCGAGTGTGTATTGGTATTAAGAAGCTCCTGGCTCTCATCGACATGGCACGGCAATCGGATCCGCACTATCGTGTGATTAAGTTCCTGTCTAAAATGGAAGAGGATGGCGGCCTGGATATGGTGGCGAGAACGCAGTAGCTACCGCCCGTCTTCGAACTGAAAATGTCAGTTGTCGAGCTCAACGATGCTTTCTGAAAAGCGAGTCCAAAACTAAAATGCACCATTGAATTAGCTCAAATAGAGATATACATAAAAATATATAAACATATACAAATGATACTAATATACAAGGGCTAGAAACAAGTACAGAACCGACCAATAATAACAAATTATGTGAACCAAGTTTATAGACATTCCACACGAATCCCAGCGACTTGACCTTTTTGAGCCTTGTCGTATTATTGTCAAACTTTTGGCATATTCGTAACTATTAAAGAGCCAAATAGTTGCTACCTTTAACCTCGTATTGGTAGCTGTATTGTTTTACTCGCTGTCCACTTTAAATTTATATTCATGTGTATTAAATCGTAACTTTTGTAAGCACAAATAACCGATTGTAACGATTGTAATGTTTGTATGGATATATACCTCGCTTTTAAGTCCAAATGGGATTTTCGGTTAGTGCAAAGACAGACTTATTATAATCGACGTTTTACACAGATGTTTAGTGACCATAAAATAAGCTATATAGACAGAATTTTCATTTTTTTTGATGAAAGTCTGCGGCTCTTTTGGAAAGTAAATAAGTCGCCCGCACAAAAGTAGACTACAATTATTAAACTAGAATTTACGCAGTTAGGCGAGAAAGAAAGAGAGTGGCAAAACCGCAAGAATGAACTTTTTCAGAGTTCCGGTTGTTAAAAATCTTTTTTTTTATTAAAACTATTAACTTTTACATATATTTAAAATGTATTTGATATATGTTTATGATCAGAGCTGAAACGTAAAAGTATTGCATACTTTTATGGGCTACAATTTTGGATTTGAACGGAAAACTTAAAAAATAAAGTGAAAAAAGCCAACGATTTAAATTTTAAATTAATCAACACAACTCAGAGTTTCAGAATGCTTCCTTTGAGAGAAATATTTAATGTTCAGCATATTTGCATTTATAATTAACTAATTAATAACAAAAAAAAGTAGATAATGCAATTAAATGTTTATAAAGATTTACAAGCGAAATGACGCAAATACGTGTGCATATGTATGTTAAATGTTACACGGCTAAAACTAATCCATTTAATACAATTATTATACATTTTTGTGTGAGAATGTACGCAATAAAGAGACATACAGAAATATGAATAGAATTAAAAGAAGTTCTTTGAATTAATGCCTGGGCATTTGTAACGTGTTTCCGATCTGGCGCCATTGGTGGTATTCCCTTGACCAGACCCAATTTCAGACGTCCATCAGCTGATTGAGTCGCCGTCGTGGGGCGACAAGCTGACCCGCCAGTTTGACCACACATAGGTACATATGTACATACGAGTACTGGTATAACTGACCAAGACACCAGTCAGTCCAATTGGCAATCAGCAACCAGAGCAAGCTTAATAATTTGTAATTTGAATAAATGATTTATAATGTAAACATTTTAACGGCTTTAACAGCTCGCGCGCGTCTCACAACTCGACGTAATAAATGTAAGTACATACATACATATGTATATGTATATGCAATACATGCTGACTTGATATTTATGTACTGTAATTGATATATGGCGCTAATTGCGAACGACACCCATTTGTGCAGTCTTACTTATGGACATCGATCGAGAGTCGGCGAGCGCCACTTTATCTAAGGAATCCTCGATTTGGATTGGCAGGCAGCCACTTCGACATTGTCAGGTGCACAAGCGAATGTCGTTATTATTAACTAATTAAAACTGCATATTTTCCAAGATGCAAAATTGATTTCGATAGAATGGTAAATTCACACGTAATCAGAGTACTCAAGTGACTGTAATAAATTTATAATCAATTTACTGGTCTCCACAGCTGCCCTAATGACTGACGTCGGCTTTCTGATTTTGGCGCGTCATCTCACACCCAAAATTGACACTCGCACCCACTGAAGCACCCACCCGAAAGCCATCAATTGCCGGCCGCGTCATCACATCGCACAGCGTATGCAAATTTTCATGACGAAAGTCCAGTCGGACAAAGTTCACTGACCGGATGGGCTCCCAAAAGCTGTCGTGGAACGACACAAGCCGATACCAAAATGAAATTTTCATTCAGCGCTGCCGCCTCTTTAAAAATAAAATGCGAAACTTTTACAAAAGTTTAAAGTTGTGTGTATTTTTGTAGTTAAATCGCATGGCGAGGGGGTGGGGGTGGCTGCTGGTCGCACTTGTTGTCAGCCACAAACACAAACACAATCACAGTCAGAGCTAAAGGCAAAGCCAAAGTCGAAGCCGCCTCACTTCACCCCCCAGTCGCGCCCCTTGCAATGCTTTGAAACCGGCTGCGCTTGTTGTTGTTGCTATTGTTGCTGCCTTTGCTGTTGTTGTTATTATTGTTGTTGTTGTCAAAAGCGCAAACGCCGGCAGCAAAGGTTCGATTTCACTTTCGCACGCTGTCGCTAACGTCGAACGTTGGTGGCGCTACTAAAGGAGATTGCTGGGTGGGGGGGAGGCAGGGCGAGGGGGCGATCGAGAGTAACAGGGGCAACACTGTGTTCAGGTTTGTGCTCTCACTGCTTTCTTCCCAACGTGCGATCTCTTGCTCTCTCACCGGATCTGTCGCATTCGTTTCCTTTGCTTTGCCTTGGTTTTTCACGCGCTGGAGAAATTTCGTATACAAGCAGACTGTTCTGTATTATTTTATATATTTTATTTTTTGCTATATAAAAGTAAAAAGTTTATTTGAGCTATGTATTTACATATGTGCAGGCAGATCGAGCGAACTGTTATTAAATTTTGTCATTTCAAGCAATATTTAAAAAGTTTTATTTTAGACGTTAATGATGAAATTATAGCAGCAGTTTACATACTGTTACATACATTCATACATTCATACATATGTATGCATTAAGTATACACAAAAGCAAACATCATGCAAAATCTTCCTGCATTACACAAACGCGGAAGATTTTTTTTTGTTTTTTTTTTTTTGCTTTAATACATGTACTCGCACATTTCATGGATTTTCCAGTGCTGAATGCATTTTCATGGCATTTTCATTGAGATTTGCCTGTGTGTTATTGTCTGTAGTACGTATGTAGCATGCATGTGAAACTAACAGTTAAATTAGCAGTTTTTGTTTCATATGGCGCTTCACGGCTCTGACGCTCAAAATTTTACACTGAAGCTGAAACTTTTGGGTTTTTGTATTTGACTAGTCTTTGTTTTTTATACTCTTTACCAAAAGAGTATTTTGCTTTTTCCACGGAGTTTGTAAGTAACCTTAAGTAACACTAATTTATTTATGTTAAATATTATGTTAATGCAGGTTTTTAATGCATTAATTATCAAATTTTCTAAATGAATAAAATATTGATGGAGAGTTAAATAAGAGGCTTTAAATCGGTTAAGTTTTAATAAAGTTACATATGAAAGTTCGAAGTTTTCAAAAAAGTATAAAGGAGTTAGTGCAGAAAAGTGGAAAGTGATGGAAAAAAAACTTAGCTTTCAAAGTAATAATATTTTGTTGCAGAATCAAATAAGAGATGAAACTTGTATAAAAAGGAAATCGGCTAAGTTTTGACAAAGTTATGACAGCTGAAAGCTTTCGAAAAAGGCTTAAAGGGTAAGCATGAAAAAAAGTGTCCCTTTTCGATGTATTTTTATATCACTAGTTTGAATCAAGCCACTGCAAATGCTTGAAAGGGTATAATATGTTCGACTCTCCAAAGTTGAAGCTTTCTTCATGTTTTATTGTGCTTTTTTTTTTGCAATTTATAATTAAGTTGCAATTTGGCATGCGAGCCAAGAAGTTGATAGCGCTGCCTGCGCCCAAAACTATTCGTGGTATGTCTGCAATTTTCTTGGAACTTGCATGCGAATTAGTCATCAGGTTGATATGGGAAAAGTACATATTAAAAATGATTGCAATACTACTGTATTATTTGGCTTATAGAAAAACAGTATTGACAGCTTAACCCATTTTAGTGTAAATATTTTTAAATAATGTAAATATTTTCAAATCAATAAGAACATTAAAAAATTGATGTTTTTAAAGTGTAAACATGTCGCACTTGTTGTACAAAGAACAAACATGTACAACAAAGTTAATTTAAATGTTTCAATTATTACTTTTACAGTATGGTGAATAAATTTCATATAACAAGGAATACGTCATGACATAGAACTTTGTAGATATTTTAGCCACAAAATTGAGCACGGGTTAAACGTATTCTATATGCATAAGATTACATAAAAAATATTTATAGGTACGAGTAAGAATCACAAGACAAATCAAATTGCAAAAAAGCGGTGCGGGATCTGAAATCCGTGGAAATGTTTGCCGCACGCGATCGAGACATTCGCATTCGTATTCGAATTCACATTTCGATTCATTGATACACTCGGCACATAAGCAAAAAAAGAAAAAAGAATGAAAAAAAGTCTGTGGCGGGGCACAGTGCCAAATTAAATAATACGAGCTCCCTGTTCCCTGTTCCTTGTTATTATTATATATTGTATTCCACCCTTTTTTGCGTGATGTGCGTCGTGTTTTTTGTGTGCTCCATATTCTTAGGAATTCCTTTGGCACAATCCAATCCAGTCGCAAGATCAATCAGTGTTCCATCAGCGGGATATGGGTCTGCGTGTCTCTCGTTCTCTCTCTCGTTCTCTCTCTCGTTCTATATCTTTGAATGTCTCGCTCTCGCTCTCGCTTGAGGGATAAATTAACTTCACGTAGTTCACTTTCATTTGAGTCCTCGACAGCTGAAGGGCGGCACGTGCCTAGCTTCGGCTTTCTTCACTTTCCTGTGCTACTCGGGTTACCTAGCATAGTTACCCCTTTCGATTTAACACACACCTTGTCAGCGTGCCACGCCTCCGAGTCATTACGAGGCACACTTGGACAAGGCGGATATTGATTTCGATATCTGTCAGAGTGCTGTGGCGCAATTTGTCGTCACCGAATTTCGATTTTCCATGTGACTCGGGCAGAAGACACACAACATCTGCGACCATTGTGTTTCACTTTTCATCAAACTTATTAATTTCTTTGATCATATTCTCGTAATTAAAGCGAATTTGATATTTCCGGCTGCCTTTTGGCCCAAACAGTTGGTTCAACGAACCCAATGCCCAGAATCCTTGAACTTGTGCTCGTCGCAGACGAAAATAAATATTTTATACATATGTATCTTCATATTGCCAATAATCTATTTCAAACAAAGAACAAGATGCGATGCGCCTGCCCTTTTTGGCGGCACCCTCACAAAATTATTGACCAGCGTTCCATCCAGCCAAAAGAAATGAATGACCAAGAAACCAAAAAAAAACAAAAAACTAAATATACAAAAATAAAACTAAAAGAAATATAAAAAGCAGTCCGATTTGAAGTTGTCTGTCTCCTTAAATGCTACCTAAATATTTCAGTTAAAAAGAAAAAGGACTTTTTGGTGTTGTTTTTTTGTGGCTGCTGCTGCTGCTGTGTTGCCCCATCCATCCACATATTTCATTCTTCTAATCAACGTGCTGCAAAACATATAATTCCATTTGATATTTGGCCTGAACGTTTCGTTTTGCCCAGAAAATTGCATTTAAACGCTTATTATGCGCTTTTTATTTGCAACCCATACTTTTCTGCCCCAATGCTCGGCCAGTCATGCAATAATAGGTATATCATAAAATAAGTATATTTTTATCTATATAAATTTGTATATATGCGCACATCTTATATTATTGTTAATTTTTTTTTTTTTGTATGCTTTAAAATTTGTTTATGCGCTTTGTAAGATACTGTATCTATGACTGACAGATGGTTGGCTTCCTGCTTTAATTAAATTAAATCGTAATATCGTTAGCAAATAAAATAAATTGTTTTCAATTACATAAATGACATGACAAGGCACTGGTGGTTGACCTCTTTCAATGTGACATTCTTGGCGTTGATTCTGTTGAACTTCAACAACGACAACAACAGCAACAACGGCAACGGCAAGAGCAACAGCTAAGGGCAACAACAGTTGCCAGATAATGGGAATTACATCTGTACACAAATATAAGCATGATATATGTATGTAAATACTTGCATGTATAAATATACATACTTATACCGGCTATGCGCCCGTTGCACTTAATCAAAAAATACGACAAAATCAGAAGTAAACAAAACTGCAACGCAGAACTGACTTAATCGCAAGCCACAACAACAACAGCAACAACACTAACAACCAAAACAACAACAGCAACGAGAACATCGGGTGCATTGAACACATGAGCAGAAAACAAAACAGAAATGTAAATGCCATACATACAAACACATGCACATATTTACGCAAATAAATATATATATTTTCTTACACATGAGCAATGCCACTGCAAAAATAGTTGCCAACAGCTGTAAATGTTTTAAAATTAAAATAAATAAAACAAACATTAAGAAATTAAAGTCACTAAGGCGTATTTTTAATACCCTAGCTGCCAAAACGATGTTTATAGTTGATCGAGTATAATTCGGTATGTTTCCATTAACTAAAGTTTAATTTGTGGTCAGCGGAAATAATATGATTTTTGGGGAACTTTTTTTAATTAAAAAATGTTTATATTATTTTATTTATGAGCATTACGAGTAATAAAAGAAGTCGACTCTAGTCCCATCTGCTTCATATCATGAATAACACCGACTTCTTTCCATAGTTTCTAAAATCAATCAGAAGTTTGTCGATTATTTTCTACAATTTTTAATGTGCCACTTTATACATAGTAAGCCCTTAGAGCCTCCATCTCAGTGTGTTCCATCTGTTTTGATAACACACAATAATTGCCTTTAAGGCTCCAAATTGTTATCAAAACTAAGAATGCGGTTTGAACTCAGATATGCATTAGATTTTGTGAAATCTATAAATAAAGATAAGAAGTTCGACTTGTATATTTAACGCTTTATTGAGAATGATTTAAATTTTGATTTCTGCGTTTTTGTTACGTTATGAAGATGCACAAACAACGCATTTGCATAATATGTATAATTTTAATTTTAAAACCAAATTAAGAATTAAATAATCGTCTAAAGCGGCCCACAAATATCGAACGCCTGTTGTCACCAAAATATTTTTTTCTTTTTTTTTTTATTATTATTTGAACTCGATTCATCTAATGCGAGTGGTTGACCTTGATGTATTGTTAAAAGTTTATTGTCCTTTCAATAGAACACGCTAAATACAGATACATTTAGCGGGCAAGTACATATGTACATGCATATGCATACATGTATGTATGTATATTTCACCATAAACGTGCATATTTAATTTTTTTTTATTTACTGCACTAAATATTGTGTCGACGAACTAGTTTCTCCACCGATTCCCGATGTCGAAACAAAGTGCATATAAAAATAAGTATTTATATAGAGACTATATAGAGTTGTTGCCTCCAGCTGATGCTGCTCCCAGATGCTGTTATCCCAGCATCCGCGTCAGCTGTCGACGACGACGACGACGATGCTGAAGTTGAAGTTGACGTTGATTCGCCTCGATCTGCATCTTTTGGGTGTCTTGCCACCTGAGTGGGGAGGCGGGGGCGGTCAAGGGGCTGGCGGGCATTATGCAAATTAAACAAGTTCGTTGCCAAAATAATAGCAGACGCAAACACTGAGAATGCTGCTTTGAATTTTTGTTTTTAATTATTTATTTGCGGCTATCCACAATAATTTATTAATTACATAGGTTTAGCTGTAGTTGCTTTTGTTAAGATACTGCAAACATGTTTTATGTTTCAAAACAAATAAGTAAGTATATAAACTGAGAATCGTTTACGGGTAAAAAATAGAGATAAACATATAGAGAGAGAGAAGGTGGGAACGAGCTTGGCAGGGAGTTTTGTTTAGGCTGCCAGTTTTGATTAGCTAAATTGTTGTTAATTTGTTTGACTTTGAACTTGATTTAGAGCTTGTTTAGTTCTAAAACGGCAATACATAGTCGGCACCCATAAATTTGTGGATGTCTCTGTAGCAGCTAGTATAAAGAATTAAGTACAAAGAGCTTAAATAAACTTTTGAATGGAATGGTACTCGAACAATAACTAATACATCATAATAAATAAATAACCTTGAATAATGTGCGCGTACTTTAAATGATTGATTAGAACTAAAGATTACTAATTTTTACGAAATATTCCTTTTCAATTTGGGAAGTTCAGTATGGGAACTTTTTTCTTTTAGAATATATTTGACGAGCAACTGGCACAGACTATCCCCATTCATAGTTTCGAAATGTCCCCCAAAAATAGAGCACTTCATGATCATGACTAAGGTCAGATTCATAAAAAGCGCATAAACTAGACCCAATTTAGCAGAACTACGGTCAAATTCACAAAGTGAAATTCGCAAAAAAAGCAAAGAAAATTAAATGGAATGAAATGGAATCATTTTATGCCCACACGACGCGTCGGTGCAAAATTTCCATATCAAGCTGATGAGTGTGATTACTATACGAGGCCGTCAGTACTTAGATGTGGTTTTGGGTGTCTCTATCCATAGTCACAATGCATTGTCGCAGTTGCTGTTGCAGTTCGTATCATTCACTGGCCGCCAGATGACAATTCGAGTGCAGGCGCTTCCATTTTCAAGGGTTTCGCCTTGTCTGGCGTCTCGCATTCGCAGTTTCGCATTGAACTTGAGCGCTCGGTTTGGACTCGTGTTTTGTTGGGACAGCAACTGGGGATTGGGGTTGGGGAAGGGAAAGGGGCTGGTGTTGGGCGAATGCAATCAGGTGCAGCCAATTGTTGCCGGATCTTTGGAGCACAATACATATGCTCGATTCGAGTACTCGTTAATCATGCGATTCCGAATGATATCACATTTTATAATTAGAACGATGCATTTTCACTTTTCACCTGATATACTTATGTACCTAATTGTATCCAACATATATATTCTAGTACTACAACATCCGCCTAACTGTTGACAGCTGAAAATCGTGATATTTGATGCTTATACTACTGGTAGTATCTTTTACAAAAGCATATGCCCGTTGAACGATCGCTGTTGAGTTTTGTTGGCCATCATGCTGCCTGCTTTGGTCTTTGGAACGCCCGTAAAGTGTCGTTCATTACGAGTATGACCAACTCTGTAATGTTACAATGTAATCTCGCTGGCGACTCTTTAAAATATGCACCGCCGACGTTTGGCGCATATCGAAACTGTCAGGTACCGAGCACTCACTCCAATCGAATCGAATTCAATCTATATAGTACTACATATTTACACATGGACTTCAGTTTTGCACACACTGGCCAAAGCAGTTTGACCATGAGAACATGTTATTAAATTACTATAATAATGTATTAAGTATGTAAGAATGTTACAAATGTTAATATGTAGTAATAATTGTAATAGGTTCTTGCTATTTTGTGCCCGCTGCTACATAAATTACTCGGCAACGCCACTGCGATCGATCCGACATTGATCGAGATCAAAATCAACATCAATATTGAGCTCGAGATTGAGATCGAGCCATTCCAACTTCCGTTCCCGCCATTCTACGCACTATATAAAACAAAGCTCACCATTTGACATTTTCAGCCTCAATTCTTCGGAAATGATTGATGATTAACGTATGTTAAATGTTCGTCATACTCATATCAATTATAACTCTGGATACTTACAAGTACTTGGAAAGTACATGAACTTGCGTCAACCGGGGCTTGGCTGTAACTAAATTAAGAACAAGCTGCAGAGACTCCAAATTTAATAAGTGTGCCGAGTATACTCAAATACACTCTTAATTCGGAGACACAGATATGAGTACTTGTTGGTTTGGTTTTGACCAATTGAATCTGCATCGAGACAAAACAAGAAACAGTTTATTAAAAATAAACTTTTATTTATATCAAAAAAATTAATGAAATTAAAACCTTTGTCTGTTGCTTTTGTGCATCATTTTAAGATATATATGCGATTTATCGACATCCTTTTGTAGTATGTACAATAATAAATGATAATTATTATTTTATAATTTCGATTATACATACATCGGAGTGTTATGCAATCAATTCATTAATTTAAACAAATGCTTAGTTAATATGCTTTGTTATTCACTTGCACAATCCACGATTATTCCAGTTTTAATTCTCTTCATTATTCTGGAGACAAAGTAAAAATATTCCGAAATTCATACTTATTTAACAGCCGCAACGAGTTTAACATGTAAATAAATGTTAAAGCTTATTATTATCAGCATTCACTCTATAAATTAGTACGAAATTTCTAATTAATTGCCAGTGATTGAATTCGACATAAAGTATTGCAATTTATCGCCGATCTGGTCGATTTTTAGTTGCCGAATGTCTTTCAAGTACTTTTCGACTTTGATATCTAAATTAGCATTTGACTTTTGTGGTTGATCTCTTTGATGTGTGTACATGTTTAATTATTTGCACAAATGCTAAACGCAATCAGCGAGTTTATAAAATTCTTAGATACTCAGTACTATTTAAAAGAGTTTAAAGGAAATAAAGGTGTAGAAGGAAAAAAAATTATAATTGAGATGATTTAAATGATATTTATATATTTATTCTTTAATTGTAATCTTAAATATTATTAAAACAATTATTACTTAGATTTTACCAATGTAATACGTAAAAATTAAAGTAACAAGAAAAGAAGAGGTCTAATATACCCTTTAATAATGTGGGATATGGTAAAGTATGCTAACTACACAGTCTACGGCGTCATCGACGCTGTTTATATTTGCGACAAGTCTTTAGACATTTATTTATTTATTTTATTTATAAACTAATCATAAGGTTTAAACCTTATGATAAGGATGAATGCTAGCAATGGCTGCCATGGCCTTCAGCTAGAAACTTAGTATACAAAGGTCTTATGTCTAGAATTATTTTCTAACAAAGTTTGATTAGGTGGTAAACATATGTACAGTTGTAAATATGATTTTGTCTTATGTCAAGAACAAATTAATAACAATTTATGATTGAATGGTATATATATGTAGATGTGTACAGTTATAAGTATGATGTAGTAATATGTCTAATTAATATTTACATTATTGGGCAATATATATATATATATATTTTTTATACAGTATATGTGTACAATGTTGGCTAATATAATTGTGTGATTGAAATTTTTTAAATAACGTTATATAATTGTGATTTTTTTAAGAACCTAATGATTTTAAGCATGTTTTCTTCCGATGGATTAGCTAGAATGTCTAATGGATTATCTTGTTCAAAAATTTCTCGTTTAATAGCTGTTAAGCTGGGACAAAAATTTAGTATGTGTTTTACATTGATGTTATTATTGGAATTGCATAGAGTACATAAAGATGATATATTTTGATCGATATAATGTTGGTGGGTTATTTTGGTATGTCCTAATCTTAGTCGGATAATTTTGATTTGATATCCAGTCTGGTTATATTATTATGTGATATTCTGTTTAAGTAGTCATTTATGTGAAATAAGTTTTGGTTAAGATTTCGATACCATTCATTGCAGCTTGTAATTTTATTTTTAAGTTTAGTAGCAAGTTGATTCTTAAAGTATCTGTTGAAGTCTTTAGTGTTATAGTTATGTGTATAAATTAAGGGCATTAGCGTTGAAGCTTTAGCCATGTGGTCAGCTAGTTCGTTCCCAGTAATCGCTACATGTCCAGGGATCCAGATTATTGTAACTCTATGTAATAGGGTAGTTAGTAAGGATCTAATTAAAGACGCATAATAATCAGTGTTATTTATATTAGATATAGAATCTAAAGCGGATAAAGAATCAGAGCAAATCACGAATGATCCTTTGCTGGATTTAACAAAATTCAGTGCCTCCAAAATTGCAATTATTTCTGCAGATAAAACTGATGAGTAATAAGGAAGGTTCCCGTATTTGAGTGTGTGTGCTTCTGTGGTTATAGCATTAACCTGTTACATTATTTTGTCGTGATCCGTCAGTATATATAAAGGTATGGTTATTGTATTCGTTTTTGAGCCTAGAGAAGTGTTGTCTATATATGTGTGGTGGCGTAATTTGTTTGTTGTGTATTCGCAGTGAAGTATTTATTGAGTATTGAGGGAATAGCCAAGGGGGTTGTAGGAAAGTTATTTTTTGAGGTAGATAAGGAAGATTGTCTGATTTTAATATTAGGATTGAACGTTCAATTGATGATTTAATTTTTTTATTAGAGCTTATTTTGCAATGTTTGATAATGTTTGCTAACGGTGTATCTGAAGATTTTAAAAGGCTCTTTGAGAGTTTGGCTGTTGTAAGGTTACGTTTAAGTTCTATGCTTGGAATATTGGCCTCAAACAACATGTTATTTATTGGTGTAGAGCGAAAAGCTCCTAATGACATACGAATAGCAGCGTTAAATGGGGTTTTAATTTTGTTTAAAATTGATGTGGGTGAGTAGCCATAAATAAATAAAAGCATAGTCTATTTTAGATATTAATATTGCTTTTGTAATAGTAATTAAGGTATGGGTATTGCAGTTAAATCTTTTACTAGCAAGACATTTAATTATATTAAGGCTCTTCGATAGTGAAGATCTTAGCATGTTGATGTGAGATAGCCAAGTGTAGTTTTTATTTATAGTTAAGCCCAGAATCTTAACTGAAGACACTGAAGGTATTTGTATGTTGTTACAGGATATTTTGCAGTTGCAATTGTGCTTTCTACAAATGTGTAGATGTTGGCATTTGCTAAGTGACAAAACAGCTCCAGAATAGGAACACCATTTTTCTATATTTTGGAATAACTTATCAAGGTTGTAGTTTATATTGTTACTTTTGTTAAAATTGATTATCAGAAAAAAATCATCTGCGTATGCACTGAATTTAATTTCTTTTTGCATGGAAATAATTTTGGAGAGTTTATTGTATGCAATTAAAAATAGAATCACAGATATGGGTGAACCTTGCGGAATACCGTTGTTGTAGTGGAAGAATGTTCGAAGTTTGTGATCCCATTCTTACAGCAAGCTTTCTATTTGACATGAAGTTTTGAACATATTTTATAATTTTAGGTCCTAATTTCCATTCTGATAATTGATTAATTATTGTGTGAATACCCACTCGATCAAAAGCCTTTGAAAAGTCAAGGGTGATGAGTGAAGTATGTTTTTAAGAGGCTAAAGATTTTGTAATCAGAAAATCAGCATAGAGAAGACTCTCAGCTACTGATTTTCCTCTTTTAAAACCGAATTGGTTAGGGTGTAGAAATTTATTTTGTGTAACGTACCACCAAATTCTTCTAGCTATAATTTTATCTAATGTTTTAGATAGACAACAGTTTAATGAGATTGGTCTATAGGAGGATACTTGCATTTTATCTAAGTTTGGCTTGTGTATTGGTATGACTAAACTGGTCTTATAACTCTGTGGTATAAAATTATTGAAAATATTATTAAAGTGTCTTACGATTCTTTCTTGCATGGTGTGTGAACGATTTTTAATCATGGGGTAAGATATACGATTTAGACCTGGTGTAGAACCTTTTAGGGATTGTAAACTGGCTTGAAGTTCTATAAGTGTGATGTTTTTTTCTATTGAATTGGGCTGATTTTGACACAGAGAAGTTTGTATTTGGAATATTATATTTATTTGATAAGAAATTACTACTAAAGTTGTTATCGTCCGATAATTGTGACCAGTAATTTACGAAAATATTTGCCATAGTATTGTAGGATGTTGTTGTTTCATTATTGAATGGATTGTGTAGACAGTGAATATTTTTTACGGGATTTAATCCGCAGAAACGTCTTATATTTGCCCAAGTCTTGGCTGTTGGAGTGGATGGATTTATTGTTGAAGTAAATTCTTTGGTGGATTCTGTTTTGCTAATTTTAAGTTGTCTTCTAAATATGGCATTAGCACGTTTGTAGTTAATAATGTTTTCGCTGTTGATGTGTCGTTTCAAAATTCTCCATGCTTTGTTTTTTTTAAAAGTCTTAGTTCATTGAGAGTTGTATTCCACCATGGAACTTTGTGATTGAATTTATTGGGTGAAGTCTGTGGTATGTTTTTATGTGCGCTTATTAAAATAATTTTGTTTATAGTAGCAGCTTCTTTGTTTACAGAATTGTTAATGGGGAATTTATCATTAAAGATGTCTGTCGTAGTAGAAAAGGATTCCCAGTCTGCCTTGTTGGTTATAAAATAAGGTCTAGATATATTTTCAATTTTAGGGTTTGGAAAGAGGGATACAACAATTGGAAAATGGTCACTACCACACAGATCGTTTAAAATATTCCATTCAGCTAATGGTGCAATTTGAGGGGAGCAAAAAGATATGTCTATGTGTGTAAATGTGTTATGTGTTGTATAGTGTGTTGGTGATTTGTCATTTAATATTATGTATCGAGATTGTTCAATAAATTTTGCTAAAATGTTACCTCTCTTGTTGTTTTGAGGAGAGCCCCAGTTGGCGTGCCAACTATTGAAGTCTCCTGTGATGATTATTGAAGGAGTATTGTGATTAGTAAAGATATTTTCAAGGTTTCTACTAGTAAAAGATTTACTTGGTGGAATATATGTGGAAAGTATGGATAGTTTTAGTTTTGAATTAACTTCTATAGCGACTGTTTCTAAGTCATTTGTATGATTTATTTCAAAATATTGAATCGACTTGTGAATTAGTATGCCTGCTCCACCAAATCGATTGGATGCAGGGCATGTTATTAATTTGTAATTTATTGGAATTGGTAGGTTATTGTTGTCAATTATGTGTGTTTCTTGTATTGTTATAATGTGGGGTTTATGTTCTTTAATTAATATTAAGAGCTCACTATAATTGTTAACATATCCTTTAATATTCCATTGTAGGATTTTCAAAGACATTAAAATAAAATTTGGATGTTTGTTTAAAGTATCTTTTAAGGATTAATATTATTTTGTACTATCTGTAAGGAGCTAGGTAAATTAAGTAAAATTATAGCTAAGTTAAATTGGTTGAGTGATCATCGTCTATCATAGATTCTTCTGATTCTGATATCAAATTTGAATTACTTGTTGGGCTGAGTTTAGGTTTTTTGTTGGTCATCTTTAGTTGTCGAAGAGTACGTCTGGAAGTAGATCTTGGCGCGATTTTAATTTTTTTGCCGGTAGTGCCTTTTGTATTATTGAGCTTGTTGGTGTCTTCTATTAGCTCGTTTATATCGTCATAGTTTAATACAGTGCGTTGGATGGGCTTAGAAGGCAATGCTGATGTATCATCATTGGTTGTAGGTTTCGGAGTTGGTTTAGGTGTAGAGGCTGGAGAATTTTTACTAAGAACTGTAGCAAATGTTGTCTCTCCGTGATGTCTGGATTTATATACTGCATGTGCAGCTTTGTTGTCGATTTTTAATGTAGTTTTAATGGCAATGATTTCCTGCTCTTTCAAAAAAATTGGACATTTTCTATCAAATGTAGAGTGATTGTGGTTCAAGTCATTCACACTGCAGTTTACGCAGTGGAGTCCGTTTGTGCACTTATCCATTTCTTCAATTTCACAGTGTTGCTTGTTTCCACATGTTGTGCAAATTTTATCTGCTGCTTGGCATACTTTCAAAGTATGTCCGAAGCGTAAGCATTTATGGCAACGCATTGGGAGTGGTATATAGGTGCGAACCTTGGTTCTCTGGTATCCAATTGCTATATATTCTGGTAGGTCATGTAGTGCAAATGTCAAAATGATGAGACCGGTTTCAATTCGATCATTGCCTTTCTTTTTTGTTATTTTTTTAATTGCTGCCACATTTTGGGAGCGAAGTTCATTCAGAATTTCCTCCTCCGAGATTGATCTAAGGTCATTGCAGTAAATGACGCCTTTGCATGTGTTCAGAGTTGGGTGTTCTGTTATTTTAACTGTTATTTCCGGAGATAAGGTTGACAGTTTCAGCAGCTTAGTGGCTTGCTTATGGTCTTTTGTTTTTATTAAGATCGCACCATTTCTCATTTTCTTACACTCATCCACTACACCGTTACATGTGTGGTCTATGACTTTCTTAATTAAGAAAGGAGAAACATTTTCAAGTGAATCGTTTTTGGTTTTGTTTTCGTTGTTGTTGTTTACTCGTTCCATTATTAAATATTTGGGTCCGTTGGAAAATTCCATTGTTGAGGTGTTTGTTGTAGTGCTGTGCAGCTTATGCAAGTCAGGAGGATCTGGCGGCTGTCCCATTGTAGGGTGCATTATTTGCGCTTTGCGCAGTGAATCGCTTATTTTATTTTGGCTTGTTGTTGTTGGTATTCACGAAATAGAAGCGAAGTAAAAGTAAAGAGTGTTTGATAGTAAAGATTGATAAAGTTCTTTAGTTGAGTTTGATGTTCCGCGGTTTTATTTGCACGTCTGAACACTTTGACTGCTAATTGAGAACTGAAGTCTTTAGACATGTTGATTAAGGTTTTATAGACAAATTATGTCAATTTAAAGGTAAACATAAAGCAAAGACGGATTCATTTCAAGTCAGTTGAGTCTGTCTGATGATAAGATTGGTTTCGGTACATGCATTTACTTGAATGTTTCCATTTCCGATTCGTTTTTAAATAGCATAATAGCCATTTACTGATAAGCATGTAATAATGTAATTAAAGTGTATAATTTTAAGTAATATACTACATAGGGAATTTTATATTAATATTAACTTTTTTTCGCTGTGAATATTGTTTATTGATTGCGATCTGCATTTAAAAGAGTTCCGTTTATTGAATTTGGCTCCAGTTGGCCAAAGGGCGTGTTACCAAAGGCTGCCAATGTTAAAAGTAATTTTGATTTATTGCAATGAAGTTTTAATCTTCGTTATGTTTCCTGTTATATATGGGAAACTATGACAAGCCCCGGTTGATCTCATTGGTCTAAGTTGTTCATAGCGCGTGTCGTTTGATATTGAACTTGGCGCTGAGTCTGAACCTGGTTCAGTCTCTGGCTTTGACTTTGGAGTGCGACTTTGCGCGTAAACATGGTCTTGTTTATAGGTTTTAGGAATTACATATATTATACTCGGTATTCTAATTGAAAAATATTATTAATTTATTTATGTTGTCAACGGGCGGACTGACAATTGTAGGCGTTATTGCTGAGACATTTTATGTCGCATTTTGTGCATTAAACTCGTTTTAGCAATTTGTATGCAATTTTGAGTAAAACACATTCAAGTATCTTATCTTTTAATGCGAAACATGAGCTAAGATGTGGACTTGGGTGCTTTTTTTAGCATAAAATTATCGAAGACAAAAAGATCTACATAAATCTATTGTTTTCTGTATATGTATCTGTATTTGTATCTTTTGTATCTGTATCCAAGACTGAAATACACTGCAATTGCCGTAAAGTACCGGCTTTTGTCGAAAATACTTGTTTCTCTCAAAATACGATAATGAAATTCATTCGTTCTACTCGTAATCCATGCAACAAAGGAATGCCACTAAGATTCTGGGCGGGAGGTGCCGAGTGACGACTTCAAGTAATCACAAAAGAGCAAAAAACGCAACGAGCCAAAAATACAAATAAAAATAAAAGAGAATTAATTAAATGCATTTCTGTTTAGCAACAAGCAGTCGAATTTAGTCGACTTTTGTTTTGACGTACAAGCAAAAGTGTTTAATTTGTTTGAAGAGGGGCAGGTTTGCTTTAGACTGGTGATAATTTCAATAATGAAATCGTATCATATACCAAATATTTAATTGAATTTCGAGTACGTTAGTATTGTGAGTACTCACTTGTATTTGTAGATTTAACACTTGCTAATCTCAAGGTCGTTTAATTTGTTTTATTTTTGTAATTGATATGTTCGTCTAGACAGGTTTAAACAGCAGATTTATTAAGGAGCCGTTAAAACACGTGTACGTCATAAATATTAATATGCATATTTATGCTTTTCTATTTTAATGACTTGCATATTTTGATTCGTTTAAGAGCCAAATCTTCTCAGCTTTCTTCTTAAGCTATCTTCTCGCAGTCTCTCCCAAAATCTTTTGTTATACTGATCAAAGAGTTACAAACTTACATACATATATTGTATACATATATCAAATCAGCCACATTGAGCCCTATCAATTTTAATTTCATGATAAAAGTTTACCATTACACGGCAAACGTTGAAATACAGAAACCCAAAACCACCAAAAACACATGACACCTCCAAAACCTTTGAAGAAGCTATGTATATAGGAATGTGCTTCCATGTATGTATGTACATATGTACATTTATAAGTATGTTTGTATGTATGCATGTACTATCCCATATGTTATATGCTATATGCCTGGGCTATGATACCATAATCCACGAATAAAACTAAAGAAACCACAGCAAACACAAAAAAAGCTCACAAATAGTTCAATGAACTGTTTTTGTCTTCTGTATGTTGCTATGCTGTTCGCTCTCTCTCTCCCTCTCTGTCTCTCTCTGTCCCTCTCTGTCTCTCTCTGTGTTTCTCTCTGGCTCTCCCTACATAAGTACAATGTATATCACTCTCTGCTCATCGTTCACATCGCTCTCCGTGTGTTTCTATTTATGTTTATTTGTGTATTTGAATTAATTTTTGTATCTTTAAGGTGGCCAATACTTAGTTGAAGTCTATTAACTCGAAATGCATCGAAAGCTTTGTGTTTGAGTATTTCTACAGAGACTTTAGTATAAAAATAGTCTGTTGAGTTTTCTATCTCATCTGCATCTACGTATCTGTATCTACAACTCTATCAGATATTTATTTTTTTTTTTAGTTTGTGTATTTTGTCACGTAGCCATCGTCTGGTAGTTTTGAATGAATTTTGATAGCAGGCACATGCAACTCATTTTTACTCAAATTCAGAGTGCCACGAATCTTTTCACATGCCTCCAATCAAGTGTGAATAATGCCAATTTGGGTAGCAATAAGCAAATCATTTAGGCTTAATTGTTATGCTGATGGAGGCGCTAGATGGATTGGTTTCAGCTTTAAGCCATAGTCGTCTCACCTGACAGGTGTACAAACACATACTAAGCTGGCCCAAGTGTAAAAGTAACTATGTATGTGTCTGTATGTGTATGTGAGTGCCGGCTCACGTTTCATGCTTTTGTCTGGGGGTCTCCAAACTTCATCGCCTCTTTTTGGTCAAGTATTTTATTTTGGTATATTACATGATGAAGAAAACGAAGCAAACACCGAAGCTCTTGTACCCTTTAAGATGTTTGTATCAAGTCAATAATTGTAAGCATTAAAACTTTTGAAAATTATTCGATATTGGTATTTTGATCTTAGATTCAATTGTAATTTTGTTGTCTTTTTTATTTGAAATTTGTGTATTAATTTTATATATTGTTATGTTACTTGTATTCATAATTCACTTTGAGGCACCACTTTGCTTACTTCTTAAAATAAATAAAGCAATTAGAATATATAAAATAAATAAAGTATTTAAAATAAAATAAGTTAAAATAAATTAAAATTACATATATAAAATAAATAAATCCAATAAAATAATTAAAATAAATAAAATAATTTAAATAAAAAAATAAATAAAATAAATAAAAACAAAAAAAAAAATAAACAAATAAAATAAATATAATAAATAAAATAAATAATATTTATTATTTTAATAAAATAAATGGAATTAATAATTAAAACTGGTCTAATGTTATTATTTATATTACAAACCTAATAGCCCTGGAGCTATGTCCATTGTAAGAGCATTATAATTATGATAAATATGTAGTAATAGTTTTTTAATTGAATTATTGCAAAAAATATGTGAGTCTTGTTTGTTTGTTCATTGTCATTGTGGGCGTGTGTTCGAATATAATTGATTGGCATTACACAATAATAACATCTATCTATCTATCTATCTACTTTTGAAGCGTTGGGAGGGAATTGAGGCTGCTCTGCTTACGCAATTGCCTCTTAGGTATGTATTTTGGCTAAAAGGGTATTTGCTGCTGACGTCACTGATAGCAGAAGGCCAGAGTCGCTTTTGGGTATACAAAGTATGCAATTGTGCCCACAACTTGGACTGGGTTGCAATTTTGTTCACTTGGACTTGGCCAACAAGCTTAAAGTCAGTGCCAAGTACTGAAAATTGCAACGTGTTTTGGCATTAGACGTGAAAGTGCGAGTTACACTCGAGACCAAAAGAGGGGGGCGTGGGCGCGGAGGCGGAGACGGACTGTGAACGGACCAGGGATTTGAGCCCGAGTTGAAGCCCACATAAAACGTCAGTCACTTGCTTTTTATGGCACGTAATTTGCAATTGGCAAAGCCAAGTGACCACCACAAATGTCCAGTAGACATAGAAACAAAGATACACAGACAAATAGGAGACATGGGCGCGTTTTGCTGGCAACTTTTCACTTTTCATTTTGCGCTTTTCCATCATCACGAGCAGTTAGCAAGTTTGTATATATATAGATATATTAATATGTCTGTTGTGCATATTTTGGCCTGTTGGCCTATTAAGTCTTTGGCTTGAAATGTTCTATTGTCTTGGCAGTTGGCCAAATTGCAATTGGCTAAATGGAAAAAACCCCAAACAACTTTACAGCGACCCATTTAGCTGCACATTACGCATACGCCCCGTTGTGATTCAAAAATTTCATAGATGAAATGCCACCAATATTAACATGACTAATTTGAACTTCGGCGGAAATGTAACATTCGTCACGTGAGTGGCTCGAAAACTATGCGAACTAAGCCAAAAACAAGTGTTGAAAATAAATGCAAAGCAAAAAAATAAAAATTTGCAAATTAGGAGAAACTTTTGCTACCAGTTCATAATTCGTATGGAGAATTTGAAGATGGAACTGAAACTGAAACCAAAGATGTGAGAGTATATTGTATGTATGTATAACAAAAGGCACTTGTCTAGGTGAAATTTTCACCAGTTATTCAAATGAACAGCAACAAAAAAGCACAAGTTGATGGCTGAACAAACAAAACAGTCAACAGTCGATATATAAAAAACGGAAACCGTTAAAGTCAAACAGCAACAACAACAAACGTTAGTTTCAAATCGCTTTCAAATTGTACAAGTTGCTGCTCTTGTTGTTGTTGCTGTTGCTGCTTGCTGTTGTTGCTCCTCGTCCCCGCCGCCTTTGTTAATGAGGCGTGCGTCGTTGTTTTGGCCCCCACTTGAAAGCTGGAAGATCAATATGGCTATAGGTGGATACCAAAAGTCAAATGTTGTTATTGTTGCTGTTGTCGGTGTTGTCTACCACTTTCGTTGTTACTGTTGTTGATTTTGTAGCCGCCAAAGCTTTGAGCGATTTTTCATTGGAATAGAAAGTGAATTGAATTTGTTTTCAGTAGACCCCGTTGTTGTTTGTATTGTTGTTGCTGTTGTTGTTGTTGTTGTTTGATTGCTCTTGAGTCGCAGTCGTCTTCATTGGTGTTTGGTGTTTACAATGAAAACAACATTAGTCGAAAATTGGACCATGTCATTGACCTTTGGTTGCCCCAGAGCAGTGAGAGTGTTGTCTATTTGTTTGTTTATTTATTTTTGTTGTTATTTTTCTTATATGGGAAAAACGGAGTAGGAAAGCATAGCTTAAAGTGCTGGAAATTTCTGGAGTGCAAGGGAAAACTAGCGAAAAGTCATGAATAGTAAAAGAAAAGCTCACAGTAAATAATACAGGTTGAAGTTAAATTTTAAGACGTCTTTATGGATGGCAACTAAATATAAACTATCTGGTAAACAATACATAAGTGATTCACATGTTTCACTTTATTATTAATACGTATGTACATTTTAAGCATAAAAACAAATAAGTCGCCTTCTGGCAGTTACTCGCATATTTGCATTTCTTTCCAGTTGGTAAATTGGAACAACAGCTGACTCGATTTCTTTTACAAAATGTGTAAATTAAAACTTCCCACCAGCTCGTGCCAAAATGAGCAACAACAACGAAGACGGCTAAAACTACAATAACTTCCAGTTGGCCATTGAGTTTGTTCACCTTTCGCCTAATTATCAAAATACATAAACGAAACGTACCAAAAAATAAAAAAACCAAAATAAAAAAATTTATATATATTGAGCTACAAGACGCGTGCAAAGGCGACGTTGACTGCGACGCAGACGCAGAGTCGACAACTTCAATGAAATCAATTTTACGATAATAATTTTTTGAAAGCACAGCAACAACAACAACAACTACAGCAGCTACAGATACAGATACAATGCGGTGAAGCCCTGCCGCTTCATACTATAAACATTGAATCAGCGCCAGGCCCCAGTCCGGTACCGTTGGAAATTTCTTGCTTTTTCTTTTCTCAGCACACATATATACATACATACCTCCATGCATACATACATATATAAAATTTGTATTTGTATTTTTGTTTTTTTTTTTTATTTTTTTCGTTGTTATTGTCTTGCAAAAATGTAGGTCAAGTTATATGGTGAGTATCTGTGTGAGTGTAAGTGTGGGACGCTGATAGTTGGTACACACAGCTCCATAGTCGCTCAGACTGCCAGACTGCCAGACAGTCAGTAAGTCAGAGAGTCAGTTGCAGCGCAGACTTTTCTAGTCGCTTCATCCCAGTCGAACTTTCACTTAGAAAGTTCTGCTTGCGGTTATGCCTGTTGTTTATGTTGATTTTTTTTCATTTATTTTTTTTTTTTATTTTGGTTTTTTTGTTGTTGCTTTGAGGGTGCCATAAATGACGAGTTAATATCGTAGTGGCTGTTTCTTGTTAACTGGGTCAATACGTGGGCCTGGGAAACGATTCGCCTGATCGCCCGGCTAAGCAAGCGATCAAACGCTCAAGCAATCAAGCGATCAAGTCATCAAGCGATCAAGCGATCTGTTAATCACAATATGCATGCACTTCATGTGCTCATATTAATTGCATTTTCAATGCAAAACGCGAGAGCTTTTTCCGTTAGGCGGGCGGCATCGCAGCCAACCTTGGCAAACAGCTGCTTTGGCGCTCTCTCTCGCTCTCTCTCTTTCAGTCTCTCAGTAGATTTCCCTGAACTTCAGACAGAAAAGCTAACGCGTCTATTTATAGCGATATCCGCGTCGTCGTCGCTTGCTTTGCACTTGTGTGTGTGTGTGTGTTTGTGTGTGTGTGAACTTCCTGTTACTGCAACTTGCTGAGAGCTTATTGTGAGTGAGCTTTTGAACTGATGTTGTGCTCTCACTCGCTTAGCTCTGCTCTCAGAATGCAGTTCTCAGTTTTTGCTGCTGCTGTTGCTGTTGTTTTTATTGTTGCTGTTGTTGTTATTATTATTGACCTAATCACCTGTGGAGCACAAACGAACATTGAACTTTTACTTCCGCATGCAATTTAATGCACTCGTGTTGTTGTTTGTTGTTGCTCGTGTTGCTGTTGTTCGTGTTGTTCGTGTTGCTGCTGCTCATATTCTATTGATCAATTTGCCATTTTCGCCGGCAGCGACCGCCCAGTGACATTAATTAATGCACACAGATTCATCAAATATGCGCTGGCCGTTTGGAAATTATATTTTATGGCCCCAGCGGCAATTTGTCTGCGACAGGCCCTAGGACAACCTGTAACTCACTGAGTCTGTCTGTCTGTCTATGTGTGTGTGTGTGTGTGTGTGTGTGTGCGTGATGTGATGTGCCTGGAAAATTGTGTAATTAAATGCGACAATTTTGTACGCCTCAGGGCGTAAAATAGAAAAACATCTTTAGGATTATGTTTTTTAAATATATGATTTCTTTTAATATTATATTTGATGTGTTTGTTGTGTGGATTTTGTCATATTTGTCGTGCTTGACGGCATATAAATAGCGTAATATATACTTAAATTATACAAATTGTTTATGTAATAATTATTCGTTCTCATTCTCACAAAATTTACAAATAATAATAATAATAATAAAAAAAGGCAAAACGATTAACTTATGAAAAACTTTGCGAAAATTGTTTAAAAAATGTAAAATAATGATTATAATTTCGTTGTACTTATGGATACATACAAATAAAGAAAGTTCTCAACAAATGAAGTTATGCTTTTTTTTGACAAACTATTGGCGCATAAATATGACACTAAATTTAATACTTTTTGAATAGTTTTCTCTTTTTTTTTAAAGAAACAAAACTGATAAATATATTATAAATGTATGGATGTGCGTATGATAGGATAGCAACAGTTGTTTTTGTGAACAATTGAACAAATGAACTATTATTTAATTAAATTAATAGTAATTTTAATAATAATAATAATAATAAATAATTTATGTATAGTAGTTATTAGGCGTACTAAAAAAACACTAAATACAAAAGGTTTTCAGGCTGAGCTGAATTTGAGGTCAACCGAGGGCTACTTTCTTCGGCGCCGGCAGCTGGAAGTCTCCTCGCGGCCACGCAGGCGCAGCCAACGCGCGCCCCCAATCATGTCCAGAATTTGTTGGATAAGGCAAAGGCGGTGTGCTGGGGGGGATTACTTGTGTGCAATTGTAATTGTGCTGCCTAGTACTGTCCGGTGGGGTCCAGTGCTAGGCTGTCCAGTTGCTGCCTCTGCTTGTGGCGTGTGTCACGCGTCTCCCGTGGACGGCGATAAGTGCCCGTTGGATCGAGATCGAGCATTTTGACTATATTACTTTTGTTCTTGCAAATTTGTTGCCAATTATTGTTTGTTATATAAAAAAGTGATGAGTCACGGCAGTAGTTAGTAGGTGCCAGTGGGATCCAAAGCAAGCGACATTTTGAGACTTTTTAAATTGACTTTTCAATATGATTCAAAATGGAAATCTCTCTTTTAAGCGCAACTTGCTGCTGCTTAGTATTGGCCAGTAGGATCCAGATAGGCAGCCATTGTGCAAAATAATTCAGTTGACAACCCAAGACAGATTAGAAGTTGTGTTGTTGGTGTTGCCAATGTCTTTAGTACTGGCCAGTGGGATCCAGGTAGGCTGCCATTTTATTTTGTATGCCGTGTAATTAGCCAAAAATACTTGAATGATTTCAGCACGATTTGCTGCTCCTTTGTTTAATTTAAAATCAACGTTTGGCAGTTTATATATTGAACTTTATACTGGTTCTTTTGGGCCTTCGTTGCTGTTGCCGTTTTTGTTGTTGTAAGTTCTTTTATTATCACCAGTTGTTATTGACTGATTATACAGCAGTTCGCGTGTGTATATATGTTTATATTTAGCTTTTGGTGTTGCTGCTGCTACTGCTGTGTTGCTCTTGCTCTTGCCGATGTTGCTTGCGGTTGTCAATAGTTTTTTTTTTTTTTGGAATATAGAGTCACTGACACTTTAAATCCATTAAATACTTTTGTTGTACGAAACTTTATTGTTTATTAATTTAAGCGACTGTCGTCTGCCTATTGTTCTTGATTTGTTTGCTTTTGCTTATGAAACCGAGCAAAAAGATATTATCACGTAAATCAAATAATACAAAACTAAAAGTTCACAAGTTGTTTTTTTTTTGTTTAAGCAATTTTTAGCGCTGAGAGTTCGCTGATTTGATCTGTACTCGTCGAACGTTGTCGATCTTATGATTCAAGACATTGCCCATACGGCGTTATTTATATGAATCTGAGCGTGCAGAGTGTAAGCAGCGAAGAGAGCAGAGAGCGGAGAGCGGCGAGCACGATTGAGCCTCGGACCGAGTCGGAAGCTTCATCACGATGACGACGCGACGCGTCGCATCGTTGTCGGCTGCGAAGAGTGTGCAGGCGCAAAAGAGAACGATAGACGGCAGGTGTGTTGCTCTTAGCTGTTGCTCTTGAAATCTCGCCAATGCGAGAGAGCGAGTGCGAGAGCTTCGGTATTTTCATTCATGTGACCAGATAGACCTCTCTCTCTTGCTCGCTCTCTTTATAGCTGAGTGATGGTATGAGGGCATTACGCACACAATTGCTCTCACACACACACACACACACACGCACACATGTCCGCCTCCACCTGGGTTTCATTCAAGAAACAGCTGTTTTTGTCAAACTGCGACACGATCGAGTGCCCTCGTTATGCCGCTGTCGCTGTGTGAGTGTGTTTCGCTTGTATCTGTGTGTTTATGAGAGAGTGTCTTCGTATCTTAGGGATAGTCAGGTAGACGCTTCGCCTATTGGTGCATTACTTTTAGATCCTGCGGCATGGCTCCACCTACATTTCGGGTCGCAGCTAATTGATCTCTATCGTTGCGAATGACTTGGCTAAAATCCAGTTAGTCTGGCCCAAAGAACAAGTAGCCGGACAAATACACATGTTAACTGTTTGTCGCCGATGCTCAAATATGTGCAGATCCTTGCAACTAAATGTCTTCATGTGCCATAAGTCCCAAATTAATGATCTTTTAGCCGCAGGTCGTCAATGCGACGGTCACTGCCCACTTTGCGTGACATTTGCAGTGGCCTAATCCGCCGCCAAGACAGCAGTGGACAGAGGACAGAGGAAGGCTTAAGGCCCAAAACAGGCAGCTCATAAAAAGGATAAATACTCGGCATGAGTCAGCAGCAATCGACGGTTGCTTCCGCGAAATGTGACACCACAGCTCGACAAAGAGTCGGCAAAAAAATAAAGCAGACAACAAATTGCAGAATTTTATTTTCAACAGTTTTGGGCCAAAAAATGTGGATAAGTCAGCTGGCGCACAAGATTACAAGATATGCAATTTACGGCACACAATAGGAAATATAAATCCTTTCGTTTTATTACGACTACAACGAGAGACTCAAGTAACTCCACCAAAGGCGTTGTTGTCACCGAGCCGAGATCATAAAGGGACTTCCGGCCAGGCCATATCGCCGCTCTCGGTTGGCTCAGTTGGAGCGGCTGCTGCCAGGCACGAGCTGCCAATCAACCCTTTGACCTGTGGCACGAACTGACACTTCGCTTATGGCTCTGAAGAGGATTCGATCAACTGATGTAAACTGCACAGCATTCGGCACTCAGTTAATGGAGTTGAAGTTGGCTAATCGAATGTGGCACAGCCTCCGTTATTGTATTTACCTGGATCCCCATCTCAATCTGTCCTTCTGTTGACGTTGTGCCGGATATGCGTCAGCCGCGCTGCATTTTGGCGCTTCCGTTTTTCGCTTTTCACTTTTCAAATGGTTTTCCTTTCATTATTTTTTAGCTATCAAATTCGTTATGCATCATTTGGGTTTTCCTTTCCTTTGCACCTTTTGTCTCAGCCACAGACACAGCCACGTGCCACGGAAAGGTAAAAAACATAAATGGGAAAACACATCCAACATTTGTTGGCACAACTGCTGTCTATCAATTCCCCTCCTTATCCCTAAACTCCTCTACTTTCCCTGACGCATTTGTATTGTAATTCGATCGAATTTGTTTTTTTTTCTTTGTTGGGGCTTCCAGGCAGATTCACTTTTAACGGCGGCTGTTTAAAAATCTTATGCAATGTTTGTACAATTCCAGCAAACAAAAAAAATACTGAAATGATCTTGAGTTTTGGGTTTGAGCGACATTTCTCAGGGCAATTTAAAAATGTGGGTCAATGTTCCGGCGTGAATTTTTGTTGTTTCATTCTATTTCTGCATATATAACAGTATTTTTTCGTCTTTTTCGGATTTTGTTTATGTTTTCTGTATTTCGGCAAATTTTTGCCGCTCTTGGACTTGGCCATGCAAATGCAGCACTTTACAAGTATCTTCAAGAATCTTAGCAGTTTGCTAATTTTTTTTTCGTTTTTGTTTAACATTTGCAGTTGACCATGCCAGAAACTTGTTGCTGTTAAATGAGATTCGCAAATGCGTCGTTGACAATTTATATGTATGATTATGCACTTGGGTTTTAGCCATTGGAGACTGTGGACTTTAGCTGTAAATAAATGCAGCTAGTGGGCTAATTAAAAGGAGTACTTTATCCTTGTTCAATTGGTAAGAAATAAACATCTTTTAATTTGAACTTAAAATTAAGTTGTGTCTCTAAAAGAAGTCTCTAGAATTAATGTGTGCGCTCGAAGAAATGCAAAAAAAATGTCGAGCAGTACCGTTTTTCTTAGAAACATATATACATGCATATATGTGGGTTTATTTGAAATGCTGATAAGCTAAAACTTTCAACATCTGAGAGCTACTGATAAATAATTTATACGAGACCGGGAATATTCAACTTTAAAATGCAAACGGCAAGAAAATAGTAGCTCAAATTTTCATTAAGATAAAATTTTGCACCATTATCATGTATTAATTGAAGGGAAATTGTTTAAAATGTAATGGTCTTCTTTATGGGAGTAATCTTGAGTCAGAATCAATCCAGATGCAACTGGACAGACAATGATCTGGCATCTGAGTATGTCATTTTCATTGTTATCCACGTGCTCGCTAAATACATTGCGCCAGTATAAATTACATGGTGAACTTTTACTCTAGATTTCAGAGTTGAAGAATTAAATCAAATAAAACGTGATAGTGCCTTGTGATGATGGAACTTTTCCTCGATTTCCACACCAAATTGCCAGCCAGACAACAACCTATCCGACATTGATTGGCTGGGCATGGGCCTCAATCTCAGTCTCAGTTTCGGTCTCAGAGTTTCAGTCTAATGACAGGCAAATATGTTAAATGGCCGACAATTGAATACGACGTATGCTAAACAAGATACAAGTATCTCCGATTCAATCCAAACCAATCCAATCCCCTTCATAACAGGCGCAACGAAGTTGACGCTAAATGCAAATTACAAATCGATGCCGTTTTTTGTTGTTTTTGTTTTTGTTGTTATTTTTGTGTTCACTTGGCGGCAATTGCCGAAACTCAATGAAAGGAAATTAGATAAGCAGCTGAGTGCGGACCAACCCAAAAAGCCACCTACCCCTCCTAGCAGCTTACCAACTTTAGGAGATGCCGTTAATGGCATCAATATGTGCAGAGAGTGTGCATAAGAATCTGCATATGTCAAAAGTACGAGCTTCACTCAATGATTGCCAGTCCGCATACATTTACAGAGACAGCGACAGATACAGATACAGATACAGATACATTTACAAGTGCAGATACAGATACAGATACAGAGATCATTACACAGCGGTCAAACGGTCATTGGCCTGCTTCTGCTTGCGCATCGAGCGTCTCATGTAAGTATCTGTATCTGTATCTGAAAATGTATTTGTATCTGTATCTGTATCTGTTGCGAATGCTGCTGCTGCTGCTCACTGAGTGTGGCACGTAAGCAGCCTCGGCATCTTTCAGCATGTGTTGGCGCAGCTTACGCAAAATTATTTATGAAAACAGCAGCGACATCAGCAACGACTTTGATTCTTCTGTTCAGCAATGGAAATTGTTGGATGCCGCCTTCGGCCTGGCTTCGATTCTGTGAAAATTCCGCGTACATTTGCATATGCGACAAACGCCAAATGCCCGCTCCACCACCCACCTCTAATTATTGGTCAACAACTAGATACAAAAAATATACATATGTAACTCATGGCTAACTGCGTGAATAAAGCTGGTGCATTGCCAACTATGAACCTTGTTGTCGTCGTCGATCTATTACAGCTGTTTTCTTTTTTATTGATTTCATAATTTTGCCAGTCAATGTCCAATAGATGAATGCATGGCCATAGATACAGATGCAAAGAGAGAGCGAGAAATATAGTTAGATATATGTACAGAATTTGAATGCATAACAAACGCGTCGCATTTTGCATAAAGTCCAGCGAGTCTTCGAGTCTCTGGCAACAATCATGGCAAATTGCTAACAAATGACAAATCAATCTGTTGGCAATCAAAAAGTGACTTCCCTGTGGCGCTGTGTGACTCTGTGTGGCTCTGCTGCGTCGATTTTCACCCAATAAGGAAGCAAAACAAGCAACAGCAACAACAACACCAATAGCAACAACCAGAAACTGCAGCCAAGCAAAACAAAAAAACAAAACGAGAGGCAACAACTGAAGCTAAGACTGAGACTGAGATTGAGACTGAGACTGAGCCAGAAACTGAGACCGAGACTGAGACTAAAACTGAGCAACAACCAGGCCCTATAAATCTGCAAAGCAAGAAAGAGACTTGAGACTAAAGACTAGAGACCAGAGTTGGGAGACCACAAGCCCAGAGTCAAAGCTAGACTCAGAGTCAAAGCTAGATCTAAAGTCAAGCTTCGACTTGAGCTCTCTTTTGGACATGGCTCACATGGCTGCTGGCTGCTGGCCCAGACCAGACCAGACCAGACCGGGCCAGACCAGTTGCCAGTGCTGACCGAGGGGGAGGAGGAAATTTTCTTGCTTTGGAAGAAGTAAAAATAACCTCAGCTAAGTTCACTGGGGCGAGGTTGAATGAACTCCCTGGCAATGCGCTGGGGGGAAAAATGCTAAAAAAAAAAAAACAAAGACAGAAAAAAAATGTTACATGTCGTGTGTTGCCTGCAACTTGTTGCAGCCGCCCAGTTACGTATGTATATGTATCTATATTTGTATGTATGCCGGATATATCAATGAAGTGCCCTTTACTAATTCAATCTGCGACTGCAGCTTCCATTTCTCTCAATTAAACATTCGCCAAATCCAGATGACAAACAATTAACTTGTCGCGAAAAAGCAGTTTCCGGAAACTGACTGCCCACACAATGCGGATTAAGAAAAGCAATGCAGTTGCAAGTAAATGCATGGCTAAAGGGGGGGACTGGGGTGGCTTGGGGGAGGGGTGCGAATTTAATATGTTTGTTGACATCCAATTAGCGCGATTTCCTTCCTCATTAACAAACACTGTGACGACGGCAGACGTTTTGAAATTTAACTCAAGCGTCAACGAAATTATAGGAAACACTCACAGACACACACACACAAACACTCACACACACACTCGCAGCAAATCTGAGCTGCACGACAAACAATTAGAGCTGCTGTGGACATTGTTAGTGATGGATGCATTTTCATAGACATCATGCCATCAACATCATCATGATAGCCAAAGCTTTTTGCTCAGGCCACGCTACCTCACACACACACACACACACACACATACATTTACAATTAGAGCTTGCTGCAAAGTACAATAAACCCAACAATACAATAATATACGAGTAGTCGTGGGGTTTTTGAACTTGCGCCGAGTCTTAGGGTCTCTTTTGATCGGTGTCTCCTCCGTCATCAGCGTCTGCCAACGACGTCGACGTCGACGTCGCTCTGCTTCGCTACTCTTTGACTTTGATTGTACGTGTGTGCAAGTGTGTGTGTGTGCTTGTGTCTATGTTGCCTGCGTTTCTCTTACTGCTGGCGCCGTCGTCAGCCAGCTTTTATAGCTAAACATTTAGCGCAGCGTTTAGCAGACAAATGGCTTTATTACTCGTATTGATACCAAAGCGAGTGCAGCAGAAAGTGAAAGCTGCGATCAGCTGGATGCTTGGTAGGAAACAGGGGCAAGTCACTAATATATAGCGAGGGGCTCTTAAGATATTGCTTCCATTCTTAGGCAATTTTTTTTTTTTTTAACAATAACAAAATTTTATTTGTTCGGTAAGTTTGGAATCCGTACATACAAATTAGTAATATAACCAACACAGGTTTAGTATTTAAAATAAGGACCAAACCTCTTGCTTAACGCAAAGGACTTGCAATTTCTTAAGCAATAATTTCAAAAATTCCTAAAATTTTATTTTTTACAAATAATTTTAATTTTAGTTTTGCTTGATTTGAAATTTTATAAATAAACTTTCTTAAATGAAAGGCTTACTTTCGATATATAATTTCATATATAATTTCATATATTCCACAATTTCTTAGATTTTTTCATTAATGATTTACTAAATCTACTATGAAATTTACTTTACAATAAATAAATAAAATATTGAACTTTTGCATGTTAAATGTTAAATAAAGGTATCTTACAATCTATAATTTTAGTTTCCTTTGATCTGGAAATAGTTTTAACCTCATCTTATCGGCTTAAGATATCAAGAATAATTTGTTTGAATAAAATTTAATTTGTAATTTTTGCGACCTTTTGCTTTAAGGATATTCTAGTACAAATTGATTCGTCTGCCCCAGACTCAAATTCCAGCTATCCCCCTCCAACTCAGCGCCACAAATACTCTTATTTCTCTATAAACTCATACAAGTAGGTAATAATCGTATATATGTACATGAAAGTGCACAGCGATTAGTGTGCCGAGTATCATGCAGTGAAAAGGCATGTGGCCAGCATGTATCGCTTGCTCACACAATGTCATCTCTTTACATGGCTGTGAATGGCAAATCTAAACATATGTATTACAGACACTCAAATACACACAGATACCGGAGTGTATGTGTACCCCTCTCTGACTTCAGCGAGGGGGGGTTGAATACTGCCCGCAAAAGCGAAAAAAATATAAAGGGAGGTAACTGGAACAGCTAGACACATGACGACGGGGCACATGACACAGACAGCGGCACAGAAACAGATACAGATACATTTACGGATACGGATACAAAATGGCAGGCTTGTTTGGAACGTAGAACAATGTTATACAACAACATGAACAGAACATGAAGTGAACAGGGGGTTGATACCCCAGCTAATCCCCCTCTGCCCCTCTTGGTGTCTCGTTGCTGTTGTTGTTGTAGTTGTTGTTGTTGCTGATGATGATGTTGATAATACAGAAGGACACACATAAAAGCTTTGCCACTTGCGCGCATATCCTGCGAACCTATTCGCATTTCATATACTTACATCATTGCAATTGTGTTTGTTAGCTGCCCCTCATATGTGTCGAGTGTCTCTCTCTTTCAGTGTGTGTGTGCGTGTCTCTCTGTGTGTGTTAGTGAGTGGGCAAAAAGAATTACATTTAAATACATTAAATTGTGTAAATAATATGCTACACATGTTGCCAGTTCATTAAATACATGCCACCAGATACATGCTTTAACATGTGTCAGTGCGAGTATGTAGTAACACGCACTCTATCTCATTCTCTCTCCCTTTCTCTCTCTCTATTTATTTGCCCTGTTTACGTGTGCACTCTGAGCTATACTCGTATCCTTGCCGTGCCGTGTTTTTCTCTCCTGTGGCGCTGTTCATTTGACCAGCGATTTATTTATGGTATTTGCCTGCTTTTTTTGTTGCCTTTTTTATGGTATTCATTTTTTCATTTTTATATTTGTCAATTGGTTGTCCTGTTTGCTGTTCGCCTGCTGGCGTATCCTTTAAATACAACTTGTGCGACATTGGCTGACACACGGGCCAACACGGCTTCGGCTGCGGGCGCCTTTGATCCTCTTAAGCTAATTAAATGTGCGAGTTGTGACTTGAGCGTGCTCCAAAACTCAACATCAAAGCGCCACTTAAGTGAGTTTATAATCTTCAAAGCTCCAGAAATTCATATGGAATAGGAGCGCAGTTAAATGCCACAACACACTGCATACCTTTCGAACTGAGGTCACAGGTTGATTTGTTTTTCTCCCCTTTTTCATATTGTGAATAGAATTTAGTTTTGTTTCGCCCGCTTGAATTTCATTTATCGTTCGGGTCACAGAATCTAACGGTTGGTCGCACGTCCTTTTTTTAGAGTCACCCCAACGAGGTATGTGTGTTGTGTGTGTGTGGGTGTGTGTGTGTGGGTGTCATGCGCATAGCACACTGCGTGCTCTGTTGACTGTGCTAATGCATACCAGAGCTTACTCTTGCATTCTGTTTGCCTGTTAGCTTCTAATATTCAAATTCTCGGCACGCGCTAAAGATTAGAAATTTCTAACACGTGTATTCTAACTATGCATTAAAATTGTGTGAGTGTGTGTGTGTGTGCGTACAAAGGTATTTGAAATGCCTCACCTTTCGTTTTTATAATATTTTATTTGCCATATTGTCACCTGCGGGAATTTGCGCCAGAAAGTATGCTATGCTTTTTGCTGTGTGCCGGTTAAGCACAGGTAAATTATGCAATCCTTGTTCATATAAAACGGCAATGCCATCAGCGACAGGTGAGGCAATACCTCGAAAGCAACAGACGGACGGACAGGCAGAGACAGACAGACAGAGAGAGAGAGATAGCGGCTTAACTTGGCGCTCATAATAATGGATTTTTCATATATTACAACAAGGCGCACAGCATTTTGTTGTTGCGTTTTAACTCTTTGCTACACACACACACACAGACAGACAGAAAAGATACGGATACATTTACAGACAGATACATTTACAGCTACAGATACATTCTCGTGTGTCTTTGAAATACATATCAGGTTTTATTTGGATTTTTTGGGCGCTAGTTAAACTAACCCCACACACAGGACGACAGGACGACATGTGCACACACGTGTGCATTTACTGTTATAACTAAAACTATGAAACTATAGTGTTTCAAAACTAACAGTATTACCATACCAGCCTAACAGGTGCACAGCGTTCAAAGACAGCACGACAAACTATCTCAGTGTCCAGAATAGTTACGAAGCTCTCTCTCTCAAATACACACACATATGTGTATGAAAAGGAAAAGGAAAGTGTCCTGCGCGCTTGGCACACAAAAACTACACATATGTGGCAAATAAGACGCACTAAGAAGCTGGCCAAAACAGGCAAAAGATGCTTCGCATTCCTTTCTAAGCAATTCAATTGCCAACCCAACCCCCTTTATCATTTTTCATAGCATACAACTGAGCGCTAAACTAACCCCCCACAAAGCAGAGAGAGAGAGATTAGGGGCTGGTCACATACTGTGCCACAACACTGTAAGTGAAAGTAACCCTCGGCGTGTCAGAGAGTCGGGCGCATAGAATTTATCAATAGGCTGCAACACTTTCGCCTTTCGCCGCCAAGTGAAATTCCTGTGAAAATGGCTAAAGAATTTTTGGAGCCAGCAGAAAAATACCGTCATTAGGCCAGCAGCTGTCGGCAGGCAGGCAACGGGCCAAACTGTCGCATTCCAATGTGATGACGTTGCCAAAAAAAAAAAGGACATTCGAGTGCCAAAATAAAGAATGGAGCCCAATGGCGCTATGCTTTACACGTGGCAAAAATGGCCCCCATGGCAACATTGGCCAAGGCGAAAGTTTAGAACGCGCCAGGCATAGGCAAACAGTGACTGCAGCAACATTACGGACACTACTAAAAAGTTTTATCAAGTCGAGTCGAGTTGTGTCCGGAAGTACGCGATGGAATTTACTTCCGGTTAAGTGGCTGCTGCTGTTGCTGATCGCCTGGTAAGTGAAAATGCATCAGTTCCGCATGTGTGGCAACATTGGCAATTGCCACATCGACTGGAGTTGACGGGCGTGGCGCGCCAGCTATTGATCCGTTGCATGTGCCACATGCGGCGAACAGCAAAGCTTGCAACCAATCGCGCAGATGTTGCCACATTGCGTCTTAAACTGACATTCGTTCGGTCAGAGTTCACAGCAATTTTCAAAATGGCGCCGCTTCTTAAAGTGCCAACTTGTGGCTTTAACGGAACAGGCCAACAGCTTGGCCCGCCAGCGACAGTGGCTAAACTAAACTCGATGTTTTATAAATATTTCTCAATCAGAAAAATGAAACAGGGATGAACAATTAAAAAAAAAACAGCAGCATTTCAGCTTGGAAACAGTGTCACAGTGTCACACACATGACATTGTTAAACGATTTTAAAAAAATACTTTCGAGCTGAACCGAGCAGGCCAACAGCTTCAGTTGCAAGTTGTTGGCTTTGGTGTTAACAGAAAAATAGCAATAAAAGGTTGAGAAAAAAAAGGAAACTTGTAAGCCGAAAATGTGGCAATTGTCAGTGACTTTTATGGCCACATTTGGCACATCATTAAAACGTCAAGTCATCAATCTTCTTACACATTCGAACAGGCTCGCAGGCAAAGCAGCTGTTTCCGTCAAGAAATTTTGTGTCCTGGTTGCTGCGGGAGCAAACAGCCTGTGGTTACATTTTTCGGCAACTTCTGTACCCAAAAAATCTACAAAAAAAAAAGGGGGCCCAAAAGCTATGCTGTTGGCTCTCTGGCTGTTTGGCCCAAAGAGCCATTAGAAAATTTCCATTTTCGTCACACGGTGTCAGGGCAACAGGCAACAGGAGCAAACGAACAAATGTTGTAGCTGCCAACAAGGCCAACACGGCCAACTTGGCCGCATTCCAATCTCCATCTGTGGCATGCTTGGCGCCTGTGCCACAGATATTTGCATTGAAATGTTTAGAAAAAGGAAATGCCGCATTTCGAGCATTGCTTAGAAATGGCTTAGAAATGTGTATGGCATTCTCAACTCAACTCAACTCAACGCTGACGGCGTTGGCGATGGCATTGCGAGCTGTCGGCCATAAATTTCACATTTTAATGCGAAAACAGTCAACTTAGCGACGTCGATTTGAAGCAGGCGAACAGCAAAGAACAGCAGCTAGTTGCAGGATTTGACAGCAGAATATTTTAGCAGGACATGCGCAGTAGTGAGCGCTGTTTAGTTGGTATTTTGCCTACACTAAAACTCTCCCACAAACACACACAGACAGTCATAGGGCCACCCACGCTAAAAGCCAGTTAAATTCGGTCCATTTGTCTCGGTTCCATTGGCGGACCCGACTTACTGCCAACCAACTTTGGGTGCCTATTACCCCTACGATAATGATAAGAAATTTTTATGCGCGCTCACGTGGCCAACTAACAACACAAACAACACAAATACAACTGCAAGCAGCATACCATATATCTAAAATATATATATGTATAAATTATCAATGTTAGCTTTACGTAACGCATTTTGCCGCCAAAAATTGTTAGTGCATTGTATTTGCGTGGGCGTTGCGTGTCAACGGAGAAAAAGAAATATTGTAGATTCTGTTAGCAGGCGAACAGGAATCCTTAGCACGTGTCCTCTAACTGTGAATTCCTCCCAAAGGGGTGGCAGCCACAGGCAGGCGGACAGACGCTTGCCTAAGGACACTCCTTGCGCAGCTGCAGAGAGAGCGAGAGTGAGAATTTTAAGGACACAAGTTGCCCTAAGTTTCTCTCAGCTGCACAAGCTCAACACAGTGAGCTTAAAATGCTTACTGCATTATATACTTATTATTGAATCAAATTTAACGCCAAATTTTTTTTTATAAATATTTAGTTAATGTAAATGAAAACTCATTTATATATAATATATTTCAAACATTAAATATATTATTTTTTATTTATATTATGCACAAAAATAAATTAAAAAAGAATCACAAAAACAAATCGATTGCAACGAAAATGGTATTAATGGTTGAAAAGATTAAGCTAAAATACTAAATTACAAGTTAAGTTAATATACTAAAATATACAAAATTTAAAAGTGACAAAAATGACACAAAAAATGTTTTTGATTTTTTTATTTATCCAGATTTAAAAATAATATATTTTTTTTGTATATACTCGATTCATCGATTTGCTTATGCAATTTGTAATGTTAATACCTTAAAATGTTACCCATGTATTAACCATTTCAACCACTGTGCCACAGTGTGTACAAATATGAGTGTGTTTTGTATGCACAGCATATTCAGGAGCGACTTCAGGCTGAGCTCCAACAATGTAAGCGTTGCCTGTAATTTTGATACATTGTTGCTGACTTTGTGTCCCTGCAAGCCTAATACCTTTTACAGGAATTTGTACTACGAATACGCCAAAAATTTACATGCCACGCAATTGGGGCAACCCTTACAACACCAAAGACTCACTCGCATGTGTTATTTATGTGTATATGCTTATGTATATGTTATGTACCTTGTAAGTACGTGTTCGTATGTGGTGTACATTGTAATTGCTTTGACGCTCTGAATGCTCTGAATGCCTTTTAGCTTGGCTTTCTTGGTTCGCTGGGGCCCTAGTACAAGTTTGCATATTTCTAAATTCTAAGCGCATCTGTTGAGCAGAGCGAGCGACGACCCTTCAAGTTTTTCGAACTAAAATCGAGAGTAAAAGACGTTGCAGACGCACCCTCAACATTTTACGACGTTTAGCATACCAGAGAAGGGCATGAGAGAACTTTGAGAGTGACAGACTATGAAATGCCCTGTACATGTACATGAAATCAGAATATATTGGAGCAAGAAAAGCTCTTAAGATCTGTAGCAATTTAAATTAATTTTTAAATTTTTTAAGCCAAAAAAACTGACCAGTTTTTTTTTTAGTAATTTAATTAATTTGATTTATGGTACTTTATCTTTTATACATTTTCAGTTGAGAATTAAAGTTGTCACAAATCAATATACCCGTACCCATCATATCCTAATACGAGGTATGAACGGCTGTGGCTCAAACCCATCATAAAAAAAGGAAAGAAAAAATCATTTCCTCGATAACATCAAGAACACAACGCAATCTCATAGAAGTGGCGCTGCAGACAATCGGCACCCCGACCACAGATCCGAAAGGATCTTTTCACTTTTTTTCGCGGCTGCCACACTTCCTGGCCACAAGATGCTGCAATTTGAGGGTGCCTCTGCCATCTTTCACTTTCAATGCGACCCATAACAAAGCGAAAGAAAAAAACGAAAACAAAAAAAACCACAAAAATACAAAAAATACAATGAAATTATAGAAGAAAAAAAAACTGAATAGAGAAAAAAGTGAAAAAAAAACGAGAGCCTCTGAGTTTTTTTTATGCAAAAGACATGAGGAGACGACGACAACGTCGTCGTCATCTGAGGGCGCCATGTGGTGCGTGCCACGTTTTTTATGTGTTCTATGCCAAAACGGATATGCGATCTGCTTGGGCGTAACGTAACGAGGCAGCAATCTTTCTATTTCATATCAAGTCAATGGCTTTTGTGGTCGCTTAACATAGCACGCGTCCTCCACAATCAGCAGCAGCTGTTGGGCAGCCTCAGTCTCAGTCTCAGCCCCGTGGCCCTTTTGCATATGTTGCAGCTGTCCGGATGGATTTAACATCCCCCCATCCCATTCCAACTCTCTCCAAGTGCAGCTTCTGACCAGGCTGCTGCACAACTCAATCAGTTGTCCACTTGAAAGTAGCCAGGCCCAATGGTTGCTCCTACTACCTGCGCTCACCTTTCGCACACCTTTGCAAAAGACAAAGATAATTCAAATTCAAATGGTAATTGTTGTCAACGCATTCGTCACACTTTTGCCCAGGGCAATGGACAATGGATGTGGACAAAGTCCGAGTTTCAATCGGCCAATGGCTGCGTTAATAATGCGATTTGCATTTCCCTTTCCTTTGGCCTTGTCCTTGTCCTTGCCCTTGTCCGTGTTTAGCCTGCTGTTTGATTGAGCTGTGTCCATTATTCAGCCTAATCCGCACCTTTCCTTTGAGGCGTCTCATTTGCTGCGCCGGCTTAGCTCAATTTGGTGTGCATCTTTTGATTGACAGGCAAATGCCACTGCAGGCGACTGGACAACTGCGGAAAATCACAATAAAATGCCTTCCAATTGAGTTCATTTCATTAATGAAAATATAAATATATACTTTTACACTTTTAAAATAAGGTAAAAAAATATAAAATTTCCAAGTCATCCAGGAAATACTTTATTTTTAATCCAATAAAATACTTTATTTTTAATCCAATAAGCTTTGGTCTATTTAAAAATAGAAATTCTGACAAACAAAATATGTAATAGTAAATATTAAAGTCAATATTCAATTAAATAAAAATATTTTATACTTTTTTTAAATAAGCTAAATTGAAATCTAATTTAATTCAATTAATTCAAAATAATTTAATTTTAAGCTAATTAATTCGTCTTATTTATTACTATTTAAATTTAAAATAATATTTATGGTAATAATATTTATTTAAAAATTATCAAATTAATTTAAAAAATAAAAATAACCAAAAAAGTTAGCGAATGCCGAAACCCGGGATTGAACCGGGGACCTTTAGATCTTCAGTCTAACGCTCTCCCAACTGAGCTATTTCGGCGCCGTGTTGGACTCTGAGCTATATGTCGACTAGACGTAAATCCAACAGGCTTCAAAGCCCCAGCAAGTTAAATAAATTCGGTTCTTATCTAATCGCCAACACAAATAAATGTATTTATAAATAGAACTTTTGGCCGGGAGAACTTTTTTGAGAGATAGTATTGTAGGAAGCACAATGCCAAAGACAAAGCACACGATCATATAAATGTATTTTATCTATTTGGTTGCAAAGTCTTGCAGCCAAAGTCTTAGACCTGGTCTGAGTTTCAGTGTCAGGCTCAATGTGCTGCCAAATCATGTTTGTTCCACCATGATAGCACATGGCATCTAATGAACTGTTGGGGGCGGGGACGGTGTGCGGTTACCAAGAGGTGGGAGTTGGGTGGTGGCATGTGCTGCGGGGGGAGTCAGCCGGGTGTGTTGTGTGGTGTGTCGCGCACAGCTTTGCTGGGCAACAAATCAGCCAGCGACCAAACCAGAAATGTACTCGTAGCTGAAGCTGAGCCATAGACTCTAGCTGAGGCTAAAGCAGAGGCAGAGGCAGAGAGACGGAGACTGAGACCAAGACCAACACTGAGGCTGAGGTTCGTGTTGTCGTTGTAAAAATGTTTGCTTGCACGCTTTCCAATGGTTGCTGCTGCTGCTGCTGCTGCTGTTGCTGGTCGTGCTTTGCGGTCGTTGCCCCGCTCTGACGTCACCGGTTCAATGGCAAAATGTGACCCAGATTGTCTGAGCTGCACAACTAAGCTTCGGCTCATAGCACCTTTCAGTGTGTGTATCGCTGTGTGTGTGTGAGTGTTTATCAAGTTGACTCTTTAGAACAAAGAGAGGTAGTGAGATTGAAAGAAAGAAAGAGCGAGAAATTAAGTACAACTAAGGGAGAATGTTTGCTAAGAGTTGACTTAGCTGCTTGTAAGTCGAACTTCCAGTCTTTGCCCTTGGCTGTAACCCTTTGATATTTGGACAGCAATGGCTTGCAGTATCTCTCCTGGCTGCTCTCTTCTCTCACCACTGCTTTCCGCGAAATGGGGCCACACGATTGTCCAGCCCCACACTCCCTACATTAGCAACGTGAGCGTCTGCGTCGGCAGCAGCATCGACGTCAGCGGCGTCGTTGGCGTTGGCGGCAATTCAATTGTTTTTGTTGCCGTGTCTGTGTAATTATCGGACAGCGTGCATGCTCATGCATGCCCAGAGACGGAGAGAGAAAGAGAGAGAGCGAGAGAGAGAGATGGAGTCAGAGGCAGAGGTAGAGCCAGAAACAGAAACAGAAACAGAGCCGGCCCAGGCGGCAGTGTTGCGTGTAATTTGTTATTTTATTTTATTGTTATTATTACCGCATGCGACGTGCACTTTATTTTCATTACCAGTTTGGATTCTTTTCATGCATACACCCGAGTTTAACTTTGTATAGCTCCATGTTCGGTTCTCTGAATCTGTCTCTGCCTCTGTCGCTGTCTCTTTCTCTGGAATGAGCGCATCTAATGCATGCATCGGAATCGGTTGATACTTGGGGATATTGCACGTGTGAATGTTGCAGTTGGCACTGGGAATGGGAACGGGAATGGGAATGGAAATCGAAATGGGGCTGGGACCGAAGATGGAGCTGGGATTGGTGAGCACATAAAAGTCTAATTGGAAATGCATAAATGTAAATTTATAGCAAAATAAATAAAATGTTTATATTCTATTCCCATTTGTTGTCATTACTTCCCATTGCAATGAATCATTTAATTTAATAATGAATATTCATAATTGATGGAATTTAAATACAAACTGTAAACAAATGTATATTGGAATTCCCTCATCCAGTTTCCAGAATCCCACAAGATTCCCACTCACACGCTCTTTGTCATAAAATCACCCAAGTGTCCAAATGTCAATTGAGACTAATAATGTTCGCAACTTAAATGCGCGGCAATCTGAGCAATTTTCTGCAATTCATTAAAACGATTTTGATTCTGATTTGATATTGTTACTGAGCAGTTAATTGCGCTTTTAACGATCTGCGCTCTTCCTCTCTTTCGTTAGCTCTCTTTCCCGCACGCACACACACACACACAGCACATCCACTCGTAGAAACTTGAAAGCCTCCTCATATTAAGGGAGGTTCTTTTGGATTTTTTGAAAAAATCGATTTTTTTTTTACATAAAATGAAAGTTATATATGTATAGAATATATGTGCAAAAGGATTTTTCAATACGACGCGTATTTCTTGAGCTAGGGCGTGTCAAACGTACCCATGTCACGCGCGCTGCGTACCCTCTGCCACCTTCCAAAAACTTTGAACGCGTTTTTCTCGAAACCATGTTTTCTAATCTAATTTCAAGTACAGGGGTTGTTCTATTGATCCGATTTCCTTCATTCAAAAAATGTTTTAAAGTATATACTTTTTTGTATGGCTTATACCTAAAATTGGCATGAAAAACTGTTTATTTATAATTTTTAAACGAGATCAAAGTAAAAAAATAGTGTAAAAATTTGAATTTTTTTTTTAAACGACCACGAAACTGGTTTTTTTTTACCAAATTTAATTGAAATTAGGTATAAGCCATAGGAAATTTCATCAACTTTAATAAATTATATACATTTCTCACGTCAGTTTACTACCAGAGGCCCAACACTTGAAGAAGCAGGTCGATCTTTTGAGTTTCGAGGTCGACGAGATCCGCCATTTTCAAGCCGCCATTTTGAATTTCTCAAAAATCTCATTTTTTTTTTAATCGTCAATAAACAACGAATCAAAGTTCAAAAGCAGAAGTTCGTATGTCTTTTCATTTTCCCACAAACCATTCTCAAATTTTGCTTGATTTTTGACCAAATCCAAAAGAACCTCCCCTTAACTTGTAATATTCATGGCACAAGGCGAGTCGTGAGAGCGACTCAAAAGAGAGAAACAGACGCCGCTGACGCTGACGCTTGAGTGGGGGCCAGTTTCCACTCACACGAAATTAACAATATTTATATAAACAAGTTATAAACAATGTTTGTCTAAACAGTGACAAACACTCACAGATACACACAGACACAGAGGCATGTTCTCGCACGCACTTCCACTCGCTGGAAACCAGTTCGCGGCTGGCGCTCAGTTGCGCTCCCACAAAGTCACATGGCGCTGGCTCCAAATGCATTACATGAACGTCGCGACGCTGACGTTGACGCTAACGTCGGCGTCGGCGTCGACGTCATCGTCATACTTCCGCATTACTGCAGCTTGCATTGCTCGTGCTGTTGTTGTTGCTGCTGCTGTTGCTGCTGCTGTCCTCTCTCCCGCTCTCTTTGTGTGTCGCTCTCTTTACGTGCGCCTCTCGCAATCAGCTGATTTTGTTTTGCTTGAACTTTTGCCGGGTGCTTGGTGCTTGGGCGGTCGTAATTGCGCTCCCTCTCCCGCTCTCTCGCGCT